>LR990954.1:9921081-11121081 GCA_905163465.1 Craniophora ligustri | reverse complement strand
GTCTAACCGATCGGAGATACGTGCTTATACGTGGTGATAGTATTGTATGTGATGTTATCTTTCCTTTGATAACCAGCGTTGTTTTCAATAACATTTTCATAAATAAATTATAACGCCGCACCGGGGAATTGGTGGAATCCAATCTTTTGTTCGAATGGATACGAATTATTGTAGATACCTAATTGGCACATATCCAATTCCACAAATAACTGCACAATGCCTACACCATAGTAGTAAAAAGTCATCACAATACGAACATAAACATACATTTTGTAATTTTAATCTAAAACTTGAGAACAGATGAAAGATGAATTTGATAATGTTGTATGATGTAAAATTTAAAATATAATCATTAAATTAAATATTACAATAATTAAACGCGATTATATTAAATAAAACTCAAATAAAAGCATTAATTAATTGAAATTCAGCGGCTGTTTGTCTAATTTTGTATATAGAAGTTACATAACTATGATTAGCGTAATCTAAAGACGGCGGGGTGCCGACTGTAAGGTCAACAGCGGTGCAGTTGCCGTCTTGTATCTAAGAAAGCGTTCTGTTGCAAACAAGGGTCGTGACTGGGGTGCTAAGGGTGTGCTATATCAGCTCAGACGCGCCAAAATATCTAGCAGTTTCTGTGGAAATTTTGAATTATTTCTTAAAACCGGTGGAGCGCGCTAGCGTGGCGCGCAATGTGTCGCGATTTTAAAGTTACCGTCGTTACGCGAGATCTTTGCATAATAACTTCTTGAAAAATTCAAAGCTCAAAGCTGTAACCTAAGTAAACGTTAGTTTTGTTGTAAACGAAACCTAACGTGGCCTTGTTAGAAGGCGTAAGTAGACACATTTATGTGGTAAATTGCCTCTTAAGTGTAATTTAAACGATATCTGTCGCTTGGTAATTACATATTTCTTAGCTAACATTTCGTTTATCCATTATAAACTAGGCTTTTGGTTAAAAAGTATTGCCGACTTTTAGAAAATTATTTTCTTAACCATAATGGTAAGTTTTAGTTGTACAGTGCACATAAAAAGAATAGTTGGGCTTTTGTGCGTTTAGAAATATATATAATAATATATTCTCCGTTAGTTTACTCTAATATATTATAATTTAGCAATTCACGTCACTAGAGTGGTAAGTAAGCCGAAAGCCAAGAGTCGAAGTTGGATCCAAGACATTTGCGTTCCGATGATATTATTATAAGTTTGATTTATAGTAACGCTTCTCAGATTCAATGTGGGAGGGCGATTATCGAGAGTATATACTATTTTCAGTGCGGATAATAATGTATCTATTTTTACCACGTTTGTTAGAATAATGCTGTTCAACATATTATACACAAAGGTCAAATATTTCATTCATAACAGCGGTTGGTCGTAAATAGCTATGTGTGTTTTACGAAACTGAGGAAGTTACTTCTTTTCTGCATAATATAGTGATGGGTTACAAGAATATGCGTGCGTTCTTAGAGCTTGTTTACCTATGATTTTAGAAATTGACTTGTAAAGAGAAATTAATAAATAATGATAAATATATCCAGACATTATGCTAGTGGTTATGACACTACACTAGCCATTTAGTTCGAGCTAAGCAACGAGGACGGTGTTACGGTTACGTATACTAGATGTTTTTTTTTTGAAAATACTTAATTATATACTATGTATAGAAGTTTTAAATAATTATTTATAATTAATATTATATATTGAAATAAACATACTTTTAACTTGATTTTATAAGTAACCAAAGTACACATTTTGTAAAACTCATTGATACTTAATAATATATAGAATTTGGAAGGCAGTGTCAATTGAATGGCAAACCTGAAATAACTTCGCACCGACTTCTGTAGTAGGAAATTTTGCTTCCTGTGCCTTTTTGGTTCAAATAGGTACATATCTTTTTTATTTTGTTGGTCAAGAGTATTAGGTATACGTATTTTTTGAAGTCGGTATTAAAAACATATATTTGTTACTTTAGATATCACAATAGATTAATGATCTAGATAACAACAGAAATTACTATAATAATATATTTTGAATAAACTTTAATAATTTATTTAAAATTTGATTGCTTGGTAGGTACTCAATTACACAAAAACGGACAAAAAAAATTACATAGAGATAGTTTACCTGAATAGGTTGAACACCGAGACGAATTTTTAACAAACTACTTTCCTTTCTCCATTATTTAAAATACCATCAACATTTCAGGTTGAACTGAAAAGAAGATGAAAGGAGGCAAAATGATTTCAGAGGTATTTCTACCATTTGTAATATTACTTGATTATATCTACAGAAGGGAGATACGAAATTATGTTTCTAAAACTGGCTCAGAAACAGCCGCTATTTTCTCGTGCATAGCCGTGTAATTAAAGCTAGCATTTGATTGGGAGAGAAATATATGTATGTAGATATTTAAATTTTTATAAGCATATAATATATTTGTATACTATAGATTTATATGATGGAGTACAGCTGACATTAACTGGATTCGAAGAGCCGGAGATCGAACTATGTGGTGTTCACTAGGCTGATGATGATGCGGATGATATTTATAATTGGGTTTTCAACAAAATAGATACACACACTGTGCTCTTTCATTAAAATTAGTTCATCAGTACACAAACAAAGTGATACGACATTTTTATAAATAAAAATTTCAAACCACACGGCAGTCAGGTAGGTATAGTTACTACACGCACGCAATTTTATAGTATTCAGGACGTCCTTCTTGACAACAAACTATGTAGTAGTAGATAATAAAAACGGTTCGTTGCAAACTGTAAGCAAGTACGTTACATCTGTTCATTGAATACAAGAGGCGTATTGAGAGCGTCATAAATATCAGTCACACGTAACGCCTACTAAATTAATTACCGACAATGATACTAAAAGTAACAGCTGAGACGGAATACGGTGACGTCATCAAAAGCGTGTCCCACAATGAATCCCCGTTTTCGAGGAACAACGCGGTTTTAAAGGTGTCATAATTCGTAATTCTGTTCGTAAGGTTTGATCATAGGTACCTTACAACTTACATTAGTTTCGTCATCAAATTAGTAAACCTATGTAGGAATAGATCGTGTAAATTATTATTGCAGTAAAGCTTATGAAGCTAATAAAAAAAATATGTTTATTAAGTATCTTAAAAAGTTTAAATGATTGATTTAGAGAATTCATATAAGCAAACAATGTTTTACGTGCTTACGGCCCTAGATAGCAAATGTTTACTTGTTGTTCGCGCATTGCCGACCCTGTAAAATCCGATGTTATACACATCGGTTTTTACAGGGTCGACAATGTTTGAAAAATAGATACAATGATGAAAATGGTGATGGAAAATAGATTTATAAATTTTGATCACATTGTTCTATCTATGCGGACGGATTGGTGACGACTACGTGACGTAAGGAATTGTAATGTGATTGTGAATTGTAAGTGAGAATGTGATGTTTTAAATTTGTCAGTAACCAATAAGAATCTTGTGTATTTTTTTTTTAAAGATCTTGAAGAAGACCCTAGGAATTCCCCTTGTAACGTAGGTACGTTTACGAACACAAATATTCGCAGTGCACAAATAGTAAGACCCGGATCAACTACCTTTAGGCTATACATATGTATAGCCTATATATATACATATATATTATGTTTCGTTTTATATAATATTCCGTCGAATATATAAAATAAGTTCGTAGTACGCCATAAGTCTTTTCGTTACATACAGATAAAGTGTACCTATATTAGTTAGTTTAGTTTTAAATCACTATACAACAGAATATTTCAAAGAAAAATTTCATTGTATATGTGTTTAAAGCCAAGCTGCCTTCATAATATTATCACGTCTATCACTTCAAATAAAACGTTGAATATAATAAGATTTTTTCTTTAATATTATGACTTAAAATCTCAAAGTGCCCATTTCTCTGAAGTCGTTTTGATAATCAAAGCAAAAACAGAAGGTACTTTTTAATTCCAATATAGGGAGAGGGATTCTGAGGTTAGTAGATTTCCCTGGGGGCGATTCCTTAAAAGTATTACTTGTTTACATAATAACAAGTATAAAATCCCTACAAAGAGATACTAAGGCGCCTTTTCAATATATTTATGTAATTTAAGCTTTAGTTTACATTACTCGACAAAGTGAACGCTTAATATTCAACTGAATTCAATTCAATTTAACTTTATTGCATTCCATAATGTTATTAATACACGTAGTATGTAATGCATATTGTAGTCAATAAGTGGAGAATGTAGAGAAAAAGAAAAAGTGTAGAGAAAAACCTTACTACTGTAAGGTAGTTTGACAGTAAATAATATATCAGAAACTTATGACGTAGCGTCATCTAGTTTGCAAGCTAAGCATCGAGACTTATGTTACGGATACCAGATTGTTGATACATAGATAATATAGATATTTTGTTTTGTACATAAAAACATATTATAAGCCATATTATATACATTTAGACGGAACCTGGATAGTTTGATACCTGGATTAACACATATACTATTAACTTTTTTGTCTTTCTAAGCCGCAAGTGGAACATGGTGAGTAATAAAACTTCTGTTATTCCACGACGTCTTTAGCTAAATATGGGGGTTCTAATTATAGATCGGAGAAATGGACGGTCGTTAAGGATTATTGCCACGATTACCGAGGTTGGCGTATTATTCGCCGTATACGGCTGCTGACATTAGCAGGACACTCCGGGCTATACCTACTCTTGAAATAATCCGTAGCTTGTTTGATATTAGCAGGACACTTCGAGTCATATCTACTCATGAGATTATTCGTAGCTAGTTAGATATTAGCAGTACACGCCGGACCATCTGACGTCTAGTTCTCTTGAATTTATGACTATGAAAGAAAACATAACTTGAATTGTGTTAGATTTCAATAATAACAATAAAACAAATGAAACAAATAATAAACACCCTAAAAATTATCCAGCGATAATATATTTTTATGTAAGTATAGCACAATTCATAAATGCCTATTATTTCAATGAAACCACATTCAAACTTTGCAACCACAAAATTGAAAAGTCCGTAACGTCGAAGGGATCTGGGAATGTTCGAAATTCAAACTTTATATTCGTGGAGCTATGAACGCGAACGGTCCCAGGTGACGTGCAAAATTTAGTACCCAGATAGAAATGTTAATTAGCTTACAATGCTAGTTACGAAACCCTCCACATTGGCCTGGAGACTTTCCAAAACTAAGTTCTTGACTTCATTCTTGGCATACCATATTTTAATCCTCTTACTAATCCCTCGCCTGCAAAGTGAAAGAGACACTATTCTGGAGAGGCATGGCATAGTGAGATACCTCGTTCGAAGACCGCAGTGAAACAACAATAGCTGTGTTTCTGCGGGTAAGGTTACCAGTGCTGGTTGGAGTGACTATTCTCAGTGTAGTAACTCCCTAATTTAAAAAAAAACCTACAGGGTCACAAACGCGCTAACCACATCTCTGGTTTTGCAAACGTCTATAGGCTATGGTAACTGATAACCATCAAGTGGGCCATAAGCTTATTTGTCACCCTTATGGTATGAAAAGTATATATATACTTGATTAGAACTTAAAATAAGGAGCGTTTGAGTATTAGAACATTAGTTACATTTTATAAAAACAGCCGAATAATGATAAGTTTTACAATCATGACGAATACTTAAGTATTTAATAATTCTGTATGTAATAATTCAGAAGTATACTGACCGTTTGGAAAGCTTACAGCGTAAGTTTCTCAAAGCGGTACACTATCGGTGCCGCCATAGCTATGCTTCGAATGGCCATACACAAAACAGTGGTATGAACCTGTTAGATCTGAAGACCAGGCGTACATTTCTTGAAACCATGTTTCTCTTTGATCTATGCAATAATAGATATGACTGCATATATATATTAAATAGATTAAGTTATGTTGTCCCGAGAACAGTAATAAGGCGTGAGGTGCGTGCATATAATGATATTTTTTCCGATCTAGATATGTTCACACTATCGGCCGGTAACTTTAGATATTGCTTAGTAAAAAAATTAACACAATGTCCTTTGGACCCTCAAAACTAATTATTATTTTATCTTAAGTTTAAGTAAAAAGCAACAATGTATTGTATTATTATTATTTACTGTAAAGGTTACACTCAGCTGAAATCATAAGTTTAAGTCATGTGTAAAATATGTGGATAACGTTGTGAGTTGCACATTTTTTTTTTTTATTGTGTACTTATTAAGTAAGAACTGTGTGTAACTGTTTGTTTTCCCAAATATAATAAATAAAAAAATAAATAAATAGATTACTCGTTGCAATCAATTGTTAAGGCAAACGGAAGCATTGAATTATATGGTATTATTCCTCATGTTTAAAATTTTGTAGGGTGCATAATTTTGGTAGTTGTACTCATTTTTTAACTCTACATCGTATGTAGATGACAGACGTTGTAGAGTTAAAAAATGAGTATTTTATTTGTAAATTATTTAAGCAATATGAACTCATAATAATTATTTTGCATTTTTCAGACTTGTGCGCTTGTTAGAATACTACATTTAATTTTAGGTAAAAATGCAGACCTACAATTTACAAGTCCTGTTAAAAATGGGCATCGCAATTGTACCGATTGAATAATGGAGTAAATAACAGTTACATGAATAAGAAATTGATCAAGAAACAAACAATTTAATCGACTTTTATGCTGCTGCATCTTCAAATATTCAAGAATGACCATTTATGACGTGCCCTGCAATGGTGACTAATGTCAGTACCGACGCGACGTGGACTGCTGACGATGTTTGCATGGTAGCATAGTCAACGAATATATGAGACGCCTTGTTATCAACGGAGGTTTTGTTTAGGTACACTCAGTTTTAAATTACTTATTCATTGTATTTAAAGTTCTAATTTCAATAATTTATAAATATGTTATGTAAAGCCGCTTTCTGTGCATGTGGTGTTGACCTGTAATTGATTATTGCACTTGTAAATGTAAACAATTGTTGGTCAACCTCAATAAATAAATAAAATAAATCTTGGGCGTAAGTTTTAGGGAATAAGCGAGACTCGCCCCTATTTTTTTTTAATTTTGAACAATTAGCCGCATATTTCAGAACACTATACTGTAGTTACACTATTCTTGAGATTTTTATTGGACAACCCTAATGACACTTATGTCTACCTTGGTAACGTAGTCAGGACCACTAGGTCTTTAAGGCAAGTATTATATATTTATTTAC
Source organism: Craniophora ligustri (assembly GCA_905163465.1). NCBI lineage: Eukaryota > Metazoa > Arthropoda > Insecta > Lepidoptera > Noctuidae > Craniophora > Craniophora ligustri. The sequence continues at coordinate 11,113,853 of LR990954.1, read as the reverse complement.
CTAAAAATTATGAAAATGCCACAGAAAATGGCGAACATAGTGAATGCAACAAGGTATGTCCAGACATTTATATGTAATTTGGCAGATGGGAGCTTTTAATATATTTTGTATATTTACGTTTAGTATATTTTTCGAAAACTTTATTTATTGAATATTTTACTGTATTTTAATCCACTTGACGTAGCCATCTACGTAAAGTGGATTAAAATTCAGTGATGGTAAGAAATAAAAATCAGTACATACTTGCACAGCGTGTCTATTGATTATTAAATGAAGAAAGATATTTATTCGCCAAGGATATAGTACAAAAGTTGTTTGGTATAATATCAAACAACTTTTGTACTATATCCTTGGCTAATAAATATCTTTATCTTTATCTAAACTATCCCAACTGTAAAAATAATAATTTTAATAATCAATAGACACGCTGTGCAAGTATGTACTGTGTGCCTTTTAAACGTAATATTATAATGTATAACTTAATTTTTATGTTACACTTGCCGTCGAACGTTTTGCCGACGCACAAAGGTCCCAAAATTTTTATTTTATAATTTTTTTTTACGTTTCCTTCGTCGGACAATACGTGACTTCTGGCGGCCCTGGGATCTTACTCTAATGTAGTTATGGAGACTTAGGTTATTGTGCGTTCCAGCCAGTAACGTTAGGTACTCTAATTGCTAGATATAATGTAGCTATTGCTTAATATTATTTTTTTAAATACATACAATTTATACATAGATACATCTATGACTCGGATACAAATGTTTATGCTCATCACACAAACATTTGTCCCTACCGGGATTCGAACCCGGAACCCATAGCACAGAAGGCAGTGTTAACTACCGCTGAACTAATTGAGTCGCCAAATTTCCTTTAAATAGGTAGCAGAAGTATTGAATTTATTGATATCTCTCATGAAGAAAAATAGGAATATCGAGTAAAACTATTCCGAATGTTTGATGTTTTCACTTGTCTGGTTAGGTTCTGTCAAATTCTGTGTGTTCTGTAAAATTCTATGCTGTAGGTTTTATTAATTACCTGTGGCGTTCGCTTTCCCTCCTTCTTTGGTGGAGGTGGCAGCAAGTTCAGGTGCTTGGGTCGCTCCTCCCGCCCTCCCACTGCCCCCTCTTCCACAACGACCTTAGAAGTTGAAGCTGCCTCGGAAGCACCACACTCGGAAACCGCTTCTGTTGATCAGATATCTCTTATTTCTAATCACAATATGTTTTCTTCTCTCTTCTTATTCAAAAGCGCAATAAATTTTCCAAGACCAAAATTGCAGAGCCAGTAAATATCAAGTTATTATCAAAAGTATTTAAACGGCAGACGGATTACAAACATGAAAAACAAAGATTTTATAAATATTCTTTCTAATGAGAAAAAATATTTATAAAGTCTGTGTTTTTACTGGAGGACAATTTTTTGTATTGTTCAAAGAAAATACCTAGGCTTTGTTTGATATTCATATCGCGCCATTCTAGGCATCTTAGGAACTCGTGAGTGTGTATATGCCACCTGTTTGCAAGCAAGTATTAAAAAAAATACGATATGAATGTTTACGATAGATGCATGAAACCAAAAATTATACGCAACGAATGAAGAATCACGCTTGTCATGGGAAAATTATATTCACACGACGAAGTATTACAAATGAGCGTAAAGCCGGATAATCATTTTTAAAATGCTCTTCAGAAAAGTCAACAATTTTGTTCCTAAAAGAAGTGACTCAAAATCTTAAATAAACAACCCGGTCAAAAGTAAGTGATGACTTTATGTAGATTAAGGTAAAACCAATAAAATTATGACGTGGCTCGTTAAAACAGCTGTTACCTACCCGTTACGTCGGATGTCATAAAACGATACATAAAAGCTAATTATAAGCCACCCGCTGAAATAGCGAAAAAAGAAAATATGACGTCATCTGTTGCGATACAAATACAAAAGTCGAGTTATCGAACTACGACGTTGCCACACTACTTAGGTATATACACATATTATTATATAATGGAAGAATAGAAGAAATAACCGAGATGCTATATTCAGACTACGGTTGCTGTTATTATGGTGACCATTACTAAAATGTTATACAAATAGGTTCACATTGATTCCCGAACATTGAATTTGAACGCCTATACAATACTCGAAGCAAGAAATGAATAATATTTTTTTTGCCTCCGTCCAGCGAGTAGGTATCTACTTTAGATTTTTTACTATTATAAATTGTTGAATATGAAAGCATATTCCATCTGACGTCTCTATACATTTATTCTTATAAAATATGTTTGTACATTCACATAAACAGTCTGGACCCGCAATTTATTTTAGTGGCGCACTATATCTTATTCGCTTTGCAAAAAAAATATGAGTAGGTAGGTTACATTGATAAACTCGCAATCGGGATAAGATAAATGAATTCGCCAAGATTAAATCGCGAGGGAAAGGGACATTATAAATAAAAACACTGTCTGTCGCTGGCAGCCAAAACGTCACAATATAATTCAGAAGATGTAGAATAGAAGCTTGGTTGCTTGTAATTGGATTTTCCATTTGATATGAACAGCGATGTCGAGCCAATCAAACGAAGTGCACTTCACTGTAAAGAGGTCATCGTGACATACGCTTTCTTGTGTGAATAAAGCAAATTAGTATTTATTTGTATGTCTGATGATCCCTTTTTTGTTTGGCGTGTATCAAACCTTTGGAAGCGGCGATGTCGCTGCCGCTGGCCACCGGCTCGTCTGGTGCGGACGAGGTGGAGGGTGCGGGCTGCTCCGGAGAGTTCACCTGCATCTTGTGGCACACCTCGAAGGCTTGCCCCACAGTCCGCACAATCCTCATTGCTTGACTCTGGATAAAAAGTTTCAAGTATATTCATTGGGCATTTATTTAAAAAAAAGTTTTAAGTATTTTTTATTAGATTTCGCTACGTCTGGCAAATAAAATCAAGCATTTCAAGAGTAAACTTGGTTGACCTTAAAGTGTCAAAAATGAGTCGAAGTCAGCTCTACAGATTTCATGGTTTCAGTTCTTTAGGATTACCTACATAAACCAAAAAATCCTATTCAGTATTTTGTTTGTGTCATCGTATTAGAGTAGGGTCGCCATATTTAGGATTTGCAAACATACAAAATTAAATCTTGGCAGTTTAGTAGTTACAAGGACTGGTTATTAATTTTGAAATAGAACGAGTAGATACATATAAAGCAAATAACGGTAGTATTAACCTACCTAATTTGATCATCGAGCACTCATGGAATGTTCTTGTTTGAGTGCTATCTGCCAGTGTGAATAGTTTCCACTCGAATAGTAATCAAGTACGCAATGGGCATGTTTATTGAATGAATATTTTCCCATATCCGTCTACATATCAGGCGTACACGATATCCTTCGTGTATTTTCATTGTAATATACACATTATGTAATGTCGTAATTAGATTGTTGCGAAGAAAGAACAGATGGCTCAACATAAAGGAGAATAGGAGATATGTCGTGTTTGGGATAGATACCGACGCAACATAACATACATTCTCATAATAGGATAATTATCTTCATGAGATGAGTACCTACATAAATCTTCTTTTTTGCCAATAAAGTATAGTATAGTATGAAAATTCTGTCGTTCAAAATTACTTCTTACCAAAGAAACAATATTTTAAATTGCACATTGGAACCTATTTATAAATGCAAGCTTTGAGTTCAGACGCGCTTGCAACAGTTCTTAACTGCTTGAACGTGCTTGAACATTTAAGTTGAATATAAATAGCATAAGTTTTGTGTAATTATTATTTTGCACTTTGAAAACGTGACCGGTTCGTGGCGTGTTTTTTTTTATTACGATCATTTTTGACTGAACGTGAAATGTTACCACAAAATGGCCTGTTTATTTCGTCTTCTTTGCCGCAGTGGTCTTAAAATTTTATTAATGCTACTCGTTGGTATCGAACGTGATATTTTGGTGTTTGGGAATACACGATACATTGTAGTCGGTTATGTTACAACTGTCGTTACAGAACCCGACAACGTATGAAATAATCAATGCCATGGGACTATTTATAACACTTAAGGTTCCCTTGATCTAAATCTAGTGAAGTTCAAGTTTACAACTTGTATGTACAAATATAAATGCTTCTTTTGTTAAGTGGTTATATGAACTTCGTTTTGTTGCTCGCACATGTACAAATCTATAATTTTTCAGCCGTATTTTAGTACTAGTATTCGCATGAATAAAAACATATAGTTTGCAGGCTGAAATCATTGATCCTGCTTTTTGGAGCGCTGAACCCCACACCGATACCGTTGGTATTACAGACAATGGAAATGAAAGGGCACAACGACGAATAATATTTTACAAAAGGGAGATAAAAGGGCTGGACGCGAAGCTAGCGCGGGAGATGACATGTGTTTAATTAATGTTTCTCTCATTCAGGCCGCGTAACGGATGGAACAGATTATTCAGGTTCAACGCTAATGTTTTAAATCAAACATATAATTGGAACGAAATTGTCGCTCAACATCCCCAATGTGGCGTTCCATCCGAAGGACGTCTCAAACCATATATGCTGACTAACGATATTATTCATAACCCAATCATCCGAGGTAAATGGGAACAGGTAGGCAGAAAATTTATATCTACTTATCTGCTCTATTCATATTCACGAGTAAACATTTTTACGGCGATCATAAAATCATAGGGACAATATTTGCAGGAGAAAATATATTTTAGTGTGACTATGATGAAGTGCGAAAGGATAGTACCACCGACGACTATCATAGTAGGTAACTATAAAGATATTTGATGTAATTCCAGAATGTTCTAAGGATTTCAACTGTTCTGTTTGCATGCGACACAATTAAACAGTTCTTGTTAAAGAGTCTACAACGATGCAGTATATAACTTGTTTACCCGTGCCTGCTGGACATCAAATTATACGAAAGTATGTTACTACAAATTTAATGTATTTTTATATACAATGTAAATGTTATAATTAAAATTATTGTCGTCATATTGCCTGCGGGATGTCCATAATGTACCATCTCGCTTGTCGTCCCTGGATGGTTACGCATTAGTGTACTAATGTACACTTACATACCGGTGATGTATGTTTAAGCCCCATGTAATAGGGTGTCGAGCCTATAGCCATCAACCGGGCATGAATCCAACTGCTGCTGAGAATTTCATAGAAACATCCTAAAAACACTCTACTCGACCTGAGATTCGAACCTCAGAGCTCTTGCGCATACTAGAGTAATGAGGCGGTTTTCCATATCTTTCCATTTGAAGACATTCAATAGGATATCCTGCTGGCGTGAATACGATATATGATTATCACGCATAAACACACACGCCTCCCCAGAGTACATTATTGACAAATGGATTCAGAAATATTCAAACCCTATTTTCTGTAGACGAACCGCAATATGTATGTCCAACATGAAGTCATATATTAAATTATTTATCGTACATTAGCTAATTTAGTACTTACATTAAACGTAGATTTCCATTTCATATATATACTTAATAGATGTATAATAAATTATGGTAGAAATTTTGGAATATCTATATTTAATGTAGGTACTAATGAAGTGAAATACGTATAATAAGTGTAATGGAGTGGACACTAGACACAGTTCAGCCGTGGGCTTTGGCCCGCAGCCAGAGATTGACATCATATTACGCTACTCGTGCATTTCAAGAAAGAGATACGACACCACTATTTGTCACGCCTTGCGATTCTACATAAACTGACACTAATATGACAGTATGTACAGCGAAACAAAAAACATGCTCGTTTTTGAAGAAAACATAATTAATTTACTCTGAAGAGCTACGAGCGATCTTCATTCTCCGGCCGAATATCAGCGGAATTCCCTTTAACTGCGTTCTTTTAATAGAATTGTAAAGAAAAATGAATGCAGAAAAGTCTTTGTTATCTTCACCAAATAGCTCCGAAAAGACTGCGAAGACTGATAAAAACTAATCATTCAACTTCCCTAATATCCATAATAAAATAAATAGCCTTTCAAGTCTCGCTTATGTCAATAATGGTGAAGTTTGACTTTGATTGATGATTGAAACGCCCAATATTTGTTCGCGAATTAGGTGGGTAGATACTATTGATCACTATAGAGAATTAGCTACCTGCCAGTAAATATTCTACTAGGTATTCCAATGGAAATTGTATTGAGATGGAATGTTACAATCACTGACGAGTTTAAAATTACCAAACCGATTAATAATATAAAGTTTTTCAGGAAAGATCTTCATTTGACATCATATCATGAATTCACGTTTTATTATAATCGCATTTGTTTGTATGCCAAAACACAGTTATAGTATTTTAAAATATTTTTCATTTTAAAATACTGTCTAGTATTAAAACTACTTCATAAGATATTGATGGTTTATAAAATAAAATAAACGTCATTAGATTATACGACCGGCAGGTAAAAATGGTCATGTGCGGTTTTTAATAAATTCGCGTATAAAGCAACAGAAGTCGATTGAATAAAGTATAGCGGTTATTTGTGATCACAACTTCGCGTTCGCGTTTAGACAGCTGTGCTGGATTTGAAAATGTGTTATTTTTAGAAAAAATTGGGACAAAAATTGGTGAGGCCGAGACAATGACCTTTATGCCGATCATAATTTTTGGCTACCTCATTGCAATAACACGTCAGTCATCTATTTTCGCCGGCGTCGTCACTACCCGAAGTGAGGTCAAAGAAATGCGGTTGGTTTAAGATAAAAGCTTTTGTACGTGCCGGTGCCACCCGTGTCGGGCGGCGCTCACTCACAATAAAAGCGCAGCCCAGTGTTTACGACCTCTGCATCCCACTCCTAATAAATAACTACTATTTCATAAAAAAAATATAATCATAGAGATGTGCTCCAGGTGTTATTGGCAACGGAGTATTGGATATCGATATCGAGTCGTCACCAAATGCTACAAATATCATACAGGTGAACTGGCGTGAAAGGCCCTACAATATAGTTATTTAATTATATATAGGTATATATAACGAATGACGAGGGTATATTCATTTATTAATATCAACTGAACGTTATATCATTTACGTTACACATAAATATTTACGCAAATAAAAGATTTGTTGTTCAGAATATCTTACTATTGTTCTTAAAATACGAGTAGTAAATAAAACTCTCAAATTGGACAATTTACAGAATAAATATATGTGGATATCGTTGGAATCCATTTCGGAATTTTTGTCTCGATTCCTTGAACAAATAAATTTAATATCCCATCGGGGTACTTCATCAATTTATTTGGCAAATTGGTCGTCAAAAACCATATACGTTAAAGACGCTATAGCTTTCGCTATAGTTCAATATAAAGGGATTGGAATTTGTTGGTATTATTTTGTATGGATAGAACATTATTCAATTCGTGGTAATGAAGTTTTTAAATACTTTAAAATTAATAGTTCGTCTGTATCAACCGTTTTAGATAAGTCAATTTTATGAGTATCAACACTTAATAACATTTGTATGGCTGTCATAATTTACTTTAATCTTCCTTTTAGAAGCTGTGCCTTGATGACCGAGTAGTCCATTCGCGTTATATACTACGGCAGTGATTGGACTGTAGAGATATTTGTGCAATAACCCAACTCAACATCTACTCGACAATATGTTGGCACTCAGGTGCCGCTCAACACTTCGATAGTAAACACTTGAACCAGGACTAAAAGCAATATCGTAAGCTTCAAGGCCTTTTGCCATAAAGTACACCTATTAATTCACCGGGTTCGAATCCCGGTAGGGACAAATGTTTGTGTGATGAGCATTACAGAGAACATTTGTTTCCGAGTCATGGATGTATCTATGTATACTATGTATGTATTAACAAAAAAATATATATGTGTAGTATATCAACCATCTAGTATTCGTAACACAAGCCTCGTTGCTTAACTCGAAACTAGATGGCACTGTGTTATAATGTCCAGAAATATTTATTATTATTATTATTATTAAGAGCACGGAAGAGTTGTTTAAAATTGTTTTATTTGAATAAGTTTACTTTGTTTTTAGCATCAAATCACACTACTATCACTCACAGTAATGTTAAGTAAGTGATAGAGATTAAGAGAAAAAATGTGTGCAATAATTGGTTTATTACGAAAAAAAAACTGGACAGGTGTTTCATAGATTAAACGAATACGTGCACATATTGCAGTGCAGCTGTACACATGCTATACCGATTACAATCAGCAATGTTGGTATATAGTATGCTCCATTTCACTCCATTAGCACTTATATGTTGATTTAGAACGTAAACTAAACGCACCGAGTGAATTAATGATAGCAAGACCATGTTTTAGTAACTATTCCAGTGCGTAATTCACACGTTGGCAGCGGCAGTTCCAAAATATCCCTCGAACAAACATAACCAGTTTACTGAAGTTTTCTAAATAATAAATGGACTTGACGACGGAAGTATAGCCCTTGACGTAAGTCTATGGCGCCGTTAAATACTACGTAGATGAATGTCACTGGAGACTTCGATTTATAAAGAATCGGCGCTTCCGCGAGCGTCGCGCAGTCCTTGGACACGGGCGGCGCAAGCGGCGGCGGTGTGGCTATCAAAATAAACATCAAACAGTTGCTCTGATAAACTGAACCCGCTCGCCGCCCGCGCCACTATTGTTACAGCTTGTACACGTTATGAACCATCACCTTCGTGTGTTTCTTGGCCATCAACCTAAGTGTATATACCAATAAGGTTGGCTTGACGTAATCGTACGATGCTACAACCACCTATTTTAATTTTACTACTTTCACACAACGGTCCTAATGTTCTAGTATCGCGCAGAAGTCATCGACGATTCCTAATTCCAGTTTAATGACCCATTTGACAAGCGGACATTTCCACGTATTTTCTATTAAAATATCCGAATGCAGTGGAAAGTTTTCATGTTATTTCTTCATTCCGATATTTATGTTTGTACTGAATTTACGACATTTTGAACAAAACTATAAGTTAACCTGTAATTAATTATACTTATTTAAAACATTGTAAATGCAGGTCTAGGATGTGAAATTTTTTTTTAACTTGTCTTTACATACCTCTAAATCCGAGTCTAGCCCTTCTAAGCTCGAAGAGTGTTGTTCTGATCGTAAAGATACCCGGTTAGGTCTTTTTGAGAGACTATTGACCCCCATCAACTTATGTGAGCGACCAAGTGTTGCACTACCACTACTAACGATCTCGGGTTCGCGAAACGACAGTTTTTTCCTAGGCCTTTCGTTAACATCTTGCATTTGCACATCTTGATTCAGTCTTTCTATGACGGGGATCACAAGTCGTGACTGTACACAAACTTCTTCTGAAGACTCAAATTGCCGATGTAACGTTGACGATTCTTTCGGAAATCCACCACTGTGAAAATCCTCAAATTCTTTGTCATATCGTTTGGTAGCTCCTACTGATAATGGCCTAGGTCTCAAGCCACTCATATATTCGCGCTGGTGACCATCTTCAATTCTACTTCTATGTTTGTTTTTCCGAACTTCACTGAACTCCGGTTCTGATCGGCTGCTTTTTAGTCTGTCTTGACTTTTTTTGTCTTTGGCTTCTTGTTTTGGTAGCTTTGGTCGCTGCTGCAGTATATCATGTTTTGGTTTCAGTGCTCCACCTAACGAGAAGAGAGTGCTGCGTGCCTTCAATAACACTTCAGTTGGTAAATTTTTCAAAGGATGGTCGTTTTTCCTTTGTTTGCTGTGGTCCCTGTGGTTGGACATTGTAACGGATTCACTATTTCACCAGCTCACATGTATTTCTTTTATTCACGATACACACACATTTTTTATCATAATGCGCACGTCCGTACGTCTTGGTACGAAACAACTGAAGTGGCGAAGGCATGGCTTGCGCGTGCGTCGCGCGTCGCTCCAAGTACCACAAATAAACATAATATTCGCGTGTTTCTAAGCGGCTTCTTACAGTACAGAGTGATCCGGAAAACTTTTTCTGATAACACTTATATTTCAACTAGTTTAACCAAAATATACTTTATTCCTTATAATCTTGTGCTGATAATTTAATTACGAGTGAAAAATATAAATCACATTCCCGAATTCTTGAGTGGCAGGTTACGACGTAAGGAATGGACCTGATAAAATTTATAAAGACTTTAGTTCGGCACAAGTTGTTATTAATAGCTACACCATATTATTTTATTACTCTCGAGCTACTTTATAGTTGGCAAATGTTATTCGACTGAGTGTTAATGTAATGTACCTATGACAAATGGTATATTGAAAATCGATAAAACGAAAAAGCGTTTTGGGTTTTCGTTTTATGAATATTTCCATGAACTAACTTAAACTGACGTTAAGAGGAAGTTTCAGAATGGAAAGTCACAAATTTTCAAATAAAATATATTTAGTGCAGGATTTCGTAGAATGGAGATTACCGTAACAATTTGAGCCCACTCAGGATGACGCAATTATAATTTCGTTTTGATATTATGACTTGAAAAAATCGAAGTACAATTTTAAAAAGTTATGTCATCTGTGTCACCCATCAATTTTATTATAAAAATGCCATCGGAAAATTTTCAGCCACGGCACATTTGGACATCTACATCCACCTACGATGCCAAAATTTGTCTCATTTAGCTGTTATCCAAGGATCATATACTGAACGTAACCTTATTTAACTTGTTTGTTTCAGTTTACATAGCACTAAGAGTAGCCGCACGTGCGAGTTTATGTGAACTATTCAGTTACTGAACGTATAACAGAGCCATAATCGTAATACGGGCTATAATAAAATACTCTCAATCAATTGGTGTAATTAAAAAGCGGCCGCAAACGATTCAGCGCAAACAACTCAGTTACTTCTTGAATATTTATGGGCTTTGGGAACGAGTGATCGGCGACGGTAATTGATTATAAAAGTCGAGTAGCTTGTGGACTTGGAGATTTATACTGTCTATAAAAAGCAGGTTTGCGTATAACATCCTAAATTAGATAACACACACAGTTACGTGTGCTCACTTGCCTCCGTCTTCGCAATTATTTAAATGGATTCCCTTGCCAAAGATGTCAAAGAAATATTGCTTACGTTATACAGGATAAGACAAGTAGAAATAGGTTTAGGCATGGTTATGACTACAGACTAGCGCAATATTCTCAGTAAAGTAATGGAGCCGCAGTGTTCTGATAATTGATTGATTTTAAGAAAAAATAATAAACTCGTGCCATGATAGATCGTTACGGTGTGTATTGTTTGTTAACACGTGCTAGCCAGACTTTGATGTGCAGATATTGACAGCTTATGTTCATGCTAGGTTATTATTTGCATAGGTAGAAGGTAGATTTTCCATTCAATATAAATTTCAGTCACTCGTAAATTCGTAGATAATTGATAGGTTATTTTACCATTTGTAAGTACCTACCTACCTAATTATTACAAATTTATAACATTAAATATATTATTTTGATTATGTTTATCCCTACATTGTAGATAAATAATATAATACAATATTGTAGTAATGATATTTTTACTTTTGAACGCGAAGGCAAGGATACACACTACACAGATGCTTTCCCCGAAACGGGTCGTACTAGGGTATCAGAATCCTAAGATACTATATGAGAATATCTGAGAGGCAACGAATCGTTCCACGTTTGGGAACCTGGATAGTTGAAAATTAGTTTTTCTTGTGCGCCGTAGGTCGGTACCTAGCCTTTAAAAGGATTCCTGTCGTAAAAAGGTTTTAACCTTTTAAAGCAATGCACTAGAATGGACGGTACCTGTCAAGTACGTTTTTAGTTAAATAATTTATGTTCGAGCGACGAGTATTGTATACTAAAATTAACCACTATTTAGAACGTAGGTTATGATTATAATAAACACACAATTTTCCGTGCGGTGCCATAGAACTTCATACCACGGACAATCAGGAGTGAATAGGTTTTTAAAGGTTGGCAAGGAGCTACACTTATGGTGTAGCAAACATCTAGTCTACGGTCCAGCCAAGCGGTAAGTTTGTTTTCCAACCGCATGGCATATTAATTAATGGTATAAAAACACTAATAGTTTATCAGCAATTATAATTTCCCCTACTTTAACCGTAACTCGGCTATAATTCCTTTCAGGTATCTAGGTAAGTATATATTTTTTTGGTAGGGTTTATTTAATCCATATGTCAGTGTCAGCTTTGGCAGGGATTTACCAGAATTAAATATCGTGTACACTTTTCGTCTAATGTCTGCAAGAAGCGAAGATACGTATATAATTTTGTTGCTAATGGATGATGTGGTATCAAAGGAAATATTAAACGCCTGTATGCCCCGAAGGGGTAGGGAGCGAGTGTACCTACAGGTAGTTATCAGCCGTACGAGATTGTTGTCTTAGTCATAACTTAGTTCTCAGATATTTCGATAACATAGCCCTTGCACTGCTAATTGTTAATTGGCATTTAATGTCATCAATATATTATTATATATAAGGTTACTGAGATGGTTTGGGCATGTTGAGAGGATGAATGTTAGGCAATTGATAGTGAAGACTTTGAAAAAGGTCAGGTGATCAGTACCCCTCGTCGGCGCGTGCATGTTGAGATCTATGTATGTGGACGACGCAAAGGTGATATGCCTATCCCCATCGGAATAAGGCGTGAGTGTATGTATGCATCATTATATGGCGTGTGATGTGTAGCGTTGATGGGTCCTATCCAAGAGATCTCCAACACATCGGATCACAAGACAATCATTAGCTGTAATCAGAATCGAATCGACACATACTTAAGAACTACATAGTTACACCCTTAGGATATTGATATTGCACAGTCATCGGTTTGCAGTGGTCTGAAGGCAGACGGTATGTGGAAATGGATATACAGTATAATATTCAATAGCATCTGGGTAGTGTGGTCCAAACATAATTAAAAAAAGGCTGGAGAATACACATTATATAGCTACTCATGCATATATAATATACACCATTCCCCTCTATGAATGGAGAGGTATTCAATTTATTTATGGGTATATCAAATGCCTCGTGTTATGCAAAAGAGGTCCTAATTTTAATAATGTCACTGCAGGTGATATTATATTAAAGTGTGTGACGTTACAACGAGAAATGAATTTCGCTGGGATAGTGACGCTTCTCGAGCGTGTCACGTAGATATTGCAATATGTACGGCAAAAAACATATGTAATACGACAAAAAAAACAGGGTTATAATAAACTAATCCAAATTAACGTTCTCAAAGTTGTCAAAATTCCAAAATTAACAAAAATATGATTTGTCTTTCAAAAATTCATAAAATTTATTCGTCGAAAATTGACGAATATATTTTATGATTTTTTTAGTAGGTTTAGGTAAATAATATATTATGCAAGATATATGAAATATGAGCATACATAACATGAACACTAAAAACCACAGCAACATTATTAAAAAGGTATATTGTCTGTAGATTTCTTGTTATTATTAATCATAGTTCAAATTATTACACGAACTTCCGCCAAGCTCTTCAACTTGTACGTGAATGAGCTTATAGTTGGGCTCAGCAGCACACGAGTAGGATGCTGGATCGACAATGTATGTATGAATAACTTTAGCTACGCTGATGACATGGTGCTGCTGACCCCAACTGTAAGTTACAGTGCTTATGTGTTTGGATGTATCACATCCAAACACATAAGCACTGTAACTTTAAAAAAAAGACTGAAAGATACATTCTCAATAAATATCTGTTAGATATTAGATAGTAGGTATTAGTAGTAATGTAAGTTATTTAAACCAAGATAAGTAAAATAAGATAATTATATCTATATATAGACTAAGGGCGCATTTATCGCCAACAAACTGATGCTCAGTTTGGCGATAAGTAGATTAGATGTAAAAGTATGTATTTTATACGAATAAAAAAAAAAAAAAAAGCGCAATGAGACAGTTGCTAGCCATATGTGAAACATATAGCCATAAGCATGGATTAATATATAATTGTAAGAAGAGTGAGTACATAGTCTTCAAGGCCTCCGGTAAGTTTCCGTCAAATGTGCCTGCGATAAAACTGAATGGTACTGAACTGAAGCGGGTACAACAGTTCAAATACCTCGGACATTACGTTACTGAGGGCCTTGATGACCAAGTTGACATAGAAAGGGAACGTAGGGCACTGGCGGTCAGAAGTAATATGCTGGCCCGCAGGTTTGCGCGTTGTAGTGACCAAGTTAAAGTCACACTATTTAGAGCCTACTGTCAGACTTTCTACACAAGCAGCCTGTGGTACAGGTATACGCAGAGGCCGCTCAATGCCCTACGTGTCCAATATAACAATGGATTTAGGATGTTGTTGGGGCTACCCCGCTATTGTAGTGCCTCCGGTATGTTTGCGCAGGCCAGGGTAGACGGCTTCCATGCTATCATGCGCAAGCGACTCGCATCCCTACTAAGCAGAGTCCGGGCTAGCACTAACAGCATCCTACAGGTCATTGCAAGTAAGCAGGACTCAAATATCCTGAAAACATGTATTCGGACACACATTTTACTGAACTATAAAATATAATTGAATTTCTATTAAATAAATAAGATGAACTTAAGCCAAGGTTAATTTATTGCGGCATAATTTGGAACCTGAGAAAGGGTTTTGCTGGCGCAAAGTCGCATAAACACTTATACCCTATCTCATTCATTAGATGACCTTTGTTTACCTTATGCCCTCAATTTACCATTAAATGAAATATTATATTATGTTAAGGCTGTACCTTTCCGCGTTACCATCTAACATCTGTGTTCAAAATTTGTTCCTTCTTTAATGTGTAAAACGTTTTATTACGAACGAAGATATTCGCAATTTTGTTGCTACACCCGGTGTACATTATGATGTTTTCCTAAAGTAATTGTAACATCCAAATTTCGCTATGGAGAAAAGTTTTTCACTTTGAAACGATGTTTTAGAATCAACAAATAGGAAACAAAGCAAAGAAATTTTAATCTTCGTAAAAAAAGTAGAATATTTCACACAACACAATACTGTTTCTTGTCTTTCCTGTCTGTCCCATTGTCCTGATGTCAGGGGGAATATTTGATTGTTTTGGTTTGTAGGAAAATATCAGGTCTAACGTATTGCTAAAGAGGCTAAAGATACATTAGATATGAAGGACCATTAAGGTCAAACAAAAATATTCAGGATCAGCAATTCGAACATATATTTTACCATTCCTAATCTGATCTGAATAACTGTGGTTGTGATGCGTCACTAGGCTATTAGCTATAACCATTGACTTTTAAAAATTTCATACGTAATTATCACCGCGAGGAAACATGCATACTTCAGATTTTCGATGTCGTGTGAAGTCTTCCAACCCGCACGAGCATAAGCGTGGTGGACTAGATAGCATCTTCCCTTTCAAATGAGAGGAGACTTTTGTCTAGTAGAGGGACAGTAAATGGTTTGTTAGTGATGAATCTCATCTGCAAGCTACTTATCATCATCAGCCCATTATTGTCCCACTGCTGGGCTCGGGTCTCCTCTCATTTGAGAGGGATTATGCTATAGTCCACCACGCTAGCCTACTGCGGATTGGCAGACAATACATGCCATCGAGAAAATCTCTCAGGCATGCAGGTTTCCTGACGATGTTTTCCTTCACCGTTTGAGTACGTGATAAATGTGTACATAACTTTGAACTCGAGACCTCTGACATCTCAGTCCACTGGTCATACCCCTAGGCTACCACAGCTCCCAAACTACTTATAGAACGGTTCTATTGATAACTTGAGAAATCATAATGAAGGTTGAATTTCGTTTTCGCCGGTCACGGTGTTATTTTTGTTACGAGTTGACCACATGTGTGTATACGGATAAATACGGATTCACACATTTCACACGTCTCCAGATGGTATAACAACTAGTATCTGTAGTTGTGTTTTTTGTTGGGTTATAATTACGTTTCCCAGAATAATGATAGTTGAAGCAGAATAAATACAATCTGTGTCCAACAAATATAGTGTTGTGGTTCCCTGGAAATATCTACTATACTAGAAAACAGACAAATTTAGAACATAAAAGAAATAGTAATTTTGGTGGGAAAACATGTATGTTTGAAATGTTAATATATTGTACTCATCAAACATACCTACAACGTATATTGTCCCTATGACGGTAATCAGATAATTTTCTGATTTAGGTACATAGAAAAGGAAAGTAATCTAGCCTAGTAACTTGGTAGGTTCGTTTTTATACAATTTCTACAGTCACTCATATTGGGACACATCAATGCGGAACATTAATACCAGTAGGTCATACAAATATATGTAACTGGCGGGAATCAAACCATGCATGGGTGCCTGCAGAAGCACCAAAAATTTTTTTTTTTAATGAGGAATGACAAATGTTTTGCGATTTCCATCAACAAGTGTACCTGCAATTATTTTACGAAAATCAAATTAAAATCTTTTTATACGATTACCCACTCCACGCCCATTTCAAAAAGAAAACATCGTAAATGTGTAAAAACACTTTTACTCAGCGTAGTGGTAATTCTCACATATTCTACGGACGAGTGATACGCAGCTGCGGTTTATTGCTGGGCCTGTTTACGAGCCCCTGCGATCTTAATAAACAGCACGCTTGGCTCGAGACCACTCTCGGCCACGAATACACAAGCGCACCGGTCGTTAAGGCACCTTTACTCTCTCTTTGGATCCTACGTTTTAAAGTGGATATTATGTCGAAAGACTGTTAATGTAGCGTTGTTAATCCAACTTAACGAGTGAAAGATACGACAAGCAATAAGACAGTAAGCTTAAAGCTGCAACTTTTATACTTTCTGGGATGTCGAATTGTCTATTTTTCTTAAATCTTGTTATTATAAAAGAAGGAATGTCCATCCAGAAAATCTCAACGCAAAAAACTCCCCTTCTGCATTTCTGACCTAGATATCAAATTGTGAACCTTATTATTCCAACAGCATTATTTCACAATACACAAAAGATTTATAGTGTTGTAAATTAAGAGTAAAGCTTCCGAAAATGTGAATGACTCGGGAATAAGAGGGTGCGGACAGATTATTGATATTTATTAATCTCGCGCAAATTTGGGATTCTACCCTATCTTACGTTCAAGTTGGAGTGATTTGTTAACGGAAGGTTAGACTATAAAGTATCCGGAATGTCGAAGACCCGAGCATATTCACATTCAATCCGTCGGAAACGCAAATGCATTGAATTCATACATATGCGTTCGGATTTTCACTAGGAAGCAACTGGACCATACTCGTGTTTTTTATCACCCGATATTTTATATTTTGGCACTTTAATACCGATAACGAAACAAAAGTGCGTGGTGTCCTATAGTTTCTGCCTATCAAGTGAAAAAGCGTAAGTGTATGTATGTAATTGTATAAAGTTGGTCACCCGCATAATAACATTTTTATTCATTCTAGGAGGAATATCGCGGTGACCAGACATTCGACCTTGACATATTAGGGGAGAATAAACAGAATTATAATTATTCTGTATAAGGGCTTATACTAAAAACGGTGTAGATTCAGCGGTACGGTGTAGATTCTGAATCGATTTTTTATGGGGTACACCTCCCAAAGAACAATTTTATGAAAAACACGACGAATAGGTCACATAAAATCGCAATAAAATTCGACGATTCCATATGATACGAAAATTAAACTAGCCAATCTGGTGAATTTCTCTACGGATTAAAACGGAGTCGACGGCAAGCAAACTCGGTTTTTCCGACCGGAAAAATGCAGCTTGCAATCGGAGTCTTGCACTGAACCAATGTGTATGATTGTGAGATAATCATAGAATAGTAATAGTAATAGAAGAGTATTGGGCAAGTGTATTGTGTATTTTGCAATGACAGATAGTAGTGCGGAGCAACACTGTAAAAAAAAACTTCAGTGATAAAATCGGGAATACCAACATTAGGAGTACATAAACTGTGGGAACTACAATGAGTACTGACCTTTCGGTTGCTCTTGAAGACGTTGCATTTAAAGACATTGGTGGCGCCATCTCTAGCAATATACGAGAAAATCTTCAGATCGGAGCTATCGTGCGACACGTAGAAGATCCGGTATATAGGGTGGTGCATTATCTCGGCTGCCTCGTTGGTCACGCTTGACTTGCTGCAGCGACCGAAGAGCTTGCTGGAGCTTTTCTGAAACCAATGAACATAGTTTCAAATTTTAACACATTCAATGGTTGTATAAAACTACTTATACGGATTTTATTTTAACCCGACGTTTCGTAAAAAGTATTTTTACCTATTTCAATGTCTAATATTCGTGTAAAGGTAAGAAATCAATACATTCAACGGTTTTAAATCTAGTAGGAAATATTGGAATTAATTTCAGCATGCTCTTTTTAAAAATACCACATTCATTATCCATACTAATATTCCATACCTATACTAATATTATAAATGCGAATTATGTCTGACAGTTACCTCTTCGCACTTAAAACCGATTTACATAAAATTTTATATGGAGATAGTTTAAGTTCCGTAGTAGTTTTTATCCCGGAAATCATCCCTTACAAGAACGAAAATGGGGGTGGAAAATAAGCTACGGAAATATTCTACGCAGACGAAGTCGCGAGTAAAAGCTAGTATTCAATTTTATAGGAAGAAATTTGCCAACTTCTTTATCCGCAAGTAAGTCTCAAAGTGAAAACACGTGAAGTAAAACTCCGGATTTTATCGAGATAAAATCTGTAGCTTTATGACACGTGTCTAATATTTACCCGACGCAAAACATCAGTATGAAGACACGTGCCTATCTTTGTAGATTTCTTTTTTAAGATTGATTGTAGGACGCAATATTATAGTTCAGTGCTAATTTTACATACATAGCTGTTTTGTTTTTTGAAATGTAATTTAAGTTAATATTATAATCATTTCAGATATTTTAGGATCTTTTTTAAAATACCGCAGATGAGAATGCTTTATTTATTTATTTATTCAAATTGGTTCACCAACAATTGTTTACACTAGTGTTGTGACAAAGGTAACATGTTAGAAAGCATATGAAAGTGTAACAATCACTTATAGGTAAACTCTGCATGCAATATTAAAGAAAATACATTAATTTAAGTCGTACATTTATATGCTATACTAATTTATATTAATTTACGCTCATAAACACCTTGAAATCTCAAAACAGAAGTAAATATTGATCAACGATCAATCAACGTTGAGCATGGATCACAAAGATGTATAGTTAATATTACAAATTAAACTTAAATACTAAGTATTAACATTAAGTGCTTTATTAAATCAACATTAAATACATGCGAGATCGTTTGTTAATGGCTAATCTAGGTTGAGATACTTATGGAAGTTGGTTTTCAGCTTGTGTAAAGAGTCAAAGTGCAGATCAATTTGGTCACCACAGCTGTTCACAACCCTACATAACCTCGCCACAGGAGAGTTGGCACCCAGAACCGTTCTACTCTGTGGTGGGCAGAGTGGTGTTATTGCCCGGCGAGGAATTCTTGAGGGGGCACGGAAGTTAAAAAGGCTCAGTATCTGTGGGCAGTCAATTTTGTGGGTCATCACTTTGCACACAAACATTGCGTCGATAAGGCGACGGCGCCTCTCCAGTGATATCATTTTAAAGTGTCTCAGTCTACCGTTGTACGAAAGATTTTGGTAAATATTGAATCGTGAAAATTTATGTTCCGTTACGTAGGTACTTACATCGTCAGTGGCAATTCCCACAATACGCATACTATCTATACTACGTTAGAAGGCAAGAAATAACTCTCAATTAGCCTCAGTCCGAATTCTAGCTTAATTAGAATCAATCGTTTGGAAATATCGGCAACAACACTGCGGCAATAATGCTTGTGTACACAATACGGTACGTAAAATGTAACGTAACAGAGAAATATTATCACAATACTAACATAATAAAATCATACATGATCATACATTCATTTAAGAATTATACTTAAAACAAAATATTGATTTGATGTACATTTATGAAGAAAGAAAAAAGCATGATAAATATGCATTAAAATTGTCAATTATGTCAACGATATAATTTCAGATATTATGGAAAATAAAACCGGCCAAGAGCGAGTTGGACTCGCGCACGAAAGGTGCCGTACCATTGGATACGTAAACAACAGTAGGTACCTACACAAATTTTATATTGTCCTGGGGTCCTCTGTAATCATAGTCTGGCTGTAACCAAATCTTGCAAGCAAAATTGTCAACTGTCTAGCTATTGCGGTTCTTGAGATACAGCCTGGTGACGGACAGACGAGCGGAAGGATGGACGGACAGACAGCGAAGTCTTAGTAACAGGGTCCCGTTTTTACCCTTTGGGCACGGAGCCCTAAAAATACCGTGAAGTGTACCTAATCATTCTTAGGAACAACAATGGATCGATTTAACAAAAGGCTCCGTGCGCCGCGGCGTCTGGGACAGCAGGTGACAGCCGTCTATTATAGGCCGGCATGATTTACGAGCTCCAAGAAAAAAAAATCAGTGTCACCGCTTGCTCTTCCACAGAAGATTATTTAGTAATATCAGCCAAATATATGTAGGAATAACACAATTTTAACATACAAAAACGTCTGTGAATGTGCAGAAACTTTGTGATGAATCTCTAGTTTTATTCGTCGATAATATTTTTGGCAAGTTATTTATATAAGCATTGATCTCGTTCTTCAGGAGCTTTTGGAATCTTTAGTTTTGAATATGGAAGAGATGGATCTCTAAATAATTATATTGATAAAAAAATGAATGTTATGAATTATGATTGTTAGTTATTATTTACATTGCCTTATTGGCAATAATAATAATTATTATTATCGTTATCATTTTATTTGCCTTGTCCTATCTAAGGCAAATATTTGAATAAAGCACCTAGACCAGTTACAAGTAGAAAGGCAAAGTTACAAAGGCAGCAGATGTAGAAAGAGTACTAAACGTGATTTTACTGAACGGACATAAAACTAAAAAAATACTGCACATTCGATAATCGTCTACAAGTGCTTACTAAAAGTGAGTACTAAAAGCGATTTTATTGTGAACATAAATCGCACTTACAAACAGCGTTCGCGGAAGTTTTCAATTTAACTTGAGCTTCAAGCGCTACTGTCTGTATTATCGGCATTACATGAGTAAAATACATTTTGCGATTTTTATCGCGGTTTAGTCTGCCCGTGAGATGTGGGGTATTAAAATAAATCCATAAACAAATGTTTACAGCTTTTTTGGAAGGTATTTTATGAAAATTTATAATTGCATTAATTTTTATATTCCTATTTTCAATGAGTATTTATTATTAAGCAAGTCAAATCCCTCAACACTAGACATAGCGGGCTTAAAAACGAGGTAGAGTGTAACTTATTATTAAGACCATCTATGTCAAAATATGTTTAACACCCTTACCATAAATGGTACTTTAAGTAGGGTTTCAACATTTATCTTGCTTTGTTCTGAAATGCAACCCTTAGGGTTGCATTTCAGAACAAAGCTCAGTAATTTAATAATTAATTTCGCCTCATTTTACATAATAGCTATAGCCATCACTATGCTTTATGATTATATCCTAATTTAAACAGTTCTCACCTGAAGGTGGTGCAGAAAATAACTAACGTAAGGTACTCACGAGTAGAAGCGTGCGGTCAGCGCGTGGCCCGTATTTGCACTAGTTTTTTGGTTGTTGCGCCCCCGCGCGAGTGATTTTACAAAATGGCGACGCGTGCGAGTATCCCCGTCCCGCTCTCGAGGTCCCGCCCGGTCGTAGGTAATGTTTTGAGTTACCGCGTCGCTTACACCCCCCACCCCAGTGCTGCTAGCAGCACTCCTCAGCTATGGGAACACGAGCGACGCGTGCAGCCGATCGGGCAAGTGTCCCAGCCTTCGTTTTAACCTTCACCATTCTGACCCGTCCATCTTTTCCAGGGCAAACCTCCTGGATTAAACCTTTCGGCCACATATTTCTGGGGCTGTCAGGACTGACTATGAAAACCAAGTCACCCACTTGTAGGGGCCTCTGTTCCTTGTTCCATTTTCTTCGCGGTAGTAAATCAGGTAATACTTCTCTGACCCATCTGTTCCAAAACATGTCTGCTAGGCGTAGGGATATTCGCCATTGTTTCCTTAAGGCTAGGTCAGAGTCATCAAATCTGCTTATATGTGGTAAGTTAGAAGATGTTCCGATTAAAAAGTGGTTCGGCGTCAGTGTTTCCATGCTTCCAGGCTCAACAGAGACGTGTGTGACCCATGCCCCACCCCAATGTGGGCTCGCCGGCGGTATAAATGTCCATTTGGTACCACGGTTCTCAGCCTCATTTTTGATGCTTTTTGTAGATGCGTCGCCAAATATATGCATCTGTAGGTTTCTATAACAGGTTGAAGTAACGTTTTGATTATTATCATTGTTGCTAGGCGCAAGCGGCGTAGCACACGTAGCGTTCCTGACCTCGGCTACGCTCGTAGCATTCGTAGCGCTGTCGGCAGACGCCAGCTGCAGGGGCGACTGCGATAGCAAGCTTATTCCAGTCTCCGTCTCACTTACTCTTACAGTAGCTTTTGGGTAATATCTAGGTAATCTGACGTCACTCAACGATTTCAATAAATAAATCCATTTTATCAATTTTAAGTGGATTTCGTTGGGGACGGGATCGTCCCATCCAATTTTCGAATGCCAGGTGTCTTGTAGTAAATGTCGCACACGTTCGAGGTACCTTTGTGCATAGTCATCACTCTTTTTCATCTTAGATTCTACACCTTTTAACCGGGCCATAGCCGTAGGTAGTGAGTCGGGCATCACGCTATTATTGTCCTTCCAGGGTAAGCCCACTTGCCACCTGCCATTTTTGAGTATAGAGGTTTGTTCGAGATGATTCCAGGCACGTTGGTCTTCTGAGTTCTGCAGTGGCTTAGAAGCAGAAACTCCCATAGATTCGACGGAGAAGTAACGTCGTACATCCTCATGAAGATTACGTAAGTTGTAGTCTTCACAGTCCTTTGTTTCAGGAGCGTCTTCAGTGATTAAGAACGCGGAGTGGTGCGCACGGATCGCGGGTGATACACGCGGCACCCGGCCGTGCACGCACCAACCCATCGGGGTACGAGTAGCGCACGGCTCGTTCGGTTTGCCGACAACAGTCTCCAGAGGTAAGATTAAGTGGTAATTATCTTGTCCAATTATTAATTCTGGTTTTAATGTTCCGGAACACAGCTCACTTTTAAGTTTATTTAAGTAGTTATAGTTCTCACAGTTCAATACAGGTATGTTTTGTGTCGGAAGATTAAGTTCTTTTACACTGCGTACACTGATGCTATATTTATCACCACATTTATTAGATACAGTTAGGTCCAATAGTTCACTTTCACACAATAACGTCGTGCTGTCCCATGCACCTCGCACTTGCATCGGTTGTACGCGGCCGTGCAGTCCGGCTCGCGCGGCTAGCGAAGCGCTCAACATAGACACGGTCGAGCCGTCGTCGAGTAACGCGCTCGTATTAAACATACCATTGGGTCCGTGAATGTTTATGGGTACCACTTTTAGTAACACTGAGCAATTGTTCGTGTTTATATGAGTTACGGTTTCACTTTGAACACTGGTTTCAGTCTGTGCTGTTATCATATCACTGGGATGCGATTGGTCTATAACATTGTTTTGGCGCGCACTCGGAACGTAATGCAGCAAGCGGTGATGAGGCTCCCCGCACCCCTCTACGTCACACGCGGCGGCGGGACACGTCTTTCTATCATGTTGAGATATTAAACACTTGTAACATATACCTGCGCGCTTTACATACGACCACCGATCTTTACGTAATGACTTCTTAAACTTCTTACAATCTGTTAGTTTATGTTTATAGGTGCGACAGAAACGACACTTATTATTGTCACTTTGTTCGTCACTTTTTACAGTTTGTAATAACACAGTCTGATTATGATAACGGTTACTTTCATTATATTTACGTTTATAATTATTATTGTCCCAGCGAATGTTCATCAAGTTAGCACTGCACGTAGATGTTTTAATAGCTTCTTGGTTAAGGAAGTCTGCCAGTATGTCGAGTCTGTACTTCTTACTCTCAGTTATGAGTGGATAACTATAGTCAGCCCACTTAGACACTAGCACTGTAGGTAATTTAGATAGCACAATGTTGACGACACTAACACCTTGTAGGTATTCTTCCCGCTTTAGTTCTCGTACAGAGGCTACGTAGTTTTTGACTTTGATGGAGAATGATACTATATCCTTATGGTACTCCAGTGGTAAGGGATTCAGCTTTTTTACATCATGTAAAATTCTTGAGATAATAATGTCTGGGTTTCCAAATTGTAGTTCCAGAGTAGATATTACGATTTCAGGTGATGACGTGCTTATTAGCAGAGCCGTGACGGCTTCTTTCGCTGGACCGCGAAGACACTTCCTCAAGCGCCACATATTCTCCTTTTCAGTGAATTTACATATGTGTGTGGACTCATAATAAGCGTTCTTGAAAGACAGCCATTCCATGGGGTCACCAGAGAAAAGAGGGAGTTCTCGTGGTGTGCTGATGCGGCTGAGTAGGTTGGCGTTGTGGCTGGTGGATGCGGAAGTGACGACTAAGTCCCGTAGTGCGCTAGCCAACTGCTGAACTGGACCGTTAGTGCCGTCGTCATCCGGCGGCGGGAACAGCGGGGCTCTGGGGGTTCCATGGGTGGTAGCTCCGTGTTTCTCCAGTTCGTGGTGGCTGTGCTCAAGCCACTTCTCTATATCCTTGCCATCGCCTTGAGTGCTGGACTCCGATGCATGTGGACTGTATTTTGCTTCAACAGCTGCTAAATCTGCTGCTAGTTTCTTATCGAGTACGTCCATTTGAATACGGGCTTTTTCCTTTGCAGCTTCCAGCTCAATCTGTTTTTTCCGTGCTAGCATTGCCGACGACGATGTCTTACGCGATTTAGAAGATCTCGAATTTTCCGTTACGTGAGAGGTAAGTACACCCATCTCTTTCACACTTTCGGCACTTGTTCTAGGTCTTTCCAAATTGCTAGCTTCCGGCTGTGCTGGAGCTTCAAGTTTCAGCTGGCTTTCCTTCCGCGAGGTACTGCGAGTGTTGACCATCTTGTTCTGCGTTGGCGTACGGTACATTGGATCCGGCTCGAATGACCAATGAAGGTGGTGCAGAAAATAACTAACGTAAGGTACTCACGAGTAGAAGCGTGCGGTCAGCGCGTGGCCCGTATTTGCACTAGTTTTTTGGTTGTTGCGCCCCCGCGCGAGTGATTTTACAAAATGGCGACGCGTGCGAGTATCCCCGTCCCGCTCTCGAGGTCCCGCCCGGTCGTAGGTAATGTTTTGAGTTACCGCGTCGCTTACATCACCCTTGATCTAGGGTTTGGGAAGGTATTAAAATTCTACCAGAAGTATTTTTGTATATTTTTATTTGACATAATTCTTTTATATTTTTACGTGATTGTGTAATAACGAACGCCTCTAAAGCTCTATCGATTTTAGATATATTTTTTAAAAATACAACTTATACCCTTGGATTAGTAACAAATTTAAGAATCTTACAAACTAACAAGTTAATGATTCATGTACTCACGAGGCACTTCACACGGATAGTGATCCCACAAAAAAAGGCCTCAGTACAGGAGCTCTCGAATCCTCAACCATGACTTTCAGAATGCTATTTTGACTCCCCCGAATATCCCGCACAAGAGATGCCTTTTTCCTGATGATAGTATGAAAACCCTCTGTACACGCTTGGGCAAATATCCCCGAGACACTACAGAAACGGGAGAGCCTCAACATCAGTCTGAACATATTGTTATATTGGACGCGCAGGGTATCCAGCGACCGACGCGAACATCCAAACCACAGATTTCCCGTGTATAGGCCTTGGCAGTAAGCTTTAAACAAGGTGATTTTGACCTGGTCAGAACAACGAAGAGATCTGCGTGCCAACATGTTCCCGCGGACCGCCAACGCCCTGCGCTCCCTCTCCACGTCATCGTGGTCGTCTCTCAGCGTCATCAATAAAGCATATAAGGATAAAGGATTTATTCAGTATAAACGTCAGGAAATAAAACCGTAAGAAATCCTGCAACAATGTGCTTTTCCACCAAGTAGAGCAAACATTGAAACGTGGTCTAGCAAAATTTAAGCGCGCAATACGGCGATAGAAATTGCCATACAATTTAATTCACAACTCACCGAGTCTTTAGTTGCTTTACCAGACGGTAAGCTCCTTAACTAACCACGAATTTACTATAACAATACTTTTAAGCTCCAAGGCTGTGTTCTTTTATATTTTACTACGTTTTGCTCGTGACTGTGTCTGGAATTAGTAATTTTACCCAATCTGCTTCATCAATCATCATCGTTGTGCATCATCTGCGTTCCAAATTTCATGTAAATTGGTTCAGTGGTTTAAGCGCGAAGTAGTAACAGACAAACTAACTCATATTTTAAATATTATAATTATTATTATGGATAGAAGAATCATTATTATAAGAAGAATAATTAATATCTAGATTATTTTTATACCATCAGCTCCTCGTATTGTTATCATCGTTGTTGGATCATTTTAATGAATACTTTGAATTATATTGTCTGGTATTGTAAAGAAATGTCGAGATACTGAGCGAGTAAGACATTCAATATTATGATTAAGAATGAGGGAAGAAAAGAAAACCTTTTGTATAATTTCCATTATACGCATAACGTAACTTCTATGAA
The DNA here is from genome assembly GCA_905163465.1 of Craniophora ligustri. Classification (NCBI taxonomy): domain Eukaryota; kingdom Metazoa; phylum Arthropoda; class Insecta; order Lepidoptera; family Noctuidae; genus Craniophora; species Craniophora ligustri. The sequence continues at coordinate 11,087,146 of LR990954.1, read as the reverse complement.
AAATAATTTGGGCTTACTTTAGTCTTTCTAGTTGTAATGTTAGTCCTGGTAGTAACTCGGACGCCGTCAGTCGACACCTCCACAGTGACTTTGCGTTTCTTCACACCCCTCGCCTTGAATTCATACTGTAATAGAAAGTTAAGCTATATATATACGTAACAGAATGAAACAACGGTATTAGAAATTAATGTTTTTGATATTTTTAATTGGTTTTTATAATTCGAACACACTACAAATTTGCCGTGTTTTGTTTTTATTATAGACCCTCGTCATGCTGGATTTCCACTCATTTCCTCCCTACATTCATTTTTGTATATGTAATTTTGTTAAATCGCAACCAGAAACGCTAAAGCTGCTGATTAGCTGCACCGTATTGAACATAGGAACAAACCATATTATATCATTTTTTTGTGGAAATAAAGAAGCAAATGGGTAGGTGGCTCCCCTGATGCTACTCAACATCTGCAACACCAGAAGACTTGCAAATGCCCTGCCGGCCTTTCAGGAAAGAATCTGCTCTCATCTTGAAAAAAACATAGTTTATTTACTTTATAAAAAAAATACGTAGTAACTGCTTTAATTTTAATGATTCCATATAAGCAGTACACTGCGGCTCCTTATTTCCTTTATCCGGATTTATTGAGTGTTTGTTGTTGTGCCATAAGTTTGTCACGAGGGTATAAAGAGGCCGGAAAACACTGTCAGAAATAAAAGGGGGTCCGAGGATTATATACCACTCGGGCCTGGTCATAACGTGTTCGATTCGTTGCTAAAATTTTAGGCTCTACGCACGACAGTGAAGAAGAGACTAGAGTACACCTCGACTACTATATAGGGTATTTATACGCATGCCTTTGACATTGACAAAAGCAACAACCGTCATGGTGTTTGTTTACAAGACAACGAATGGCAAAATTTGCTTTGAGGCAGGAAGTAGCCGCTCTGTAGCATTCTGGTCGCAGTAATATTGGTTATTCTATGGTGAGGGATCGTATAAATGGAATTTTTATTTTATCTAGATAGATTACATAAAACATGCATAACCAATTATCTGGCCGTCGTTGAATCGCATTCATTTTAATTTTTTTTCACTCTTTGGTTACGCTTAATATGAAAAACAGATGCGCTTGAAACTATATAACGTTTCTTAAATTAAAAATATACCTACTGTATCTAGTTTTTGTTACTTTTCATATAGTTCTTGTAGAAGTCGACATTTTCTTACCTTTATACCGAAAATAACTACGTGTGAATGATAAAATTCTTGGAAGTTCCGCATGAAATAGCTAAAATAGTAAATAAACTAACACTTATAAATAACGTCACATTTCACCTGCTCCCAGAGCTTCGTGTATTTTAAGTACCTCATTACTTAGACGCATAATAATGTCGTAGAAGTTTTAGACAGAGCAGCGCTAATTATAGCGCTATTAGCAAAGAGGATTTTATAATCGTGAATGGAATGCTTTTAATGCTTATTTTTTTGTTATAAACAAAGACATTAGCTAATTTATATACGAATAAAGTTTTGGAGTATATAAATTCTTTATATTTTTTTATCTCGATGACTTGATGATATTCTTTATTAATTGTTGTGTTGGCAATAAGCTCGCCCCTTTTACATGGGAGCTAAAATATACCGTAATATGGGTCTTTTTAGTTAGTCAATACACTAATTTAGCTTTCAATTAGCTTATACTACTACGACTATGTCTGCTACGACGCCCACAGGTCATATACAACTATTATGTTCTTAATCTGTCAAGTTATTTCCTTGACAGATTAAGAACATAATAAAAAAAAAAGTTTTATTTCTGTAATAAAAGCCACGTACCTCCCACGATCACAAAGGTAGAAAATGATTAAACATTTGAATGTTTAGGAAGTCTTTGATTGAATACATCACATTTTTACGAGGACACAACTCCCGTTTTTATGATTCAGGCATCTGACGTCATGGAAGGTAAATACTGCCCGTATTCGTAACTATCTAAAGTGTGATTGTTGGTCAATGTTCCCCGTTTTATATCTATTTTTGCCATCAGTCTTTCAATACCTAAACAAAGTTGCTTTCTAGAACTAGTTGTTCGGTAACAATTGTTGTTCAGTTAGTTGCTCAGTTGAACTGGAACCGCAGTTTAGGAATAGTTCTACTTGCAAATTGATTTTGTTTGTGTTAATAAAACCGAGTTACTTTAAAGGACGTTTCTTGGTTGAATAACTGACGTTAATGAATTGTTTTTGTTTTATGTACTTAATTCATTTAAATTAGTATGAAGGAACGAAGCATTCTAATTTTACTACATGCGGACAAATATATAAAAACAGAATAAAAATAACTAGGACTTTTTAAATGCTAAATTACAGTTATCTATATGTTAATGATCTTGACATGATTTTTTGACAATTGTTAATTCAGGTATTAAGTACTCATGTGACGACTAGTGTTGTTGTAAAGAATACCTATGTACTCGTTATTATAACTCAAGAATGATGGCTTTGAAGTCTCGTATTATTAAGATCTTAATTATGCAATAAAAAACGTAGCAGTGGATAGAACTACTAGTTAATGTATTCCCGTACAGGTGCCACATGGGTGGTGTTTTCAGGATTTTTCAGCGGTTTGCAAACAAGTTCATTTATATTCAGATGTGACGGCGCACCCCGCCCGTGTTATTTTCATATTTCAATGTAACACGATCACTTGCCGTTCAGCGAACACTAAGCTTAAGTGAGTATAACTAATGTTCATATTCCGCAGTTCTGATCCCACATCTTCCAAGTGTGATTATAACCTAGGGATATCACTAAGGATTGCCAAGTCTCGAAATCAATTTCAAAATACACGCACTTTGTAAACTTTTCACATAGTTCACTTTACTTTTTTCATCCTTTCTTTTAAACTGTTCAATAATAATTGGAATTAAATTTAAGGACGACTAAAACTTAATATGTAAACATTAAATTGGGATACTGTTCATAAATTTTGTTTATTATTAGATGGTAATAATCACCAATCTGTATAATAAACACCTGAAGACAAAACTTTATAATTACTCCTTTTAACGGTATTAAGCATATGAGAATGGATAATTATATCGTATAGTATTCAGAGGTAGCCAATCAAAATATAGGAGCTGATAATTTAATAAAAACTTACAGCATTCGTAAGGAACTAGCAAAATTTCAATGTAATCATTTCAAACAAATCCGTTCTCTCGCAGGTGCTTTGATGTTTAATTCGCGGTTAATCGGGATTTTCACAGATTATTGAACAAAGTCAACGTAGAATTGGTAAATAGTTGTTTTTTATAAAAGTAGATAATCCTTTATAACTTGCTATCTAATTTATCACAGGTATGCACCTGTATTATTATACCTGTGATAATTTAGGATTCCTCGCAATGTTTTCGTTCACCGTTTGAGCATTCAAACGGTGAACGAAAACATTGCGAGGAATCCTGCATGCCCGAGAGGTTTTCTCGACAACGTGTGAAGCTACCAACTCACACTAGGTTAGCGTAATGGTCTTTAGACTGACCCTCATAAGAGAACTCACTGAGAAATGGATGGTTGATAAAAGTACAACAGTAAAACGGAAAAACCACCTCTATCAGGTCTCCATCTGAATATATCTATGGTAATTTAATTAATGGCCCATTACCCCTAAACGTAATTGTTGCCATTTTGAAATTTATTCGTAAAGAGTTACAATTCAGATTTATGTGCACATTTTATTTTATCAGAAGTCATTTCGTTGCGTTCGGAAACGGTCATGAAAACGGAATAATAAAAATGTTTGGGTGAAACTCTGCGGGGGCTACTTCTATAGATACAAGCTTTACCGTCCGGGATATTTGCAAGTTTTCAGTTTGTGTTTCTTACTTAGTAACGGCAAAGGTGCATTGTTTTGGAAGTGAACTTTGAATATCAATCGGGTTGAATGTTTTTCAAATCCGGGAAAATCTACTCGTATAATATGGATATTTCAGAAACGTATAAATAATTTTTTCGTCACTTGCTTTAAAAATTAAAAGTGAAGAAAAATATTAATTCATTTTCTTCCAATGCGCATCAGCTATCCTGGTGGATATTCTATAAGACGTTGTGCTCTATGTGCTATAAGTAACGAAGAAGGGTAACATTGATTAGGTTATTTTAGTTCGAATATTTTTATGAAAATATTGTTAGCTTCTTAATCTTATAGCAATCTAGAATTCAGCCTAACAGGGTCTACAATAGTAATCAATAGCAAATATTCATCATCGTTTTAGCCTATTTTCGTCTATTAGACCTATCAAAAATCATACCAGCCGTAAGTTAGCTTCCAATTTATGGTATAGAAAGAGAATCATATTATTCGTCTTTAGATTTAATCAAAGTAGGCACAATAATCAAGAATACTTCATAAACGGAAAATATTGCAACAACACGAGTTGAGAAGTAATATAAAAGTTAAGAATTGTTCAAACCATTTAGTCCGTAACATTAAATACAACCTTTTTATTATTAAATTCGTAACGAAGAGGGAAAAATTGAACCTGAGTGGGTCGAAACGAGAAACCAATTGTGGGAACATAGGACGACAAATTACGCAGAGGGTTTGCCATTTCTGCGTCGTACATCACATGTTGTTACAAGATTTTGCCAGCGATGAGTGCGTTACCCCGGCAAAATAATGTCGAAAATAGTAATTTAAAAGGTACCTATAGATAATTAGTTACATAAGTGAAACAAATTAAAAAATGTGCGCTACAGCTACAGAAGCTGGGCAACTAATTATTCTACCTATAAAATTTTAATTACAATTTTTGACATTATTTTCTACGTAGTGGATGGAAATAAAAAAATACCTAGATTTTAATCACGATGTCCAAATTCTTGCATTTTTGTTTAAAGTGTTGCCATGTAATCTGTTTCGTTCTATTTCCTTTTTGTGATTTTAGATACACTAAATATGATAAGGGTCATCATGCGTAGTGTGTTTAAAAAATACATAAGTGATGACAGTAAAGTCTTGCAAAATTATGAAAATATACCAAGATTATTATTTTTAATGGCCTAAATAAGCTTACTAGACGTATAGTTTCTAGAGTTACAATATTTTTTATCGTTTTCGTAAAACAGGGACGGTATACAAATGGCACTAGAAATTATATTTATTTTTTAATAACGTTGCAGGTAACTAATTCTACTAACTGACTATACTTGTATTAAAAATCAATGGCTATGACTAGGCTTATAAAAATCGTATTTTCTTGTTTCTAAACAATGTAAAATTACCAACTTAGCTTAGCTAAATCAATTTTATGGCCAAATGGTGGGTACTAGCGTCTTGTTTTACTTAGATAAGTATGCCACTGAGAGTAATTACGCAGTGGCAAATAGCACTAGCCTAATCTTTTGTTACAGATGGATTCACAATAGCAGTAAAATACTCAAAGGCACATAATAAATACTCCTTGATATAATTAGTGTAAATTAGTTTGTTATAATGAATATAAACTTAAAAAAAATTAATACTTTATCTATAAAGTTCGAGGCTCGAACCTTTAGAAACAGGCGAGCCATCTAAGTTCTACTATCCTTTAATGAAAATTTAATTGTTTGAGAATTTCATCGACCTATTTTTACTGTCCTGATGCTAGGCACGAGTTTCCTCTCACTTTTGAAAATGATTAGGCTATTATAGTCCACCACGCTAGTTTAGTGAATTGGCAGACTTCACACGCCATCGAGAAAATCTCTCAGGCATTCCGGTGTTTTCACGATGTTTTGTCGGTGTCGAGACCATCGCCTGCACGGAGCACTGATGACACCACCAGACGATTACAGCTCGTTAGGTTATCGCTCAATATAAACATGTAATATTATTAAGTGAAACGAAAAACATAAAAGCATACTCACACGAACGCGACGCATCGCAGCGACGATCTCGACTCGGCTGGTCGGGCGCGGGACGTCCATTGTCCCAATGTACTGCAACAAATTAAATTACATTTTATTATATACAGACGGAAATACTGAAACACATCTATTTACACAGTTTAGATAAAGATTTTATTTAATTATAGTTAGGTACCTCAATATAACTGACTCAGGTACAAATATCCGTGCTCTTCGCATAAAAATTTGCCCTCACCGGAATTAGAACATATAACCCATACTTCAGAAGGCAGCCTATCCTATCGCCGTGCTAATCGGGTCGACATGAACAAGTATAATCGATAACCTTGCCATTGTATACGTATGTATATTCCAATAATGTTCCTATTAAAGTGACTGTAGTCTTTAATGGTAACAAATGTTTTCGAAATAATTATAGTTCAAATAACTTATATGTACAATACCTGGCTGAGTATACTATATACGTCGACAAATTATCTTTTATTTATCTAATCCCTGGTTCGTGTCATGTGCTTGCATCGCGTGTGATGCGCATGACAACGAAATGAACGTAGGTATATAACTCAGAGTCAAAGGCCCCAGGAATTTATTTAGATCGGGAATACAGAATTGAAAGTATTTAATGCTTGATTCCAGAACCGGTCGGCTCCAACGGCCGATATAGTAGACAGTTCGACAAATATGGCGAGCCCACTGCCACTTCAACTTGCTGATAATATAATCCAATCGGCAAACGTAGTGTAGGATGCCCCCCGCTAGGTGGACCGACGACCTAGAGAAGGTTAGCGGATAGACTGGGTGAGGAAAGTGGATGACGGAGTGCTATGCCGCAGTTTGGAAGAGGCCTATGTCCAGTAGTGTACTGCGATAGACTGAGTGCATTGATTAAATTCTCAAATATTACCATAGTTTTTATAAATTTCTCTTGAATAATATGTCATTTTAAATAAAGAACAGAAAAGATAAGCTTCAAATATGTTTTATGATATAGGTATACATAGAATGCAATTGTTCTAAATTTAATCTTAGTTTGAGGTCAAAGAATGTAGGCAACCATGTGATATAATATTTTATTCAAACTAAGGTTACTTGGAGGTTATACATTCCTACAATAAAAAGGTTATATGAATTAAATATCATTTGCGATGTCCTACTGTGTATGAAACACATTCATTTAATTATAACGTACATACATTATATTCAAAGTAATTCAAACCTTGATTAATGGGAACGGGGTTTAAGTTGTCGGTAGTCGGTACAAAATACTTCCCTAAAACAATACTTTATCCTGACGACAATTATGTAATTCTATTCTATCACGGTATTTTTATGATGTCAAAAATGAATAACGGGTTCTATGAAAATATTAATCATCAACCCATTATTTATTCATCACTGATAATAGCCCGAAAAATCGCCCAACTCAAGTGGCAATGGACAGGGTACATTCGCATTCTTTACAACATCCACTATAAAGGATCCGAAACGTTAGTTAAAATAATTCCCGTGAAAAGTTACTACTATTTCGGTATAAGGAAAGATTTTATATTATAATAAAAAAATAAAATCCTCGTATTTTAATTTACAAGACGAGATGTAAATTAAAACCCAATTATATCGTTCTGAGTCCAACACTTTCTAGGACGAAGTGAGATCTCTCGAGTTAATGAAAATCATTATTAGGTTAATTTACTATTATAGAATCTTTTGAAGTAAAAGTAGCCTCATTTGAAGATCAAAAATAAAATCATTAACTACCGTCTTTTTATAGTAGTTCAAAACGATTAGGATTCTGCTTAAACTGTTTAGTCTATTTATCTACTTATAAGCTTATGAAAGAATATGGCCTATGTTCTTGTTAATTATTTTTTATTACTAAAAGAAAATACCGAGTAAACTGCTCATTGCCTTTATTAATATATTATGTATATTTTATACCTATAAATATCAATAAATATCAGTTTTTCTTACGGCTCAGTGGTATTGGCTTCAAAATCACAGGATACTTAATTTCTTCCCGTTGAATCCATTCATATACAGGTGGTAAAAAAGTACAATTGGCTTATCGCTAAAAGGTACCTCGACCTGGGAATCGAACCGAGGCAGTTAACTAGTAGATATCTTAGTAGTTTAGATTATTTTTGTTTGCCGAATAAGGAATTTTTGATTTTAAAGTTCAAGAGCCCAATCGTTTCGAAAAAAAGAGCTCTGAATAGTGCAAGCATTTCAGTATACCAGGCACCGCCGCCGTAAAGATACTCAGGTAACTCGGCCATTCGCCGGAGGCTCTTAGACCTTGAAGCTTCACTCTTTGACTACCTTTGTACGGAAACCTTACAAATGTCGGGACTAGAATACCCCGAAAAGCTTTGAAAGTGAAAGCTTTTGTTTTATTTTTGACTTGAATGTGCTTTACTCTTGTTGATGGGAATACAGAGGGGCCTAAGATGGAGGACGCAATTTTAATAAATACTTATTTGTGGTCGGCCTCTCGTCGGTAAACAGATTACTATTTTGCGCCGGCCAGCCACGCTTTCTCGTTTTTTTATTGGGTTTATATCACACCTTTTGAGATATACCAAGGTATTTACTAAATAAATTCTTGTTGAGGAAGTCTACCAACCCGCAGTAGTCTAGTGTGGTGGACCATAGCCTAATTCCTCTCAAAATGTCAGGAGACCCGTACCCAGCAGTGGGACAATAATGGGTTGATGATGAAGATGATGATTTTTGTTGTGGTTTCCTTGCCAATATTAAATAGCTTAATCGCTGAATTTGAGTCTAATGACTACCTAAGTGATATCAAAGTTTTGATAATATGTAAGTATTAATAAAAAGTATATTTATAACACATGGGTGGTAAAGCTTAAGGTTCGCCTGATGGTAAGCAGTTACTGAGCCTATGAACGTTTGCGGCACCAGAGGCGTCACTCGCGTGTTGACGACCTCGTAAAAACCTTCCTGTCCTACTTTTAAGAACGAATATCAATTTAGTGCGGTATCACATTTGCTGCTAATAACATCGAAGAAATGCACTACATAGGTAAATCTCGACTTTAAATGAATACGTTACCAAATGATCATAATTATTAATTTTCATAAAATAAACAACATTAAACGCAGTGTGAGGTAAAGTCCCATCTACTGCCAAATACAATAAACATACAATCACGTCAAAAACGTACGAGGCCGAGGTAACGGCCGTAAAATTCAGACATAGTATAGGTAGAGCTAACATATTTTTTGTTAAAAAAAATTGTTTGGGTAAATCTTAAGATTTTACCCAAACAATAAGAGGATGCCTACCTAGATACATGTTTGCGTCCCTACCGCAATAACTAAAAGTTAGTTGATATTTATTTTCTTTACTAGCTGCCTCCCACGGCTTTGTCCGCATGGTATATATATAATATAGTATAGATGGACGCAAACATGTAATCGGTTTTTGTGTGAAAGAGTAACAAACATCTATACAAACTTTCGCGTTTATAATATTAGTAGGATAGTAGGATGAAACGAAAGGTATCTAACTATCTAACATTAGAGCAGTATGGATAATATATTTGTAACTAACTTTTGTTTTTCCACCCCCATTTTCGTCTTTTTACGGGTCTTTTTCCGGAACTCAAACTTTCTCCAAACCAAATTTTATGTAAATCGGTTTAGCGGTTAAATCCAGAAGAGGTAACAGATAGACATAATTGCGCATTTATAATATTAGTATAGGTAAATAGATTTAGCTCCAAAGTCAAATCGAAAATAGCTAGGACAGGCATGTACTGGTATCTTTCTGGACCTCGCCAAAGCATTTCACACGACTTTTAGAAAACTTCTGATTCAAAAAAATGACACTTCTGGGAGTTCTGAAGTTACTTTACCTAGCTAGCTACCCCATTTACGCACTATATACTGAAGTGAGAGTTGTTAGAGTCAGACAGATTTACATCCTGTCTGTCACTGTCATTCTAAGATGGCATAATACTTCCATGAGCACCAGTATCCTCTCAAGTCAAGGGTACATTGGGAAAATCGGAAGAAACTTTTACAGGGATCTTATCAGGGGTCTATAGGCGACCGCACATTTATACAAAACTGAATGACCGACACAAACTTCTGAAATACAATACAAATGTAAAATTACCTACGGTAACAAAATAGCTTTTTACCTTAGACTATGACTTGACTAAAAGCATCTTATTCTAAAAAACGCATGATAGGTAAATAGGTAGGTACCTATGCATTTATATATTGATAATTATAATATTTATTACTATAAATACATTTATAACTTTCATAATTATAACGGGTATAACATTCAGCCATACTGTCAGAATACCAAACGACTCGTCTTAATGAAATCCCAACACAAATACAAATATACACAAACATACACAATATTCATACACGTAATAGGGTAACCTACTTTTATCTATGCGTATTTCTTGTTACTTAGACTATGCAATTAGTTTAGATTTCAAAATGTATTGTAACGGACATAATACTTGTGTAAAAATAAAAATGTTAACCGAACGAAAGTGTGGAACTGACGACACAAGGAATCTTAGTGTGAATTTCAGGAATCAATGCAGTGAATGTAATTTCTGAAACAATTATTATATTTCTTTATAACTTTAACGTACCTAATAATGTCAGGGTCTTATAGTCTTCTCTACATTTACATAATTCTTGAGGCGGCAATTTGTCTTGTCAGCCACCTAATTTGCTTTCTAAGCACAAGATAAATGAAAACAATTGTTTTTCGGTTACATTTAGGCGTTTTTACAGGCGCCTGCACAATTTGTAGCAGCAGCATTTTAAAATATTATTGCTAAAGAAATTGCAATAGGCGTTGTCTAGCACACCAAAACGACAACAATCTTAGGTAATATTTAAGTAACGTAACTTGTAATCAGTGGTTTGTTAAGTTTTTTAAAGTAAGTTGAAATATCCGAAGCTAGCCTTGTTTTCCAGCTGTTTTTTTTATCATATTTATATAGTTTAGCGTTTGACCACAATCTCACCCGATATGGTTTAATCTTTTGGTCAAATAATTTAGGATTAATCGGGTTTAATAATTAAGGGCCTAGATTCCTCTGATTAACTGTTTGACAGGATCTACATTTTAAAATATAAGTAAATAAACGCATATATAGATACTATTGATTCAATAAAAAACCCACAGATACACACGTATTTAACTGACAATTACGGAACTGGCTTCCTGGCTTTATTTTCGTTACATATTATTTACTTCATAAGATCTGATTAATCTGATCATGATTGTTAATGGGTTAACTATCACTGTAGGGCACTGTAGGGATTAATAACCTCAAAAATAAGCCGACTGAAACCCCTAAAGACGTTTGCGACTGGGCGTTTAATTATGTCTTGCCAAAAGGTATAAGGAATTTTTGAGATTTCTTACCTTGCAGGTTGGTTTTCTTTACATAGTAACAGTAATTCCTTCAAACGTCATACAGGTCTATGAAAGAATATTCAGAAATATACTGTCTGAAATATAAAAAAATGAGCCGTCACGGGGCGCCTGGCAGATGTGAAACATCGACATTATTTTGTAAAAGTAATATGCAGAAAAGAACATATTGTGATAGGAACTAAATATGTCATAATGATAAAATAAAATATTACGATTTTTTTCCAGATAACGATGACTATTTATTGAATAAACATTTATTTTCATTAAATACAAAAACTTACGAATTTATTTGCGCATGGCGACGCGTCGCCACACCGTACACACTACTGCATATAGACTGTATATAATTATATACCATCGTATAGCGTGGCGCGCCACGGCATGCGTCGCCACGCCAGAAATCGGTTTTACGTGCGGCAATAATATAGTCAATTACGTCACCTCAAGAGACAGATTTTCTCTTTAGCGCTAGCTGTCCACTAGAGTAAAAAGAAGCCGAGCTGTGAAAATGTACTAAACAAAATACACATGTCAGTTAAGTAAAGATTAGTTTAGGTTCCAATGGATTGAATATTAGTACTTTTCAGAATGCAGCAGCAGAGAAGGGTTGCAGAGTGATATATAAAGGCGGGCAGCTTGGGTAAGGCTTAGTTTAGGACCATATTAGGACTCAATTCGCTTCTCTTCTTCTCTTTTCGCTTCAAAATTGCTTTGTCACCCCCGCACCTTTTCACTTCAATGGTGAATGCAATGCACCCTCGCTCAGTACCGCTTACTCCGCTCCAGTGAATAAACAACCTTACTGTTAACACCGTGAGCAATTCCGCTCGATTTCCGCCTAAAGGAAGCTTCTCTGTAATGTAATGTCGACTTGACTCAAAGATGATTGTACTATATACTTTGTAAATAGTATTTTTTTATTATCTTTTAACACTGTTACTGAGCTAGTGATGTGGTTTTTTTTAGCCAATAAGTGGGAGACTGGAGTAAAAATTTACTCAAGTAACGATCAGAGCACAATGTTTTATTTTCCCTACTAATTATTGTCCAATTGTTGGGTAGGTGTATTAGGTAGGATAGGTACAGTATGTAGTATAATTTGTAGTAGCATACTTAGTGCTACGAAGCGGTTAAAACAAGAGCTTATACAAATACAGTGCATATTTATTAAAGTGAGAAACTAAAGCTAATTAAAGCTATTATTTTAGTGGTTCACCATTTACAGAAGCAAAACAACAAAATTTCAAATCCACACTCAGTTGAAGACAGTTGTATTCAATAGAAAAGCGAATTCATTGTAAGAGGTGTGGTAGATGCCTTTGATGAAGTCACGGTTCTCCGAACAGTATTTTAGTATGATTACCAGTAATTAATTTAGCCGTTAACTGCCTCGTTGGTCTAGTGCTCGTAAGTGCGACTGCGAACACCGGATCGATCGAAGCGCTATTGGGTTTTTCCATGAAATTGTCAGTAGCAGCTCGGAGTTTGCATCAGCGCCCTGTTGATGGCAATAGGCTCATCCCTTATCGTATGGGACTCAAAACATGTTCGCGAAAATTGCGTGTACATTAGAGACCCCTAATTTAGTCTAGTCTAACCCTTTGGGGACGACTACAAGCGTTATAGTATGTTATTATAATTTAGTCGAAGTTACGTATCATCATAATCAACCCATTAATGTCCCACTGCTGGGCACGGGTCTCCTCTCAATTGAGAGGGATTGGGCTATAGTCCACCACGCTAGCCTACTGCGGGTTGGCAGACTTCACATGCCGTCGAGAATTCTCTCAAGCATGCAGGTTTCCTCACGATGTTTTCCTTCACCGTTTGAGCATGTGATAAATACGCACATAACTTCCGAAAAGTCAGTGGTGCGTGCCTTGGGTTCGAACTCGAGACCTCTGACATCTCAGTCCACTGGTCACACCGCTAGGCTACCACAGCGAAGTTACGTATAAACCTATCAATATAAAAAAAAAAAAATTTTTACGATACCAAATATGTATTATGTTTTTCTTGAGCCTATTCCATAGTAGCTCTAATCACCAGCAATAACATAGCTTTAATTTTACACATGAAGAGTAAAAAAGATAACATTATGTTTGCGGTTTTTTAAGATATTATATTATTTTTTTGTCTTACCCGACCTTCCGGTTTCCAGTTCCTAAATGGTCTCAAACACGTTGGTGTTTGAGACCATCTATAGGTAGATTTTCCGAGTCTAGGTGTTGACCTAGACTCGGAAAATCTACCTATAGATAGTACTAATATTAGCCTACTATAGTACTAATATTAATCATGACGCACAAGCCGATCGCTCAGCTACTGCGTAAATCTCTAAAAAAGCTTAGTATAATTTTAACTACGTGTCATGTTGAACTAGTGTAATAGCCTAGATTATCTATTCAAATTTTATTTCTGCTTTGAAAGTTCATTAATGTTAGTTATTGTAAAATGGTGCGGGAGGAATTACGTGCGATTACTAGCTACTAGAGCACGCATAGTTCCAGAGTTTCCGCATAAATGCGGCATTTCTATATGAAAAGTGTTTCTCACAGTATTACATTGTTCTAACAGACGGCAGCAGATGCATTCCCTGACGTAATAATTAAATTGTACGAGTTTCAACCTAGTCTAACTTATTTAAATTGTGATAGTGATAATTCTTCAGTCCTCGTTCTGCGTAAAGGAACGGCTCCGGGGAGATTCACTTTGAGTTATGAAGTTCTACATATCGGGACTTAAAATAAAATACACAACAATAATATCTATAATAATAACAACAATAATAATAATAATATCTTTATTTCAGACACAAAGTCCATAAGTTGTAGAATTTAAGTAGGTACTAGAAAAGTTGTTAGTATCATTAGTCACATCGATAATAATGCTACGACGTTTGCTTTATTATGCTATTCTTCGACTTAATAAAGCGTCGAAAAGTTGTGCCGTCCGCCAGCTGTGAACCGACCACAAATCTAACTAATTTCCTACCAAAAACCCGCGAATTATATTTCAATTTTTGTATATATATTTCTACACGTGTCGTATACACCTATGCTTCATGTTTACAATGTATACTCAAGTTCATTAGACGTGTAAACTTGTTTCCCAGTAATATAGACTTTGAATTCCGTAAGTAATGCGAACCATCTCGTACATGATCTTCATAACTGGATAACTTTTCCACGCGAACTAATATCGATATGAAGGCATATTGACATCATCCTTTATATCCACGTCCCATCTATATAGAAAATTAATGTCGCAAAACTTTAGCGGAATTGAACTATAAACATCCTCTATAAAGCAAAATGTTGTGAAGCGATTAGTTATGTGTTTAATCATCAACCCAATTGTTGTCTCACTGCTGGGCACGGGTTTCATCTCATTGGAGTGGGGGAGTTCATCACGCTCACCTAGTGGGGGTTAGCAGACTTCACACGCCATCAAGAAAATCTCTCAGGCATGCAAGTTTTCTCCTGATGTTTCCCTTCACCGTTTGTACATGTGATAAATATGGTGACACATATATGTATATATGAAAAGTCAGTTTTGCCTTGGGTTTGACCTTTAAATTCACAGTCTACTGGTTACAATACTAGGCTATCACAACAATTTCATGTATTTCGATTTAGAAAGAAAAAGGGATAAATCGTCACTATATAAATGCTGAAACTGGGATCTTTTAAAAAGCTTGTAGTGTAAAGAAAGTTTAATACAATTTTTGTCGGCAGTATCGCTAACCGCGAATAATTAAATTAGTGTCTCGAGATTTAATTGTCGCAGCTGAATTAACACTTTGATCGAATACCTTATTTATATAAAGACGGCAGCATCTAGGCTGCAAGTAAATAGGTACTAGATTTTTCGTCAACCAATATTTTGGCCTAAAACTCGTTCGCCTCCAGTTTTCGCTCTATATGAACAGAAGTGTATTTGTGGAGGGGCAGTTTATTAGTTAGCACTTGGTGGTCAAATTATTTTTAATCATACGTATCACCGAAGGGTTAGGCAGAGGTGTACTAATGATCACAAACATTTAGCCGCTATTTTTTAAGTCCCATGTAACGGGTTCGAGCCTACTACAATTTATCGGGCCCAAATTCGAACTCCAAGAGAGATTCACAGTAGCAGACTCTCAATTGCATAGAAAGCCCCAATAACACTTTAATCTACCTGGGAAACTCTTGCTCAGCACTTTCGACCACTAGACAAACGAGGCAGCTTTTTAATCGTGAAACGTTTTAGTCGCAAATCTATATTAGGCACGTGCAATACTGCACCCCCATTTGTCATCATTTGTCGTATCTAAATGTGTATAAAGCGGGAACGTCGCCTCGCCCTGTGAATAATGTGTGCCTGTTCGCAACCGTTATTTATTCGGTGTCCTTTCAAAACTACGTTGCCAGCAAAAATATTGAATCCGTGGATTAAGGGAAAAACGAGTGAAATAACGAGGAATAAATAAATATATTTCAAAGAAATGGGGACAGGCTATAATTGTATGTAAGTATTTTACTAATAAAATACGCATGTATCAAGGGAAATATCAAAAAAAATAACCAACGAATAAATATACTGAAAATCAAAAATACATTTTAGCTTTGATTCAGTGCCAATATTCAAATGAAATGAGTAATTCATTTGCTTATGTCTCTTGTTTGTTTACAGATATAAATTATATAAAATTTATTTTTCGATTGCCATTCAAAGTTAGTGGATACTGGATAGAATACTTTCTATCCACTGCCCAATGTAGTACACAGTTATGGGGCATCAATTATAGATATAATTGCCAAAGAGCTCTTATACTCCAAAAACGACCCATTAGAACTATTGTCCGTATCGCACAAAGAGACTGACCAGATCTTATAGAATTAGGTATTCTAACAGGGCCCGGTCTCTATGTATCGGTTTTATAAAAGATTTAAAAATATGTTAATAGCAGTTCGAAACAGATGAATAAATTGTTAGGAGAAAGCACACGCAGAAAGAATTTCAAAATAAAAATATCCGCAATTAAACATTTTTTTTGTGTCTTATTCTGTGATTTTATATATTTTTATTACGTTTATTGCTTTTTGCAATAATTCAAGCACAACGAATATTTTTGATGAAAATATTGATTAAATAACTACCATTTAAATAAAATACAATGAGATATTCTATTAAGATAACACGAATTAAATAAGGCTCCATGACCCTATTCAGTAATTTTAAAATATACCAAAATACTTTATAATATAGTGGTTGAAAATTTCTGTTTAACTTATCTAATTTGAAACTTGCAAAATGCGTCATCTAACTTTCGGGATTAATTTTGATTAAGTATCGTTGTGATCAAGATATTCCTCCAAATATTTTTTGGAGGAATATCTCGGCGGAATATCTTTATCTCTCTCTCCGACGCGCGTGCATGACGAGATGTATGAATGTGGACGAGACAAAAGTGGTTTGGAGGAACCGTAGCGCGTGGCATTCTGTAGTTTCTACCTACCCCCATGGGAAAAAGGCGTGAGTGTATGGCATACATACATACCTACATATGTATGTATATTTTTTGTTTCATCAGAATGTTTTTGTTTAGTTACTGCGAAACGAATTTGCAAATACATAGGTATACTTATTATGTATTATTTATGTATATGTTTTATGCAACTGCCGAGCAAGAGGTCTTGGTTTCGATTTCCAGGTCGAGCAGAGTTGTTGGGTTTGTCTATGAAAATCTCAGTAGCAGCTTGGAGTTTGGATTCGTGCCCGGTTAATGACCGGAAACAAAACATACCGGCGAAACGTGGGTGTACATTAGTACACCTCTGGCGTGTTTTTTTTGAGTAAGGTTTTAATAACAAAGTGAAGCCTCAATTTGCTTTTAACCTGATTCCGTCGCAGCGGGATATTGCTCTGTCCACTCTGGACTTGGGAGTATGTACCTCCTAACGTGATTACACGCTCCAGTTCACAAATGACATCCACCCACAGTTTTTGTTGCAGTTTTACATTTCGTTTTAGGATACAAACTCTATAAGGTAGAATGGAAAGCTTACTTATCCAGGTTATATCTATTATACATAATTAGGGCTGCCATCCGTCCGGGATTCCCCGGATTTGTCCTATTTGAAGGGCGTCCGGGAGCCGTCCGGCACGGGTTTTAAAGAGTTTTAAAAAAAGATGACTTGTATATTTGTTGCAAAACAAAAAACAGAGTAGTCCGGGGAAAAAGATATATTTCGCCTTAATAAATGTCCGGGATTTTTGCCGTGTTTATCCGGTGTGGGCAATTTATGTCATGGCAGCCCTACACATAATTATTATAATTTGAATTGAATGAATTGAATGATTGAATTTGACGACCCGTTTAGCTCAGCGGTAGTTAACGCTGCCTGCTGTGCTATGGGTCCCGGGTTCGAATCCCGGTAGGGACAAATGTTTGTGTGATGAGCATAAACATTTGTATCCGAGTCATGGATGTATCTATGTATAATATGTATGTATTTACAAAAAAAAAGTATATATGTAGTATATCAGCCATCTAGTATCCGTAACACAAGCCTCGTTGCTTACCACGGAACTAGATGGCGCTGTGTAATAATGTCCGGAAATATTTATTTATTTATTATTTATTTATTTAATTAATTACCTGTAATGATTATACTTTTTTTAAGAGCTACTGATGTTACCTGTGGGTTGAGATATCAAGGGCTCAAGTTCAAACCCAAGGCACGCACTATCTACTTTTCGGAAATTATGTGCGTATTTATTACATGCACAAACTGGGAAGGAAAATATCGTGAGGAAACCCGCATCCGAAAGATTTTTTCGATGGCATTTGAAGTCAGCCCACCCGCAGTAGGTGGACTATACTCTAATCTCTCTCAAATGATAGGAGACCCGTTTCCTATCATTTACTATCGTAGTGCAGTCCAGGATTATTCACGATAATTTCCTTCACCGTTCGAGCGTATGACAAATACGCACAACTTTGAAAAGTCATTGGTGCGTGTTAGAACTCGAAACCTTTGACTGTACAGTTCACTGGTTGTGCAACCAGGCTATCACAGCGTCCAATTACTTACTATCTCTAATGATTGCATACTGTAATAATATATAAATTTATGTATTTCGCCGTGCAGCACGTTGTACTACGGTGAAAGATGATAACATTTATGATAACATTTGCATTTGTTAATTTAAGTATATTGTTATAATAAGTACCTATAACGGCCACTGAACCAACGAGGCGGCCTCGTGGTTATGTGTGACTACTGAGCAAGAGGTCTTGGCCTTCGGTTCGATTCCCAGGTCAAGCAAGGTGTTATTGGATTTTTCCGTGAAATTCTTAACAGCACCGCGCCCCTATTTACATGAGACCTAACCATATTTGCGAAATGTTGGTGTACACTAACACACCTCTGTCTAACCCTTCGGGGACAAAGACGTAATGGTATGCTTATGTTACGTCGATATATGAAATAGATATAATTAAATAAAGATTTTAGTTTGACCGTGAATTTGTTTAGTCTTTTTTCGTAAGCTACCGAAATAACGTGCGTGGGTGGCGTTTTGTAGACATCTTGGACTTGCTTACTGATAATTATCTAGGCTGTGTCGACGTAAGTCTATAGTCTACGCTGTGGGATGGGGAACCGGTCCCAGTCAAGGACGAGGCGAGTCACGAATGGCGCTGAGATTCAACTTTAGACAAGACTTTAGTGCCGACGGATAGATGCTGTTAAATAACACTTTATTTCTTAAGTGCCCACAACGCAATAACATTAACTTAATATACTTTTCATACTCTAATATTTATTTGCCTCACTGTATGCACATATTTTAGGTTTAGGGATTTATTAGGTGCTGCAGGGACGGAGGTTTATAAAACTTATTTTGGATATCTATAGGTAAGTCCTACTAATATCATTAATGTGCAAGTTTGTAAGGATGTTTGTTACTCTTTCACGCAAAAACCGCTTAACGGCTTTGGATGGAATTTGGCATGCAGATAGTTACCTGGATTAACACATGGACTACTTTTTATCTAGATCCCATGCGGGCAAAGCCGTGGATGAAAGCTAGTTTTATATAAGAACGATTGATTTATTACTAAAATTATTCGAAGTAGATAATAGATCATTACATAGAGGCCTACGTGGCCTCTTGCGGGTCGATCGGAACTCCCATAGTATGATAGGCTGATAATTATATCTTCCCTTGCAATAAGGGGTTTCTTGGTGATTTTTTTATTAGACAGTTTTGAGTATACTCGTAAGTGTAGGTATAAAGGTTGATCCAACGTAAACTCAGTTGAAGATAGCGAGAATAGGTGTGATATAATATGTATCATAGATACAAAGAAAGTAACAAAAGAAAATCACTACATTTAGAAATAAAGTAAATACAAACTGACTTCGGGATAGGGATACGAGGATGACGATGACATCAAATGAAGTATTCGACTTAGTATGTGAAGATTTTTGCCTTTTATGGTATGATATAGGCACCTTTTTCCAAAGGATGTAAAACAAACGTTTTTTGTTAATATTGACACCCACCCGAATTGAATCAAATTTCCAAGAATTCCTAATACATTCTGAGGCACCTTGACTATTGCCCTTTTGTCCGCTCGACATACGACGCGGCCCGCCTTTTATCAGCGTAATCGACGGTAAAATTGTCAAGCCTACACACAGATTCCAGTGAATCGAATTCTTTCGCTGCCACTTATTTCTACGCCCAGCACGTAATAATTCCCTCCAATAAAAACACGTGTCCATACTGTACCATTCAATACATCTATTGTCATAGTACAATGTACCAGTACACGTCTTACTAGTACTTACTTGCAAAATACAGACAGAACATTCCAAACATGTTTATAAAGTTCTTTAATTGTTTACAAGGAACGTTGGCGCAAAATAAAAGACACGGACGGAGGACGTAATTGCAGACACTGCTCGCATTTAAACAAAAGGTTTACAGGAGACATTGGGGATCCGTAAAAATTGTAACCCCCCGTGAGCCGCAATGCCGATGTTCATTCTAAGTTTAACAGTTCGACTAGTGATTGTCTACGGAAAATATTCGGACTGTGAAGATTCGCAGAGTTAAATCACGTAAAAGGCTTTAATATTCCGGATTTGTAGGCTTTTTTAATTGGCAAAGGATGTTTGTCAAAACATATATTACGAGTGGCTGACTACTACTACTTTCATTACTAAAGAATTGTATTATATTCAGTCGACGCGCGGTCTATTATCCTGTATCGTAAATACGTTTCTCTTTTACACAAGGAATGTCTTGGAGGATGTTCAAAGGACGTATGCATAATTCAAAGTCCATTAAGGTTTCATCTCTCAGATTGCAATGAATACCTGACTGAAAAACGGATGGAAAACCGGGTCGGCTGTACAAGGCGTGTTTATGTTAACATAAGTCGGCTTATGTTTATGGTAAAGTAGCAAAGCCAAGGCCTTACAAAAGGCGAAACTATGTTTGTTTAACCCCCAGAATGAGAAATGAAACACATCTACCTACTCACACACGCAACCCACGCTCACAATGTTTTCACTCAAAGGGAATCCAATTACGTTCTTCGTTTTTCTTCATAATTTATGTCAGCTAGTCTTCCGAGCGATTAAAATTTTTTCCGAGCAATTTAGATTTTACGTCGCTGTGTCGGTGATTTAAACATATTAGGTAGGTACGTATCAGCAGGAATACACAGAAGTACCGGTAAATTGGATATGCTAATTATTTCAGGAACCTTCCCTGGCCTGAAAAGTATACCAGCTTCTATCTGTAATTTCTGATATCACAACAGGTAATTTATACTACTTTTGGATATTCACAATTTTGTTCAGCAGTGGACGAGTTCACAGATACAGAAGTAGATTGTCAATTTCCTAATATTTAAAAAAAAAAATTTGTTTGTTCGCCTTTTATGCGCTGTATTACCTACCATCCATTCTATTTTTAATAAAACTTTGGTGGGTAGTACTGCGGTGAAGGTTATTGGGTAAGTAGGGTAGGTTTGGCACTCCGTAGATAGAGCCACACGTGTTAAGCCGGGGGCGAGGTACAACTAGTCCTTTATTTGTTTATTCCACAAGTTAGCCAAATTTTTTTATTAATCTTTTACGAAAAAAAAATAAGAGATCATTAAATATAAATTATATAAATACATACATACACTCACGCCTTTTTCCCCTGGGGGTAGGCAGAAACTACAGAATGCCACGCGCTGCGGTCCCTGCATACCATTTTTGCCTCGTCCATTATATACCTATTTCAATAATAGGACTTTGTTTCTGTAGCAATTAGTGATTATCGTCACCTTTATCAAAGCATCAAAATCAAAAGAATAACGAAAACATAGCATTTGGTTGCAACAATTATATAGGAATCAAACTTCGGTAACCAGAATTGGAGCGTCATCATCACGTCTCATACACAAATTGTGTATGAGACGTAGGTACCAATATCTACATACATGTGAAGGTAGTAACTACAGTGAAAACGAATTGAGGATCAGAAACTAACGATAATATAGGAATGTAAGAGGAGGAGGACACCATAAAGGCGGGAACACCAATGTGTGACACAAATGGCGTCTCGAATTTGTTCCTAGTGAAAATTACTTCCTAGAAATCCATCTTCACTGGTATTTTAGATGATATTAACAATTGACCTCATGATCCATTTATGGACATATCAAATTGGTCCTTACTGCTCAAGCAAAACAAAATCATTACGATTTCAAATTAATTATTTTATGAACCCAAATATTTTTGTTCGAACGATGCTAATGCCAGAAGTAGACTGAATGACTCTTTATAAGATTAGAGCCGATTTAGAAGGAATTGTGCTTGGAGATAATTTGAGTCCGGGGGAAGGTCATAAGATAGTTTGGTCTCAATAATTATCCTCTAGAAGGGTGAAAACGGGGTACGGAATCAATAATTTATTAAAAGAAGATAGGAATAAATATGCAGATTTATAAAAAAGCAGATTGGATATAATACCTCTACGCAGACTAAGTAGCGGGCTTAGGAAAGTATTGAGACGTAACAATAAATTGGTCATTAAAAGAGCTTCGAGTGATGATTTATTTATATAAAGAGTCGCTCGGTCTACTTCTGGCATTAGCATCGTTACAACAATAGTAGATTGTTACACAAGGATCGAAAGGAATCAATTTCCCATACGAGGCATTTAGACGCTCGAATAGGAATTTATGTCTTTCACCCGTACTAAGCACTCTACTTTTCATTTCAAATATAAGAAAAGTAAAAAATAGTCGTTTTTGTAAATATTTATATCTTACAAACTTTACAAACTTTAGGAAGTGGCAAGCAGATAGCTTGCCACTTCCTAAAGTTTGTTCACTTCATTGTATGTATTTATGTTTATGTTTCTTTTCTTAGAAATTTCTGCCAAAAGATACTGTATGTATTTGTCTCGTATTTAACAGAATCTGAAGTCAACATTTCAGAATCACTTGAACTCATTTTTAATAAGATATTAGTCTTAATCCGAGATTCTATACAACTTACAGAGTTAGTATCGCGCCAAATTACATACATCGTCTATTTAAAAATTTAATTATGGAACACACCGCGTCACTGCACGCGTTTTTTTTAATTCACACTGGCCGTTTATACACTCACAAGACCGCAGCATTTTATTCTTAATTATTATTAAGTTAGATTTTTGACAGCCAAACCAAATTTAGTTCTGTTTTAAAAATTTATTCCCACCCTAGAGAGCAAAGCAGTTACTATGAGTTTTTCCCGCCCAAAGGTGGTAAGTAGCATCTTCTCTCGGATCATCCGCTACTCGGATCAAATAAACACTACTTTCCGAGTATGAGAAATGAAAAAATATTTATGTCCTTAAAAGAATTAATTTTATAACGTAGGTAATGATTTTGCTTTGCTTGAGCAGTAAGGACCAATTTGATAAGTCGAAAAATGGATCACAATTAAAAGCTAAAACAATTAGCAAGTTTTATTGTGAAATAAACGTTATTTATGAAGAGATCCGCATATCTCAATCGTCGTGCGAGGTCTTAATGGAACCAGTCATGTGTACATTTATTTATCACCCGTTGTGCGTTTGTATGAATCAAATTGGACAAATTAGATTGAATGAAACGGCATTTAAAATTATTGTTAGTGTTTACTAATTAATTAATATGTTCACAAGGCTAGTTGCAATGCAGTTTGTTGTTTAATCATGTAAATTTTTCACTCAGTTGATGTTTTTAAATTCAAAGTCCAAGTACGAAGCCCGTGAATTAATTATACTATAAATTTTCTGAAAATCAGATGTTTTATCTCAAAAGTAATGGAACAAGTCAACGTATAATCTTATTTAAATTTAAGTAATATTAATAATTTAATAATAGAAATAGAATTTAAAAATTAATGAGCTGTGGTAGCCGAGTGGTGTGGCCAGTGGACTGAGATGTCAAAGGTCTTGAGTTCTAATCCAAGGCAACGCACCGCACCACTGACTTTTTGGATATTATGTGCGTATTTATCACATGCTCAAAACGGCGAAGGAAAACAACGTGAGGAAACCTGCTTGCTTGAGAGATTTTCTCGATGGTGTGTGAAGTCCGCCAACCCGCAGTAGGCTAGCATGGTGGACTATAGCCTAATTAATCCCTTTCAAATGAGAGGAGACCCGTGCCCAGTAGTGGGACAGTAATGGGTTGATGATGATGACGATGAATCATTTAACCAGTATCTTCATATATCAGTAGGTAAAATAGAAAATATAATACTCCATTTTCATACAGTAGAAGAGTATGATTAGATAACATTGCAAATCTAAATGATATTAAATTCCGAAAATAGATCTTTAAAAAACATATTTTTTAACATTGCTACATTTATAGGTCTCAACATGCATTTGATGGTATCTCAAAGCAATCAACAGTCATTAGAACGGAACAGCACGACTGCAGATTTGTTAGTAACTAGCTGACTCATCGCTGAACGTTGACTCACCAAGTGCAACAGAGAGCACTTGGATCCAGTCCACTCTAATTGACACAATAGGCCAGTGTTTTATATGCCCATTCGATTCGCAAACGGGCATAACGGTTACTTACGGTTCTTCTTTCAGTGGCAATAATGCGGATGTCAATGTAAAACTAACATACCTCAATTCTATCATTGTGGAGTATATTTTTTTAAATTAAATTATATTAATATTAATTTATATATTAATAATATTTATTTAAAGAATACCCCGGTTAGTGTTGGTTCATTGCAGTTGACGGTCATGCTAGCAACCCCTGTAGCGAGATATATAACAATGATTTAAAACCGAGTGAGCAACTAACAGAGTTTTTACATTTACGTGGATATTGAAATTTATATATTTTTACGTATTTAATATTTCATTATTCCATCAAAATCATATTACTTTGCACCATTCATGAACCAGAAATGTCGAGAATAAGTATCTATTGAAATACCGAGATACCATTTGCTTCAGCCTCACTTTATATCCACTATTGTCATTTAATACAAACAAACATTGCCAAGTTATAACTAGATTTTCCAGGAATATCGAGCACAGTAATTCAAGACCAAAACAACACAAACGCCAGATTTCCAAATTTCCGAGTAGCACTCATGCATTATCACGTGGTACGTACATAAACATGATGCGGATGCCTCTTCAGTCATCGGTTGACCTGATTTCCTTTTGCGTGCTTTAAATAACGAAGTATACTGACAATATGATATGACTGAAAATTAACACCGAGTTCATCGTAACTTAGGCTTGGAGCAAAAACGTGCTTGGATTCCCGAAACGCATTATCGAAAACAAATGCCTGGTGCATTTGTTTTCGATAATACCTTTCCTAGTAAATATTAGTGTATCGTGAACTGAAATCGAACATTTATAAATTGTGTCATGATCCTTTACACGTGCGCTGGAACTGGCACCTGCAATCCAAGGCAGTTTCTTGGCATGCACTCCTTAACGAGAAATTATACGATTCAATTATACCTAGCGTGTCAAGTCAACTACCCCGTACATTTACTGAAGCCGCGCCACATGTGTCACGTAATGAACACATTTAATTGGAGTTGTATTAAGTTTCAATCAATGAGGTTTCAGGTTAAACTGTGTCTTAATTATGTTTGTATTTGAACCTCAAAACTAGTTCTGAATGATTCTTACACACGTGCGTTTTAATTGATGTTTGCTTTGTGGTGGAACTCACACGTTCTCCAGAAATTTATCAAAGAATTATACACGTTCCTAACTTTAACGAATAATATAGTTGCTACTAATGAATTATATTAGATGGAGTCACCCGAATTAAAACAGAACACCGTGTAAATAATCGCAATCTGGTGATCTTGAGTGTCTAGCAGTAAAGCAGTCGGTATTAAACTTACAAAGGAGCCTTCTACATAACCGTTTGTATCAACATTAAAGATATCAAGAACAAAAGCTAATCGTGAATGTCAAAACTGCTGAAACAATATAGACAGATTCCATTTGATCATTGTAGGATTTCGCCAGTATCTTGCATCGGCGTCCCCTTTGTGTACTTTGACACAAAGTAAACACGTGGCTGATTGAGTTGGATCCACATTTGCCCTACAAATCTGGATGTTATTAATATGCTATTAAACCTATACATGCGTATTTGAGGATAGCACAGCATAAATCATGTAGCTTTTAACTACACGTAGCTTTAGCTCGTCATGTAAAACGAACAGCGGGTATTTATTAGTAAGTACTAGGTTAAATTAAATTAAATTAAAATTAAACGCATTTCTTCGTCGGACTCCTGAAATAACGAAATGTCTTACACCATAAAATGTTTGTTTGGACCGTATTACCGAGTTATTAAGAACTGTTTGCCACTAACGCAGTTTCGGCAACCAACATCGCGGTAACTTAAAACAAGATTAGTTTAATGTACCTACAAGAACAACTTTGAATTTCGAGAACATTTTTTCTGTTCCGTGATTTAAAATATGTTTACCTTGGATATTACAACGCAAACTTAATGACATATTATACTTAATAATAAATTCAGTAACACTCCAGAACAATTACTAAATTTAGTCCTAGACTAGAAATCTGGAACGCAGACTGCATTGAAATGCCAACATCATTCCAGTTATTTAGTTTATCATTTGGTTTCAAAAACAAAT
Source organism: Craniophora ligustri (assembly GCA_905163465.1). Classification (NCBI taxonomy): domain Eukaryota; kingdom Metazoa; phylum Arthropoda; class Insecta; order Lepidoptera; family Noctuidae; genus Craniophora; species Craniophora ligustri. The sequence continues at coordinate 11,060,608 of LR990954.1, read as the reverse complement.
CAATAGATAAATGTTCCCTTCACACTCTTCCGAAACACCAAACCCTGTATCACCAAGCGGCGTATCTTCCATCACTGGATTGGCCATCTACACTAATACAGGTGCAATATGAATGAACTGGCTTAGTCCTGCGGCATTCCAGCCCACGTTTCGAATCTAGCGATAGAACTGAACTGGAATAAGCGTAACCGTCACTGAGTCTAACTAGATTGATGTGTACCTATTTATGTACATCAATACATTCATACCCATTGGAAGGAGGTAATAATAATTTATATTCTATATTGTATGCGTATCAACACTATTGAATGTGAAAAGAATAAATTGGGACATATTGTATGAATCTGTCATATATTTCTCGCCGATGCCCGGATGAATGGCGTACATTTTTCTTGCAGTAGCAGCAGACAATTTACGCTGCAAATAATTTGTGACCGATATCCAAACTGCTATTATTTTGGTTGTGTGCCTGTCTGATATATTTTCAAGCCTAAACTGCTTAACAGATTTGGATAAAATTTAGTATGGAGAGTTGAGTCTAGGATCTATATGCTTATAGGATAGTTTCCTAAAAATAATCTTTTAAGATACCGAAAAGTAAACTTCTACCCCAAGTTACTACACAGTGAAAGTCGCGGGCAAAAGATGGTGAAATATATTATAAAGACTAAATAAAATAGAAAAGGATTTATTATTAACGGATAAATTATTTGTTTTTAAAGATTGCGTTGTAAACAATGATCTTCTTAAGAGGATTAGGACTGTTAGCACAAAATATTGTAAGCTTAGCTAGACACGGCGCCAATGTGACATGGAATTAAATTAGAATTAATTATAAGATTAGTTTTATTAACAACGGGAGCTGAAATAGCGATTTACATTTTAACTAAGCATAAACACAACAGTATGATATTTATACAAATTAGAAGCAGAAACTGCAGGAAAAATAGCGAATAATATTTAATCATAATTATGTATAAATATAGTACAATAAAGTTCGGCGTCTAAAACAATTACTTCAAAAGCTTAGAATATATGTACCTACATTAGGGTTGTCAACTTTTTGTACAAGAAATACAGTATATTTAGGTCAGAAAAATAAAATGAACAGTATTAAAAAGTAAAAGAAACAGTAGGTATTCGATTTTTTTTTCAAATCTAAGTAAATTAAGCTAAGTAAAGTATGTAGTAAAATTACTTAAAATACCAGTGGTATGAAAACAGTATTTTGTATACTTTTTTTTCATTGAACAGTAAAAAGTATAAACGAGCTGAAAACAGTATAATACTGTTTTTAACAGTATGGTTGGCAACCCTAACCTACATTTGTATGTTCTGTTAGCTTTGAATTAGTTGAGGCAATTCATACGTTAGATACACACAGTCGAAAAAGATACACAAGCACTTTAGGACTATTCTAAAACAGCAGACATTGAAACAGTTAATCTCTCGCTTCTACCATACGTTTGATCGTCGGTGCTGATGTGCGAAGCTGTCATTGATTAAATACCTGATAACTCACATAAGCCTGAGACGGTGAATTCGTTAGTGCGACACCAGACAATTAGAAATGAGCAGCCAGTGTATGGCGCCTCGTTAATTACTAGGATTCTGTTGGTGCCAAGTTCGCTAAATTATCAGCCTGTTCAGGTAGGCAGTCTCCGCATAACTTTACAATGACATATTATTAATTATGCGCTGTCGCGATGACGTATTACGTAAACTTGGCTACACGTAGATTGCCTATGTCAATTGCTGCCCCTATGTGCTACCAATTTAGTGTTGCGGGGGAGCTAGTTTAGATGTATGTGTGACTTAGCAACTAAACAGGCAACTAAGTTACAAACAATTTACAATTCAAACAAAACTGTTCACTTCCTCAATTAAATAGGACTTGTAGATCAAACAACTGAAGAGTCGGCTCTGTCGATTGTTTGACACCATCTTCTAGAGGACTTTTGGTTAGTTTCTATTATTAAAACAGCTCCGTGAACCTTGAAGTGATTACTAACACGATTTATAACAAGATTTTGAAAATAATATATGAAAATCAATGCCACTTTTCGTTGTAATTTTATAACATAAGAACGGGCTCCCTATCAAATCAAATGTTTAGGTTTTGTTCGGACTATTTAATAGATGGTTTATGTGAAGTTTGCACAAAATCGGTCGAGCGGTTCTTCATTTATCACAATTTGTGTAACAAAAAAAACACTTCTAACCCTACATTTTCACTCTTCTACCACCAATCCCCTATAATGTGGCAAAACAACGTTTGCTGGGTTTGCTAGTTTAATGTATAAAAGAATATTTTATGGTTTATTTCTAAGCGACATTTTAACATTATTGCTTCCAATGACTCAAAAATATGTAATCAAAATTAAATTTTATGTACCCTTTTTAAGGTAATTGTAAGTTGATGTTTTTGATGTTGATCTTAGTGGCCATTTGAGTTATATTTGTTCTTGATCGGGATATTGGTGATATTAAAGATAGCTGGGTGTAATATTCAGAAAAGTGGCACCTTGAGCGACGGATAACAATTTTAAAATTCATACGTGGGCGCTGGCGCGCTCAGAGCGCTATTCATTATTCATCCAAACTTATTTCCGGTCATTCTGCCATTCATTCATTTTAATTTTAAATTTAAATAGAGAAGATTCTTACGTTATGAGCTATTTTTGGTAAAAAATATTTACATAATTATGTCGGTGGTAAGGATACACAAAATTTCCATGTCACGAATCTAAAAAAACACATAGATATAGATGTAACTTATATTTTTCATAGAAGTAGTTAAACAAAATGTTTAATATCTCTTTGCTAAAATAATTCAATATTTGCTAGTACGAATGCGGTTGTAAGTTGGCGTATTAACTCCGAGCACGTTTGCCATGACTCGACGGAAGTTACACTACAGAAGGCACTACCCGCAGCACGCGCGCAGAAAACATGGAATAAAAAATATCCAAACACGAATCGCATAATTTTATTTGCAAAATGACACTTTGTTCTGCACTCAAATATGCTTGGATTGTAAACATATTGTTGGAGTTGTATGTGTCCCGGGGTGCTTCGGGTCTTACCCGAAGCACCTCGGGACGTGTCGTCGTAACGTCGAATGCGTGTGGGGTATTATCTTTAGTACCCCACACGCATTCGAAGATCATTCATCACTACCAACAATAACTACAGAACTTTCACTGGACTAACCATTCTACGCTACATCCACGTAAGTACCCATTAGCGTCAAAAAAAAATCAATAGGTATACCAAATAAGTGTTCGCAAAACCATTTATTTCTTGGTTGTTTTTGTACTCCAGAATACAGCATTATGATTGAATGAATGATTGAATGATTGATTGATTGATGATTGATTGAATGAATGATTGAATGATTGTTTATTTCTGTAAATAGATCTTTTTAAAGTCACTTTTACAAGTCATGTACATTTTTTTTTTTTAGTATCTAGTTGACATCGGTATTTCCTAACTGACGACCTCTGAGAAGAAATGCCGAAACAAACTCAGAGAATCATGGTCTCTTTTAAAGTCCAAACATTTTGGTTACAATATGTGAGCCTGACTATGTAGGTTAAAGTCTGAGATGGCCTTTTGAAGAAAGCACCAGTGCAGCTTTGAGTTGACCTGTCCATACTGACAGCACGCATACGTCAGCCATCGTTTAGCTCAAACCATTATTGTGGGAGCTTAACGACCCGACGCACGTCTATGCAAGATCAGCGGGACATTTGCGTAGGCCATTTCAAAAACCCAAAGCCGCCAGACATTAGTTTGTAAGCGTATGTTTATCTACCTACAAAGTGCTCACATTCACATAGTGTAGTGTAGTGTAGTGTAATGTATATTATAAATAATCCCAATGCATAAAAATTAACATAATGTCAAAAATATAAAATAAATAAAGTCAAATAATAATAATAATTAAAAATCTATAGGTATACATACCTATACAATTCATGTCAAGATATAAATTAATGTCAACAAAAAAAAATTAAAAAATAATAATAATAATTAACATCAATGTCATGAAAAAATAATGTCCAAATCATAATAAATTACAGTAAAAGACGTTCGATAGCCCGGTTCATTAGAACTATTCAATCCCAAGCAGTTTTATCATCCATGTAAATTTAAAATCTGCTGAGACTTAATGTCTGTACATGGGTTGGAATTTTGTTATAAAAGCGTATGCATTGACATCTAAAGGATTTACTGATTTTCTGGAGCCTAGTTGCAGGAACAACAAATTTATTCTTATTCCTAGTATTAATATTATGGATATCACAATGCTTTTCAAAGAGATTGATATTCTTGTAAGCATATAAAAGATTTTCGTAAATTTACTGTGATGGAACAGTCATAATATCAATTTCTTTAAATTTCTCCCTCAGTGAATATCTGGGACTTAAGTTATAAATTGATCGAATAGCCCTTTTCTGCAACACAAAAATAGTTTGGATGTCAGCAGCATTCCCCCACAGTAGAATGCCGTATGACATCACGCTATGGAAATAACTAAAATAAACTAACCGAGCTGTATCTATATTCGTTAAATTAACAATTTTTTTTAACGGCAGAAGCTGCATAACTAAGCTTCTTCGACAATTTCTCTATATGTGGGCCCCACTGAAGCTTAGCATCTAAGGTAATGCCTAGAAATACAGTGGTATCTACAAGATCCAACTCTCCACCGTTAACTAGTACACTGGTTTTAACTTGTCTGACGTTAGGCGTTGTAAACTTAATACATTTAGTTTTGTTTTCATTCAAAACTAAATTATTTGCATTGAACCAATGTACCACTTTCGAGATAGCAGTGTCCACATCGTATGTAGTTCTTTGCTGACGTTTTAGTTTAAATAAAAGCGAGGTATCGTCTGCAAACAACACTATCTCTTGATTATCTCCCATCAGATAGGGTAAATCATTAATATAAATTAGAAATAAAAAAGGGCCAAGAATTGAACCTTGCGGAACTCCCATAGTAACAACCGACCCCGGGGATCTCTTTCCATTGACGTCCACTTTCTGAATCCTCTTACCCAGGTACGAAATAAGAAGATTCAGAGAAGTGTTCCTCACGCCATAGTGGTGTAACTTCCTGATCAATGTATCGTGAAGAACGCAATCGAATGCCTTAGACAAATCGCAAAAGATACCCAAGGCATCGTGTGACTCTTCCCATGCATCAAAAATGTGACCTAGAAGTTCAACACCGGCATCGGTTGTTGAACGACCCTTGGTAAAGCCAAACTGTTTTCTATTAATTAGGTTGTTGGCGTAAAAGAAACTTTGTAATTGATCTAAAATTATTTTTTCAAAAATTTTACTGAATGTTGGTAGCACTGATATCGGTCTAAAATTAGTAGGGTCTGATGTGCTACCTGACTTAAACAAAGGTATAATCTTACTATTTTTCATAAGATCAGGGAATTTACCACTATCAATACATTGATTAAATATAAAGGATAAAGTGGGTGCTACAATGTGAATAATAAATTTGGCAACGTCAACAGAATTTCCCCACAGGTCTGCAGTTTTTTTTACATTTAGTGTATTGAAAGTTTTAATAATATCGCTACTGTTAACATGTTTAAAATTAAATTCAATAAAGCTAGCTTTTACGTTTTCCCTAAGTAGGTTCTCTGCAACAGTGGGTGATGAATTTAAGGATCTAGTGACCACAACAGGAATACCCGTAAAGAAATTTCCAAATGCGGTGGCAACTTCTAAGTCTGATTTAATTATTTGTTCATCAATAATAAGACTATATTCACTGTTACGGCCAACAGATCTCCCTGTTTCACTGTTGATAATATTCCAAGTCATTTTAATAACATTATTACTATTTCTTATTTTCGATTCTTATAAAGAGACTTTGCTATACAACAAACCTTCTTAAATAGTTTGTTGCTTCTTAATTAGTTGTTGAATGTTTAATACTGAATTTTCAGTGACAATAATAAGAACTCTAATATTATTGACAGTGAAAATATGTATATGTCAGTGTTAAACATTTAACAGACAGAACTATTATTCTGTCGTGGTAAGAATCGATAATATACTCGAGTTGCTTTATTACTGACCAAATAGTAATTACGATTATTAATTAACTCAATAACACGCTCGAGCTATCGGATGCCAGTCGTCCACGTAACTACAGAATTGGAATTTATTAAACCATCCTATTAATAATTGGGTTGATGATGCAACTATCTACTATAGTTTCAATAATCCTCCTCATTTGAAAGGTATAGTCCACTATAGTCCTAGTGCGGGATGGCAGTCTTCACACGTAATTGAGAAAATGTCTCAGCTATATAGGTTTCCTCGCCGTTTGAACAAGTGATAAATACGTACGTAACTTCGCATATCTGTGCCTTTTATTAGACTAGTTCAAACTAAATGAATTCAAGTAACCATTACAAAAAGTAAATCATTTTAAAAATTATGAAGTGAATTTATTGTATTTATTATTTGTTTTCCACCTGCAATAGACTTGTAGAGCAGAAGACAAAATTTTTTACAGTTTCAAATAGCTATGTACAAGTTCGTATGCGAAGTTCGCATTAGGTAGGTGTTCATAAGCCTTCACAAGTTAGTTAAAGTTCATCAACGAAGGATATTTCAGAGTCTATTTACATTTGCATCGTTGTAGCTACAAAAGCGTTCGCTCATTTTGTTAACAGAAAAGGTACGACCATAGATTCCAAGCATCTCTGCGAAACGATGTTCACTCACAATGTTATCAGATATACAATAAATCCGATCCCCTTATTATGCAAGGCCAGAATATTTGCTTGCTACCTTCACAAATATAGTCCTTTCTGTACCTATGGAAGCTTGATTTACATTCATCGCCTTAACTCCACAGACGCCAAAGTTGGTAGAAATCCATTGCGTACAAAAAATCTTTAAATTATTCAATGAGATTAGGGTGATCGATTTCCGACACCTTTTGCTTCTTAATGGGGTATTTTATAACAGCCGCCAAATCTTTGAGAGTGAATTTCATTTTATTTAGGTACGTAAAATTGTTCAGTGACATTAATAGGAGTGATTGTAGGTACATAGTTTGGTAGGTAGTAATTAAGCAGGCTTGTGACTTATGGATATAATCACACTGATAAATCGATCTTTTAGCTATAATAGCCAAGCTAGTGTTGTGACAAGTGGAATATGAATGAAACCGCAATTAGATAGCATGTTTTTTAACATAGATAGGTTAGCGTTTGACCACAATCTCACCTGATGGTAAGTGACGATTGGTCTAAGATAAGACACGTTTACCTATTCACTCGTGACTTGAAAACCCCTAAATTGTACTCGTCGGGAAATACAAAGTCAGGCAAAATGCAAGTTCAGGCGGTTTACCCAATCCCTCTCAAATCAGAGAAGAGCCGTGCTCAGCAGCGGGATAATAATCAGATTGATGATGAGTCGATCTTTTAGGTTATCTAATTTTAATTTATACATCGGATAATTTGAATAGGAAAAAATTAACATTCTAGCTTGAAGTTAATTACGGTTCGCGTAAATGGGCATGCCTGCTTTCAATCATATGAAACCCAATATGTAGTTATATAGTTGCCTTTACCAAGTTCCTGGAAATAGCTAACATTACCGACATGCTGCACGTTAATAAAGGTCTCCACTCTGTATTAGTTTTCCCGATGTACCGTTCCTTGGCACTTTTCTGTGTGATAATAAAAGGTTTCTATAGCATGGCTGTGTACTAACTTCATTGGACGCGTTATGAAAGGGACGAAGGATGTATGTAGTATCACAAAGTGTCATTCAAAGCCGGCTCATTCAACTTTATTGAAATTGCTTGTCAATAGAAAAGGTGGTCTTTACTTTGCATTCTTGTCTTTTTTCTTTTTATGTTGTATTTGTTTTGTAGATACTACAGCTATTTTCTAAGTTACATCATCAGAAACGCAACAACTGGACATTATGACACACAGCGCCACCTAGTTCAGAGCTAAGCAACGAGGCTTGTGTTACGAATACTAGTTTACTAGTTGGTTGATATACTACATATATAATTTCTTTTTTTGTAAATACATACATATTATACATAGATACATCCATGACTCGGATATAAATATTTATGCTCATCACACAAACATTTGTCCCTACCGGGATTCGAACCCGGGACCTTTTAGCACGGAAGGCAGTGTTATCTACCGCTGCACTAATTGGGGGTCATAATGAACATACAACATCGTAATTAGGTACAATGGGAGGCTTTATCGCTGCAGCGATTTGTTCCAGACAGCGGCAGCGTCTTAATAAACTTGGTAACAAGTTCTTACACATAAACTATTCATCGTGAGTATCGCACATAGAGCTTCATAGTTCCCAACTAACTATCGCGGATATCCGGCGAACGCAGCGGAGGGCGATGCGATATTCAGCGAATGCTTTGAAATACGTAAAGGGAAAATAAAAAATTCGTACGTTGGTATTTCACTGAAATTCCTAATTATTATTAGGTAACCGACTGAACAATACGTGCCATGTTTTGGACGAGATCATCATCAATCAAACAATTATTTATATTACGATTGATGACACTCTCATCCAATTTAGCTTTTTAATTATATAGGAAAACTAGCTGACCCAGCAAACGTTGTTTTGCCACAATATCCATATCACCTAGGAGTATGAAAAATAGATGTTGGCCGATTCTCAGACCTACTCAATATGCTCACAAAATTTCAAGAGAATCGGTGAAACCGTTTCGGAGGAGTACGGGAACGAACAGTGTGACACGAGAATTTTATATATAAGATATCCATTACATGTTCATAGATTCACACTTTTTTTTAAAGAAGAGTCGCCAGTTTTCTGCTCGGTTTTAAAAAATAATACCTACACTTCTTTGCAAAAAAACCGTCACCTAAGAGAGCGGAGACAGAGAGCTGTCTAAAAAAGCATTTTATTTCAACGTTTTATCCCAAAACTTTGCCTTCTCTGAACGGAACCTGTCTCTAGGTAGGTACCGAGTCTAAGTTCTTTGCGGACTTACGTTTAACCACTATGAGACGACACATTGGCTACAGCCCTCTATCAGCAGCGCTATGATTTTACTAGCTTGTGGAGTACATTAAATGTATTGAGTATTACCTCTAATTGTTTTTATGCCATTATAATAGACACAGCAATATCAGTTCATCATAAGGCAAAATGATGCGACAAACATAAATTATTCTACTAAAAATAACGAAAAGGTAATTTCAGGTGCCTTAACCTTTTAACCGCAAACTTGCGAAAAGTCAAAAACTACAAACGGGCAAAAGGTTATTTAAAAACCAAAAGTATCGAAATATAAATTCACTTTTTTGATACCATATACCTCTTTATTAACTGCCAGATTCATAATTTAGCTATTAAAACCTCTTTAGAACTAAATTATTATCAATAATGTAGAAAAATCAAAACCGGCCGTTTTTTTGCAAAGGAGTTTATATTTTCATGTGAATTCGGAAAAACTTTTCTATTGTTAAAAAAATATTTCATTTGTAGAGAAATACTGTTACTTTCGTAAAAAAAAACCATATTGAAACGTTCTCTTCATATTAAGAATTGAATATATTAGTATAGTAGTAGTAAACTTTACTTTTGTTTGATTAAAAATAATATTCCATTCTAGTTTTATTAAATTAATAATACTTATAGTTCGTTAAATATAAGATAAGAGAATTATTTTCGTTCCCATCTCTCCCTACGCTCGTCTATTACTTACAATTCTTTGCACTGTGCAATACAAGCACTCGCGTCAAAGAACAAATTTATAGCCTGTTCTTGTTTTCATTTATTATTATTATAACTAGGTATTATATATATATACACTTATACAGCAATACATAATAATTTGTAGGTATAGGTGCCGTCACGAGTTTAGAGCGCTCGACGAAAGTAGTGGGGAGACTTGCGCATGTCGTACACTCGTGCTCACATATATTATGAAGAGTTTTTAGAAAAGTTAGATTAACTTGAGTTGTTACTTTTAATGGAAAAGAAATAAAAGTTTTATATAGGGATTTTAAAAGAGAAAAATAAAATATAACCACGGTTTATTTTATAAAAATAATAATTTATTATTTTTGTAGATACCTATAGAATCAATATTACATAATCAATAATAAAACTAATGTAATGTGTTTTTTAATTATTGGTGTACAATAAAGTATATTCTATCTATCTATCTATCTATAATCAATTATATTTAAAAAAAAACTTAAATTCTAATAATTTGGCAATAATCCAGTTCCTTTCATCAACTCGTTGTTAATTAAGGAAGTTGAAGTTAGTAGATGGATGCGAACGGAACTACTTGTTGAAAGGTAAAAGGTCAAGACGATGAAAAAATACGAAAGCAATATGTGCGTAAATGTACTTTGGGCGATACACCAATACGGCGCGGCGTCGGCACTGGCCGCTTCACCCGCCGCACACCGCACACCCCGCCAAACGGACCCAAAAAATGATATCTGCGCATTCAAGGCCAGAGCTCTAAACTCGTGACGGGACCTATAATATGTTGTGTGACAATAAATAAATCTTTCCTCATAAGCGTCTATTGAAAGACGTACGAGTGTTCTGTCACAGTTTGGAAGACGCCTATCCAGCAAACGTCTGCGATAGATTGAAGCCTTTTTGGGATTTTACTGCGTATTACTACGTACAGTCAATAGTGCAGTGTTAATACCGTTTAATTTGAAAAAGTTACATGTTACTTTACACATTTTTCTTCTATCATATTACGTATTCAAAAAGGCACTTTCTGGGAGTGTTAGCGTGAACAACTCAGGGTTTAGCTTTCCAGAAAGGATGTTATAGGTAAACTTAAATTATTTGGACGAGCAATATATACAAACTTGTTACTCCAGCAGCTGTGTCAACATGTAATAATAACATTTGCATGCACCCAGTGCACTACAAACCTGAAACTTGAACGAGGAGAATACTTAAGCTGAAAGCGAAAAAAGGTTTACAAAATAATGTAAAGGATTTGAGAAACTTCTGAAAGCTTATGTTGGTAAACATTTTAGGCATCCATAGTGAAATACGAGAGGTAATTAATATAATACACAAGGCTATTTATTCGTCCTGTATATAATATTTCACTACATGATACACTATATGATAGCAGAGTCCCTAGTTTATTATCGGGTACACTACAGTGTACCCATCAGTACCGTTATAGTGTACTACAACAGGGTTAATAATAACTAGTAACTTTTATCTTTAATCACTATATATATATGCTCATAAAATGATAGTTCCTATATGCATTACTTCAATAAGAAAGAGAAAAAAAATCGCTATTTCAATTAAACATAATTGCTACGAGTGAAACAGGTCAAATAATCTCCTGCAGTACAAGTAAAGAATTAAAAATCTTGCTCCTGTAGAAGTAACTTGTGTTGCGGTATCCCTTACTCTCACTCTAAAAAAAATATATCTCTTTAACATATTGCTTATAATAGTAACCTACCGATTCATTTCTTTTCGCTGGAAGGAAAGGAAACTTGAGTCCCAAAATTTAACGAAGCATAAGAAAAATCAAGATTCGGGCTCCCGATAAAAAGTCCGATATTAGGTTTAAACAGTTGTATGTAGTTTGAAGCGTTGAATTTTACATTTACGAACTGAGATTCAAAAATGCAAAATTCAATGTTCATTCTATTTATAAATTTGGAGTCCAGAGCACTGTATGAACTCCTCGTATAAACTATTTTTGCTATTGTGAACTGTCGCAGTCTGCAGTTTTTTTTATTATATTTTTTCTGATTGTTTCAGCAAAACTGCGCTGCTGCAGAGACCCGAGCATTAGTTGGGTATGATTAATGTAACTTATTAAACATGTCATTATCATGGAGATATGTTGTATGTGTATAGATGCGTTTTTCTTTGTCACTTTTAGAATTGATTGATACACATTGCTTCGAGTGTCATAACCATTTAGTACACTTATTATGTAGCATAGGTAACCTGATATTTTTAGAAAAGAAAAATCTGAAGACCCAGTCTTACCTGTCATGTTTTAATCTTTTTACCGTAACAATTTATTTTTAATACATTTAATATCTTTGCTGTCCTGCAAATTTGAAACCCCAGGTAATTCGCAGCAATAATTTATAAAATTAATATTCAAACGAATATTGTTCAACTTGTTAATAACTTTACCAATCCTTGGGCCAAATTAAAAGTTTTAGGTTTGTTAAGAAATGAAGAAGAAAAAAAGCATGTAGGTAATATCAGTTTCTTCCAGTTACGCGAATACTAAACATTGAAATAAAAGTACTTTTATAGGCTTTATCGCGGTATTTATCCCACCAATAAAAATAAGTAAAAGTAACTAGATTTATTTCTATATCATGAAATATTTATGCAATTTTAAAATAACGTTTTCTATAACCTTATCGCGCATATTATGTACGTCACGAAAGCGTTTCACGTCAAAAGGGATTTTCACGAAGTTAACTTACGTTAACGACCCCGTAAAATCACATTTATTAAGGCAAAGAGCATATAGTAAAACCCTCATACCATGTCGGGTAACATAAATTTGAATTGTTTTAGCTTTTTCTATAAAAAAATATTGTCAATTCTGATTTTATTGATTTATTCTTAATGCGTGTGAACTAACGATTTTTTGGATAGAATCCACAGACTGAAAAACATTGAGTTTCCTGTAAACGACAACCCTAATTAGCACAGCGGTATTTAAGACAGACTTCTGTGGTAATTGTACCGGGTTCCAATCCCGGTAGAGGCGAATATATTTTTTTATTTTGTATGATTAGCATGGGTATTTGTGCCTGAGTCATGGATTTTCTGCGTATAGTATGTGTTTACAAGAAAGAATAATATATTTGCTGTGTTATATCATTCAGTACTCCTAACACTAGTCTCGCTGTTTCAGAACTAGGAAATAGATGGTGCTGTTTCATAATGTTTGGATATAATTATTACAGTTGATATGGATTCCCTTTGCTGGAAGTCATTGGATCTGGATGCAAGTGGCCTATAACCTTTCATGGGGTTCCAATCTATAAGTCGTCCTTAACCTGAGATGATGATAAACGATAATTATTCTAATATTACTTTTTAGTTACACAAATAAAGAAAATAAATGTTCTTCTAAAAGTACGCTAGCAACCTTAAAATATATGTTTGCGATCAGGGAAACAAAAGAAAGAAAGAAGAAAAAAATAAAATATTCTCGCACAAATAAAATGCACGAAACTTGGATCAAAGGCCAATAAATTTTATGTCGAAATAAAAATCTTAAAAATAAAAAGAATAATCTACAATCAAAACACATACACACATACAGACAAATCTCTTTAAACATTTTATGTACCCTGTTGTATTTTGTTAAATTCAATCTAGTACGTTCTGTCTTTTGTTTCCCTGACTAAAATAAAGTAGTATATATGAGTATATATATAATAATACTATATCTATATATACATATAGATATGTATATACATAAAGAAGTCGCAACTCGCAAAGAACACAGCTAAAACATAATGAGCACCATGTTTCCTGCACTGAACACATTTGTTAACATAATTCCGAAAATACAAGTTTAGAATTAACTTTTGTTCGCTACAACGCCCCTCATATCGTACGCACCAATACAACCACCATCCAACCAATCACTGCTCGACTGCTGGGCAAGTGTCTTGTCTCATTTTGATAACGATTAAGCTATAACCTACCACGCTAGCTTAGTGCAGATTGGCAGCTTCGTCATGCCATCGATAGAATACAACAAACTTACATAAATAAATATTAGTGAGGACATTAACCTTCTTGTCTTGTTCAAACCTCCCTCAGGATTACTAATAAAACCTAGTCACAGTTTCAACATATTAAACCTTTACTTATGATCCCCTGATGATTTACTCACAGATTAAAAAAGTATTTTGAAACTTAACAAAAACTTTTCCATGTTTCGAGTGTATATGTAGTGAATGTAAAATATAACAAAGGAGTTTTATCTCAATACTCAATATCTATAGGTATGTATTGTACTCCATAAACATGCATATACATGATGCATGCATGCCAACATAAAAGAGAAGAAAATCTCTTTCGCACGGCATTTAAAAAATCTCAAAACACTACTCTATACTCGTATAGAAACCGAATAAGAAAATACTGAAACTTAAATATTAAAACAATATGAAGTATAATTTAAAATAATAAGTACATTGTTTAAAGCAACCTCAAATAAAGCGTAGAGGTAAAATAAATATACATTCGCCCGGCACGTATTTTACAACATTACCTCTCAACGGCAAAGTATTTAGTAGAACTCGGGTTACCTGCGAAAAAAAAAAACCAATTATTATAATTACATTTTCATATAATAATTGCGATTAATCCTAAGAGCAATAAATAATAATATGATTTGTTTTAGAGATGAGCTCAATTTAGATTTTACCGAATATTTATATTCGGCCAATAATATCGATAAAACGTTTACCGAATACGACTATTCGGCAAAACAGTATCTACGATTTATCAACCACCTGTTCTCTCTACTGTATGCTTTATCGATCCTATTTAAAGGAAAGTAAAACTGTCAATAAAATAACTGTTAAGGAAAGTGGTAAAGATATAAGGCTTGAGCCTTCAATAGCAACAGTTGATATAACGTTGGACAGAGCTTTCCAAATCTAACTTTAGTTACAATCAAGTGTAGCATGATACATTGTCATCTGGCGTCATAAATAAATAATAATATTTCCGGACATTATGACAGCGCCATCTAGTTCCGAGCTAAGTAACTCATATCCCGTATCACAAGTATACGGGATATGGGAGGATTTACACTACTTATATATATTCATTTGTTAATACATACATATTGTACATAGATACATCCATGACTCAGACGCAAACCTACCGGGTCCATTAGACCCTTCTGTGGCATGGGACCCGCACATACCACAAAAGGCAGCCCTAACTACCGCTGCTATAAAGCAGCTATAAAGTTAATTACTAGTTATCGTAAAACACCTAACACTCTTATACGATGACTAGCGGCCATTAATATTATTTTTAGTTTTATTTTTGTTGCCTGTATACATGTATACATTTTACATGGCTTACCTTAACGCGAAAGTAAAGAGGGATCGAGGAGATTTAGTCAGTTTTATTGTCACTGTTTAATAGTAATATAGAAATAACTTCTTTAATAGTCTTATCGGTAGTATAAATCTAAAACCCGACCTTAGCAAACTTATATTCAGCTTAAAATACATATAATTTATTCGTGTTAATTATTTATATAAAGGGTAGGCTCAAAGATTAGTGGTAGTGAGTAGTCCTTTGTGGCATGTAAATTTTACGAATATTTGGCTTGAGTGCAGAATATCCGGAATATAAAGCAAACATTCGGTCCATCTGTAATTATTCACCGGTGACGTTGTGAAGTAAAACAGCCGTAAGCAAGGGGGGAGCATCCACAACGCAGCCTCATTTGGCCGCAGGCACACTCAAAGCGCTCTCTGACTCACTAGCCTGGAATTTATACGCGCCCGACCGAGTCTTTTTGACCGTATTTGCAATAAACCTAGCCAAGTATTTGAACACAAATTGTATACAAAAAAATATCCGCGGAATCTTTGAAAGTATTTCTGGTCGGTTCCTATTCTAAATTTAATAACAACCGTCTTGGCAAATTTGTGGTTTATTGTCTCGGTAATGTTCAAATTACAAATATTTTACTAAGTCGAAACATAAGTAGGTAAGACGTTTGACTAAACGTCGCCACTTGAACAACAAGGGCCTCTTGCGACGCGTAAACGGATTACAAGGGTTCGCAGACCCCTTGTTAAAATCAAAGTGTTGACTGCGAACCTAATGGCTGTCAGAGTTGTGAGCCATTGCCTTTGCTTGGGCTTGGCGCTCTGTCATCAAACCACTCCATATTAGCAAACCACATCACTCGATGCGCACAGGGTCATGGCACGATGTTATATCTACTTTCACACACCACGCATTCAAACCTAAAATAAAGAATTGCCTTATTAAAAAGGCTTATCACAATTTAAATGACTATTTAAGAGATAGTTTTAAGGTTGCGTTCGTCCGACTAAAAAGCGGAAAAACAGGATAGGGCTCGATTCGGGTTCGGTAAGACTGGTTACTTATATGATTTCTCGTGTTGTTGTCAGTCGGTCTGTCAATCACCTACATCCACTAGCCGGAATAAGTCAAAATACAAATAAGTTTTTTTTGTGTGTGTATAGTAATTACAAATAAGAATTATTGCGAGCCAAACACGGCCGTGAAACGTTTTTCGAAACCTTTTTCTTCACAAAAGCTCATCATCATCATCATGTCAGCTAGAGGACATCCACTGCTGGACATAGATAACCTCCCCCAAAGATTTCCACAATGACCGGTCTTGGGCCACCTGCATCCAGCGGATTCCAGCGTCCTTTACCATCATCATCGGTCATCGGTCCACCTTGCCGTAGGCCTACCCACGCTGCGTCTTCCAGTTCGCCACTAGAGAACCGTAAGTCATTACTGGCAGGCAACACACACTGGTCAAAGACTTTCTTCTTGAGACAATGCGCTATATATGCAAAAGCTCATTTATTACTTAAAAAATATTTATCATAATATTCTTGTACCGTACGGAACTATATCCACGCGGGTTCCACACGCACTTGTCCTGTTTTTTTTTAAGTTTTCTTGCTTCTCAAGTCATGTTATATACATGCTATACACTACATTTTAGTCACATAAAAACTTTTAGCTCTTTGGCAAAGTTAACAGTTTTCGCCGCCGAGCTTTTCTTTCACTTTGAATTTAAAAGCGTGGGTTAAAGTAAGAGCCAACTGTGATTACGTGGATCCAGTGCGATCATTGAATAGTTTCTAATGAATAAGCACAGCTGAATGCCTAAGGAAACTTTAAGTCGAGCTAAAACTTCCAAAACCGTTCGTGTTCTTAATTCTAATTTGAGATGCACTGGATAAATATTAGTTCTGAAATACTACGGGTCTCCGGTTCTACCTTAAACACGTATTCATGATTCCAGGTAATGGCTTGGATATAATTTGCAATGAATATTATCAGCTCCATTTTCATCTACAAAATGGTGCTGAATTGAAGCTTATTTTTTTACTTTATTCAATCGTCCCCAACCAACTGGCGAGCGGAGTAATTTTCATTTTACAAACCACCTTCTGTTCAGTTGCGGGGTAAGTAATGAAATTGTCACCAGATCAAAAGGCCTCGGGGTGATTGTCGGCAGAGTGTTAAGAACAACCGAGTCAAGTTAATTTGTTGAGTGTAGACTAATAAGTACTTTGCACACTTCGTCTGTTTCTTGCCTGCTTTAGTACATTGATCGTGAGTTTGGTATATTATGTATTGGAAAAACGTGAACTGGCTTCTTAAGCTCGGTATTAATAAACCCTGAAAATTTTGGAGCAGCACTAATTTATAGTATTTAAATATATATAATACCTTATATGTCCACGGCATGGTTGTTGCAGTGGCCGAGCGATCCTGCCGAATCCTGCTGTTTTGCGACATTTGTGGTTTTGTACACAATTTCAGCAATAAAATCCGTTATAAAAATTGTTTAATTAAAATGTGTATTAATTGTATTTTAATTCGCGTAAGCGTGTGAGTATTTTGTTGTAAGTGGAGTAACGCAAAAACTATTTTAACAAAAATCTATACCGTTAATTAAGTAAATACTGGTATCAAATTAAGAATGAAATGAGAGAAGCGAGACGAGACGTGTTGACTAACGATTTTTATAACTTTTATTTTACGTTTAGTTCATTTAGAGTTTCTTATTAAGTGAGTCTATATTTAACTAACAAGTTGTGATACCCTAGAAGTGTAACCAGTTGACTGTTGAGTCAAATGTCAAGATTTTAAACCCAAGGCTCGCTTCACGACTGAGTTTTCGATGTTACGTGCGTATTTATCACATGCTCAAACGGTGAAGGGAAATATCGTGAGGAAACCTGCATGCCCGGGATAATAAGTTGTCGAGGGTATGTGAAGTCTGCCAACTCGCATCAGCATAGTCGCACTAGCATAGTCGACTACAGCCTAATCCCTTTGTAATGAGAGGAGATCCGTACCCATCGGAACCCAGTAAAATGTGTCTAAGATGATGTACCTATATTTAATACACTCGGCCAAGTCTAAACTACAAAAATACGGTGGCGTTATTAAATTTCAAACATATTTTGACAATTTACTCAAACAATAAGTAAAGGTATGTATACTGATATAGATTTTTTGATTACATTATGGGTATTCTTAAGACTATTTACTATAAAATATTTAACACTAAATTAATTACTGGTCCTGCTTAATTGGTGTATAAGCACGACTGCTGAACATAAGGACTTGCGCTCGATTCTCAAGTCGAACCAAGTGGTATTGGAATTTATAGGTTCACCGCCTATTATATGGGACCTAAAATTATCGGTGAAAAATACGTGTATCATATCATTATTTTGTATACCCTTTCTGGAGATGCAAGCGTGATGATATGTGTATTTAAATTTAGTACAGTTTTACTTAAATTGAAACTAGTATCGGTATACTACTCTCAATTTAATATGCATGGACATGACGTATTATACAAGTCCATCTTGTTAGCTAAGCAACGAGGATTGTGTTTCGGATACTAGATGGCTGATCCACTACTGGTACAAATAGCCGTGCTCATCACACGAACATTTACCCTCAAAATCGCTATACTAAAAGTATCAAAACAGATAAATTATATACTCTTTCAGCAGATACTGCTCAATCCTTTTGGCCCCGAACATAATTGCATTAGACTGCCCTATATTCTAGCTATTACAGTTCATTTTGGGCATTCGTTCTTAACAGGTGTAGCATTCGTACAAAACTGCTCGTTACTGTAAAGCTAACGAGGATGCAATCTACTGGTGTATACCGACGTACAATTCCATGTAATTCTATATGCAAGTCTCTTTTGTTCAGCTCATTTCACAATACGCGTCAGTGCGCTCAAAATGACTCCAAATTTTTATCATCCATGAATAAACTTTCTGTCTTCAATTTATTTGAAAGTTATAAATGAGGATCTCTGCGATAGTCCGGCGGGGGATTGGATTTTGAATTGGAGTGACAGAATGATGAAGGAAGGGTTTGGCTTAGTTACGACGGCGTCTATCCCCTACCCAGCGGTTACGGTCAGTTTACTAAACTATCCTATCGAATTTATTAGTTAAAATGTAAACCACAACAAAAAAATACACCAAAAACCACACATAAATTTACATATTAAAGCAATATAATACCACTGTAAGAAACCCATGCTCCATATGAGTTTATAGTTTTATTTGGCTGCTTTAGAACAATTTTTTTATTGAAACATTAGACTAAAATAAAAATAAACTTACAAAAGCATTTTGTTCATTAAAGTTAAGTACCTACCTACCTACCTACACTTTCTAAACAAATTAGCTATTTTCCATCTGCTAGGATTTGAATTAATTATTTAGTCAATTAATTATTTAATAGTAAACAAATTATTTAACGTTAAATATTCTAGCTACTTTAATGAAAATAAATGTTTTGAATGAATCTAAATAATTGGTTTGTTATTTGATTAAGAAGATATTTTTCTAGGGTTGTGTTTCATTCACTCGATTCATTTCAGAAAAATATACGCAATACTTTACCGAAATGTATCAAGTGAATGAAATTAAAAAATCCCTCCCCTTCGTCTCAAAAAAAGTAAAAAAAAATATTGAATTGAATTGAAAACAAACAACTTTGCATTTTAAAGACAAGTCCGATTTTCCCTATACCTAGTTGTGCAATGAGATTTTTAACTGCATCAGTCTCATATTGATATTATATTGTGAAAAAAAAAACCAACTATTTTGTAATTTTGTGTTTAATTTAAAAAGAGTATCTATGGAGTTTCTGTCCAGTCTACCTTTTGGGTCCGTGCAACTAGTTTTTGACAATTCAAAAGTACCTAAAATATTAGAATTGAAATAAATAGTTTGAGTTTGAGTTTCTTATTAACATTTTGGAAATAGATTTCTGTCAGCAAATATAAGTAAAATATAATAATTATATTATCTTAAAAGAAGTTATGAAGATACTCTCTTCTTATTGTAAAAAAGTTGAACAAACTTGTATGAATAAAATAAAATTACCCAATATGCTCTTACCACAAATGGCACTAAAGTTAATACCAAAAATGAACTAATTAGATGTTCTCAGATTAACTTCTCAGAAACGTTCGTAATGCAAAATTTAACAGCATTCGTTACAAATAATCTAACCGTTAGACATTTTAATCCACAGTTTCAAGGATTGTTTTTGAGAATTGCTTAACGAAATTAACTGTCTTTTGCGATAAACTTTATTAAAGGTAAAACTTGGGTGCTTATCATTTCGGGAAGATTCGGTATCAACCGGCGTTAAAGTACAAGTGGCTATTGTAACAAATTACACCTTGCAATTATAATTTTATAATCAGCAGGCATTTGTTTCGGGGAGCTTAGTAGCCGTAGATTGAGCAGAGCCACGGTGAAGCTTACAGGAACCCCAAGCATAGGTTGCACCAATGGGCTTCAGAGTTAGGAGCCTGTTATTGTGGGAAGGCTATTGGGATGTTTCTTAGGAAGTACTAGCGAGTGTAGACGTTTTTCATCAATCGAAATTCAAATCATCGATCGGTATTTGTCAAAGATTTTATGATTTTCATCATCATTAATATCATCATTCTTGTATCAAAAGGACTCTATTGAACGGTATGGTAAATATTGATCTTTTTAAACTTGTAGATAATAAGAAAAAAATACCTCTTTTTCAATGCACCTTACTTAAATCAATCAGCTCACGTATTTAAATGATGATCAAACCTAAGTATGTATACGCTCAGATTAAGTTTACAAGATTAAAACATATCATATAAATTTGTCTGAAGTAAGTAATACGTAAATTTAAATATTTACCTCGTTTGGAGGCGTGCTTTTGTCTGAAGTTGTTAAATTAGAATTACTTTGGGTATTGCTGGCATCTGTTCAATCCTCGGCTGAAATGATAATAAGTAAGTACGGTCAAAAACACTTACTTGAGTAAAGAAGCCAATTTTTTTTCTAGTAAAAAAAATCTGTTGTTATTTTATTAGTCGGGTGAAAACCTACGCCATTTTTCACAGAATTTTGCTAGGCTGTTTTTATAGACCTTACAATGAGTGACTAAAAGCAACGGCTTGTGTTGTATTAGTCTTATTTGTTTTTTTGTTTGCATCCGGTATTTCTTTTAACTTAGGAAACAGCTTGTATTCATATTAAACCCACAAATCTTTCTTATGTATTATAAGTATGTATATACAAAAAAAGTATATAAGTATTATATCTATTGTCTGGTACCCATAGTACAAACTCTGCTTAGTTTAGGACTAGATGGTGCTGTGTCATAATATCCAGAAATAATTATAAAAAAAATTAAAAAACTTTCAGCCGCATGAGTGCTTTCGAGCACTCATGCGGCTGAAAGAATTGTCATTCTCATCGATCCATATGCTATTCCACGGCTAAGCACGGTTCTCCTTTCATTTATATGGGTGTACGCTACCATGTACGAGTACCTACGTCTAGTGCTGGTTGACAGACTTCACACACTATCTAGAAAATTTGTTTGGTATGCAGGTTAACTTAATGTTCAGTGTTTTTATTCAGCGAATTGCCACGCTGATATAGGTGCTCTCTGCTTGAAGAAGTATTTCGCTTAGCTTGAAAACCATAATGCATTCCCAAACGTCTTACCAAGCATACCTATGAAGATATATAATTAGTTACAAATTAAGAAAACCTTCACTCTGCTAAGTATGTTGTGGCAAATTTTTGGCCATGAAATTCGAGTATTTTTTAACTTTTAATGTGTTTAATTTACTTCGGACGAACATAGTATTAGAAGCGCCTCAACATTTAACGTTTCAAATTCTCCGAGAAAGACACATCGTTATGAAGAACTGAAATACGAAAGAATGATTCGTTTTGTATACAGATGTTAATAAAAACAAATCCCAAAAATAATACTCTGTGTAACGAATTATAGTGCCTGAGGCATTTGTTACTAGTTTGTGACGCTAGTTGGGGAATGTACTCATAACAATACGATTAAGCTTAGGTAAGAAATACGTAGTAGGTATATTATTATTATTTTGTTATCTAAAAACAACCTAACAGTAAAATTAAGTCATTTTTCCTCCATACGTACTAAGGTAACATCAGAAGCGCATATTAATGCGAACCTAAAGTGATCTCATTTTTCAGTTCTTGGTCACAATTGGTCCGCAACGGGCCATTGTCAGACTAAGTGGAAAATGTAAGTACAAACAGGGTGAAGAGAGCTTTACTCAGAAGCAAAATCTACCTAGAGACGGTTTTTGCAGAGCGACCGGGTACTACTAGAGAATTCTTCTTGTTTCGTCACTTTGCCCAAGCATTCCAGGACTCGGTATTCCACTGCTTCTTTGACGGTATAATCTCTATCAGGCAGGATTATTGAAATGTCTTTAAACAAAAGACGTTCAAGAAAGATGGTGTTCTCCTTAATATGATGATCTGTACATGTGTTAAGATTAATATTTGTCATGTTTATATTAATAACTAAACAAATATGAGCTTAATTTTACATTTCACCTTACGTCACGGACAGGGTGTCTTGATATTATAATTAATAACGGAAATATTTTCAAAGGTAAAAGTTATTATAATAAAGTTAAAATTTATTTATATACTGACTATTGGCAGTATCACAAAGCTATAGGAGTCAATACTTGTGCAGAAACTAGTGACTAGTAAGTTGCTATTTGTTGTGAGCTTGCATAATTACTGCGTGACCCAATGACAGGCGTTCCTCGAATAGCTAATGAGATTCCTTTGACTGATTGTCACCATGATATACCTATACCTACTTCTTGGAGAACTAATGTGTGATTGAAATAACTATGTGTATGTACCGACATAGGTACAGGTACCTATGTAGTAGGTAGGATCATTTATTTTGTATATGTTCATTACATATGCTACATATACATAATTATGTAAATAATAAAATAAATGATTAATTTTGTTTCTATAAGATCTGATTATATGAGGCAGTCCTGATAGGCATTAAAAACGAGAAAGGGGTGTAAATTATGTATTTAATATGTTAAGTCTTTATATGTAATAAAAATATAACAACTTTTGAACGAATCAATCGATTTAATGAAACTTAGTACCTATATAGTGTTGTTAAATCCAATTTGACAGAAGTTTTATCTCAATTTATAATCTCATTTTTTTAAATATTATCCAACGAATACATTATTTATAAGTTTTCTTCGTACATGTGATACACAAATTAAAGAAATTCTCATATTAATACAAATAAATGGGCTATATCATACTGTATGCGAACTGAAAACAAATTAAACCTCTCTGTGGAGTCGTTTAACTCATGTTTTTATTATAAGTCAGACAATTTGTTTGAAAAAAAAATTTACCTGGACATAATAATACATTATATAGGCAACCTAGAAATCATGCAGATTATATGATTTGATAAATGGAAGTTATATTTTAATAAAAGTAAGCGTGTTTGCAGTGTGTTTGAAGGAAACAAGGAATTACGAAACTGACCTAATTATGTAAACAGTATTCGGAGTCTTTGCAGGCTGTGACAATAGAAAGATAAATAATAGGCACCAGTAAGAGGGGCTGGTGTTGTCACAATGCTTAGAATATTGTCGTCGTTATGAATTTCTCCACAAAGACAAAGGCTCGCCAAAAACATAAATATATTAAAATATTGAAATAACATTTCTTTTTATGTATTTTATCGCAGTATATATTCTATCAATCCAATTATTTTTATCGTACTGCCTATAGTCCATTACAGTAGGCTGTACAATATTCTGCCTGCTGTAGGTAGGCAGACTTTACTCGCTGAAGAGAAAATATCTCACCTCATTGCGAAAAGTCGGTGGTACGTTGGGATCGAACTCAAGACTTTTGATTTCACTGTATGTATCACAGCTGCCACTACCTACTGTATTGTTTTAGCGTTAACTCAATACTATACGTGTAACGCTTTATCCTACTAATATTATAAACGCGAATTTTGATATGGATGTTTGTTCCTCTTTCACACCAAAACCGCTCAACTGATTTGGATACAATTATGTATAGATAGTTAATTAGGTACCTACATTAACACAATAGGCTACTTTTTATCAATATAACATGCGGGCAAAGCCGCAGGAGACAGCTACCACTACTGTACCATATTCTTGAAAATATATGATATTAATTTTTTATTCTATATTATTATCCATAAATAAAAGATAATTTATATATCTGTGAATACCTACTCAAGTTATCAGCCTGGCTCAGTGAATCGATATGGTTAACATTATTAAATAGAAATTTAATAGATTTAAGATAAAAGCTATGAATATTTCGTCGTACTACTAATATTAAATATATTAATTAAAATAACAATCGGACGGTCTTGGGGGCACTGCCCTAAACCTTTCACTCAGCAGCTGTGCTTGAGACCACTAAACATATAAAATAGCCTAAATATTTTTTTTCTAATGAAAATAATATAATTTTACTAAAACTAGCAACCCTATCTCAACAAAATTAACTCTAGGATTGAAAATAAAGCCTTTAATTAATCAAATATTATCACAAGTAATTGTTCGTAAATATAACAGTGAACTCGGGTTCACAGAAACTTTTGTTATCTTTTGATGGAACTCGGAGTTATTTTAAATTAACTGTGAATCAACAATGATTGATAGCTACTTCATTGGTCTGATGTTTGGAAGTACGGCAGCTGAAGGGGCGGTCGTGGGTACTGCCCCCACGTCGAGCAAGATTTTGGGCGTTATTTTTTTTTATTACGGCATGGGAAAATTGTTATGTAATGAATCATACATGTGTTTATGTGTTAAATCTATATCTATTTATATAAATATCAACCAGTATCCGTAGCTACATTGCTTTGCTCAGATCTTGATTTCATTAATCATCGACTTAATTATATTCGTACTGCTGGGTACGGGTCTCCTATCATTTGAGAAAGATTAGTCCACCAAGCTAGCTTACTGCAGGTTGGCAGTCTTAACACGCCATTGAAAATAACAGTCAGGCATGCAGGTTTTATCACAAAGTTTTCCTTCACCTTTGGGCGTATGTACGTAACGTCCATCGTTGCTTCGAAAAGATAGTGAGGCTCACAGACCATAGTCACTGGTCACACCACATCCCGGATCTAGATGGGACTGTATAATAATATTCAGATTATATTCGAATGATCTTTTTATATTCATCATTGGAACACAAAAAAAAATGTTTGTTGGCAGAAATATAATTCAGAACAAAAGGAGGTATTCGTGATTGATTGAATGATTCCAGTGAATTGTGAAGTGTTTAATATTTACGTTACACTAAGGTACCCTAAAAACTTGAAGTGCTAAAATGGCTGTTAGACATGATAAAAGTGTTCGATAATTCAGGAGAACGTGTCGTATCAGGGAATGGGATATAATCTTAAGTGCTTATTAATATGAATCCGGGGATTACATGGTGCAAGCTGCGTTTATTAAGGCATTTTTTTCTAATCTAGTCAACGTTATTTTGAATTCTTAAAAGGCATTATTACTTATTCTGGTCTATCAAGGAATTTAATTTAGTTACTTGTCTAGTACCAAGTTGAAATCTTAATATAAAAATATATTGAAATAAAACTACTTTCACGGTCACGAGCACACCCTGCTCGTGCCCATGGATGCTGTAAACGATCTGAAAGGTCGAGATAAAATATTTATTTTAATGTCTAATATCCGTATAGCAATACAAACAATACATTTAATGGATTGTTTTGTTGTATTCTGTAGTAATAAATTGAAACGAAACATTCGTTTAATTCAGCATTTTTGGAAAATTCCACCACAAACTATCGTAACTCGCACCTGCATTTTTCTATTTACAATATTGTTCGTGATTCGATTGCATGCAAGCGCAGCTCTTTCTTATTAAGACTTGTGTCTTTGTTAACGTCAAAATATAACTTATTCAAAGTAGGTCAAACTTAATAAAGGCTGCCCCCAAATATCCGCTGTTCCTAGTGGATTTGCTGGGAAGAAGAAGCGTCGCAACAAACTTCCCAGCGATAGCAGCAACAGTTTACGTATGTATGTGTTATTATTATATGTTCTACCGCCGTCAAAACAAGTGACACAACAATTAAATGCTTGCCTATGTAGTACCACTATGATCCCCAAGTGAGATACTTTAAGGGTGATATTCCAGCGGCAAATTTCGAACGTGTTTCTAGCGAAATGATTTGTGTGTACGTGCTCTCACACGCGGCGAGCGCGTTAACGTTAACAGGTCGATCGCCCCGCTGGTAACATGATCGCAAATCGGTAGTGGAATATAACCCTAACTCCTGTTATACCACCGATAAAATTAATCATCATGGAAAACTTAGCTGCTTGCAATGCTGAGGTAGGTATACAGAGATTGTATCACGTGGCGTTCTGTAGTTTCCGAAAACCACCATGGGAAAAAGGCGTGAGTGTATAAGTAGCGGACAAAATATACATTAAGTAGGTATACCTATGTGTTCCTTATAAAATAAATTATCCTTGTAAAGTACTGTTAAAATATTTACATCATTAAAATCTATATATCTGACCTTTTGAAACTCTGTGTTTATGCACAGAGAGCTTTTTCACAGATAGATATGTTAAAAATAATAACAAAAGACCTTGATGTATAAGTATAGTCTTTTTTATATACTTGCAATGGCGGTCAACTAGAACAATGAACGCCAGACAGTCTAGTTGAGTATTTGAGTCTTCTAGTGGAGACGGAAACAACCACAGACACAAACAGAAACGACCACAATGAAAATCAATTAGGTACAAAAACCGCGTGACATTCAAAACAAAGTAGGTCGTGTAAAAGTCCAAAGAGTTTTAGAATTACCAAATAGAATGTCATTGAATTTGTAACATAGAATACATATAGTAGCGCAAAGCGTAGCCTACAAATCGGAAATACACATCTATCGAGTGTACCAAGGAGTATTTGTAATGCGCCGCGGAACAACCAACAGCTCGGCATTTAAATACGACGATCGCGAAGCATTCCAATGTCCTTCCTTCTCAACCCCACTATAGTATTTGCTCGCACTCAGTATTCCGGTCTCGTGACGCCCACACGTAATCCTGTATCGAAAGGATGTTTCGCATTGACGCCGTTAAAATTAACTAGATTCTACGCAGCGACGTGATGGTTATTGGAATAAAATAAAATAATTAAAGAATAACTGCCTTGTAGGTTTAGTGGTCGTAAGTGCGACTGCTGAGTTAGAGGTCTTGGGTTCGATTCCTAGGTCGAGCAAAGTGTTATAGGGTTTTTCTATGCAATTCTTAGTGACAGCTCGAAGTTCGGATTCGGATCCGATAGGCATGTATTAGTAGGTACAACTCAGCTAACCCTTCGGGTGGGCGAGCGTGAAGTATGTGTTGTTAATAAAATAATTATGTTTTGAAGTCATCATCGAACGTAGGCTTTGTAATGTTACCCGCCCGAAGTCATCAAAATAATAGCGAAGAGCGCCGGTTATCCGACCTGACCTCGAGAGCTGTTTGCATTAATCTTTCTAGTCTGTATACCGTACATGTTGATTGTTTGTCTGTACTCGCGTAAATTGCGAAGTAGAGAGACTATGAATCCATGATTTATCGGAGATTGTCACTTATGTTCAGGTCTGTCTGTGTGAATATAAAAGCATCGATTTCGTAAAAAGGTAAAAGATTTTTTGTATCCGATCGCTTAAGCAATTATTTATACAAAAAATATTGCTAGATGTGAACATAAATTCCTTAGATATAAATCGTAGCTTCGTCAAAACACACTTAGGCTAAGTACGTCGAAATTACAGGCCTCGCAGCCAGCGTATTTTTGCTGTCTTTAATCATACTGCGTTTTTGATGTATTGAGTTACATTTTCAAGTCAAGGTACTCGTAAGTACTTCCAGACATAAAAGCCAACGCCGAGAAGCGACTTACAATCCCCGAATGCAAATACTCAATATCACTTTATTCTTTCCTGAAAGGCAGGCAACGCATTTGCACGTCCTCTGGTGTTGCAGATGTCCATGGGCGGTGGAGCTCATTTACCATCAGGTGAGCCTCCTGCCCGTTTGCTCCCTTATTCCCATAAAAAAAAACTTTAATTGATCTAGAAAAGCAAACCTCATTCAGCCACGTTTGCAACCACTACAAGTAGACCAATGCGGAAGTCAGCAGCGTAGTTGTCCAAGTATCTTGAAGTAATTTAAAAACGACCCTTAAGGTGATCTTAATTAGACGTACAATCGTATTAATGAGGTAACAATTATTATGAGAACCTGTGGGACATCCTTTACACGCATACACACCCATAAATAGACGTTTAACATTGCGTCGTAAATAAATCATAGAAATAATAATTGAAATGATTACAACATACCGCAGCTGATGTCCAATGACGTAATTATTTGCTACTAATATGGTGATTTACTTTATTGTCATTGTATAACGGAAGCTCAATGAGTCAATTTCTTGCATTAAGTGTACACCACTTAATGCAAGAAATTGACTCATTATCTAGAGTCCCAAGATACTAACGTATTTGGTAATATCAATTATTATTCATAATTATTGCCGTTCGTGATTCACTACGACATACCTAATCACATGTCAACTTTTGCAGTCATTGTTGCTATTGAATGAATAGAAAAAATAATAGTACGTCACAGCAAGTCAATGTGTTGTAATCGGTGATTAGCAATTCAAAGCCACAAAAGCTCTCTAGAAGTCGTAATGGCCATTAAACTTGAAAGATGTTGGTACGCAGATCACGCATTCTTTGTTCGTTTCAAATTTAAACTTCCTGTTAGAACATATTTCGACAGGATGGGAGCGAGGGTATTGAATGGATTACAGTAACCTTTATACTGACTGCCTTCATTGGATTAGTGGTCGTATGTGCGACTTCTGGGCAAAAGGTCCTGGAGGTCTCGAACCCTCGACCTAGGACCAAAGTGATATTGAGTTTTTCTATGAAAGTCTTACAAGCAGCGCGGAGTTAGGATTCGGATTACGTTAGGATCGCCCCTTATTACATGTGACCAAAGCATACCGGCGAAATAAGGGTGTACATTAGTGTACCTCTGCTTAACCCTTGGGAGGCGACCTAACCTATATATGCCAAAACTATCCTATTATTTACAATTAACATCTAGCACTTCTTCATTCACTTATTAAGTATACGGCTACGGCTTTTGTTCAAATAATGAGAATTTATTTCCCTCAAGATTAAGCAGACATGCTTCACGTTATCTACCTTAGAGACATAGGTACTTATGTCAAATAGCTTTAAGAAACTGTCGGATTTTGAATCCCATTCTAACGAAATAATGGAATGAAAGACTCTAATTCATTCTATTTTCAACAAAAATATTGGTAATATTATCACCAGGAAACGGCACAGAAATAATTATATTGTCTCAAGATTGTAGTTGGAGGAGTTGGAGGTTTTTTTGCTGTCTACTTTGACCCCCTAAAGGGTCAAACTATATTTAACTATTTTTATTGTGTCTGTAAATACATATTTGTCTTTGATGACTTTCTCGTCTAAAATCACACAAACGCGGACGCTTAGCCGACGCAATCTTCTGTCAGTTACTAAAACCCAATAAGCTGAGAAATAAAAGGGATCGACCATAACAATAGTCCGAGAAGGGATTAGCACTCACAATCTAAGTCACCAGGGAACTATTGTTGGCAGGAACTTTGATCTAATACAAAAGGCTACTGTGGCGGACCGGCTATCACCATTTGTTGTTAAAAGTAGCCGTCGGCTACGAGATATCTACTCTTTGTCTCCCATTCCATAATACTTCGCTGTAATTCCACGATTGGCGGTTGGTGATTGGTAATTTTATCGTATCTCATTCGTGACAAATATTTACTTCGCCTGTGGTTGTTTCTGGTTTAGATGTCTCATACGGGTAGTGTATAGAAATTGTGTGGCCTAGATTAGCTTATAAGCTATTTAAGCAATTGATCCGAGACGACCGAGAAAAAAAACGAGCGTACGAAAGTTAAATCAATTTCAATCATCCATAGCGTGGCTAGGTGAACAAGATCACTGGGGCTAAATAAAAGGTCAGCCGACTTTTAAAGTCGTCTAGTTATATTTTGGTAAGTCGGATGAGATTTTTTTAGCCCAAGCGCCCTCGATTTTAGGATGATTGCTTAGGACGTCAAGTTTCCTTAATCCGGTACTGGATATTGTTTAAATAAATCCATCCACTATACATCATAGAATCCTTGGATGGGAATATATTCTTTCTACTTTTATCAACAATTACGTGCAACTCCCAATAGGGCATAATTCTCTTCTTTCAAGCCTCACAAAATAAACATATGTAATCAGTACAAACGCCTACAGTTTTTGTAATATTTGAGGCTGTCTGTACATATAATATACGGTGTGCATAAAAATTCATAGTAGGTTTATTTATGTGTAGTTGCCAGCAATCAACCATTTAACAGTTATTTATTTAATTCATTTTCATTTTTAATTTAATACTACTACTGAACATAATTTATTATTTACTGTATAAAATATATATTATTGTAATCCTAAGTTTTATGTATATGTCATAATAAATTTAGTGATTATTTTATATAAAAACTGAGCATCATGTAGTGCATGCAGTGCTCTTCTACAAGAAATGGGGCACTTAGGCTAAAGTTTTATGTATGTATCTACCTTATTGATGTAACAGTGTATCCGGCGCGCGTGCATGACGAGATGTATGAATGTGGACGAGGCAAAAGTGGTATGCAGGGACCGTAGCGCGTGGCATTCTGTAGTTTCTGCCTACCCCCATGGGAAAAAGGCTTGAGTGTATGTATGTATGTATGATAAAGATTTTGGTATCAATCAGCATGTTATTTATTAATTTCCTGATTACGAAAATAATACATTGTTTAATATAATCTATTCTTATGCACATCTACCACTGGTAAAGATTATACCAATTCTAATAAAACCTCGCTGACAATAATAGTTTCGCAGACATCCACGAAGTTCCAAGGGGGCCAAGGTCGATGTGGCAGACTGACCAACCTTTGCCGGTTTGCTATGGCAGGTCTCTGGAATGTATTGATAAATGCTTACCTACAATGGCATTATGCGATATTCGACATTACCGAATGATAATTTTCCTGCGAATTTATTAATAAACAAATTGTATAATATCGCATAAAACACAAGGTCTTTCTGTTTATTCATTAGCTATCTTACTTATTATTATCTCATTTCATAACAGTGCATATTACTGGCATTGTGTAAAAGAGCCGAGATACTCTAAAAAGAGGTGGCTTTTTATTAATTTCCGTTTGTAACTTTCATTTAATTAACTTTTGCTCTCATTTCTCATTCTGTTTACTCGAAATTAATAAAGGATTTGTTATTCTTCCTTTTACAAATTAGCGTATTATAGGTATGTCTTTTTAATAAAACAGGACTCGTTTTTCCCCTGGGGCAATCAAACTGACCTTTTATAAAATATACGTTATCGTCAAGTAAAAGATTTTTGTTAAATTAACATGACTGGCCCGCGGCATTCGGTCCCATGGCTCTGCCGTTTATACCCATCCCGATTTTGCCCTTTGTGGACCCACAAAAATCTAACAATCCTCATACTTTGGCTCTCTATATGTAGCTACTAATTTGATTACGCAAAATCTGAAAGACATTAACTCATTTACATCGTTAATCCACGTTGGTGTTAGGCAACCACGAGCTGAAAATTTTTGCACATTTTTAATTGGACGAAACCACGGTCTCGGCTATTTATAATATAATGTACAAACAGTAAGCAAAGTAGTTCTAATTAACGAGAGAGTAAACTAAAAACCTTTAAAATAAAAATCCCTCATATATTTTAATATAGCGTCCCTACTTCATACATTTTAATACATGATTTAAAAATAGGTGACATGAAGCTGGCTAAAGGATGTAATTAAAAATGAATTTCCATGTTCACTGAAGATAGAGAGACTGAGGCGAGATGTGATATGAGGTGAAGAACTCTTTTAAATATGTACAGGTTAGGACACTAGAGACAAGACAGTGTGATAACAGATAAGGCAGCAACTGAATGACTGAAACTGGCGCAAAGAACGGAAACTGACAAACGTCCGACTTATAGCGGGAAATACAGGATTCACGATTCAAGTCTTAGATACTTTCATGCCAAAGAAGAGTATGAATGAAACAAAGATAAGCGGGCTACTCCTAACAGTCCAGCTGTTTACAAAGATGATAAATAATAGCAATGATGGTGAATATTGACCTGAAATATGAAACCAAAACAAACTCCATCTATGTATTTATTACACTTTGTTACTATAGTATATTTATACATATAATTTTGATCCAGCAGGTAGCTTGGAAGCCTGCATTACTATAGAATCTTACCCTTATGTTTTGCCCTGTCTGAGATCAGCGGTGAAATAGAATTTCTACGAATTCGCATATGAGCCATAATTGAGTTTGCTCTGACAATATTTCGCTGAGTTCACGAGCAAGTAACCATATTATTGAGCGTTTAATATTAGATTACTTCATGCTGTTTATAATAAAATACTAGTAACACAAGCAATTCGCTATGGGGTTTATAACATTTTCAACAACAGCTCTGTTTTTGGATGTGTGACCAGTTTTTTAGCAATAGGCTTAGCCCATATTTCATGGGACCTCTAAATATTTGGTTAAGAACTATACTAATAGATCAATATCCACTGAGGGATAGAGAGGGATACTGGTAATGTACTGACCCTGTATATTGTTTTTTTTATTATTATTATTTTAGCCATCATGCCCAATAGGCATGAATATAAAATTTAGCTGCGGCTGAATAATTTCTAAAAAAAATTTAGGGTACCTACTTCACACCAACCCCTCATGCATAGCAGTCGCACCTCCTACCACTAAGCTGATGAAGCAGTTGTACAATACAGCGGTGATCAATGGCCTACTTACCGCCACGCACATGTTCGGAATTGCTTACATCTATACTAATAATAAAGCGGAAAAAGTTTTGTTGTTGAACGCGCTAATCTCAAGAACTACCAGTCTGACTTGAAAAAATATTTTACCATTAGAATGCTGCATTATCCCTGAGTAACATATTTATTACTAGAAAGTTTATTCCAAAATGTAGAAATAAATGTCCACCAGTGCGAAGCTGGGACGGACCGCTAGTAATAATAACAAAATATAAGTGTAAATGTTCGTACCGAACAGGAACATACATGCATATTATATCGATTACCCCTTGAAAGTGCGCAGGCCGTGAAGCTTAAACCATAGGTATCTACTTATCAGATTACCAGCGCTGCAGTATATTATTCTGTCCCAGCATTATGCTGAGACTGGCCCCTTTTTGGCCCCGTACCGGGTTCTCAAATTGTCTTGTCATCTTTTATTCATTTTTTGTAATTCATGTGCAAAATAAAACATTTTTCTTTATGTCTTTCAACTTTGTGAAAGAAGTCAACTGAAGCCTACACTTAGATTATACTCGCCGGACCCACGGCTTCGGTCGCGCGTTTGTAAGTAAAGAATAAATGTCTGTATGTTAAACACGTCTACATTTGTTTTTGCTTGAAGCTTGAATATTAAATGTCATTATTCTTACTTACTAAATAGCACACTCTCCTATAAACTCATAATTGCCACTTGGAGGGTCGATTTAAAAAATCCTAAAATTTGATTTTGTTTATTTCTAACCAAAAGCTTGTACAAGTAGGTACCTACTTGTATGAAATTTCATACCATGAATTTCCATACAACCATTCATCTCTTATTTAACTTGAATTTCTAAAATTCCCTTCTTAGTGGATGTTTTCCTCATAAAATGCATCATAGGTCAAAAATTTCAAGTTTTTAACTGTTGTAATTGTATCCCACAAGGGATAGAACCCTTAAAGCTCTGCATTGAATGTATTACTACTTAATCCTTAGGATATCGTATCGTATTCGTAAGTCTGATGGCAGTCAGTTCAGCTGCATCTGAGTAAACTAAAAGCCTACGGTAAACTAGGCAGTGCATACCGACATATAATGTCGCTGTACAATCAAGAAACATGTCGGTAAAAATACTGTTCACTCTTATTATTACACACATTGGGTTCGAAAGTGGTCTGCCACCAAGCTTCCTGATTGTATCTCGTATAATTGTGCACTATCGCGTTTCGCGTACTAAGTGTACCTACATGCGGTATTACCAAACAAACGTGTGCGCTGTAATCCTGCAATATATTACCGTCAATACGGGCATGTTTGTATTTTTCTGTAATTTCCGCATCCAAAATGCAGCCTTTGTATCGCATGGACTGAAAAACGTGTTGTATTTATTGAGTATGGTCTCTCTCTCTAGTAATACATGTAAGACATACCTAAAAAAAATGTTGGGATAGCGTAGAGGACTGTGAACTCAAAGGTATTGAGTTCGATCCACACACGCACCACTGGCTTCAAAGTTATGTGCGTATTTATCACATGCTCAAATGGTGAAAGGAAACATCGTGAGGAAACTTGCATGCCTTAGAGATTCTTTTGATAGCACAGGCTACAACAACAGGCTAGCGTAGTGGACTATAGATTAAATCTCTCGGCCCAGCAGTGGGACAGTAATTGTTGGGTTGATGATGATGTCTACAGTGCATGTTGTATGCATAAAGTTTTCTAAATATCAATTGAAAAGTTCTTGCATATTGTCTATAATTGTAAGTGATATTTGACACCAAGTCATTTTTTATAGCGCAATGAACATAGTATAGTCACTAAGACGTGCGTGTGGCGTGAGCAAACGAGCTCGCACCGCCTACTGGGAATCCAAATATGACCTAGGATAATAGGCACCTGTATGGACGATTTCAGAGTTAGAAGTCCTATGATCAATTTACGGTTCGAGCAGGATCTTCACAGAAGTTCTCGATAGCGGCTCAAAGTTCGGATCTGTGGTCAGTTTTGAGACAATATTACATGGGGCTGGAAACAACCAAACCAAGTACTGGTATGTTTCTGCCCAACATATTGGTCTGTAAATGTAAACAATTTATCTCTCCAGGCAGAGGAGAGATAAATTGTTATACATCTTCGCAGCTGATAGGTACTAAAAAATATATAAAAGTGTGTAACATGAAAATATAACAGCACAGCGTACGGATGTTAATGTTTCCCTAGATCACATAATTAGTCTTATATTAATAAGTATAATATGGCCTTGCCCCAAGGGATAAACTCTGCCGTGTCAGGTCTTCTCTTCTCTTGCGGACTCCGGCACATTCTTCCTATTCCCATTCTACGCTTTGTCTTTTTACCCTTACTTTTAAAACTCTCTCACCCAAAAGTTTGCTGGAAGAAAATTCAATCTTGAATTAAGCTCGCCTTTGTGCACAACACTTTTAATGTATTGTTGAAAGAATCAATAATTTATTTAACTGAACAAATTATGACGGAAATGTAATATTTTAAAATAGGTCAGTTAACGCTAACGTTAAACGCTAAGTGCATCTCACAGGGCACATGCTCTTGACGCACCGTTAAATAGATTATGGTCCATTGTAAATTATTATGACACATAAGAGTCTGCTAGATGAGACTAAGATGTTACAGATTTTAAATTCTAGCTCACATGATACGTAGTACTTTAGACGTGAAACAACTTATTTAAAAGTTGGTAAAGTGGACGAAACGAAAATGACTATTAACTTTTACTTCAATAATAACTACACTATTAGTTTTAGAATACACCCAGTATCATTATTTAGCTTATTATATATTGTCAGCTTAGAGTCTCGACCTTCAGTTTGCGTTATGGCCGGGCCCGGTAGCCGGGACCGGCTTAATCGACAATATTTATGGGTAAAAATAACCAGGAAGTGTAATAAAGAAAAACAATATGTCGATCTCACACCATGTTACTACCAGTTTGGAATATAAATTACGGCTAGCGTTGAAAAGAGGGGCTTAAGTAGGCGCGGGCCACGAATAGGTACCCAAGTGGCCGGCGCTGCGAGCGAAGTTGTGGTGGCGGGCCAAAGCTGCCACGCCACTGACTGCCAGGATCGCTTTGTAAACGGCACCGTACTGACTTGCCGACACACACATTTTACGTTTAACCAAAGCCCCGACCCCGACACAGCCCTACACGACTTTGGATAGGCATGCACTACAATAACTACTGTATCAAATTTCAAACGAATGTTGTTTGTGTAAAAAATCCCGGAGTCTCGCTGACTAATAAATATGTATTAAGTTTCATGTCAATTAGTAAGATATTTTTTCTTAATTAATACACAAATGTACAAAACAAACAGAATATGCAAAAATTTTAAAAATTGGTAATATTAAATAGGATTTAAATTTATTGTTATAATTTAGCTCAATAGTTAAATATTTTCTTAAAAATTTCAACTTTATATATTTTTTCTAAGAACTTAGTCTCATCAGAAAACTAGTTCCACCTACCAACTTTCCAATGTAGAAATAGAGAAGTAGGATTTATGCGGGAGTAGCATCCTGAATAATATTACTAGTAAGTCCAACGATAATAGAAATTTATTGCCCTGTGCCTATTCCACCCTAAAATTGTTCCAGATTAAATGTCTTTCGGATTCTGTACTTGACAGGAAATTATGTAGAATAGGTACTTTCGTATTATAACAAGCATTTTTGTTAGATTTACTTACGTAAAAACATTCAAGTGAACTAGTTCTGCTAATTATGAATACATAATAAGCATCATATTTAGACAAGAAGCACTGTTACTGCAATATTTCAACATCACGAAATAGATGGAACAGTCAGTCCAAATATGTGTAAAATTTATGTAAATACATGTGACTCTAACGATAGGCGAATTGTTTGCGAACCCTCTTCCCTCGGGAGAAAGCTCCCAGATAACAATGTAACGGAGAAAAATGGAAATAGTTGACACTGAATTTTCTGGCGAAATAAGAAACATTTCGTGTTATTCAGTTGCTTCTTTGTAACTCTGAAAGGGAATTTCAAAATACTCGTAACAATAGGTAACAATGTCTTGAATTCTATTTATTAGCATAACCTACTTCTTTTCAAATAAATCTAAAATGTATTTGATTACCTAGGTACTATCAGGTACCTCTACTACTAGTAGATACCTGATATCAAACATTCTACGTTTTAGAAAGAAGATGAAATAATTGTAGGTATATAACCTACAATTATTTCATACCTAAATAATCAGACGCGTCTTTAAATTTCCCATCATACCCGTTAAAACAGAGATTGAAAAAAGATTTTATATGTATACTAGCTGACCCAGCAAACGTTGTTTTGCCACATTATAGGGGTTGGTGGGCTACCCCTAACTTTTGGGGGATGAAAAATAGATGTTGGCCGATTCTCATAGATACCGGATAAGCACAAAAAATTTCATAAAAATTGGTCAAGCCGTTTCGGAGGAGTTCGATTACGCACCCCGTGACAGAAGAATTTTATATATTAGGTCTTTACCTATGAAATTGCCGTTTTGTATGAAAAAATTTAAACGATTTTTTTTTCAAGTATTTTTTATTTGTATTAATCGAAGTAATCACCCATGTAATCAACGCATCTTTGCCAACGCAGTGGCAGTTTATTGATGCCCTTCTTAAAGAAATCAGCTGGACGGGAGGCAACAAATTCTTCAAAGGCATTTTGTAATGCCTCTCGGATATTGAATTTTTTTCCCGCCAAGAAGTTATCCAAATTCTGGAAAAAGTTTTAGTCTGTAGGCGCAAGGTCTGGTGAGTAGGGCGGATGACGGAGAACTTCCAACCCCAGTTCTTACAACTTGGAGACCGTCTACTGTGCAGTATGAGGTCGCGCGTTATCGTGCAGGAGCAGCGGAGACGAGCGATTGACCAATGCTGGTCGGAGATGTGCCAGCTTCTCCATCATTGTGTTCAGTTCTTCACAGTACACATCTGCAGTAATGCTCACCCCGTTTGGTAAGAAGCTGTGATGAATCACACCGGCGCTAGACCACCAAACAGTGACCATTACTTTTCTAGGGGTAAGCTTTCGTTTAGGGCATTGTTTAGGTGCTGAACCAGGATCCAACCAACTTGCTGAGCGCTTGCGGTTATCAAACAGGATCCATTTTTCAACGCAGGTAACAATGCGGTTCAAAATTCCTTCATTTGTGTGTCTGTCGAGCAGTGCAAGGCACGTTTCGACGCGTACTTCGCGCTGGCGATAATTGAGTTCGTGGGGCACCCATTTGTCAAGCTTTTTTACCTTGCCAATTTGACGCAAATGGACCAATATTGTTTTGACGCTAACGTCGAAAGCTGCTACTAATTCTGCCGTCGATTGTGTATCATCAGCTTCCAAAATCGCCTTTAATTCGTCATTGTCGACCAAAGTCTTCGGACGACCGCGAGGTTCATTTTTCAGGTCGAAATTCCCAGAACGGAAGCGAGCAAACCAATAACAGGTGGTGCGTTGGTTTGTAGTGTTAGCTCCGTAAACGTCGTTGATGTTGCGTGCCGCTTGTGCCGCGTTGCTGCCACGACGGTACTCATATTCCATAATTACTCGAATTTTTAACGTATCCATGATGACGAAAAAGATTGAAATGCGATCAAAATGTAACACTAATCAATAAACAAATGACTACTTTTGGAAAAAGAATTCCATGTTTTTAAAATAAAATTAATTTGAAATTAGAATTCTTAGCCAAACAAAAAATATTTTGATTTTAAATGGCCAGTACTGCAGAACGGCAATTTCATAGGTAAAGACCTATTATTAGAAGATGAAAACCCTTGTTTATAATAATACAAATAAAATATGCAATCTCGAAAGGTTTACGGTTCGTTAAGCAAAAACTAAAATAACTAGAGAATTACTAACCGGTAAGTATGAAGAATCTGAGGACATTTTGAAACACCTACTGTAATTAAATTTATAAAATACTATAGTTAATATTACTTCATTTTAGTTCTATAACTGTAACAAAAACAAGTACCTAATAACCCTTCAACATCGTACATTAATGAGAGCACTAAATAAAAAAAAATTAAAAGCTTTCTGCAGGACAGACCCAGCCTAGCAGTTATTATAATACCTTCGAGAATGTTTGACGAGGTATAGCACACGCTATATCTCGTCAATGGTAGGCTAGGCAGGCTATACTTTAACGACTCACTATTTAGTGGAGCAAGAGAATAAACGCGGCAACATTGTTAAATGGTGACAAGCTTGTAGGTAATTTATCGGATATATTATTCCCTATGGACGGATTAGAACTGCACATCATCATGATGCCAAGATCCCCCTTCTATTTTCAGGTTACCAAACAAACTGAAAACCTTTCATAGTGAAAATATCTAACACCCGCACTAAACATTTCACGTCGTCATTTCTTGTTCGTACTATGAGAGTATGGAATCATTTGGTTGGTTCGTGAGGTCTTAAATTCTCTAGTAAAAGGGTATCGTCTAGACAAACATGCTACACGTTAGATCTCGTTGTCATTTTCCATCACATAAGGAAGTAGTAGAACGCCGATCTAATACAAGCAACCACAGTAAATACACGTTTACACACGGAGCATACTTTTACTAGGATACGTTACAAAGAGCATTATTGAGTGACGTCGTAGTTTATATACTGTCGGATCAGATAATCCCTATAGTCGGCGTTAGTTTACGCTCATAAAACTCCTGTCAATGAGCGTGCAGCAAATAGAGGGTGTGTTATACGTTGATAAGGGTGGCTGAGGACCGTTTCCGTGGCAAGGGGATGTTTAACGGCTGGACGCCCAACGGACTGTACCGGCTATCCGACCGACGTCGTCGCTTCACACTTTAACCTAAAATGGTAGGTACCACAGCATTGTTACGATTAATTGGCTCGATATAACTAACTTTGTTATCTGGGACCCACTTGATACTAACAAATAGTTCACAAAGCCTGTGTTAAGTAAATAGTGTAGCGGATCGCAACCGGGTCGACACTCGACTGTCGAAATTGGATGTGAAGCACAGAGAACCAACACATCACATCGCATCGAGATTTTATTTTAAAAACCTTTTCAATTCCACTACACAAATATATGCATAAATCGCAAAAGCGGAGCCCTCAACTCTATTTTCAATTTCAGGTTGCGACGATTACAATCAAAAGCGAATGAAAAAATACAGCCGGGCTACAACAGTGGTTGGAAACTTTTCTCGTCATCTAATATAAAAGTTTCGGATGAGGCACAGGGTAAGTGAAAAACTACCGCGAAAGAGATTTCTCGAAGCGAGGCTTTTGAGAAGTGAAAAACTTAGGCTAGTGAACTACATCACTCAAAAAGGAGAGAATATTTAATAATATATCGATTATTATAAATACATAGTGGTTACAAAAGGCGAGACAAATTTATATTTTTTTATTTTCTGAATCAGGGACAATTCCAATACACATGTATAAGGTAGTCGTAGTCATTAAATCCTAAAACGGAAACGACTAGAATACTAAACACGGTCAGAAGTGATATCGAGCATAATTTTTTAAGAAAATTGATGATTATTTTTGTGCGCCCGGCATTATCTGTGGAAGGGTTAGCGATATGTTATAATGTTCTATGATGCCTTACTATGAACTGTTGTAATGCATGTAACGTAACAACGATCACGAGCGCCACTGGCTTTTATTTATTTAAGGATCGACTTCGTGTTCACTTATTGAGGCTTGGAGAAAACTAAAATAACTATTAAATTTAACTTATTAGTCAGTACGCGCCCAGCAGTTGGACAATAATTCAGTCCTGTTGCTGGGCTCGTCACACCACACACACCATTCTTATTATAGCTCTATTAGTACTCTATATTCAAATTGGTATGTTTTTGGTATGTTTTTATGTGAGTGTTCTTCACACTACGTAAGTACATGACGCGTTGCAGTTGAGATATAATTACGTAAAATAAAAGCCAACTATTGAAAACTACTGCTAGACAGGAGAACAGACTCGTTGTATGCGAGAATCAGAATTAGTAAAGGATTCAATATCAGCATAAAAATACATTCGGCAAAATCGGAAACAAGCACACAAGCAGGAGAAACTTGTTAAAAAAACTTATATCCGAAATTGTATTGCTAAACGCTGAATGGACTGTGTAAACTTTACAACAACCACAACACATATCTAACAGGTAGGCCCGACTACATAGTCGAAAAAATAATCACATTCGAAAAGGTTTATACAGTAGCGAGTTCGAATAATGATCTACGCTATGGACGCAGTCCTGAACACGAACGAAAACCTTCCATGAATCGAAATTAATAATACTCAAATACGACTGAGATTTTACGTAAACCCGACGCACTATCTAATATATTATATCATGTAATTAAGTATTAAGAGTGTATTATAGGGGTGCGACATTTCTTACGTATTTGACCAGACCCAAAAACCTTCTCTCAAGCTCTAGCATCAACCCGTTTTATT
This sequence comes from Craniophora ligustri, assembly GCA_905163465.1. Taxonomy (NCBI): domain Eukaryota; kingdom Metazoa; phylum Arthropoda; class Insecta; order Lepidoptera; family Noctuidae; genus Craniophora; species Craniophora ligustri. The sequence goes on along the minus strand of LR990954.1, from coordinate 11,018,922 downwards.
ATCCCATTGCTGGACTCGGGTCTTTTTTCATTTGAGAGGGATTGGGCTATAGTCCACCACGCTTGCCTAGTGTGGGTTGGCAGAACTAACAAATAATCAAGAAAAACTTACCTGCCTGCCTGGGAAGGCATGCAGGTTTTCTCATTGTTTTTCATCACCGTTTTAGCATGTGATAAATACGCATATAACCAGAACTCGAGACCTTTGACATAACAGCCCATTGATCACACCACTAGTCTATCTCAGCATAAAGTCAACGTCTTGCATGGTTTTGCTTAACACGCAAGATTCAAGGTTCTCATAAAATAACATAAAGTTCTATAGATAGCTGCCATTCAAAAGGCCAAACAAAAATCAAGTTTATAATATTTTGCGATGGATTTATTTATCGTTTCACTATATGCGATACGATTTGCGTAGCGACTGAGGGAATGGCTTCTGCGCCTCGTTCACGGGCATTTGTAAATATGGTAATAAATGGAATGGTTAACGAAGTCAGATAAAACAGAATGTTATAATATTCTATTATGTATGTAGCCTACGTTTTACATAGTTCCCCACTACCAACAGAAACTTCTATGTAGCGGAATTATCAGCGAATCTGTGTATGTGCAAAAAGTCTAGGATGATTTTCGTTGACCGGATATAATGGAAATCTACAAATCGTTTAAAATTCTAATCCAAGAATCGAATCATAGTAGGTATCTGTATTCTCGCCAAACATGGTTCTTTATCAATTTATATAGACATATAGTAGTAAAAGAGAGGCGAAGCAATATGTGTTATTAATAAAGTATTTTAGTGTTCAAATATTATCGGTTATACGGTGCATAATTGAATCTAAATTTACAATCCTAATTAAAAATAATGTGTTTGGATAACGGACATTACATTACTTGTTCTTGGTCCACTACCCTCTCTATCCAACAATAGCCGTGATTTATATTTCCGACTGGCGCAGTCTGGGACCGATATATTTACCCGCCTCCTAGTTATTCTTATTTATAAATATTTTCTTCGATAATTTAATAATATACTAATATACTTTTATAATTTTAAATTATAAAAGTAAATTACACATGAAAAAAACACTACGCTATATAGTTTTAGATGGGACCTAAAATATGCCATTTCGTGTTCTTTATTCGGTGTGATTTTAAAGATACTCAGATAGGTACACAAATTAAACTTAAACTACCTACAACCAATATTACACTTGGCGTAGACTGAAAATATCCAGTCCATTAAAATCTTTCTAGAAATACTGCGACGAGACGAGATTTCAATTAACCTGTGACATGTATAAATGTAAGAATTTTTAGCACAGTATATTTTCACCAACTTTTCGCCCTGGAGATGACTTAAGAGCACTTTATCGCACGCGACATTGACGTCTCGGGAACTATCTCGCAAGTTTGTAGCATAAATAGGTATATTCGTATTATGTAGCACAAAATAATATCCACACGAAGTGGTTTTCTGTTTTAATATCGAAAGTTTTTCGTTGGGAAAATACAATTCAGCTGCGTAGAATGAACGTTACACGACAAGGTGATTGAATCTTATAACCCTAGGCAGGACTTTATTCGAAATACCTAAAACTTTTAGAAACTATTAACACTTTGCACTTGTCTTTGTCTTTCTTATGTCAGTAGAGTAAGATGGCACTTCTCAATTAGAGAGTGGTGTTGTTGTTTGAAGTATCCCTACAGATAAAATACTGAATTTTTTTTGCTTTGCAGGCGAGTGAAAACTATACAATCGGAGATGTTGCAACACAGACTCATAAACTTAACGAATAAAGAAATAAATTGAAACCCTTTTAGTCGTCACTTGAGGAATAGGAATTAAAAAACAATTTTAAAAAATGTACAGGAATAAGCCAGCATATTAAACTTAAAGGAAGCTACTGTGCAAATTATAAATTTCAATCATTATTTTCCAAAACCAAAATAGTTTCGAAATAAGCAGTACGAACTAGTTATCAAGAGATTGAGACCAACTTACTGTAGGTAACAACTACGTATATGAGCCAGCTCTTATTACAAGCGTAAAAAGGGGAAATAATCCCTCAGGGGATGAGCAAACATGTAATATAGTAGGGGCTCATACTTTCTCCCTCTCACGATAGTAGGTCAAAACGGTGTAATAGAGGTCAAGCTTCTCATCTGGCTCATTGGATGCCTACATTGCAATTAACTTCATACAGTAATCGTTGATTGAATTATAATTAATATTGTCCTGTCTGTGAGAGATAATTAATTGGTATTTATTTATTTAAAAATGTGATTATTATAACAAATTTAGGAGTATTTGGAAAGGCGTTTACTTTAATTTATGTGTCTTAACTGCATACAAGCTTTTCCAACTATGGTATAAGTCTCCACCTTTTATAATTAATACAAAAAACTAAAATCTATGCTAGCCTAGTGGTGTGACTAAGAAGTCAAAGGTCTTGAGTAAAATCCCAAACTACGCTACCACAAATTTTTCTAAGTCACGTGCGTATTTATCACATGCTCAAACGACGAAAAGGAAAACGTTGCGTGGAAACCCGCTTCACGCTTGAAAGAGCGCGTCAAGTCTGGCACCCGCCTTCGACCACCGTGGTGGACTACAGACTACAGCCCAATGAGTGGAAACCCGTCTCCAGCAAGTGGGTCAACTATGTGACAAAAAAGAAGTAGGTAATCAAATTTCCTAGACCTACGTTTTTGAACGAACTCCGAACATACATATGATAATGATCGCTACACATTGTATGTATATATGTGAAATAGATATGAAGCTAATGAACCTAACGCTGCTGTAGCGAGTCTATCAGACAGAACGATTGGGCGAGATTAACAGATGTAATGCGATGTATTTTTTTGCGGTTATATGCGGGATATCGTTTAAACGTAGGTAATCACATGTTGACAGTTCATTTAAATGAAATAATGCTCTATGAGTAGATTAATTACCAGGAATTGGATCATCATATATATTTAAAAAAATATAACTACTTATAAGCTGTACCACCCTGTTATGCTTCAGTGTGGTACACTGCTGTTAAAGATCTTGGAAGCGGGTTGCACATAATTATATCGTTGTCAATTGGTGCAGAACTTTTTGAGTTATTGAAGCTTACACGCATTAACATTATATATAGTATTATAGATTTACATCATTACAATAATTTATCGTATAATAATACATATTATTTTACAAATATTTTAATTACGTAAGTAATATAATATATTAAAGCCCGAAACAATGAAAAATAATTCTGTGCTAAACAGAAAACTAGCAGATACCAATAATAAATATACAAACCGAAGGCGAATTCTATATTAAACATGTTTTGTGTAAAGGAATTTAATTCGTGTCAGCACTTAGGTACGAAGCGTTTGCAAACTAACCAACCTAAATAAAACAAGAATTTTCAACCGAAGTATAGATGCAAAATCGTTTTCCAATAATGTTTTCCATGCAACATTTAGGTAACACATCGCCAGTGATCGCGGCTGTCAATCATATTGGACAAATTGGCCAATCTGTCACCTTCCACGCGATCTCGAATTTCACCAACGCTACAGATATTCTACCAAATAATTCTCTTGCGTCTATAAAATCGCATTGGTCCTTACAAAATTTCGAAGTTAAAAATGAAAAATACAAAATGTTACTGCCGCGTTGCTCTTACTCTTGCTGAATCTTGTTCGGTCTTCGATTTGATTCCCAGGTCGAGCGGTATCATTTGGTTTATCTAAAAAAATCTCAGTAACAGCTCGGAGTTTGGATTCGTGTCTATTTGATGGCAATAGGCTCGCCCCCATTACATGGGACATATCTGTTTACCTATAGTTTACGTGAGTACACCTCTACCTAAACCTTAGCAGACGACACGCGTGATGGTATATTATGCTATGCGAAGCGTACAAAAGAACGCCGATAATAATGAAAAACAAGCACAAAAAAACGTTTCCTTATTTTCATGGCAATAATCTAGAGAATTCCGGACGCACCGTAAATAATTTACCAGTCTTACCTTCCTCAGTGAGTTAACTAAGATTTCCTAAATTCGTTCAAGACCAATTTATTTCGGAAACCCAATTTATAAAGTCTATATTTACAGGCAAACAACGATTGGAACACCCGAAGTTAAAAATACAGAGAGTATTAAACAATAGAGATTACTGAGCTATCGGAATTGGGATTGTAGAGATACAAAGTTTGTGATTTGAGTTAACTGCTCTCGGTATGTTTTAAAGCAAGCCAGCAACCGTTGTATTTAAGGTATTTATTTAGTTACAGAAAAATGGTATCGGGATTGAAACTTTAAAGCACTGTTTTGTTTGATAACAATTCCGTATTATGGTCGCAGTTAGTCGTACTATTACTACTTGTACGACATCCATTTAAATTGATTTGTGATTAATTCATTCATCATCAACCCATGATTGTCTCACTGGGCACGGGTCTCTTCTAATTTCAGAGAGATATGACTATAGTCCAGCACGCTAGCCTACTGTGGGTTGGCAGACTTCACGCGCCATCTTGAAAATCTCCAACATGCAGGTTTCCTCGTGATGTTGTCCTTCACCGTTTGAGCATGTGATCATTTTTATTTGTGATTAATATTCATCATCATCACATAAACTGTTCGACGTCAACTGTTGGACATGGGTCTGCCCCAAGGATCGCCACGACCGGTCATGCACCGCCCGCGTCCAGCAGATTCCAGCTACCTTTACCAAGTTGTTAGTCCATCTTGCCGGACGCCTACCCACGCTGCGTCTTCCAGTACATGGTCGCCACTACTACACTACATACTAGAACTTTCAAGCCCCATCGGCCATCCATTCTTCGACCGATGTGCCTTGTCCACTGCCACTTGAATTTGGCGATTAATATTATGTATTTTTTTAATATATCGCATGTACATACATTATGAGTGATATTCACATAGTATGAGCGATCAACATCCATACTAATATTATAAATACGAAAGTAGTTAAGTCTGTCTGCCTCTTAACTGATTTAAATAAAATTCAGTATGGAGATAGTTTGAGTCCTGGGAAGGATATTGGACAGCTTTTATCCCGGAAATCATTTCTTGAAGTGTCGAAAATCAGGGTGGAAATTTGTAGAGGAATCAATTTCTTAAAAAACTATAAAGCTTTCATAGTTAGAATTTAACCTTTTATGGATAAAAATATACTTAGGTTAAATTATACAGCCGGTTTTCTATAAAGCTTCCAGCAGTAAGAAATTTTAGGAACGAAATTTGTCTTTTTTAATTTTATCTTTCAAAGATTTATATTTGGATATGTTAGTAAACATTTGGGGACCGATTTATAGTTGACGTTTCGGACGTTGTAACTATATAATAGACTTTAAAGAATGTGTCAGATGACAACATAATACGTGGGAGGTCCATAAAAACAACTTAAATCAAGAAAATAACATTTTACATCCGATCTAAAAAGTTTGAATAAAATAAATAAACTTTGAATTTTTGTTTTGTAGATGAATATTAGGTACTTCTTCACGCAAAAACAAGTTTACAATAATATAGTGAGAAATGGGTTAGTAAACGATGTAGTGAATAATGATAGATCACTCGTATTTTTAGTACAAATTGATGTACTTCATATTAATGCCAGTCTATATTTTATAAACGCCTAAAAATAGTCACTTCAAGCAGAGATTACTGCGTTATTAATGTAAAATAACCAAAAAATGACAGTGATCCTTATTAATTATCAGGTTCTTTTGGTAAGTCCTTATAAAAAAAATAACAATCTCACTCAATATTTTATGTCCTACGCTTTAGAATCGATAAATAATAATACCATAATTTTACACCATAGGTAAAATAAAATGTCACTAGTGATAGTAAAGTGCAATAATTGTTCATTCAAAAGCGGTTATCAAATGTCATCAAAAAATCGAAGTGTCTAATAAAGAATGCCACATTAGGCCCCGTATACGAAATGACAATTTGAGACATAGACACTTTATTTGAATGTGGAACGCCGACGAATCGAATCAAACAGCCCTAATAAAACAACAATGTCTAAAAAACGTTCGTTACACAAAATCGAAATGATATAATTAAATTTTATATTAAAGGGAGATCTCATTTCGTCTTCGATATTGTTTTTATATTGGATGTTGTACAATGTAACGAAAATACAGATTGCTTGGAAACGAAGTTAAAACCTACTTTAGTTATAATCTCGCTGAAAAATGAGACAGGTAAATCAGTTAGATACACTTACTTAAGTAACTTAGAAAAATTTCGGCGCTACCTAAAAAGATAAATGTAAGAGGTGCGTGTTTTTATAAGCAAAAAGGAGAATGTTTTACCACCTTTTTAAGTAATGCGGTTGTAAGCTTTGAGTTTTGTTAAGATTTCATAAGTATCTGAAGTAGAGGGCCCTGGAACTGTGGGGAGCACTATGTTGTAAGCCCAATTCAATGAATGGGTTCTTTGTGAATGCGTTATTGTCAACCCCCACTCGATTGAAGAGTCTCGCTCCTTGCGAATCTTTACATAGGACGACGTAACTATAACTTAGATTTCGACGCTGTACTATTATTGTCATCTTGAGTGAATTACATTTTTTTTTTTGTTGTGACCGAAGCGTGATTGTATTGAGATAACCTTTTGTCGTGTAAAGAAGACATAGCGAGGTAAGGGAACAACAACTCGGCAAAGCCAGGGTAATCCAGGCTTAGGAAGCCGCTTCGGCGGAGCGGACCAACTGGGAGCGGATACTTTACCTTCCTACCGACTACTTAATATAAGTCCACTCTATATAGTTACCTGAGGAATGCTGACAGTAAAAAGCAAATACTAGATTTTAATAAAATTATCGATGAACATGATTCTACTCTACTACTCAGCTACTTACGCTGAGATATTTTCATATATTCTTAAAACTTATTCATCGTCAACCCATTAACGTCCCACTGCTGGGCACGGGTCTCCTCTCAATTGAGAGGGATTAGGCTATAGTCCACCACGCTAGCCTACTGCGGGTTGGCAGACTTCACATGACATCAAGACAAATCTCTCAAGCATGCAGGTTTCCTCACGATGTTTTCCTTCACCGTTTGAGCTTGTGATAAATACGCACATAACTTCCGAAAAGTCAGTGGTGCGTGCCTTGGGTTCGAACTCGAGACCTTTGACGTCGCAGTCCACTGGTCACACCGCTAGGCTCATATTCTTTAAACTTATAATACATTTTATTTGTTTTACAAATGGATGTTAGAGCACACACTCTTGTTGTGTATCTCATTATTAAGTGAACTGTTTTATGTTCTAATGAGAGTAAAACACATTAGCTCTGTGGCGTTTACATAAACACAGAACCTCTCATTTCTCGAACTTGCCTGCTAGCTAACTTTTAATAGAACACGAACAATTCCATAGGTCTAAAAGTGCACCTGTAAATATACCATCACGCTTGTCGTCACCGAAGGATTAGGCCGAAGTGTACTAATGTACACTCACATTTCGCTATTATCGGATATTGGTCGAAAAAAATAATAAAAAAATCTAACTCAAAAACTACAAAAATCGCGAAACATACATGGGGTCCATTCGATAGGTATGGTAGTCTTCTATCACCTTGCACCGGCTTGACACCTTACATAACACACCCTGTATACATACATACATATATTGTAATAGCAATCTAATTTGAATAAAGCGTGAATCCGTTTTCACAAACACATACCTACTCGTAGTACATATTAAAATTTCGAATGGTGAATGAGTAATAAATATTTCAAAAGCGCTTTAAAATTTGCGTAATTTCCATTAATCTCGATGAATATTTCGCTTGGTTTCGAGAAATGTTGGAATTGTATGTATTTTTTATTTAATTGAATTGGATACCTTTAATGCTTTACTTCATCCGTATAATGCGGTTTAACATTTTAATTAAATATACGTAAATTGCATGTTTAATTAACTCTCATTAATGATATTATATTTATTCGGATTTTGTTTTAAGTTTTCACATTAACTTCTTACTACTTACATTTATAATATAATTAAATTTTTCATAAAAAATAACAAATAATAATAATCTTTACAATCAAACTCATTTTGGGGTTAAAATCAATCTTATTTCTTAGCCAATAATTAATCTTATATACACTTTTTTATATACCGCAAGGATGCTTACAGTAACCTAGATGTTTGCATCACCAGATAAAATATAAAATACCACTCAAAAATTTAAATCATTTTTGCTGTTTCATCCAATATAAAGTTATACCTACATAGAGAGTAACATACTCCTTATTTAGTAACTTTATAATATAAAATACAAGGGCCCTATATAATTTACCTGAGTTGAGTATTTACATTCATACATACCATCACACCTGTCGTCCCCGAAGGGTTAGGCAGAGGTGTACTAATGTACACCCACGTTTCGCCGGTATGTTTGGCCGAGCCTATTGCCATTAACCGAGCACAAATCCAAACTCCGAGCTGCTACTGAGAATTCCATAGAAAAACCCGATAACACTGCTCGACCTGGGAATTGAACCCAATACCTCTAGCTCGGCAGTCACACTGTACGACAACTAGACCAACGAGGCAGTATTTATTGGGCAGTTATTGGCTGTACATTAATAAATTAGTCAATCAAAAAACAGTTCAATAAAATCGTAGAAGGTAACCAACTAAATTAGGGAATCACAATAAAACAAAACAATTTATTTGAAAGTAGTTAACAAACTAGAAAGAACACTTAATGAAATCAGTTGTATAAAACCCTTTTGAAGAACACTTGGCCTAATTGTTACTTCGGTGAACAAAATCGCGACGGCCACGTGAAGTGAGACGATAGGTAGGTATTTCATTTTTGCGGCTAAGTACGTACTTCCATTGCATTGCCAATACACTTCAATTTATCATTAGACCTCAGTCATTAGTAAAATTAACGTACGATCTTAAGTTCTATTTTGGCATGTCACCCTAGAAAATCGCGGACTACTGAACCATTACTTAAAGGTTGCAGTTTTTATTATAGACTTGACCTATAACCCTCCTCTTGCATGATAGAAAAAATAGTTTGGCATGATTTACGACGAAGTACATAGTTCCAATATTCATTCATATTATTGTTTGGCCATGGACGTATTCACCTAGGTGGTAGCTAGGTGACATTTGCAAACATTTGTATTCCTAGCTTGACTAAAACAGGACCATTACAAAGTCACATACTCTTAGAAGTCTGGTCTTACCTTAGCCTGAAAGGTGATCCCGTACGTGAACGCCTCATCAGGATGCAACGGGATCCTGGTGTCGTATTCATCGTTGGGAACTAGGTTGTATTGTTTAGTGGACGGCATTTTCCTCCCCCACTTTAGCAACTTCATCGGCACCCGTTTCCAGGTCCTCGCCTTAAGCACTACGCGAAAATACCGGGTTTTATAGCCTCTCCTAAACATTTAGGAGGTTTAATGCACTGCCACCATTATAAACTGTCCAAATTCTAATGTAGTGTCGTCACCTGAAACAAAATAATAAAATATATTAAATAAACGTTCAAACATACGTATGCTATGTTATAACGTTTATATACAACGCTTCTTAGATACACAGTAGTCAGTACAAAGAGGAATATTGAGAATACTATACGGCAGGTTTAAACAAAACCCGAACATCGATATTATGATGTACCTTCCTAAAGAGCAAGCAAACACTGGCATTTTATTGTAGATCGTCTTGATCTTGTTTTATTCTCGTCGAATGAAAAGTTTCTCAATTCACTAGATAAACATGCAAAAATAGGGTCCCCATTTTCAAGATAGGTACTTTCTGAATATGCATCACGGAATATAATAAAATAAATAACTATTTACAAGGCTAAAGTACAGAGCTATTATTCCACATCCTGTTTAATATTAAGAGAAACCAAAGTCGCCATAGAAATTTCTGCCAATATGCTCTATTGTTCATTCATTACGGCAGTCGCGAAATTCAACTGTGAAAACTAGTTGACACAACGTGAACACTAATCTGTGCCTTTTGTAGTTTTTCACACAGATACAGCTCTTCCTAATAGCCTCTATTAGGGTCAACGATGTGGACGAGACTGGAGCGAGCCAATCAATGCTAACTGACTGACGATCGGGAACACTTCTCCGATTCAGTCTCTCAGCAAACGTGAAGTTGCGTCACTCCACACGCTTCCCCTTCCATAGCGAGGGAATTGCTACGAGGATGATATTTTCACAGACTTGATAGCGTTCCGGAGTGATGTAGACATTGGATTTCAGGAACAACGTATTAGTTGATACTGCGCTGGTCACTGTAGAGTGATATACTGGCCTGTATCAATATTATGCACTGGGATAATGTGATAGCAATGCAACTATAAAGTTTAATGGAAAAAGATATTAGATTGTGGTTTGCTTCGTAAAAATCATTTTTTATTTAATTAATTAATTTAAACAAGCTAAAATGCTTGCATTATTAGCTATGCATGTATTAGTACCATTGGGTTTAGATAAAAATTTAACTAAAAGAAGACTCAAAAAATTCAAAATGTTACAGTTTGGAAAGTTCAGAACTGTATTTTTTTTTCAATTAGCCGATTTATATAATTCAGTGAGTATTATGAACTAACTTTTTTGTTAATTTACTTAAGTTTTATTCAAGTTATATTTATTAACATCTCTTTTAGTGAGTATTAAATATTCCGTCCATCAAGCTTTTGGCTACAGTTCATAATTTAGTTTTGAATAATTTATGGACTATAAAATGATATTTATAGTTTTAGGGTTTGAATAATGTATTAGGATGAGTAGTTTAATCAACATCAGATAAATTAGTTTTCCTAACAAGCATTACATTTGCTAATTAGCTACAACCGCAGGTCCCTTTGTATTTACTATAAATTCATCGTTATCTATACGTATAACATGACTTGTCCTTGTTGTTGTTGTGACGGATTCATCAACGCACAGCATAAACCAAACTCACACGTTATATAGCCAAGAAGATCTGGCAGTTAGCAGATCTTCAAGTTATACATATACCTATGCATTTTATATAATAAGCAAAAAGCTGTGATAGGCTAGTAATGTGAAGAGGGGCTGTGATAGCAAAGGTCTTGAGTTCTTATTTATCTTATACTTCATCGTGAAACCTGCATGCGTGAGAGATTTTCTCAATAGCGTATGCCAACCTGCACTAGACGGAGGATTTAGTCTAATACTATCACTTTAATAAAATAAGAAGGTAGGCAGCTGGCAGCAATAGGACGAAAAGAGCCGAAGATCGAGCGCAGATGCGCTCGATCTTCGGCGTGTCATCCTCACCTAGTGAACGCTACGGATCTCCGTAGCGTTCACTAGGTGAGGCTTGCGTCAGTAGTTGACAAATATAGGCTGATGATGATGACGAAGAGAAAACCCATACCCAACAGTGCGACAGTAACTGGGTTGATGCTATAACACAGATAAAATAAGCTACTAACGGATGATAGCGTCCGTCACTTGTGGGGGAGGCATATTCAATTTAGAATTATATTGCATCGCTTCATTCTTCAGATATTATTTTAACAACGTAGTCCTTCTACCCTACAAGGCAACTTCGCACGATTTTATAGTTTTACCTACAAATTTAACATTTTTATTTTCTATAGGTACCCCAGTCTACAGCGTCTTGTCAGATCTCATTCTTTTTCCGTGCGAGGCAACGATAGCACGTCCCCTTCTAACAATTAATATTTAAATAGTTAGTTATTTATAAAATTGTTACTAGTGTCTGAATATTGCGATTGCTTATTCGAATAAAATGCCTAAACGTAGCGCTAAAGAAAAAATTGAACATTACGCCAAAAAAATTCGTAAACTCGAACAAAAAGAACGGAATAATCGCCGTCGTATTATTCAAGTGATTGAATCCTCTGAGTCCGAGTCGGATGGTAATCATTACAACGGCGTCACCGACGGTAAGTACCCACATTACTAAATATGTTTAAAAGTGATACTAGTTTTTAATACGATGGAGGCCTAGATTCGAATTACGAACGAGGCATGCCTGGGGGTTGGCCGTGAGTCAACACGAAGGCAAAAAGCAAAAAACAAGTATATCCATTGGATGACTTATTATTTTTTGCGAAATACGACAAGCCTGGGGTCTATCCGAGAGATAGAACGAAGGTAATATTGTCACGAAGTAAGGCTTTACTAAAATATGCTATTTAATTGTTATAGATGGCGATAATGCTAATTTAGTGGTATCTGCCTCACCACTCTTAGAAGTGGCACAAAACCCTACGATACCAGAGCCCGGTATAGGATTGCCAGAAATTATCGATGGAAATCCGACAAACCTAGAACTTGATCCTGATATTCTATCAGCATTAGGGGAAGCCACTGACGATACCCCCGAGCTCGGTGAGAATATACATGAGAATTTGGCACAGCGGTGGCAACCCATATTAAAGAAAGGAATTTCCAAAGAAAATAAGGACAAACTATTAAAAGAATACCTTATTCCTGCTAATTGTACCCTCTTACAAGCACCAAAACTCAATGCAGAAATTTCAGCGGCTATCACGGATATGGCAAGAAATCGTGATAAAAAGATGGAGTCAGCGCAACAACTCGGAGTTGGTATCACAGCAATAAACAGAGCTATGACTCTCCTCATCACATGTGATGATAAGATTCAAGCTATAAAAATGCTTAGTGACAGCTGTCGCATCCTTAACCATCTGCATCATACTGACACTCAAGCTCGTATCAAAATGGTTACACCAAACTTAGAAAGATCCTTTTTAAACGTTATTAAGGATAACGAAAGAGATAATACCCTATTTGGTACAAAACTTTCAGAGAAGATTAAGGCTTCAAAGGCAATTGAAAAACAAGGACTTCAAATAAAGAAGCCCTTGACAACCCAAAAGCCTCCCATGCACACAACTCAATCGACAAGTCGACCTCGCTACCAGGAAAACTGGACAGGTCCTTCGCGTTACCAGTCGAACAGGGGGGGGCGCGGAGGCCAGAGGAGACCAGTCCCTGCCACACGCAAGGCCCCACCAGCGACACAAACCCGGCCATTGAGCACGAACAAAACGCGAACACAGGCTCAGCAATAGAACAGGTACACGCTGGGCGAATTACCTATTTTTATACTAATTGGCTTAATATCACATCTAACGATACTGTTCTCGAATGGATTTGTAGTGGATTTTCTATACCATTTATAAAACCACCTGTACAAACCACTTTACCTCGTAACTGCTTCTCATCAAAAGAAAAGCAAGACATGTCTCTAGCTATTAAAAAATTATTACAGTTAGGTGCTATATCACTTTGTTCACCGACCGAGGAGCAATACCTATCCAAAATATTTCTAGCCCCCAAACAAAATGGCGAAAAACGCTTTATTTTGAATTTAAAACCGCTAAATAAATTTGTAACAAAAATTCATTTTAAAATGGAAGATTATAGAACTGCTTCCAAATTAATTCCCCATAACGGATACATGGCAAGTATCGACTTAAAAGAAGCATATCTTTTAATTCCGATTGTCAAACATCAACGGAAATACCTACGTTTTCAATTCGAGGACAATGTAACACGCACATATACGTACGAATTTAACGCTATGCCTTATGGATTATCTATAGCGCCTAGAACTTTTACGAAAATTATGAAGGAAGTAATCTCTCACTTGAGGTATCAGGGATATAAATCAGTTCAATATCTCGACGACATTCTTTGTATCGGAAATAATTACGATGAATGTCGTAAAAACGTAAAAGCGACAACAAAATTGCTAGAATCTCTTGGCTTTGTTATAAATTTTCATAAAAGTTCACTGGAACCACAACAATGTTGTAAATTTTTAGGTTTTATATATAACTCCATGGATTTGACGATATCATTACCAGAAGAAAAACGTAATCATATTTGTAAACTGGTTGACAAGTTTTCTCACTTGCCAAAGTGTACAATACGCGAATTTGCACAACTAATTGGTATTCTTACAGCTGCATGTCCAGCTGTTAAATACGGATGGGACTATACAAAAATTTTAGAAAGACAAAAATTTTTAGCTCTTAAAATAAATAATAATTATGACGCAAAAATTAAATTGACTGACGTTATTTTAGATGATTTAAGATGGTGGTCGAAAAATATCATCTCTTTATCAAATACTATAAAGGCTCACGAATATGCATTAGAAATATTTACCGACGCGTCTAGAACTGGTTGGGGTGCCTGCTGTAACGATCAGCGTATAAACGGTGCCTGGAAACGTTCTGAACAAAATTTTCATATTAATTACCTAGAACTTCTTGCAGTATTTCTGGCTTTAAAATGGTTTGCTCGCGATTATTCTAATTGCGTTATATTATTACGTGTTGATAATACTACGGCTATTAGCTATATCAATCGTATGGGGGGCATACAGTTTCCTCATTTAAATGACTTATCCCGATCAATCTGGCAATGGTGTGAGAGGCAAAAAATCTGGTTATTTGCATCGTATATAAATACGCATGATAACTTTATAGCTGATGAACAATCAAGAATAATTAATACAGATATAGAATGGGAGTTATCAAACTCAGCATTCCAATTGATAAGTAAAAGTCTCGGTCATCCAGAAATCGACTTATTTGCTTCTCGTACTAATGCGAAATGTAAAAGCTTTGTGTCCTGGCGACCAGATCCTGACGCCATCACCGTGGACGCCTTCACTATTTGTTGGCGCGATAAATTCTTTTATGCTTTCCCCCCTTTTTCTCTAATTTTAAAATGCTTACATAAAATAGTTTTAGATCAAGCCGAGGGAATTTTTGTATTTCCTATTTGGCCATCCCAAGCTTGGTATCCTCAATTAAAAAGTATGCTCGTGACCGACATGATTATACTGAAAGCAAACAAAGGTCTTTTGTTTTCCACTTTCAGAACTCATCATCCGCTTTACAAGTCACTTACCCTGGGTGCCGCAGTGCTCTCGGGCTCGCGTTCACTCAGCGTGGGACACCTCCAACCGGCCTAAAACTCATACTAGCATCATTGTCTAACAATACAATGCAACAATACAACGTTACTTTTAAGCTGTGGTGGCAATTTTGTACTGATCACAACATCAACATGTTTGTAGCGTCAATCCCATCAGTCATAACTTTTCTATCAGAACAGTTTGAAAAGGGAGCTTCATACGGTTCCCTGAACAGCCACCGGTCTGCACTATCGCTACTTCTAGGAAATAGTATAGGGACAGACAGCTGCGTTAAAAGATTATTAAAAGGAGCCTATAAACTAAAACCTTGTGCACCAAAATATGCTAGTACTTGGGATCCTCAGACAGTTCTCAACGTTATATCTAATTGGTTTCCAAATCGAGATCTCTCAATGGAAAAACTTACAAAAAAACTTGCAATTTTACTCGCTATTTGTACAGGTCACAGAGTGCAAACTTTTTCTTTGATTAAAACCTCTAACATTAGAATTAATTCAAGAGTTATCGAAATCATAATAACGGACATAATAAAAACATCCGCTCCAGGTCGAGATCAACCCATTTTGTCCCTCCCATATTTTGTAGATAAACCGAGTATCTGTCCAGCCACAGTCTTAGAAGATTACCTTTACGTGACTGAAAAAATTCGACCCCAAACTGTATCTAAATTATTTGTCACAATTAAACGACCGCATAAAGCTGCTTCAGCCCAATCCATCAGCCGTTGGATCAA
Source organism: Craniophora ligustri (assembly GCA_905163465.1). Taxonomy (NCBI): domain Eukaryota; kingdom Metazoa; phylum Arthropoda; class Insecta; order Lepidoptera; family Noctuidae; genus Craniophora; species Craniophora ligustri. Next base: position 11,003,182 of record LR990954.1, on the reverse strand, counting down.
ACAAACATTGGCCGAGTGCGGTGTGGATGTTGCGACGTTCAGTGCGCATAGTACGCGGCACGCCGCCACCTCCACAGCGCACCGCGCTGGTCTATCAATAGAAACTATCAGGAAGGCAGCTGGATGGACAGCCACCTCCCACACGTTTGCAAAGTATTACTGTCGACCAATCGTTGAAGACGAGACTTTTGCAAGATCCGTTTGTTTTCCATCAAATAATGTAAATGAGGAGCCATAAGACTGATAATAAATAAGTAGAATTATATGATTTGTTGAGTGATTTAATTAGCAACGGCAAAGCTTATTTAAAATAATTTGTAATTATCTGAGAGAACTATTAAGTTGTAAAACCAATTTATTCAATAAACGTTATTTAACAAAAACAGTTTTTATATTCAACCCTGAAATAGCAAAAACTTCTTCTCTAAACATCTACGTTGTTAAAATAATATCTGAAGAATGAAGCGATGCAATATAATATATGATCAAACGAACTTCGAAAGTGAAGTTCGATCGATATTATATTAATCGCTTCATTCGAAGATATAAAACTCCCACCCACCCATAACCCTAATACAAAGTTTTTGCTTAATTTAACTCTAAAAGAATGAGATCTGACAAGACGCTGTAGACTGGGGTACCTATAGAAAATAAAAATGTTAAATTTGTAGGTAAAACTATAAAATCGTGCGAAGTTGCCTTGTAGGGTAGAAGGACTACGTTGTTAAAATAATATCTTCGAATGAAGCGATTAATATAATATCGATCGAACTTCACTTTCGAAGTTCGTTTGATCATATATTTCTTGCTTCAAATAAACCGATACCTACGTGTTTGTCGTTCTTCGAAGTTTTGATGAGAAAAGTCTTGCGAACGCGAAAGCGACGCTACACACGCCTCACACGAGTGCAATGTACTTAACATAGTACCCGTGCGTAGCCGAATAGTTATTTTATAGATCGGTGTGAAAACGCTTCAAAGTTCTAAACACAAAAATACGAATTTAAGCTATATTATTCGAGTCTAGATAATATTTATTGGTCTTGATTCAGCGATATTTTCACCTTGAACGGGTAAACTCAACAGAACTTGTGGACATACACTTGGCAAACAATAAATGAAAAGTGTCGAGTTCGGTCGTAATGGCGAATTCAGGAAGTTATTGTGTTTTATAGAAATATTAACTGTATCTTTCCTAATAGAAAATAACTTGAGCTTTTGTCGAAGATATATTTTTCATTATTTTTCTTACACACAATACCCAGGTATTGTGTGAGTATATTAGATATTGTGTCTACTGGAAGCTGCCGTATTGGTCTAGTGGTTGTTAGTGCGACTGCCGAATAAGAGATCTTGGGCTCGATCCTCAGTTCGAGTAAAGTGTTATTGTGCTTCAAATCCAAACTCCTAGCCTAGGAGTTTGTATTCGTCCCCGGTATATGGCAATAGGCCCGCCACTATTAAATGGGACCTAAAACATACCGGCGAAAAATGGATCTATATTGGTATATAACCCTGCCTGATCTTTCGCGGACGACAGACGTGATGGCATGTTTATGATACGGCATTAATTGTATTTCTCTTCTATTTTTATTATAAAAATGTGTCTGTGGCATACTTTATACAAAATTGCAATTGCCAGTATTGCCTATTTACTCAGAAACATTTTGTACCCACTCTGTACGAGTGTTTTCCTTTTTTGACATATCTTAGTAGACCGCTATCTAGTTCCGAGCTAAGCAACGATGGTTCATACCGCAAATCGCATACAGATAATTGTTTTTTTTTTAATACATACTTATTATACACAGAAACATCCATTACTCAGGTATAAGACACTGTATGTGATCCAGCTGATTAGAAAGCTGGATCTGACCTTGACCTTACCATCACGCTTCTTTCCCCTACTGGTTCACTAGGATGGTTTTATTGGTTGAAACTATTAACGGGAAATCATAACACTGGATGACTACTGAGGATCATAATATTTACAACATCATTTGGTTGGTTATGTAGTCCATTGGTCCCTGAAGCCGTCGTTCCGAGGTTTGGTGGAAAATCATGTTTGGATGACTTAGTATAAAGTTATAAAACACGAAATATCTGAACCTACACTAATTAACGACAAGAATATCACCAGAAATGCACCGAGCAATGACTCTCGCCTCTCGGACATCATTCAATCAATTAAATCTAAAAAGTATAAAAATGAACTTAAATAAACTAAAAAGCGAAAAAAAAGACAATTTATATTGGATATACGCAAAGATTTATTAAAGTCGGTGTCAAGAAAATAGTCTTTAGTACGCTGTTATTGTATTTATAGATGCTATGTACCTAAATGAGTCCATTTTGGAGTTTATCTGAAGAATATTAAAAATCGCTACTATCGAAGATAAAATACATATAAACCAAAATAATAATACATACTTAGAACATGATTCTTTCGCGAAATCTTCTTTATTTCTCGTTGCTTTAAAAACACTTAATATATTATGACTTGTAGCAAAACTTATGGGCGCAACGAAAACCATGAACAATAAAAAATTAATGAAATGTAGAACCAATTTACTAGAAGCGACTAAAGTTTTTGTTGCAATTTGTCTTTGGTTATACCGAGCCGAGTTCTGCCTTCACATAAAACTTTCATTGCACTTCTTTAGCGTTGGTTTATTGCAAAAACTTTCAAATGGAATGGTTTATTTTGGAGAACTTATATACACGAGTATATATCAATTTCACACATCGTCTAATTATAGAGACAGGGTACTGGGCCTCTCGAAACTATTATAGGTACATATAAATTTTCGGTCTCTTTGGCGGAATGACGAAAGCTTGGGGCACCGAGGCTGCATACGATAGTTTCTGACCGGTAAACCGATATACCTATTGTAAAACATTCAAGGTAATTTAAAATCATCTTTTGGTCTATGTCATTGAACCCAAAACAACGATTTATTAAATTCTGATCTCTGCATCTATTTTTCGGGCCTGGCCGAATAACTATTAGGTACCTTCGCCCTTTACACGTTGCACCGGGAGTTCCAGAGTTAGTCTCTTAAGAGTATCTAGGACCTACATTAATGTGCTCATAGTACCCACCGGGTTGATTTTAGTAAGGTTAATATCCCACACTCCCCGGTCTCTTTCCCAAAGTTCTTTTGAAGGAGTCCGTCCTTTCAAAGGATCCACAACGTAAACAAAAAATTTGAAAGTTGAAATATCAGAGATGTCGCTCGCGCTTTAACGAACCTGCAAATTCTTTTTCACTCCTCTTTTAAAGAACCCCAAGCTGTAGATGTTTGGGAATATCTCCGTAGGTAGCTCATTCCACAGCGAGATTGAACGTGGTATGAATAAAGTTTTTGCAGAGAAGTTTAGCAATAGCTATGTGCTCCAGTGTTTGCGCGAAAGATACTCACGACATAAGCATTATTAGTTCCCCTGTATCTGTAGCACTAGACAGCCTCCAAAGGCACGTACTGCAATAACGTTTTGGATTAAAGTTAGAGTACACAGCACACAGTTTCCAGCTCAGCGCTTTGCTTTGTGATTTCAACTATTTTATAATGACCGCGGAACACTCACTGTTAATAAGTTTTTTTAACCTATAATTAGTTTTTTTAGAAAGTACCTCGGCCTTTCAGAGGATAGCATTAAAACAAGTGTTTCCGTGAGTGAGGTGAGTAACTATTCTGATAGTATGGGGATGCCGTTTGCTGTCAGTGAAGTAACTCGAGTCTTCACGTCGAAATTATACTTTGCTAGTCACACGAGAGCCCATCATAATGACCAACTAAACATTTAAAAGTCGGCGTGACTAGATACGGAGATTAGTTACTCCTCTATTTTAAGAAACCTAAAACTTTTTTTAAGTAATGCGCGAGCAACCGTTCATAGGCTACGGTAAATCAGAACCATTAGGCGTGCCGTAAGTTTTTGTGCCACCCTCTTGGGGGAAAAATGATACGTAAAAACGCGCAAAGTACATCTTATACTTACTATTTATTAGATATGTACCTAGGTAAACGCGCACATGGCAAATGCGCTAGGCCTTTTACCAGCAAATAGCAGGTAAATTGAGATAATTATTAGTTACTAGTTGCCTCTCGCGGCTTTGCCTGCATGGTATATAGATAAAAAGTAGCCTGTGTGTTAATCCAGGTAATAAACTATGTGAATGATAAATTTTATTCAAATCTGTTAAGCGGTTTTGGCGTGAGAGTTACAAATATCCATCCATACAAACTCTCCGGTTTATTCTGATTTTTAATTGTGATCTAAATAAATATTTTTAACACACAAAAAAAATACGTTATAAATAGGTAGGTAGTACCTTAGTGCAGGTCAAACCTGATTTGATTAAGTAGTGTTTTTTTTATTCTTTATTTTACACCCAAAAAGAAGAAAAACAAAATACAGCTAATTGATTTACGAGAAGTTCTAATTTAAGTCTTTCCGTACTTCCGTCACACAAGTATATACTGTATGACGTCGGTGGTCCACCCCTAAAGTGGGATTACACAACTTTAGGGAAGTGTTCTAGAATGTCCGAACGAGTAAACTTTGTGTTTATATTTACCACAGGAAACCTTCAAGAATTTTGTCACACATTTCCACAAGCTTTTAGTTTTTGGCCCAACACCTCTATGATAAAAATCCACCGTAAGTGAATAATTTAATTTGCACATTGATAATTTCACTGCATATCAGCCGTTGAATGTGAAAAACAGAATTCCATGCTTAGGTAAGCATAAAAGTCACTACGTGCCACCTAGTCAGTATGTACAAGCCCGCGACTTCGTCTCAGTACAACATTGGTTTAATAAAAAACCATTTTTTTTATTACATCGATGGCGAATGCTATAAAATCTTCTTTGTCATAAATCTGCTTATTTATTTCTACCTTCTTTTCGCCCTTTTAAGAACTGATTTCCGAGATAAAAAGAGATTATGTCCTGCCCTGGGACTCAAACTATCTGTGTACCAAATTTTTTCTAAATCGGTTCAGCGTGAAGAAATAAAAAACAGACAGACAGATGTACACACTTTCGCAATTATAATATTAGTATGGATAGGAATCAGGTTTGAAATAGGTCATAAGGTTGTCAATGTCGCTAGCGCATTGCTAACCTACCCTGTAAAAAAATTCACTCAATGGAATGTTTAACGTTCTTTTAATAGTATTTTCGCAGAAACACAATTATTTTACTCACTATGTCTTCAGCGGAGGTGGTAAACCCATGTCGGGTAGCTGAATTTAAGCGCGGAATCGCTATGCCCTATCTCTCCTAATAACGTGTAGGTACTTAAATGGAAGAATATCCTTGATCGATGCTAGCTAACTGGTGGTGCGATGTGCAATTGTTTGCATTCGAACAATATCTCACAGTAAGTCCACAGGTCAATGATAAATGATTCATAGACTCCGCAGATAATGCAACTTGAGACATCCGTAGGTACAAATTTACACCAGTATTATATTGTACCATGAAGATTATAATCTTAGAGGAATTATTACTTTACTACTGTGACCAAGGAACTCTTTCACAATGATCGGATCGGTTAACAAAAAAACTTTACAGTCTGCAATAGTTTACGATTATCATTATCAGATAGTATTAGTAATTAGTGTACCTAATGTACAAAATCATGGCAATATCTCATGTAAAATAATATTAGGTAATGTTATGTATATTAGGTATTTTCATGATCCGCTTTTGTTCACTTGAATTTGATAGACTGTAATTGATAAGGCAAGCCTATGTCTTAGGGTTTTAATAATTAGACGGCACAGTAAGTGCAGTGGTCGAGCGACCGGCTTTTGCGCCGCGTGTCGCGTGTTCGATCCCCACACGGGACAAATTCATGTATGGCCCATAGGAAGTGGTTTCAACGCACAACTCGAGCAATTCTTTGTATGAGACGATGAAACTTAAACTAAAATATAAACTTTCCTCCATATATAACGGAGTCGCCAAATATATTTTATGATATTGGAAGTTGAAAGTAATAATATTGTTTACTTGGTAAACTAACTTAGGTAAATAGAACGTAACAAAGTTTAAATAGAACTAAATGTGATTATACGACTAACAAACGAAGATTTAAAACGATAGACCAACTTCGTTTCAATATGTTATGTAACCCTAAATTGATCATTCGTGGGTAAAGATTTCATATAACGATATGTTCGTATTATCCACAAACTTAACTATCTAAAACAACAATTTACTTGTGTGTATTTTCAGTTAATTAGTTTATTGGCAGACATGGCACGATATTCCCCAATTCATCGACCATTATTCAGATATTAGTATTCAAATTCATTCAATCGAGAGATAATATTGATACGCCGCAGCATAGAATCTCTTGTCATCTCTCCAGAATCGAAATAATATTTAATACTAGCAAGTGACCCGGCGAACTTTGTACCGCCATTATTTTTTTTATTTTAATTTTTCTTTTTTTATATAATATAAGGTACAGGCCTACCAGGCCACTCAGAAAGTTTTGCGACAAAAGTTTTTATGTATAAGCTGGCCACTCGTTATTATTTGGAAAACTTCGATTATTTAAATTAATAAAAATACCACTGTTCAATTTACAAATTTCCCTCCGCATTCTTTGAGAGCCTATTCAAATTTTCTTGTCTCTTAAAAAAATGAACATTTTTGTGCAATGATTTTTTATAATTTCAAATGTGTATTTCAAACTTTGTATAGGCTAGTGGAGAGTTCTTTGAAAAATATATTTTCATAGAAGTTAGTTTTTTAGTTTCTCAAAACTTTCTGAGTGTCCCACGTATGTATATGACAATAATGAACACAAAAAAGCATCATGCAATTTGGTGCAGTCATTCCAAGTAATCATTTGGCGATTTATCTTTATTTATTTAAAAGAAACACGAATTTTGATAAAAACCTTGTAAGTCTACAATACAAACGTCGGAACAGTGCACAGGGCTCTTATAGATAGGTATCAGATAAGTAATGATTTAGGGAAATTCCCACGGGTTTGAGAAAACCTGGTACGCGGGTTACAATTACAACTTGGACCGTAGATATTAACTAGACCTAAAAAAATAACACACGCAATTATTATAATTAATAATATTATAAATTGAAAGCCTCTACAAACTTTAATTAGATTATTTAAGCTCAGTTCCAGGTTATCGAAGCAGGTTGTCTTCAGATCTAAGAACCAAACACAGATTTTAAATTTTTTGAGTGAAAATTTAAAATTTATTTCCGAGAAATTTTTTTTTATAATTAAACAAGCTTAACAATAAATTATGATTTTGAACATATTCGTAGGAGTTTTAAAATAGTTTGTCATATCCTTCTATGAAAATCATAGACATCAACTTTCTTTCCTTATCCCATCCATCAATTCAGCTCACCACCACAACTTTAATAATTCTTATTATAAAACTGCGAACTACAACATAGGGCCACATATTTTCATATTGTGTCAGCACACTCGACATTTACAGCATACTAAAATCAGCTTTTTGCCAAAATACGTGCCATGCGGAATCTTCTCGTGCCCTAAAGTCTCAGTGCTTTTATGTTAGAAAATTTTTGTGATTTATGTGCGATAAAAGCCTGCATGCCCGAACGAACTCCCAAGCCCTTCACTAATATTTTTTACAACTTTTCCGCTTTCAAAAAGTAAACGGCCAATACAGAAGGAACCCACATAGAAATATGGGTGAGACCATCTCTGTGTAAGACTACTCGAGCAAATTGTTTTCTGCCCTCAAAATGTAGTTGGTGAAATAAAGTTTTCACATCGCGGCATCGCCGTAAATGGCGAGGAGTATTTAATAGTTCGTTCGTTGTTCTTTTTCGCTACTTTTAGCGAAACCGTTAAATTTTACAAGTTGGAAACCTCCACTAACGTTAAACTGGCGAATTCACAATAAAAATAATTAACAAAAATAATAAATAACCAAAATAACTTTTTCATCCTGGCACGCAACTTATCTAAAAAGTTATTCAGTCATGCGGGCAGGGTTAAGATCGCTCATTATTGTGGAATTGGACAAACTTTTAACGAAACTACGACCACATAAGACATTATTCTCAACGCTAACTAACGACCAAGCTCACCACGCGCCGCGATAACGTAAAGGACACAACTCGCAGACTATATATACCTACTTGACAGGACCCTTGCAGACCTCCAATTAATTAAGTTCAGCAAGTTTGCAAAGTTGTAAACGTTTGTTAAAATATCATCACTCACGTTTGTTGTGACCGATTCTGTCCAAATATAGACAGTCTGTCTGTCCATGACCATTGATGCTGTGAAAAATCCGAAACGTCGGGATAACCTACATTATGAAAAAAACTGGTATCGCCATAATATGCGTAAAGAAATTATTTTAATGACTACACTGATCTCCTAGCCTCTCTTTATGTTAGTGGTTTAGTTGGTTGTCGTTCATTAAATTTATGTGCTAAGAGCATTGACCTAATTTCGTGCTGAAGCGATAAGGGATGATTATTTGATTGGGGTAAGATGAACAGATGCATGCACCTGAGCGCGCTTATCGCACTTGATGTATTAGCGTATAGATTAGCTGCCTATTATCCTATCCAATACAATGCAATCTTCAAATAAATCTCGTATGCTACCGATAATAGCGAATGGAGAAAACCAGACCGTTAACCCTTTCACTGCCCAGAACCCGAATTTGGGTCGATATTACAGCAAGGCAATAATTAAGTCAATATTTAAGGTATATAATATAATTATGAAAACTTTTTGATATAAATGAAAAGAATATCAAAACGTCTTCATAAATATAATAAAGTAATTAAATATGCCCAGAGCCCTAATATAATATCGACACAAATTCGAGTTCTGGGCAGTGAAAGGGTTGTACGTTATTCAATAACAGTCAAGATTATATCGATCTGTAAATTACGTCGCTGAGTCCGTTAAATAATATTACAGCTTCGGATTGCCCTAACATGTGTGAGCTTACCAGTCCAAACAGATAACACCCGATCATGTGCTTGACGTGTGTTAGAGCGGCTCTGTACTCGACCATGTTGTTGGAAATAAAACGACCCGACACGCAACGCCACCATCAGCAGAACATTTAGACGAGCTTCTCAAGTTTGAACTGATAGGCACCTTTTAGTAGTAACATTTAAAGTTTTATAAATACAATACCAATGTCAAAATTCACATTCTAACTAGGGACTGAGGACTAAATAGCATAATGATCATACTTGATATAAAACTATGTTTTTTAGATTTTATCGCGGTATATTAATATTTTTTTAAACGCGCATACCTTAGAATCGAACGAGGGCCTTTGACTTCTCAGTCCACTGGTCACATCACTAAACCTTTTTACAGCTTCACAGGGCACTGTGATGATGTTTATTTATTCAAAGGGTGAATTTCTTCAGTAAATCACGACTACGTAGGTTATAAATGTATGTAAACGCTAGTTTAGTGCTATGTTCAAAATTCAAGTTGTGAAAATATCTGATTCTTCATAAAAAAATACGGCATCGTACTAGGAGTTTTAAATGATCTAAGTTAATGCGCACATTAACACATTCTGCATAATAATGGTAATGTCATGGGCCATACTTTAATATTTCATACACTTCACTTTATAACACTATATACCACATATACACACATTCACACTCATACCACCATCCTAAATTATCCATATACGTCCATCCATTGTCAATTGTTGTTGTTGTACGCGCTGCGCACGTAACCAAGACTCTCTTTTTTTTATTGTGCTCTCTTTGTTTTTATTTCTAATTATAATCTGTTAATGTTCCTACTGTAAATAATAGTTGTAATATAATAATCTCTTGCTGTTAATCTATGATAAGGTAATACCACTTCAGGACTCGACGAGACAGGCTTAACCTAGTGTGGAGTTCATTAGTATATTTTAGAAAAATGTTAATCTTTATTTGGTAAATAAACTATTATTATTATGATTACTTCCGATGGTTACATATAACTATAATGTAATAGATTCTGAAAATGTACGTCCAAGTGAAGAGGACGACTTGAGTCCATATTGAATACAACAAGAGGGCACTCTCAAAATATTTCTTAGAATTTATTTCATACTTGCTATTAAATGCGACCTTATCGATGTTAAGGTTTTCGCTTCAGTACTTTAATTTTTGTGAGCATTATTATATTGTTATAACATTACATTAGGATAAAATCTTTTTCCTACCAAATTATGTCAAGCTGTTTTGACATGTAAATGGACTAGCCAAACAGAATAGTGCATTTTTACATTAACGCGCATATAAGATAGAAATAAAATATATTTTTATAATTTTATCGCGATATATTAATATTAATTTATCCTGGATATTTGATAGTGACGGGCAGAATCGTTTTGATAAAATCATATTAATATATCGCTGTACGATAAAATCCGTGTTATAATTCGTAATGATGTATTGAATTATCCTATTGCACCATCGTGCAACGTATACATGTTACTGAAAATAATATTTGAACTAGGTGAACGCTATATAGAATTAGTTAAATACTAAGACATGCGTTCTATGCATGAAAGGTGTCCTTTGACATTTCCTACGTGTCTCACTAATATAATATGTACCTACCTATATCAAATGGACGGCTACCTTTTTGTGTGTTTTGGCGCAAACAAATGCTCCCGTTTCCTCACGATAATTAAGAAGGTGTGAATGACTCTTGGTTTAACCATAGTTGTAGCCATAATGTGTTAAAAAACATTCATCTTGAGTCCCACAAGCTTCAGCGTATACTTACAATAAGTAGAGAACACGATAAGATAAAACCGCAAAATAAGACCCAAGTCTAGAACAATCTTTTTTACATTTACTAAGGTTTTATGCCCGACATAATAACTGTGAAGACCTTAATGTCTCGTGAAATTGCACTTAAAATGTATATATCTATACATATAATGAGAAGAGTAATGGTTTACGAATATTATTTTAAAGTTGTATTTCTGCAAGTGTATAAGGTTACCAGAACTCGTTGGGGAAGTGACTATTCTCACAGTTTGCTGTCAGTTTAGTAATTCCCTATTTTACGAAACCTAAACGGTTTCTGCAGGGGTTGGCAATGCATATGCAAGCCTTCTGGTGTTGCAAATGTCCATAGGCGTGTACTTACACGCCTATGGACATTTGCAACACCATAAGTATAAGTATACCGGCATCACACTTACCATCAGATGAGCCGCTTGCTCGTTTGCACCCTTATCACCATAAAAAAAATTATAATTAAATAAAACCTGCCTGTTTTGTCTCAGGTTTCTTTTATAATGAATTGTATTATTATGAAAGAAACCGATTGTTCAAGTGAAAGATTTCTTAATAACAAATTACTGGATATTCTTTCTGTTGTAAATAACATCAAAGGAGTTTTCTCGGTAAACTTAACGTTTATTATAATATATCTGATTACTTATGATAAAGATAAAAAAATATATAACGGAAGATAAAACCTAGATTCAATTTGGTGATATAATATGTTACATTGTATGGTAATCCAAGTTCCTCTGTGCGTAGCAACATAACTTAAGAGCCTTATGAATATTGTATTATGTAATAAGATGGCAATGTGTCATTTAGCAGGCCGATTAGTGTTTTGTATGCACATATAAATCGACTAGCGAGCCAAAGCCCGCAGCGGTTGGCCTTCAACTTGACTATTTTACATTCAACGGACGTCAAAACGATCTTGGAACCGTTGCGAAAACACTAAAGTTTAATATATTCATTATTTAGTTTCACGAAGAGTTTTAATAATACATTGAGAAAGACGGCACTTTTATCTCAAACTCTAATTAATAACAATCACGCAGTGTAATGGGCACCGTAACTGAAGTTAAAACATAAATAAAAGACAACAGCCCCGCGAAATAGGATTTGCTTGTTTTAGCAACTTTTATTAACTTTCTGAAACTTTCCAAACAAAATGTTCGCTGTAAGTATCAACCTGTCAAGCCAAAGTGGTTTAGTAACCACGTTATATTCGTAATTATGAACAGTGTATACGAAGAAATAAAATTAAACACGTATAGTAAATTATGTCTCTACTTAAAACATACTTAGTATGAAATAATTATCAATCCTAAACCAGAAGTTGGAAATTACCTAATTTGTTCCGCTTTAATCATTTCAAGAAATGCGCGTACGCGTTCAAGAAAGTCTCATTAAGTGTACAATAACGTATAAGCTTTGTTTGACTTCTAATTAGTAACAATGCAGGCTTTGTTAGAAGGAACAGTAACGTCAGTGCGCGCTCGAGTTATTGCGCAAGAGTCGGGCAGCGACCACCGTCAGGCGCGCGCGCAAGGAATTGCCCACAAAATTACACTAAGTAGGTAGGTACCCGCTTTCACCGCGTATGAGTAATTATTTTAACTGCGTGTTTGAAAATGTATAACCATTAGCATACTACAAAATAATAAAACTACTAGACAAAATATCTAGACATGGTATTTCGTAAAGCACAAACGCTTTTCGTAAAATTTTAAGTACAAATTTTCAATACAAATTGTACAGTTATATAAGAACATTTTCATTGTAGCTATGAGAAAAAAAAAACTCTTTACGTATATAATCGGAAATTGTTAAAAAATGCGTTTCGCGAACCAAATTGCGATGCCATTATTCCGGAAAATTAACTCTGTAATAACAGCCAATGAGCTATATTGAAAAAGCTTCGTATTTTTTTCTTAAAAAGGAGGCAGCGCGAAGGTATCTGGCAGGTGTCTGCGTTTGTGAGTTCATTCACCTAAAGCATCGAAGGTCAAACATGAAAGTGTGCTACGTCGCTGCACCATTCAATAATTGACATCTTGGTGTTATTCTAGCGCATCTCTATCACAATACACACACATACACCTGTATAATAGAATAGTAGGTATTTAGTACATGTTTTCTATTTGCAGTGCAAACTTGTCTTAAAATGACCAATTCAGTTATTGAAGATTTTACCAGTCAGTTTTCTATTTTATGTTTTATAACGAATTGTAAGTAGAGATTGGATTTGACGGTAAGGGCTAGAGTTAAATATAAATAGTAATATAGCGTAACATTTTAAATAATTATGTAAATATGTTTGCGTATATTTGTGCTCCATTTCCGAGAAGGTAGGTTAAGTATAAGTAAAGCAGATACAAATGTTTACTTAACATTAATCCAAATAACCACAAGATATATTAAAATGTACCCCGGGGACGGTAATACGATTTGAAAGAAGAAATGAATATATGAGGAATACAGTAACAAGAGAAATAAAATCTAATAAATTATGTATGGCAATGTTATGACGGCATATCATGGCGAATAATAGTCACTTGACTAATGTTATCATTTTATTTCTCTACCCACCCCTTGTATATGTAATCTGAACTTTCTCAAGGCCCTGATTTTTTCCATGAATATGAGGATTTTCAAGTAGGAATCCCAAATTCTTGTTTTATGTATTTATATTATTTTACAAATGTGCAAAGTTAGTTTCAAAAATATACTTCAATACGTTCAAAGGTCATGCATTAAAATGAAATTTTATAAAATTAAACTTCTGTAAATAGATCTTTTTAAGGATCTTTACAAGTTAAATTTTTAATCAGGTACTATTTGGCGTCCGTTTTTCCAAGTCCAGACATAATAGTTATACAATATGCGAGTATCACAAAATCACTTTTTTTTTAAAATATCAAGTAATTTCACGTTCAGTATTTAATTGTGTGTTCTATTTCATACCGAATGAACTACTACAGGTTTATAGGCACTCTACTCCGTTCAGAAATCCATTCGACCTAAGACAATAAGTAGAAAAAAAATTGTTCTATCGAGCAGAATAATAGGCTATTGAAAAATTACTATAAAAAGTATAGCAAAGTTTCATGATTATCATTTTTGTTCTCTTTTATTTTCTGTAGGTCACCTTAAGCTCCGAATCCAATCTTTTAGCACGAATAATACATTAAAAATGGTTCTCAAATCATAAAGACATTATTCATTAATTACGTCTAGCGAGACTGTTTTCGTTACATTAACTTTTCAGAACTTATATTTAAGAGATGGGGCTGCTTAGAAGACAACTGTCTCTTTCGACAAATCTACTTAGCTTTAAGCAGCTGGATACACAGAGCATAATTACATCATCAACCCAATAGTGTCCCATTATTGGACACGGGTTTTGCCCACTTGCGAGAGAGATTAGGACATGCTAGTCTAGTGCGGGTTGGCAGACTTCACATGCCATAGACTGAATCTCTCACGCATACAGGTTTCCAAACATTATTTTCCCTCACCGTTTACAAATACGCATGTAAAAGTTAGAGGTCCGTGCCTTGGGATCGAGCTACCTTAGACCACACAGTCTATTAAACTATCACAATGCATAATACTTAATTTAAATTTAGAGAGGGGTTTATAAACCGATTTCCTCCACTGACCAGGACTTAGGAAGGGAATAATAAATCATCTCCAGGTGGAGGGGTTTTCGTAACTGATGAAGGGAAGTGAGGTTGATTAGCGTCGCAGTCGGCAGTCGCTCTGCGGAAGATCCGCTTTTGTGCAGGAAATTAATCGATAGATGTACTATTAACCAGCGGATATACTATTAACTTTTCGTACAGATACGAGATAAACTATTTCGCCATATAAATTGGGTATTTACTGAATATGTACTGGGAGCGTTCTAAATTCAAAGACCGTTTGAGAAGGTAATAGGAAAAGTGTTTTATTTCAAAGTCCAATGTTAACGTAATCGTAAGAAATGGGTAATTTGTATTTAATCACATTGTTATTATTTTACACTTTATAACTTACAATTTTATTTTGCTAGAAATGTTTGTGATTTTTGCCGAAGAGCGCATAAAAGTACTTTTGAAGATAAGGTGAGGTGAGTAACTATATGTTTATAAGTCGCTCAGGAATTTATGTTTTTTATTCGATACAAGATGGTACACAAAGCAGCAATAGCCTAAGTTACATGGCCATGGACTGCTAAGTCATAAGTCTGGTATTCTAAATTTTGCCATGCACTTCAGAGTTTTCATTTATTAGGATATCATCGTGACGAAACCTGCATACTTATGGTATTTTCCAATCAGGTATATGTGAAATGTACGAACCCGAAATCGGTTAAAGTGATGGACTAGTTTATCATTATGATAAACATTATGAGAAGACTCCCTTGTCAAATCTTGGGACATTACCGGGATGACGGATAAAAATTGATCGCAAAACTGGCCGTACACAATCTGAACACCCGCGTTATTCAGAATCGTGCGTGAGTTAAATATGTAGAAGAATGTCGGGCGAGTTATATTGAACTCAAGATATTTCTCGGGTGTGAGCCCCCGTTTCCATTGTCAATTAAGCTTGTCAAGCTAAAAGAGAACAAGCAATAAATAAGTCATCGCTGTCGCGACGCGTACGTATTAAATGAAATTATCTCTCAAGTGACATTATAGGTTGACATTAATTAAAAAAAAAAGAGTTTGATATTTAATGTAAAAAAAGGATGGCAAAATAAAAGATTTCTTCTCAGATGTCCTCGTAAATATGTGAGCAATATACCTAAATATTTATGTATACCGGATCTTCTATTTCTAATTTCAGATTTTAATAAAATGTGTGCAATCTATTTGTTTAACATATCCCTTTAGACCTTATTTGTAAGCATGACAAACTAAAAGGAAAACCTTGTATTGTTGCGTCATATATACAAAGGTTAAGATGCAATAAAATGCGATCGGAATGCATTTATACAAGCGTATAAATGTATGTAGTATCGACTATCGGTCGCGTGATAAAGCGAGTTCACTTCCTCGACTTTTAATGTTAACGCACTGCCATTGTTGATATCTAAGACCTAGTGTAGCGTAAGCTCTCGCGTACAATAGTGAGTAGGAATGTGGGATTGTATATACAGATTATACAGATTGTATAACAGGTCGCCTGCCACTTGCGCGGCGATCGCGAAAATTGCGGTTTTTGCGCGGACTTCAAAGGAGGCGGGAACCGCGCAAGTCGATCGCTGCTGCCAGTACTGCTTTGGACTATTAAATAATAAAAGCTTAGCAGTAACTTTGGTTGGGAGTACCAGGCATTACACTATTATAGCGACTCAACTACTACTACTACCACACGCTCAAATTGTGAAAGAAAACATGGTGAGGAAACCTGCAGGCTTGAGAGCCCTTCTCGATAGCATCTGAAGTCGTGGTGAACTATAGCCTAATCCCTCTCAAATGAGAGTTTACTCGTGCCTAGAATTAGGACAATAATAGTGTACATTAGCAACTCAACTATAGCTTCAGTGGCCATAGTTGAGTCGCATGTCTACTATGTTTAATCTACCTTAATTTATTTATAAGCCAACTACTCATTACTATTGTTTAACATACATTTGAATGCGTAGTCAACAGTCGACACAATACATTTTTAATATGTATATGCTTGTCTCAAAATAGGAGGTTACAAGTTCATTGTACCTATTTGTATTTGAGATTTTTATTTTATTTAATAAATACGGTGGGCCTGTTTAAGCCGTTGGATGTAAGTATAAATTTATTTTTTAAATAAATTAGGCCTATCAAGGGATGTCAAGTATGTAAGAGTAAAGAGACTTAAAGCAGTTTACGAGTTTTAATATGTAACACCGTTTTTTCTGCGCCTACATTAGCACAAACTCGTTTTACAAATGATAAAATCTTTTAAACGTTTTCCCTAAAGTTGACGACACCAATTTTACAATATCGATGCAGAACATAATATGATAAGTGTTCAAGTTATTGTCAATTTAAAGACGCATGGAGGAACCATATGTGCATATAATACATTTTTAGAGCTTGGTCAGAAACCTATAAAATTGCACTGTAATATTGGACCTATTCCGATTACGACCGTACGATTCTCGTCTTTTAGTGCAAAAAAGCTTCCTGTTATTTTTCGAATCGAATAATGTTTTGGAAAGTTGTTTGTTTCTCTTCAAAATATTCATTAAACGAATTGTTATTCGATAACCCGCCTAATGGGCTTAACAAACTAAGATAAAATTAATTAAATACAACTTCGCCAACAAACACTTATTTTGTTCTAGTTCGAGATAAAATTACACATAAAGAAAACATTTATTCTGAAATAAATTTTGACAAGGGCGTCGACGAAGACGGGGAAAATTGCTTTAACAAGGTTCTAATCCAACTAATCACGGAGGTATGCGCTCGGAAAATAATGCTTGACGGCAGTGAATAAAATATGAAAATCAGTTCACAAAGAGACTTCGATATTAACAGGAGCATTACGAATGCTAATTACCTCTGTATGTGATTATGTTGTCGACACAATCGGTGGAGTGGCTAAAACGGCTTTTGCGTCACGGGTCGCGGGTTCAATCACCGCTCACAGCAAATATTTGTATGGCATATACCTACATAGTAGTTCCGGCGTTTGTAGACACGCCCACGATTCAGGAGAACGTCCTAGCATGCAGTAACTTCTAATATTTTTAATTTTGTGTACCAACTTGTAAAAGGACACCCTTATGTTACAAAAACCCTAAAGTAATTTTACCTTCATCATCATCAACGTCACCATTATCGTCCCACTGCTGGGCACGGGTCTCCTCTCATTTTGGGAGGGATTAGGCGATAGTCCACCACGCTACTCTACTGCGGGTTGGCAGACTTCACATGCCATTGAGAAAATCTCTTAAGCATGCCGTTTCCTCACGATGTTTTCCTCCACCGTTTGAGCATGTGATAAATACGCACATATTTAAACTTCCAAAAAATCTGTGATGCGAGCAGGGTTTGTACTCGAGACCTTTGACATGTTAGTTCACTGGTCACACCACTACAGGCTGCAGGCTACCACAGCTCTTGCACAGCTCAATTGTACCTTACGGAGGCTCAATCTTTACGGTAATAAGGCACTGTTTGTTTATCCTTCAAATAATCTTTTGTTAATGAAATAAAGCTTGTAAATTAAAAAAAAATTGGAAAGGGTTCGAGAATGCTACGATACCTCTGGTGTTGCAAACTGCCATAGGCTACAGGAACCACTTAGTATCAAGTGGGTGTACTGTAATCGCTACGGCAAAAGTATTACTTGTACGTGGCAATTTAAATAACATCATTTGTCACCCCATTAGTATTTTAAATAGCCTTCATCTCTTTATGAACAGAGACTTGGATCCTATAGGGATCCTTAATTTTGTGGACTTTATAGTCATGGGTCATTCGGTGAAATTGTGAAACGGATTTCAGTATTATGTATAGTATAAAAAGATAATATAATTATATCTATATGTCCCATTAAACTTCCAAGGTAATTTATTGTACCACTTAATAGTTAATGTGGATTAATTTGTAGTTTATGTTTAACAATATACGTATTTTGGTGGGTAGAAAAAGTAGAGCAGGTAGGGAAGGTAAGATATGATAGCCAGTGAAGGTTTGCCGTAGATACTTAGTTAGTAGTATTAACCATTAAGCTAGCATACCAATAAAAATAATTAACAGTAAGTATAACAGGCACAAAATAACAAAAAGCTCTGCATTCCATCAACCCAGTCAATTTATAAAAATAACACTCGCATTGTATATGTGCCCATAACAATAGTTTATGTAGGCATGCATGCAGTCGGGTAAAACCATTATTTCCTTTAATAAATTACAGCTTACACCTGCGAAGGTGTACGGTTACGCATTCCTTCAGTTTCCTGGTAAATACGTGGCGTTAATGCAAACAAAGAATCATATAAAGCTTTTAGCTCCCATTCGCCACTCTGGCGGCCCGTTCAGTGGGAATCAACTACAAAATGGCCGAGTCTTACATTAACGACTAGCTCTTCCTTAGATCGATATATTTGTAATTGATGATAGGCTTAAATCGAAGGCAATTGAGTTTTATATATTTCCATCGACGTAAAATAGCATCACGTAGTGTATAAGCTACGGATAGATGTTCGTATTCCGAGGCGTGTGTTCACGCTGCCAGCGATAAAATATCTCTGATTCTAGCGAACTTGAATGGCAAGGCTACACGACAAAATTTACAAGATTGCGTATCGTAATTATTCCGAGCTTGCTTGGAAACACTTTGTCGCATATACGAATGTAACTGGATTTAAAGTGGCGAGCGATGCAGTAATTGGGCGTAATAATTTAAATGTACTCAATTCCAGTGTTTAAATGTAGTTCGTCAGTAACTCAACCGCAATTGTTGTAAGTTTTACGTACAATGCATTTAAAATATATGGATTTCTTTATAGTTTACACAGAAATCCATAGTAGTAATCTTATTAATCTTATAAACTATAAAGAAATGCATAGGCCTCAAATGCTGTTATTTGATGCTTTGGATTTTGAAACACAGCGCACAATTAAAAATGAATTTACCTAAAATGTTTATTAGCTCTCAGCGAAAATCAGAATTTGAAATAAGCAAAGCAAGTAAAATTAAATGCTCTTTTCAAAAACTGATTAAAATGTAAAAAGCAGTTGAAAATGCTTTTTAAATCGTCTAAAGCCTTCGTTAACATGGATGGAATAATTTATTCCGATATAATACTTCAAAGGAATCCTTACGCAGCATCCCGGTCTTACCAATCTAGATATGCGCTGCGTGTACACGTTGAAAAGAATATCAGATTGAATTTTTCTATACAGGTAGGTAAGATTAAAAATTAAGTAAAAAGTCTATAAAATAAAATTCCTTTAAAGGATTCGTAGTAGATATTTTTAGTACGTAGGTAATGCTTAGACAAACGGTGAATAAAAATATCGTGAGGAAACGTGAGCGATTTTCTCAATGGCGTGTGAAGTCTCCAAACCGCACTAGAAGGATTAGGCTATAGCTATAGGCTATAGCCTAATCATTCTCGAATGATCCGTACGCAGTCGTGAGACAATAAATAGGATGATGATTATGAGTACCTATTATCAGAGATATAGAATTTGCTGTCTTAGTGTACTATAGGTACATAATATACGAAACATCTACTAAAAGCTAATACAAAAGGTGATCTTATCAACAACAACCTTTTCAAGATAACCTTTGAAGGTATAGAATAATTAAAAGAACTAGATAAGTAGTAGTTGAATCCTGACGCATAAGAACACTATATATAAATAGGCATTTATATAATTAGAATATACTTATATTTACTATATATACATGGCCAAATATTAGTTTTCCTCTACTCTTCAACTCTATTGTCCATCCAATGGTTATCTGAAAGAAATTGACCGCCAATTGTACTCTTTATTATTGTATAGATATGCCATATTATTTATTATTATTTATTGTACATCGGTGTACAACAAATAATATATATGTATCTATCAATTTATACAATATATAGGTACTAACTAAATAAATAAAATAATAGTATTGTTCATTTATTCACATTGTGTATTTATCTGTCTGAACCCTGCCACGCTTTGGTGTGGCACGTGGTGGTTGCATTGACACGAAAAATAGATAAAACCGTATTTGAAACGGATTGAATATCGTGTCAAAATTTGAGCCAAAACACGAGTTTTTAGGGTTCTTGAAGCTTGCCAACATACATTTTGTATATAATTTAATATCGATTAAAGGTTAAAACATATAAGTTTGAGGTAAGAAGTGTATTTGAATGAGGCTAATGACAAGGCACCTCACGGGCAGAGACAGTTCAATCCACAGGCGTGTTGCTTCGACAGTAAAAGATTTGTCATAAGAAATTGTGGAACGAAAAACTGGTATTACGAGTTTTGTATTCTCTAACGGTTTACAGGGACCTTGGATGTATGTCACTAAGGAGCATAAAGCCTTGAAGGAGGCAAATTGGTTGAGATATGTGAGATTTGAAAGCCAGTGTAATTAGGGTGCCTTCACACTAGCGTTGGTCCAGCCTAGGCGTTCAATGAACGTATGCGCAGTGCAGACGCTTCGACAGGCAGCGTGGCAAACGCCTACGCTGGATAAGCGCCAGTGTTTAGGCGCCCTTACAGGGTGATTTACTTATCCTATCTGAACTGATCAATCAAACACACTGTATCGTGTAGTTGATTGATAGGAATCATTATCAAACATCACTGCATTGTCTTTCCTTGCTAACGTTACTTATAGATAGAAGACAAGCGAAGTTTCAATTATTTTTTAGATGCACCTACTAGTTTTTTTTAAGGTTTTAATTTATGTTCTGAATTGTCATATTATATAAACGTGTAGTATTGAAACACCTATACTAATACCAATACTAAAAAACAGTCCTAAACAGAATATTAACTGATAATTGATAATAATTAATATTAACTTTTGTTCTTTTCGATGTTTGAAAGTTTGTTTTAGATGTTAGGCATCGACTTAGATATGCCAAATATAGAAACTAAAATAAAAATTTATAATTGCTTCGTGAATCCGTTCCTTTGTGTTTTATTTTATGTTTTAAGGATATAATTTGTGAATTTTTAGTGGGCATTCAAATTAATTATAAAAACTGTATTTTGAATATGAGACAAATTTTGGGTTGGAATTTAACGTTACTCGAATTTATATTACCAATTTAACTATTAAACATTACAATTAGACAAAGACAAAAAAAATGAATCGGACTACCGATTATACCTTTTTGTTATAGACAATAATATAATACATATAAGAGGTCGCTGTTGTGACCATAACTCCTCTTCATACTCTCCATAATAATCCTCGATGAACCACCTCGCTTCAATATTCTGATTTCTAGATTCTGATTAAATTTACTTTGCCTTAGAAAAGTAATAAAATTCTACCTCTAAATACATTTTGCCGGGAGTTGTGCTCCCTTAGTTAAACATCAAGTTATTCAATGTTTCAATTTCACGACGGTAATCTAACCACTGTTGTATCCAATAGGAGTCGGAGTCTTGTAATTGAAAATGTCTTAAAAATAAAACTCATTATCATTTCTACTATTTATTTCGTATCCTGTAAAAAACTTACGTAAATATTGACCATTGAAATAAAGTTATTTTTCCTTTTATCGGAGCAGTGTTTCTTTTGCTGCTTTGCTGGAATGATATGCGGTATTCATATAGGTAGTTTATTCTCCATATAAAAACTATCTTAGATAAAACTAAAGTACTTCTATATATTTTGTATAAAACTGTTGATTTGGAATTCATTAAGTTTAAAAGTTCCTTATGACCTGTGTGTAAGGTATAAATCCTATATGTATATTTTTAATATGATTAGAAACTTATTGAAAAATTAATTCTACGAGTAATATAAATACGCGTAGAATGGTAGTAAAAATACCAATTCCATTATTTTTATTCTTACCTATATTTTAGCTGATGTAAACATTTTCGGATTTATTACCGGCAAGTCCTTATAGAAAATAAAGCCGTCATTTCCATAATTTCCTTCCTTCTTTCAAGAAAAATCAAAGAAAATTGAAAGCAATACCATGAAAAGCGAGTGAATTATCTATTGCGGTCAACAATGATTGACCTCAACGAGTCGCTTGGCCAGCTTCGAGTCACGATTCAATGAAAGTATTATTTGAGCTCACACGGCTTCATCTCCGTAGCTGATACATCGTACTCGGCAAAATTTACTATTCGATTCAGTCCTTAAGCTCAGATATAAATCTCTTATCCATAGATAAAGGAGAACACATAAACTTCTCGCAATTAATTCTTTTCATTCACATTCAGAAGGAATTTTTCAATCAAACCGACCGAATACGAACCAAAAATATGGTATTTAAAAAATATAGTTATCCTTCATAAAATTACAACCGATGCAGTTAAAACTGACATTAAATTCTTATCACCCTCATCTAACTCTCGGGGCTATCATTAAATAATCCCGTTACCGTCACGATTGAAGGGTGGCCTGAACCAGGGACTGGAGGCAAGGTCGTTGTAACTCACCGCCGCGAGGGCGCAAGCGACAGCCGTCCAGCCGAGGCAGTGTCGACTTCCTACAATAAATACTTTGGGCCATCGCCCTCAATTAGAAACGCTCACGTTCGAATGACTAGCTCCGAGCGCTCGAGCGAACGAACTGGATTCGCTCGCAGCCCGTGACTTAATACTAGTGATAAGCACACGTGCATCCACGAAACCGGTCTGACGGGCGGGGGCGGTCGGTATCCTGAGAGAAGAGGCGCGCACTCGGACCTAATAAGTATGTGGAATTGCCTCTGATGACTAAGCATGCTGTTATATCCGATTTAATGCAGCCGCATATTCCTGTCTCGGGCTCTTGACATTTTTCATTGAACAACAGATAAAAAGCAGTCCACGTACCCGTGCTTTGTTACATACAAATACACAGATACTTGTTTTTAAAATGTTGGACTGAATAAGCAAAGACAAGGAAAAATAAACAATTAAAAACAAAACAATTTTCTATTACTGCTGTTGTCTTAAGAGAATAGTTATGTATGGTAATGAAAGCTGAAGGTATGTATGTTTTCATGAGCCCGTACAGGTACAGCGCCGAGTAATCGGGTTAGTTAGGGGTTAGGGTAATCGAGGAGCGAGGAAAAAGCCTGACGTAGCAGGTACCCCGAAATAAATTAAATTAATGCTCCCCTTTTCCATTTGTCACTAATACAACGCTGTGAATCCCATGTTATTTTACTCAGGGAAAAGGTTAAATTCCATAAAATCAGGTATACACTCTAAACCGATATTCTTTTTTATTAGTATTACCTAAACAAAATATAGGCAAGAATCTTTCTTATTGACAACTCAACGATTCGTTTGTTCCTGTTTTATATTCTGTAATTGATAACAATTTAGTTTTTATATAGACCCTAATAGTCTGCTATCTTATAAAATAAATACTACCTACGTATAATAATATTATTATTATCAATAGATGCCGTTATTATTGAAGTAAGTAGACTGTTTGAGGTAAGTAGTTTAAAAATATGTATCATTGTACACTCAATTATTTTGTAAGATAAATATTGTTAACGTAACTATAAGCTAATACTATGTTAAATATTACAGACGACAGGTGGGCAAAACCGAATTCGTACACCGTTAAATAATGATCATTGTAGCTCAATCGGGCCCTAGAGGAAACTACCTGCGAGAGTATCATTATGACCAGCTGATGCTCTGAGACTCGCCGCAATCTTTTTAAACGTAATCATTTATTTTTATATTAAGTTGGATTTTATTTATTTTCCTGATATTATGAACTGAGGAATAATATTATTGGGTACTTCCATTAAGTGAATTCTGTACGAAACATCTGCGACAAATAATCCATAATAATATTATAAATGCAAAAGTGTGTCTGTCTGCCTGTTACCTCTTCACGTTTTAACTTCAGCACCGAATTAGTTAAAATTTGATATGGAGATAATTTGAGTCCCGGGGAAAGACATGGGATAGATTTTTGTCCCAGAAATTATCCCTCAATAGACCGAATATGGGGGTGGAAGTTTGTATGCGAATGATATTTATATATTTATATTCATAAAGAATGGGGTAAGAAACAAATATGAAGATTGGATAAAATTACTAATTCTACGACGACAAAGTCTCGGGAATATAATATAAAATTTAAAACTACCAATGTTATTAGTGTTAAAGTAACATAGAAATACCGTTAAGTGTAATTGGACAAAAGTATAAGCTACTTAACTGACGGAAAATGTTGACTTAAAAATTGTTTTGAAACAAAAGCTTGTAGACCGTGAACTCGACACAAGTTAGGAAACTTCTTAGACGTGATCTCGATTTGAGAGCATAGGTACTAAGAAATTTAATCATCATCATCATCATCTTGAATAAACTAAGATTGTCCTGAAATATCTATTATTTTATTATTAACATAACGGAAAACTGCCGCTTTAGTCTATTGGTCGTAATTGCGACTACTGAGCAAGACGTTTTGGGTTCGAACAAAGTGTTTCTGGATTTTTCTGTGAAATTTTCAGTAGCAGCTCGGAGCTAGTATTTGTGCCTGATGGCAAAAGGCTCGCCCCTATTACTTGGGACCCTAAAAAAACATTGCTGGTATGTCACGTGGCTGTACATTAGTACACCTCTGCCTAACCCTGGGCACGACAGTCGTGATGGTATGTTCGATTAGCTAGAATCTGAAGTTCTATCTGTAGAGCAAGGTGTGCTAATATTGATGGATTCGTGACACGACTCTGTGTAACATTGATGTACTTAGTACATGATTGGAGAGCTAAACTATAGTTATTCAGTCAGTCAGTGTCCTGCTCGGACATAACATAATATCAAGCCTCTCAACTGATACAAGTTGTATTTATCGTACTTACGTTTCTATGTTCAATTAATATATAATTTTGAATTGATTTTTGTACGCATAATTTTAACCGAATTTATAAAGCCACTAGTAGAGATATAAATAACGGTATATTTTGAGAGACATCACGTTATTGGGTATTATCTTTTAATTTTTCACAGACAATGTTACATAATTGTTTTTTTAAACAAAATATAACGTATGTTCATCACGGATAATGTAGCATACTAATGGTCAAAGAATTATTCAGATCGGTGCAGTAGTTTGGAAGCCTATTCAAAACATACAAACAAACAAAAAATGTAATCTTACCTCTTTATAATATTAGTGTACATATATTTTTCGCTAGGCAATTTCTGACATTTCAAATTTAATATTACGAAGATAAGATGTCACGCTGTAAGCCGGAGAGAGGCGAGAGGTCAACGCAACGTAGCGACGACGGCGCTGTTGATAACACACCGTGACGTTGAACGAACGATAACCGTTTATAGATACCGACGGTAAAAGTTACACGTAACAAAGCAACTTCTGAATAACCCATAAAACAATGCAACTCACTCTAAGCTTTACAAGTAGTTCTAGTTAACTGTCTCGTCAATCTAGTTGTCGTATATGCGACTACTGACCAAGAGGTTTCGATTCCCAGGTTGAGCAAAGTGTTATTGGAACTTAGACCTCACCGCGTATCATATGGGACTTCAAATATACTGGTACCTTTTGCCTTAACGGTACGGTAACTTACTGTTGGTATGCTATAAGTAGTTCTAGATGACGATGCATAAACCTCGATGTAGATAAACTTCAAAATGATTCTAGGTCACAGCTATTAGCTGAATTCAACTTTGACTAAAGTTTCAGAAACAATTTGGTTAATGAATTTACACCGTATTGAACACTTGCATAGACTACGACAGCGGAGATGAAGTATCTAAATGCGAATACCAAGTGAATGAATTTTGTGTCTGTCCTAGTTTTTAAGAATAATATAATATTGCACGTGTTGCGTGAGATATTTTTTAGAGAACTGGTTTTGAATTTGCACCGGATACCTGTTTTTAGTTGCTATGATAAAAGAACCATCAGATTATCTACTGTCATTATCG
The DNA here is from genome assembly GCA_905163465.1 of Craniophora ligustri. Classification (NCBI taxonomy): domain Eukaryota; kingdom Metazoa; phylum Arthropoda; class Insecta; order Lepidoptera; family Noctuidae; genus Craniophora; species Craniophora ligustri. The sequence goes on along the minus strand of LR990954.1, from coordinate 10,976,778 downwards.
TATTAAAGAAACGTAGTTTTAAATACGGAAATATCACCCATATTTAACCTGATTTTGCTTTTTTTCAAATATTAAAATCAAATATTATTTTTTCATGAAAATCACATCAATAAAATAAATAACCAGTTTATCAAAATTTACAACTCACATTCACATTTATATATATTATTTCTTACAATTTCTGAATCCTTAACTACATAGAGTATGCTGTGTAGCTGTGTACATTGTAAATAGACGCAAATCGCTATGGCATGTCCATTATTAAGTTCTCAAACAAGAGGAAAATAATTTAACAGAACTGTACAAAATTCCTTATGCAATCATGGTTTGCGGTATGCTATAGCTCGAAATGTACAATCAAGCCCTTAGATTTGCTTCCCCCAAATCGACCATCTCGATTGACAATCAAAATATTGGCCAACGATCTCTTGTTGACTTTTGTCCGGTTATCGGTGGGCAGGCCTGACTCGAATTCAAAAGGAATTGTTTGATTAAAAATTATCCTACACCATTCTACAATGAAATAAATTCTTAGTATTATTACATATGAATTAATTGCTGGAAGAGATTTCATTAGAAATAAGTAATACCGTTGTACTTATCCGTTTGTACTATATGTTATTGTTTGAAATTGTTAAAATAAATATGTGCTATAAATTTACAATACAAAGTATGTATGGATATTTCATTTCTTGGCAAAGTCGGTGCTGGTAATTGCATATCTGGTCTAAATAAAAAAAAACGAACTGTCTTTGTCGACCCGATAAGCGCAGCGGCTATTTTGTGTGGTAAGGGTTATCCTAGTTTCGGAGCCCGGTAGCGGCAAATGTTTGTGTCATGAGTATGCACTTTCAATATGATTCATGGATTTTTTTGTTAATTCACTAAAAAAGTATTTTTTTCGTGAATTAACTCTCTAGTATCACATCATCGTAACACAAACCTCGTTGCTTAGCTCGGAACAAGATGGCGCTGTGTTATAATGCCTGGATATATTTATTTATTTACCTCTACATATGTATTTAATTATTTATAAAGTAAAATTAAGAGCAATATTAAGATGCTCCAAAGCTCCCAACTGGGTGAACGTAAGCCGACCGCGCGTGTTCTAATGAACAATCATGACGGCTTATCCATAACTTACCTAGTGGTACTGATCCCGTTGTTTACTAACTATAATAATTCAGTCCAATTTTATCTCTTTCTAATAAAGAACGTGAGAAGAAGATAGACAGAACGTGAGATAAATTTCGTCATTATCATCAACCCATTTTACTGGTCCACTGCGGGCACGGGTCTTCTCTCATTCTAGAGGGATTAGGCTATGATCCACCACATTAGCCTAGTGCGGTTTGAACGTCACACGCCATCGAGATAATATTACAGGTATGCAGGTTTCCTAACGATGTTTTTCTTCACCGTTTGCGCATGTGATTAATACGTACGCAACTTCGAAAAGACAGTGGTGGTGATTTATGATCGAACTTATGACATTATAGTCCACAGGTCACACTACTAGACTATCTTAGCCCATATTAAGTAGGGGGAAAATAAATTATGCAAACGTGCTCATTGCAGGGCACCCGCTAGATGGATCAACGAGGTAAGGAGTGGCTGTGGTAGGCAGGTATCACATGATCCCACGAGCTAGCGATGGGCAGTGTGTGTTCGCGATCCTCAGCAATGAGGAAACGAGGGAGAAGAAGAAGAAATGGCTCAAAATTATTATACATTATTATACGTATACTACAATTTATCAAAGATATTCTCAAGAGATGCGTGTGAAATATGTAATTTGTTCTACGTATATGTAGAGTAGTATCCGCTCAAATATCGATTTATATCGCAAAACTAGTTATTTATAAATATAAACGAAGACATCACTGGTTAGTAAATCATTATGTCGTGTTAAAAAACCGGTTCATTTAAATTATTATCAAACTATGTCGGACGTAATGCCTAGGTACTTACTATTCTGTGAGTAAGTCTGTCAAACCGTGCTAGGTGGACTGTAGCCTAATCAGTTGATGATTAGGCTATAGTCAATCAGATGATGATGATTTATATTAGTCATCATTTTCATTTTAATTACATGTATCGTATTTGTTATTATTATAATTTACATGTGTAACATTATTTTCTTTACTTAGGTTTAATCTCTAACGGGATACATTATACAAAATTACTCATCTTTACTATATTGGTAATGCCAGAATTATTTTAAATGTTTTCTTTAACAAAAACCTGAGAACCGAATCAAAGGAAAAAGTAGTATTTACTTATTTACAACAATAATATTATGAATCTTACAACCAATTTCTTTATTAAAATACAGACGAACCCAAACCTGATCTAAAACGATAAAATTCCATTTTATTAAAAATAATGCAAAAAGAAAGATTTCCATAAAGCTCTGAAATATACGATTGTTTAAACTGATAATCAAAAACATGACATTTGTCGTGACAAATTCCAAGAAATCCCTTTCATTAATCGACGTTTTTGTGGTGAATTATACGAGGATCCATGTGATAGTATATGTTGTGAACAGCATCATAACTAAAACCATAAATAATGACGCCAATCTATTCAATGCTGGTCCGGACATGTTCATTGTTGAATAGCCTCCCCAGTAAACGGCCGCAGCCAACCTGAACTATTATTATTATACCACCTGGATTCGAAAATGCAGTGTGATTTACGTAGTGTCCTAAATTATGTTAGTATAGATACTTTATGTTATTATATGCCTGCTAAAAGGTTTCGAGGGAATTAGTGGGAATATTTTGCAATTGAAAACGGCAATCCCCCTTAGATTGGTGAAAAAGTTCTAAGAGGGCTAATCACGGCGCCCGCCGCATCTAAGAACATGAAGAGATGAAGAGAACGCGTAAACGATTCGATATTTAAAAAAAAATCACACTAAGGCCTTTGAAAATGTAGCTCAGAAAACAATACCTGCTGCCTAAAAGATTTTATCAAAAATATTCTTCTAGTCACCTTTAATAATTGTCAGTATTATCTAGGATAATAGTATATCAGTCCATTGCTACCAGTCAAAGGTTCGTATTCAATAATATGATCCACGGAAGGAAAAGAAAAGGTAAAAGAAAGGAACCAAAGTTCATTTGCCTTTTCTTTGTGATAACGGTACCCATCCGCTTATTACGTATTCACTGCCCACACGTTAAAATGCATGCGACGGTGCTGCAGCTTAAGCAGACATTAATATTGGGGATCCCGTCTACAATACACTAAAGATTCAACTAGTTCTAACAAGGTTTTTAAAACCAAATTGGATTGAATTACTTGTCAAGAGAAGCTTTACCTAAATTCCCATCTTTAAGATTAATTTGTATAAAACTATCGCTCGATCCTGACACTAGGATTACGGGGGATCTATAGAACATAGAATCTACATAAAAAGTTTTAGATCGATCGGCATTGAATCAATTCCGTGAATCGATTCTTGGCCCACAAGAATCGAGGGATTTTATCCATGTAAATTTCTTACGAGCCGTTCCTAAAGAAATAGGGTTGTATCAGATTTCACATTTAAAAAGGGCACGCGCGAGCGAACGTTTTCTGGAAGTTAATATGAATCCTTTGTTATTTAAGATTCTTTTATGAAGCCGCTCAAATTTATTTTCATTCGATTCTGAACGTGTTTTTAAATCAAGTGTGAAAAGTTCTTCTATTGTTTTATTTATATCTAATTTTAAACTGGTTCATCGAATATTTCGACAAGCCTTTTAATAAATATACAATTGATTGGTTAATTCTTTGAAAACACCAAGTATTATTTTTTAAATTGTTTATTTTATGATTTTTTTAACTGTTAGAGACGAGGTAAAAGTGTGAATTTGCATGCACATGTCTTTAGGTCGTTTATTAAGTGTGTCGAGAAAGTTTTAAGAGAATGCAATTTTATTTGCCGAGATATGCCAGAATATCCGTTCAAATCGCATTGCAGTTCTACTCGTGTTGTTTCATGTACTGCTATCTTAGTATAATCAGCAAGTTGCAATTTATTCCGGCTATCTAGTGGAACCGATACAATTGCGCACCTATCTAAGTGTCCATAGGTCGTTATCTCATATTGTGTATAAAGGCATCGGTAGTTTTCATCGGTGGTTTTTAACTATTCCATTATATAATTTCGGTATATCTACAAAATTCATTTGTATTTTTTTTTATCATATCTACCTTATTTCGATTAAACTCAAATTTGAATCATACTCACAATTCTTGACTTAGCGATTAATAAATTCATCATCAAACCAATTATTGCCCCGCTACTGGTCACGGGTATCCTCACATAAGGTCCACCACCACGCTAGCCTAGTGTGGGTCGGCAGACTTTTCATATCTTCGAAAGAATCTCTCAGGTATGCAGATCGCTAACGATGTTTTATGTCATGTTTGAACATGTGATATATACGCACATAACGTCGAAAAGGCAGTAGTGCGAACCTTGGGATCGCACTCAGGACTATGTGCATTGTATATTTTACGATGATTGTTACCCATTTATTGTTTTATCTAAGTCCTTATCTAAAAAGTACGAGAGTTGTAAGTTGAACTCAGTAAATGAATTGTTTTGAGGAATAGCTTTCAGCCTCGTCAGACAGTAGTAGAGGAAGAAACGTTCGGCCGCGAACATGCATATATCACATTTGCATATATTTTCGCATCAAATCGAGCGCCAAGAACTTGACGATGTCGTATTCATACTTGAAATTTTCTCATTATGGTAAGTCTACATTTAGACTAATTATAATAGAAGTATTTAGGAGAAAAAACTTCAGAAATTGTTAGAATTGATTTCCTACTGTCTGTATGAAATTCAAAGGAAATCAATTGAACAAGTCGCGAATATCCCTGTGACAATTAAACGGGGTTTAATATTTAACCACAATATGATGCGGGAAATATTGAAGATTCATAATTTATTTTTGGAACGACATAGTTCACATTAATAACTGAATAATGGAAAGGAGAACAAGCAATCAGTAAACTATTATAACTTTCATAGTTTAAACTCCATTAAATTGCTTATCGTGAAGCAAAAGTAGTTATAGGATATCAAATTGTGCTTGAGGTTGCCCCCCTATGACGAGGGGTGACAGCCAGCCGAAAATTTCGAATCATCAAAGTAACTTTATTTGCGTTAATATTTCATGTAAAGCTGAGATCAAGTGAAATGTCCTTCAAAATGTATGTATGGAATAAGTAAAAGGGCTTCGTGGCTAAGTAATAACTATGCTGATCAATCGATCAACAAAATTAAGCTTCACCTGCTGAGGTCTGGCTTAACTTTCAACAAATCGAGAACATATTGTGCTGCCTAAAAAATACAATATATAGAATACTTGTGACAATCGTTGATGCTAGTCAGAAATACGAAAACTCTGGCAACCCTTTTGATATCGGTCATCATATCAACCGATGAACGTCCACTGTTGGACAATCATGACATAAGTCTTATTGCTTCACAGCAATCCTTGCAACCAATAACAGGGCAATAGTCACCTATTGCCCTGTTATTGGTTGCAAGGATTATGATCACCGTTTCTCATAAAGCAATCCCAAATTAGGAAATGGGTTCGGTAAATTATGATATAGGATGTGTACTAAAAGGGTTTGATATGTGACTGTATTAGATATAGGAGTTTATTACATGAAACAAATGCAGCCTCGCATTTTTTAACGACCAGTAACTGTCGGCACTGCCATTGGCATTCGCCGTTTTGTAAAGCGAACGAAAATGAAAACGTTCCCATGTCGATATAGGTTCCTGTGCAAGTTATATTTTTTCCTGTTGAATTTATCAACAGAAAAAATATACTAGTATTGTTAGAGTTTACAAACTAACAATAATGCTTTTTTAATCTATAGTTATCTACTAGGGTTTTATTTTTACTAGGTATCGTTGACATCAGAATATTAAAGATAAAGCGGATATTTTATCAATCACATAGGTACGTAGCCATGTATATGTGGAACTTGACACATTACGAAAAGAGCCATTGTCTTCCAGCTTTGTCAAAATGGGAAACGCCGCGTTGAAAGAACAGTCAGTTGTCAGGTTAAACAGCCGGTATAGAGAAGAAAGGCTATTCAAACCTACGAAGCCGGATTTACTCCAGATCTAGACAAAAGATTTTCAGAATGTTCGTAGGCGGATATTTAGAAGACCAACGGAAACTGAGCCATGTACACTGTCGAAATGCAGTTATAAAAATATACACTGGGAACTGAGGAATTGCGCTGAATGTGTCTTAATAATAAAATCTTAATTTTATCGGACTTAGCACTAACTACTCACCTGCCATTACTACCACCTGCCACTACTTTTAACTGACTTTGCAAAAAAGGGTCTGAAATTTGACTGCATGTTTTTTTTACGTATCTTACACGATATTATCATGCCTTGCAAACCAAATGCAATTACTCTTTTCGCGTCCAGGTCAGTATGGCTCCAAAATGGTTCCATGTAAATTTAATTGTCGTTGGATCATCTGCTTTACAGATGCCCGACTGATCACTTCTGAATCAAACAGTAAATGTCAAGGTCTATGGGTAAAGGAGAAATACGTGTTGGATTGGTCTACCAAGTCCTTGCCGACAAACAGCAAGAATGAATAGATAGCGTATTATGGATCTTATGTCATTCCTGTTTTACAATTAAACTAAGTAGAAACAGGTAAGACTCACTAACGATAAAATCATTTTTTTTAAAGTAAGTCGAATTTGACATCACCATAATTTGTATAAAACGTTAATTTTTAGCTTTAGACTTTATGACACATTTGTTTTTAGTTATGATTTTAAGGAGTTTACAGATCATTAATTCAGCCTTAGTATTTTCCTAAGCCAGTTTTTTGCTAAAAATATAAAGCTACGCTTTTGACAGTACCTAACTTATACCTACAATAACCACTGTTATTTAAATTACCTTCATCTTTCGGCTACTTTAATTTTTTCTTATTAAAATTATGATAGCAATGTTGAAATGACAAACCAATTTAAAATTGGCAAGCTAGACGACTCTTCTTATAATTGGAAATATGACTTACTGGTTTTACTCCCCTTAAATCTTATTTTATAAGAAACAAGGGAGATTTTCTGTAATAAGCATGTATGGGTGAATTGCACAAGCAAGAAAAATACACGGCAAAGCTGAGAACGGTAGTGCAATGTGCTGATTTTTAATTTTATATATATTTTCTTAACAACGTAAGTGCTCCTCTACCTGGGCAAAAAATATCATTGATTTCTACCCTCTAATTAACCAAAAAAATAATTATAAAGTGTTATTTTATCATCACGGTGGCCTGTCCCGAACCCAGTTCCGCTCATAAAATACCTTCCCCTGCAAATACATTCGTAATATGGATTTAAGTAGGTTTTGTTATCATTAAATTATAATATATCCGATCAAATAAAACTATTTTTGTTTGTTTATCTTCTTTCTCATGGATTTGACAGGCAGTCAACTTTTGTCTGGAAAAAAGTTATCATTTCAAAGGACAGTAAGTTTTAGTAAAATAGCCACGTCAACATTGCGTTGTTACGCACCTCTCACCTTTCCTCGCTTTGGATCAGCCCGGGTCAAGCTCTCGGCACGAATGCACCGGTCCTAACGTCTTGCGGTTACCCGCCAAAGAAGTAAGTTTATCATTTCAGTAATATGGGGACAAAAATATTTTCATTTCGGTGTCTGTTATAACTCGTGCTAGATTTCTTTAATTTGTTTCAAAATTGTATATAATATCGCCGTAAGTACTCTTTTGTTTGAGTAGTGTTCATATTTTTTTAATAATTTTATTTTGGTGTTAAATGTAGAACTAACCTCTATTTTATCATCTCAGTGTTATCATTTCAGTGGATTCGGTGGACAGTTATACCCGAAATGATAAAACCACAAAGTTTTAGAGATCCTTGTGTCAAATACAAAGTCTTGTAAGTTTTGTAATGTACTTTTACCTAGAGTGTAGATTAGATTATTCAGGTGTATTTGCTGTATAATATTTGTATTTACCAAACCAGCAGTAAAACTCATAAAACCTGATAAGAAAAAAAATCAAATTCTCGGAAGGGCTGTTTTTTATTTTATTTTTTACTTTTTAGTGTCTGCAATAGGTTTGTAGTAATAGGTCTCGTTGGTCTAGTGGATGTTCAGTGCGACTGCCGAACAAGAGGTCCTGGGTTCGATTCCCAGGTCGAGCAAAGTGTTATTGGGTTTTTATGTGAAATTCTCAGTAGCAGCTCGGAGTTTGGATTCGTGCCCGGTTAATGGAAATAGGCTCGCCCCCTATTACATGGGACCTAAAACATACCGGCAAAACGTGGATGTACATTAGTACACCTCTGCCTAACCTTTTGGGGATGACAAGCGTGATGGTATGTAATGGGTTGAACAATAAACGCGTCATCTACGTAGAAAATTTGAGGGTTTCTCTCAATTTCCCAAGGATCCACTCATCAGATCCTCACCATTTCCTTCCCATTTTATGGGACCACACGGGAAGCATCAGCTTTCATATGAAAAGAATCATCGAAATCAGTTGGCGTGATAATGAGTTATTCGTCCATTTGTCACTCACATATTATTATTTAATGCAAATTTAAGACTTATATGATTTTCTCATGGATGCCACTGTCCAAACTGAACAAAATTGAAATGGGACCACACGGGAAGCACCAGCTTTCAGATAAAAAAAAAATGATCAAGATCGGTTCACCCAGTCGAGAGTGCTGAGGTAATAAACATAAAAAAAAATTACAGTCGAATTGACAACGTCCTCCTTTTGGAAGTCGGTTAAAAAATGGCACCATACATATCTAGACATGGATTAACGTTTATGTAAAAGGATTAAAAGTACTAAGCTATTACTACTAAGATATTTTTATAATATTTCTTATTCATTTATTGTGTTTTGAAAATATAAGAGTTGGTTTAATTTTAGAAGTTTTACTTATATACCTGTAGAACACTATTCTCGTCTCGTTACCAATTTAACCTACCTAGCATTTTTCTCTTAGTGCAATAGGTAGACATTATGTATTATTATTAATGTCATAAATGCAGCCATAATATTATTCAGAAACTTTAAGCTTTCTAATCGCGCTTCGTTCACTCTTTTGAAAATATATCAATCAGTTTGTATTTGAAAAACAAACGAAAATATTTATTCATGTTTACCAGCATTTACGATAAAGTTTTCCAACATTTTCACACAACACAACAAGAAAAATTACCAAAGGTTATATAAGTAAAGAAACAATTCATTCATATCACAATAAACAATACATTAAATAATAATAAGTATTACGTTGGGGGAGGCCTACGTTCAGCAGTGGACGGCTATAGGCTGATGATGATGATGATGATACGTTGATATCGTAATACTAACAGTAATATCAGTATATAAATGATGATATTAAAATAACTGTGTACTGATATTAAAATAAGAGTATTAAAATACTGTCCTGTCTCAGTGTTTATCTAAAATTCATGGAAATCAAACCTAACAAAGTACGGAACCCTGGCTGCCAAGCGCGGTTGTTCTTAGCTGTATCATTTCGGTGGATTTATTTCATTCCGGTGCACAGATTATCATTTCAGTGGTAATTTTTATCATTTCGGTTTACTTTTCATTTCAGTGGACGTTTAAAAATTCATCCTTAAATATTTATGTAAGTTTTGATGATATTTGATGTCCACTCACACCCAATGGTATAAAATAGGCTAAGGTTTTATTAGTCACAAAAAATATGTAGATAGCATTGAAATAAAAAAAACCCACCGAAATGACAAATAAAAAGCTCTTGTTGAAATTCACCCGTATATTGTTTTCTCACAGGTGCCTATTCGAATTCTGACCAAATTATAGGACGCTTTTACTTTCTATGTTTAGAAATAATACTTGTATGAATATATTACTATTTACCACAATAAACGTAATCTAGAATATGATTCAGTAAATTATCGTAGGTAGTATGTATCCTTGAATTATAGAAATAGCAAAGTAGACGAACTAAAAATATCACTCATTGTATTATTAGATGAAACCATGAATTATTATGATACCAATAGCGATCCACCATAATAATTATTTCTTGAATGCAAACTAATTAACTTATCCACTCCCGCTAAAATGAGTTATACCAGAAATCTAACCGTTCAGTTAGATTTCTGGTTACTCCTAAGAAATCAGAACCAATGCTTAGGGATATTGGTTTATTCTCATCTGTCAGTAAGCAGGGTAGTCTCTTCACGGTCGCCAATTGGATGTTCTCTGCAGAGTCATATGTCTCCAATACGACATAAGGAGACTATTTACAAGAACTGCGGCTAATATGATGGTAAATGGCATACATTACATAACTGAAGTATACAATTTAATGTATTCCGATTTCCGAAATAAAACTGTGCCAGGGGGTCTGCATCAGCTTTCGAACTTCAGGAAGTTAAGAAATCTATTAAAAATCTTTAACGTTATTCAGTTGTGGTGGAACACAACAATGAGTCTTCTTGCGCAATAAAATCTGTAGGTCATCGTTATTCAGTAGCACCTTCCCGCAGATAAAAAGCAATATCGTAAGTTTTTAATAAAATAATTAAGTGTTAATTTTAAGTGCCTGCCTACTAATACGTGTTCTTCAATAAAGTCGGATCTCAAAATCCACAGAACACATGAATTTTTAAAGATGAAACGCCCAGATGGGGCTAATTGCCAAATTTATTCACTCACTCGCTTTCATCCAATTATTAATGAAAATTTGTGAAACAGGGAAAGAATTAATTTAAATTGATTATTCTCCTCTCAACTATAGAAATTAATTATATTTTTAAATTGGGCTCACAAAGGCTTTAGTTTATGTTTTATTTGCCTCGCTGCGTTTCAAAGTGCCATTGTTTAATAACCCTAGCATTGGATTATTCTTGTAATGTTCTGGATAAATAAACGGAGCATTCTAATGCTCCGTTTATTTTGATTATCAACAACCAAAAATCACTCATATGGCTGCGTTCAATGAGGCATTTCTTCTACCAATCATAACCCCCTTTAGGGTTATATATGTTCTGTGATCATAACAATAGTGATAAAGAAGTCAATCTTTTGTAATGGCCATTATGGGCGGAAAAGTGATATTTTCTTGTCTTGACTAAAACAAGTTGGTACATAGTTAAGTAATACTTTATCTTTAAGCTTTGTAGGACCAAGTCGTTATAATATAATTATCGCCTATTAATATTACTTGGGACTCCTCAGCTACATTAGTGACGCGATAATCTGCACCTAATGCATCGAAATCTATGGAAACTTATGATACATAACTGTATTTATTCCAACGTTAATAAGAATTCAAGGGTACTAAAACCTAGTCATAGTTTATTCGTATCTTACTAACACTGACATAAAAGCTAACTCTTTGTTTGAACTTTGGCGTGGCATTGGGGCTTGTTGCAACTTGTAATTGTATGACTAATGTGATTTATCCGGATGGCTCATATACAATTTTGTGTATCATAGAATAAATTTAATATAACAAAGCCACCGACAGGACGACATGACACTCAAAGATTACCTTTAAATCCATTCTCTTTGCATCGTCTTACAAGACAATTAACGTAACGCGATACTGAGAAAACGATAGCGGCAAACAATAAGTGGTGCTGGTTGTCAAACAGTGAAACACTTCGTGGAAAATGTGCGATGTAAACAAGACCTTTGTGGATATCACGTCTTCATATCTTGCGTGGAGCCGAAGCGATGGTAATGCACTCGACGTGACGCCCACATTATAGAAGCCTCGACGTAAACCGGACACTGATTAGCGACTAGCGTGCACCACACAAACTCCAAACAAACTTACTTTAACTTACATCGTGCTTTATACGAACGCATTACAACATTACAACCGCGCAGTTCTTCACTCGTACGTTCAAATTCAAATACATTTTTCCAGTAAAGTTCGTTTTACTTACCGGTTTAGTGAGAACTACGTCCAGCCATGACTTTACAGCTTACACATGCACACCGCAGCCAATCGTCAGCTTAAAAACAAACTTTATAAAGTTTTTCAAAGTTGCTGCACTACGTAAAATATTAAATTGTTCACTTAAAAGTATGACAGAATTTATTAAATGAGTCAGGAGCGAATATAATGTCGTTGTTACAGGAGTACTGGGTGTTTTTTGTAGTTCAAACAGGTTTCCGGCGGCGGAAAGTGAGTTTGTAAGTTTGTTTGAAACGGCGACGCGGAGCCAGAGCGACTCGAACACGGACGCTCAGTCGGAGGTACCACGCGGTATGACAGGCCCGTCCCGAGCGAGCGCTGCAAGCGGCGGTGGATCGGAGCGGCAACGTCGCGCGGACCTACCCCGCGCGCAGGGGGGTTTAATGCCTCCATGGCCCACCTAACATGATGGCGTCATTGTTTCATCATTTGTTATCTCATAGCTCCCGAGGGCATAAGAATTCTGTATGTATCCTGGCTGCGTACTAATGCAAACAAGTGTCCAACTTACGTTCGCGCGGTAAAGTTTCAAAAGCTTCGATTTTCTGACAAATACAATATTAAGTATTATTAAGAAATGAATATAAAAAAGTTAATTTGAAATATAAGTAGGTACCTAGGGAAGTTACCCAATACTATTAAAATTAAGTTGTTATATAGTCGTGTAGTCATACCAAGGAAGAATGCAATTTAAGTTTAGCATAATATGCCATAAGTTATTTTGGAGTATATTCTCCGCGACAACAAAAGCTTTAAGCCATAATATTTAACTACTTTGGTCATTAAGTTGTTCAGTCAAAATACTATAGTATTCACGAATGCATTCACAAAATTTCCGGTGAGTCACGCGCAGATAATGCACGCATGTTGGTCAACCAATAGACCCAGTCAGCAGGTGACCGGTGACAAATCTAATAATCACTACCTTAGTACCATTCTTACATTCCATACATCTAAATAGTATGTATGTACACATTTATAAACAACAGGCAAATTTGATTATATTTATAATGCAATAAGGCGGTACCTATATTATACCTTAAATAATATGTATACTTATATATTAAATAAAACTACTTTTTAATTATTTTGTCGCGGTAGTTGAATGTTACGTGTGTTATGTGTACGAAATGTAGGGATTAAATAATAGCAATATAGATACTTACCATTATAAAATCTGTTAAAATTTGTCGATATAATAAATAAATAGATAAATATTGGCTCGATAGGAATGGTTTTAAAGATATATTGGCATCATCACTATGGACCAAAATAAATTGTTACATATATAGGTATCTATATATACTCTATCTATATATACGGAGAAAATTTTAATGCGTAACGGATAATTATGCTTCCCTAATTTTATTAAATAAGCTTTACGGATACAGAACAAATTACTCGAATAGAAGTTTAGTGATAGTTGTGCCTTAAATAATTTAATTTTAAAAGTTATCGGACGTGCTATTCGTTCAAACAAAGTACAGACCAAAATAATAACACAGAGAGAAGGACAATTAAACTTAAATATAAAAAATATGATAGTGGTGATTGCACAAACTTTGCTGACTTATATTAAAGCTGAATAGGAACTTGCTAAAATGAATTCAATTTTCTCTTTAACTCTACTACTACCCGCTTAAATGACAAACCCAGTGATAGGATATAAAATAAGCTACTTTATGCTAATTCTACGTAAAATCAACTTTATCAAAAACATGTGCTTACGAAGCGTTCAAAAGCGGTCAAAATGTGATGAAAGATTTCCCTCGCTCTCGTAGGCTATCAACGTCTTCAACTGAAGTTAACATCGCAAAAGTGAACGAAATATGTACTGAAAATACTCATTCAAGTTTGAGATAGGTAGCCGCAGACGAAAAATGGTACGGCCATTTTTAAAAATTACTGGATATGGAACATGTTGCCGCTCGGCTAGTCTCAAAAGACCTAAATTTTCTCAAAAAGCACAATCGAATAAAAGTCGCTGAGGACATGCTAGGACGAGTCAATTCCAACGCAACATGCATGAAGCGTATTGTTACTGGTGACATGGTTTTAACATGCACCTACACTAGTCAACAAGCTTCGGCCTTACAACTGAACTGGAACCGAAAAAACACGCCTAAGTCGGACTGTTTTCTTTGAATATCGCGGTGGTGTGCACTCGGAATTCTTGCCAGAAAGTCAAAGTCAAACGGTAAATGAAAATATTATTTGATTGAATATTACTTGATCGTTAAGCATTTAAGAGAGCAAATTCGATGAAAAAGTCCAAATTAGTGGAAAGTAAGTTCTTAGACTTTGATCTATGACAATGCGCCTCAAACTCAAAAAATACCACCGAGCACGGAAAAAGAAAACTTTTTGCCGCAACTCAAATTACTACTTCGAAAAATGGTGATTGGGTTAGGTGCATACTTTGAAGGCGATAAAATAAATTTGAATTAATTACTTACCTATATTTTGTGTATTATTGATCTTTTCCAGGTACCTGCTTGGTAGAGTAATAAATAACTATGTTAAAAGAAATAACTATCACTGTTGAAAAGGCATTACAAGTAACGGGCAATTACGGGATCCCACATTGAGCTCGGTGTAAACTTGACTTGTTTTAATATATTGACAAAGCAGGTTATCTTAATAGTCTAATTGTCTCGGACGAGGTTCTTAAAGTCTTGACTTCAATTTTCAGATCGAGCAAAATGTAACAAGTTGTATCTACCAGCATGAAGTGATGATTTATGCCTGACCAGTCCGGCCTAGCCTAAAATGTTCCAATGAATTATGGAATGTAAATTAGCGTGATCTAGTTCTGAGTTGAGTAACAAATTAATATGATAAAGCTGAAGAGTTTGTTTGTATGTTTGTTTGAACGCGCTAATCTCAGGAACTATAGTTGGAATTGTTTTTTTTTGTGTTGGTCAGTCCATTTATAGAGGAATATAACATCAAGCTACGACCAATAGGAGCGGAGCATAAATGAAAAATGTTGTAAAAAGATGACGCAGACGAAGTTGCACGGGTCAGCTAGTACATATTAAGTATACGTAGGAATATTCATGACTCAAGTACAAATATTCATGCTCATTACAAAAATATTTGACCAAACCGGTCCAAATCCGTTATTATTTTATCAGTCACATTGATTTTACCTTCGAGATGACCCGCATACTCACACGAAAATGAAATAAAGGCACTTAAATAGAAGCACTTAGCACTTTACTAATACTGTCTCATTTATATTAGAACTTACATTATTTTATCGGCACACGTCGTTACATCCCGTACGTGACCATTCCAGCAGAATTACTACTAATGGTGATTGCTATAAGTTGGAGGGTTTTATTGTTGGCTACTGATATAAATAATTGTGTCTTTATTTCGGTACGAAGCATAACAGGTTCCATCCACAAACGATGGCATGTAAAGAGAAAAAATATGGATGAGTTGGGAATGTTGGGATCTTTGGCAATCTTATTACAATTATTGACGTATGTTAAATATTATTTATGTCGATAAATTAAGACCGGTAGGGAATAGCGAGATTATTAGTATAGTATTAGATATATAGTATTAGACGTAGTACCTCCACCTTACAGAAGGTCTTCTGTAAGGTGGAGGTACTACGTCTAATACTGTGGTGCCAGTGCCTGGTTGTACATTGCGTGATGGGTTTACATACCTTTACATTTGGCTTGGCACCGTCTTCATACCTTTAAAACTAAAAAGAAGTTAAAACTGTATTAAGTTATTTTTAACTTTTTAGTTTTGAAGTCGGTTTTTTATATAAATAGACCTTACATTTAATACTCCTTACATGTATCTTTACAGTTGACCCAATGCGATAGTGCAGCTTAATTGTTATGACAAAACTTAGGTAATAGATATTGCACAAAACAACAAAATTATTATTATAAATTCTCATGAAGAGAACTACTAATGCACCTACTTATATAAATATTATTGAAAATAACTATCTAAAAATAAACTTATCTTAAAAGGTGTATACAATAATAATATAAAACTAATAATATCTTACAGTATAACTCACAATATTCAGTGTAACCTTTGCGAATTCACTCAAGTTACATGAAAATATATCAATCCGATCGTGAACTTCGTTCACAATACGGATAGCTCTGATGACCTGACCTGTAAGATTACATACACTCACTAAACTATTTACACGTTCAAGCGATATATTTTCGAGGAGACAAAACAATCTTCAAATTCGGTGCATTCTAAAAAAAATTCGTTTAAAAATGTATTCGTTTGTTCGAATAAACTGGTTTATTTATTTACATTTTTGTCCCCAATATCGATGAACTTCAACTTCCCAGACATCCGGATTTACCGGGACGTCTGCGTCTATTTTAAATTGCATTTATTTGAAGGTTTATACTGTGCTCATCTAGGACAAGGTATTTTATTATCGTTGCAGTTAAGTCAATTTGACAATAATAATATATCTTTCAAGTAAGTTAAAGTTAGTTCATGTCATTCTCTTAAGATTTGTCGACACATAAAGGTATTACAAAAACTTAAACATACATATTTGTTTATGAAACCGGTAAACATGATGTAAATGTAGTGTTTCTAATACTTCCAAAATTGCAAACATTAAATGGGCCAATATAATGACTGCTACAGATAATTGAACTATTGACGTATGGCGACTAAACTATGCGCTTAATTCTAGGGTTAAATACACGCAAAACGAGTGCTATTTCAGTCCTCGTCGGCTCTTTATAAACTTTCCACGGCACTGAACTTTACACCTTTTTCGTATTTACAGAATCTATTAAATTTTTGAGTGATTTCAAGAATCTTTGTATACAAAAAAACCGGCCAAGTACGAAATCGCGCATAAAGTCCATACTATTGACTACCAACAATTAGTAAACAACAGTAGATACACAATTGAATGAAAGGTAAATTGCGATTTAGGATTTATGACGTATTAAAAAAAACTAATTACTAGATCTCGTTCAAACTAATTTTCAGTGGAAGTTGGTATGGTAATGTACATCATATATTTTGTTTAGTTTTATCATATTCTTATTTTAGAAGTTACACTTCACACATTTTACCACTTTGGAAGTGTCTCTCGCGCAAACTAATCAGTTTAGAAAAAAAATATATTAGAAACGACCTATCCATAAATACTCTGGTGCTTTCGACAACGCTTGGTGGCCGATGTTACTGCTTAAATTAAAAAGTCGTGGTTGCTTTAGAAATATCTACACTCTTATATACTCGTACTTCTTACACGGAACCGTTAAACTGACACTTGGGCACCATTCTGTGTCGAAGGCACTGACTATGGGATGTCCTCAAGGTTCTGTAATCGGGCCGTACCTTTGGAATCTGGGATTTGATGATTTTCTCGCGATACCGCTCCCGCACGGCTGTTCATTGACTGGTTACGCGGACGATGGCCTTCTGCTCATTCAGTCAAATACGCGGTCTGGTCTCGAAAACTTAGCCCACTCGTGTTTACATTTAATATCCGCGTGGGGCGAACGGAACTGCTTAACATTCGCGCCGCAAAAAACCTTTCAACTAATCTTGAAAGGTAGTCTTAAATCCTCGCCTAGCATCAAATTCGATAACGTCACCGTAAAAAGAAAGGAGTCAGTGTGTTACCTCGGTCTCGTACTTGAAAAAAATTTTTCATTTATTGAACACATTAAAACTGTGGGTGAAAAAGCTAAACGTAACTTTTATGCTTTGACTAGAATATCTACGGCTACATGGGGTTTATCTTTTCATACATTAAAAACCATCTATGGGGCTACTTACCTAGGCTGTATGTGCTACGGAGCACCTGTTTGGGCCGATAGGGCCACCATAGGTGCGGTACGACGTAAGTTACTTCAAAGTCAGCGTCTAGCATTGATATTTTTATGTAAAGCATATAGGACTGTTAGTACGGAAGCACTACCAGTACTCGCGGGAGTGCTGCCAGTCGATCTCGAGGCACAACGACGTGCTGCAATGTATTTCGCTTCAAGAGTGTACTTGAAAAATGAATTCCTTTTAGAACGTGACCGGGCTAAGATTATTAGATTGTTTAAACCCCAGGCCGACGTTTGGGAGGAACTCTTAGACGAATGGCAGATAAGGTGGGATTCTTCTACTAAGGGCCGCCATCTCCACCAATTCTTTCCATCCGTTCGTGAGCGGCTGGAGAGGACTTGGTTGGAGGTGGACCACTGTGTTGCCCAATTCCTTACAGGACACGGCAACTTTAAAAGTAAATTGTTTTCATTTAAGCTTGTCTCCTCACCATTGTGCCCTTGTTCAACGAACTGTGAATACGAGCAATCTGCACATCATATCCTGTGGGAGTGTAGTCTATGGCAAAGTGAACGCAATATTATGCTCGATAGTTTGCAAATTATATCTGGGGTGATTTATTACTCGGACCTTGTTGCGACTAGGATGAATTTCCGTGCGTTTAAGCGTTTTTGCCATACCTATTATTGGAATCAGATATAATAGCTCACATTATTAGGACCCATAACTTATTAATTTATCATCCGTGGTGCCTGGCAACTGGGCTTAACTCAGTTGTAAACATCTGTTCTCATATCAATGACATGTAAATTCTATTCTGTCTCTCGCTTGATAAGGAGGGAAGTGAAAAAACTGATATTTTTCTTACTCCTCCTATATAACTTCATGATTAATTTCGCTGCGGGTTCCAAGACAGTTAAAATCATTCCCCTGGGACACGTCGGACTTCATTGTCTCGACGATTTTCTGGATAGTTACTATTGTTGATCCTGGTTTACAGGAGTTGCAGTAGTAGGGATTTGGGTGGTGGGCAAGTATCCATAAATACCTCACACGTATGGGATTGTGAAAAAAATAATTAAGTATGAGTAATCCCCAAATATTTTTTTCTGTTTTTGTGTGAAAATCTTAATGCGGTTCACAGAATACCTACATTTATTTACCAAGTGTACAGTATAGTTCTTATAGTTTCGGAAAAAAGTGGCTGTGACTTACGGAAGGACAGACAGATAGACATGACGAACCCTAAAAATAATGGCACGTATTTTTTCCGCGATAAATTTCTGAACTGATGAAGTGATATTAATACAAATTTGCATACTCTGTATAGTTAAGTACAACTGTATAGTTAAGAGATAGTTTTTATCACATTATTATTGCAATCCAACGAATAACTTCGCTACAGCAACTCGTAGCCTAGTCTGATAGTAAATATAAATAACAAATCAAAATACGATCAGGAAAGTAATCTATTTATATGGGGGTGTTAAAGAGATCTTAGATCATGGTCGAGTATTACAATACTCAAGTATTACGTCAGTTATGTGTCCTCTCCCATAATATACTTGCCATAAGGTAGGAAAAACTACGTACCTATAGAATACTATAATAAACAGGCGCACACCTTTTTCCCAAAGGTTATAAAACGGGCGTACGATGGCGACGTTACATATTAGATTAGCATTCTTCTTGTGCGCTAATAGTTATTTATAAGAATAACCAATCCAGATAAAAAGCCGGAGATTATATCAGATTTTCTTGTATACTTTTGGAATTCATTATATTAGAAGCTTCATTTGTAACATTAGCGAAACTTAGCATCACGGTTTCAAAAGCTGGTTCGGTATTGATAGGTGTAGGTTATAGGTATATAATACCAATGTAATGTGTGATTTATGAGATAGTAGAAATAATAATATGAAAACTTAATATTTCCAGGCGGCAGAAGATATAGTAGCACTCAGCCACTCACAAGCATGTAGGTTTCCTAACGATGTTTTCCTTCACCGTTTGAACATGTGATAAATATGTAGGTATGTAACTTCGAAAAGTCAAGACCTGCCTTGGGATTGATTTCGAGACCTTCGTTACACCACTAGGATATACATAATTATATTATAGTAATATATAATGCAAAATACACTCAGTTTAACGTAAGCGAAAAGTTATTGGTTGCATAATTACCTCTTCAGACAGAACTTTGAAAATGAACTTTGAAAATGAACTTTGAACTTGACAGTTGAAGTAACTTTATTAGGGCAAAAGCGTTGGGTAGTAAGGGTGAATTGAAGTAGCCACAAAGGTAATTTAAAAAAATTATATATCCCAAATCGCCTCATTTTAACGCGTTGGCACTAACGACTTGATTAGCACAGCATTATCAAATGGTGCCTTTTGTAGTAAGGGTCGAATCCCGATTGGGGCAAAAGGTTGTTTGCCTAAAATGTTTACCTGAGTCGTCGATGTTTCTATGTATAATTTATGTATGTGTGTATACATAAAGAAATGCAGGGTATCAACAAACTAGTATCCTACAAGCCTCGTTACTTAGCTCGGATCTAGATGGCGCTATGTCATAATGTCTGGATATATATACATATTTAGTATTATTATTATTTATGAATAATTACATTAAATTTCATACCCACTTATATTTTACTAGATATTGTAATATAGTTGTATCTCAATGAGTCAGTAAAAGAACTTGACTGACTCTGACTGATCGACGGCAACATGGATTAGGTTCCTTGTTGAAAAGGTTTATAGTTCTAGGAAGTTTGAACTTGCCTTTCTTGATTTCTTGATATTCAAGGACCAAAGAGATAACATAAATTTATCTTAAATAACCATATATGGATACGCGTTACTGTGGCAAGTTATGTGTTGGTTTGCAATAAAAAAATATTTGTATTATAAAATAAGACATGCTGTCCCATCCCTCAAGTTAGACCAAACTACACCAAGTTTCATCAAAATGAGTTCATTAGTTCAGAAGTTTTTTCCCCATGGGGAAAATTCCATCGTGGACAAACAATACCAATGACATGATTTTTTTATACATAACGATACTATATTAAGATCATATACATAAAGAATATAATGTGATAATTGGATATATGGGCGCCCTCTTCGTTAGAGTTCATTTTCCTGAAGTGAATGTGTGCATAATAGGCTTTAGTTACACAATTAAAATTTTATTGGCCCGACGTTGACGCTGCTTAAGACTAATCCTGCTGGGATTAGCTGCTGGCATTCCAGACAGCTGCTTTTGTTGTGAATTTAAATACTTAAGCCGTGAAAATTTATTTTCTCTTGCCCCTATTGGGGAATGAATTCAATGGATGGATACAAAATTGTAATTTAAAGTACCCGGATAGTTCAACTGGGAGTTGAAATACCTGACTTTAATCTAAATTTAAATAATAATCTAAATTTAATCCTGTTGATATCATACATATATGTTACATATGTATATCTGACCAGTCTAATGGTGTTAAAGTCTAAAAGTATTTCCTTATACGTTTAGTGCGTACATTTCATAGACAATAACAAGCTGTGATAGCCTAGTCGTGCGAAGTCAAAGGTCCTGAATACGATCCGAAGGCACGCACCACTGACTTTTGAAAGTTATGTGCGTACTTATTTACATGCTCAAACGGTGTAGGAAACATGCATGCCTGAGAGATTCTCATGGCATGATGGCATGATGGCATGAACCTGCATTAGGCTAACGTGGTGGGCTATAGCCTAATCTCTCTCGAATGAGAGGAGACTAGTGCCCAGCAGTGGGGCAATAAATGGGTTGATAATGATTTCGTCGACATAAAAATATTGCGTGAAAAATAGGAAAAACGTAAGTAAAACGTACCTACGCATTATGAATAGTAAGTACTAAATGAGTGCTGATTTTTGGGTATGCCAGATGAAACGTGTCACTAAATTGTAAAATGTTATTGAGTAAATCGCAGATCATTTGTTATATCAACAATTATTTTTATTAAGTTAGCTTGTATTTAGGTACAACATATGCAATGTAAGACCAATATAAATGTTTAAGTAAGAAAATTATGTTCTATTATGACGACCCGTTTATCTCAGCCGTTGTTAACGCTGCCTTCTGTGCCATGCGTCCTGGGTTCGAATCCCGGTAGGGTCAAGTGTTTGTGTGATGAGTATTAACATTTGTATCCGAGCCATGGATGTATCTATGTATAATATGTATGTATTTACAAAAAAAATATTTATGTAGTATATCAACTATCTAGTATTCGGAACACAAGCCTCTTTGCTTAGCTCGGAACTAGATGGCGCTGTGAGCCGCTGTGTCATAATGTCCAGGAATATTTATTTATATTTTCATATTCATTCTTCTCGTCGACACGAAAACTTGATCATTCAGAAGCCTTTTTCTAACCTCTTCAATATACGTAGTTAGTAGTTCCCACAGGTTTAGTGCCAAATGCATAGTTAAGCTTTATTACCCATTTACTGTGCTATCATTTATGTATATTATGGTTATGGTTAAAGAATCTATATTACTCAAAAGGAATTTACAACCAATTACACTTAATGAGAAATATTATAGTATAACTTACAATAGTGAGCAGAGCTAGTATCATAATACGAATTTCATAGACAATTGCAACCAGCAGTAATCAGCAATTTAAATAATGAAATAGGTTAAGGTTATTAGAAGGGTTTACGATACATGACATAATATCTACTCTAGATATTGTCTCTTGGCTAATTAACAGGGATACATCACCAACTTCAATATCCCATAATCAAACAATCACAAATCATTATATACATAGTAGTAAGATAATGTGTAGGCAGTATAGGTCGATACGCACCACATCGGCTCTGCAGAGCGCAGCGGTAACAAATCACGTACACGCTCTTATAAAGTTGTATTGTACAAAAGGCACACCATTCGTCGCGGAGAATGACAGTGAACTTTCGGTGGGTCCTTTTTTCGTACCTATTTTATATTATATGCCAGCAACAAAGAGCGACCGCAATCTCAAAAACCGCTGATCCCAACCAAGCTTTAATTTCAGTTGAAGTGAAATCGACTGAAGTGTACACGCTTTCGCTCTTATTCCCTCGACCTTTCTTGCTTACGAACAAAATATACGCTTTAAAAAAGTTCATCTTATACTTGCAAAAGTTTGAAGCATGAATATTTAGGGCCCTATCTGCTGAAGCACCTGAGAAACGAATATCATTTTTAGCTTGCTCAGGCAAATCAAATGAATTCATCGTGTTGCAGGTGTTTGTATATAAATAATAATCTTAATTTTCATAAATACCTAAGAAAAGTATATCTAATACAAGGAAAATTAGTTGAATGTGAACGACATCTTGTCCTTTCTTTTCAACATAAGAAATCCTGTAATAGAAAGTAGATAATTCAAAAGTCGTAATGCGGTTTCGTGAATACAATCGTGTAGTCCGTACCTAGTGTCGTCGTGTCTCGCAAATTCCTTTGTTGGCAACCACCCCCTTTCTTCGGAAGTATACCAGCAGTGAAACGTCCCAGGCGACAAATTTATGCACAAACTTTGTGAACTACCGTTCTATAGTCACACCATCGTAATTCATTATAAAATGAGCTACAAACGTCTTAATCTACTAAATAAATGCTTCTTCCCCGATTGTTTGTTTTTTGTTACGTGATTTAGGTACTGATGCTGCTGATAAATATGTGATAGCCTAGTGGTGTGACAAGTGTAATGTGGAATTAATGGTCTCGAGTTTGATACCAAGACCTTTTCGAATTTATGTTAGTATTTATCACATGCTCAAACGGTAAAGGAAAATCTCATGAGTAAAGCTGTACGCTGGAGAGATTTTCTCGATGGCATGTGAAGTCTGCCAACCAGTACTAGCCTAGTTCAGTAGACTATATAACTCTCTTAAAATTAGAGGAAACCCGTGCCCAGTAGTTGGAAAATAATTGGATTGATGATGATGATGGAATTGGGAATTGAGCTATAACAAACTTACTGGTGCTAATGAAAGGATCTATATATCAAGAGAGAAAATGATATCTATTGTAAGGTTGTTTTAAAATAATTTCAAATGAAACCTATATAAAATTATCATGAAATCAATTTTAACAAAAGAATTAATTTCAGATCGTGAAAGCGGAAATATTTGGTTTAATATCTGTTAAATATTTTCCGTTGATTGCTTGCTGCGAAATTAATGGTAGGTTACATACAGGTATGAAATTATTACCACTAATAAATATCAATTAATTTAGTTTCAATGCCGTTGGTTTTGTGGTTCCTTGCACGGATTCCGAGCACGATATCCTGGATTACTTCCCAGATTGAGCTAAGTGGTCCCAAAAAATTCATACTCAATAAGAGTATGAATTTTTTGCCACCAGCTTGTCCGATTAATAGCAATAAAATAGGCATGTAGTGTAGTGGGTAATCTATTGGTGTACAATTAATAGGGAATCTCCCTCGATGAAGACAGGCGCAATGTTATGTTAAGAGCATTTCAATGAATAGCTCCAGCAAAGTCAATATTTTATTTTATTTTTATTTGGGAAACAACTAATAGTTTATCCCAACATCTTGGAATAAATAAACTATGGGTAAACTAAATATAATTCTAAACAGTTTTCCCAATTAAAATTCGGAAACATACTGGATCATGCCGAAAATGTATAGTATTTTCGGCATGATCGGCACTTCCAGTATGTTTCCGACTTAACGGAAATGAAGACGTCAATTGAATGCCAGGATAACCTACATTGATTGGCACTTCATTAGGTGTCTGACGCTCAGCTGAAGCTTAGAGCTATTTAGATAAGGCACATAATCGGTTCGTGTCAGGATGACTGGGTCTTTGGTTCATTTAGCATTGATGTAGTTATCGAGAATTACTGCCCAAGTATTTGTTATTTTGTATAAAACTTTGGCAGCTAACTATTACACTAAGTATAATCATTTACCCATTTATTGCTCCTCAGTTCGCGGGCACGAGTCTCCTCTCAATTTGTAAGGTATTAGGTTATGTATAGTCCACCACGCACCTAATACCCGTTGGCAGCACTTTCAAGCATCTAAGTTACGATGTATTCCTTCACCGTTTAGTGGTGATAAAACCGAAAAAAAAATCGATAGGTCAGCCGTGCGTGCCATTGGTCACACAACTAGGCTACCATAGCTTTTGCTATTACACTATGCCATTCTAAAATTGAATTTAGACTCTGATCTTAGAACAGGTTTTATATGACAAATTATGGGGATTGCAAGGGTTCTTTTGAAACTCAAGACCTGCCTGCATTACAAGTATTTAGTGACCTATAAAATCCTTGTGTCTCACTCGATCAGAGTCCTGGAATTCGTTTAAGATTCACAATTAAATAGAAAAAGTTCTATAAATTTTCGTGGTACCTACGTTAAGTCGATCCTGTTATGTGGCTTCTGAAGGCCTAATACGTTACGTTGAAATTCGGTTTACGCTTCATTACACTTTTGTACAAACGGATATATAAACGGGCATTCAATTCCTCCGCTAATGTTTTGTTATATCGTTCTCCTATCAATTTATCTTTATTTGAAAGGGATAGACGTAATGGACAAACATTATAGAACAATCTATATTGGTTTCAATACAAAGAATGCGTCTTTTCATCCTTCTGTCCAGGCGCACACAAAAATATGGCTATCTAAGGAATTGGTATCCATAGTGTCATCAAATCGTTGTTACCACACAAGACTATAAAGATTTTATAACGAGTTACTAAACTCGCAATAAACTGAAACGCTTTGATTTATTCCTGATAAATGTATATTTAAAGAATACCGTTTTAAATTTTGGCTCAAACATAGAAGCCTACTTCTGAGGGATAAACTCCTTACTATGGTCCATCATTGACCCATTTACTGTCCAACTGTTCGGCATACTTCTCCTGTTATTTGAGTGATTATATTATTATAGCCTACCATGCTGGCCTAGTGCAGGTTTCGTCACGATGTTTTCCTTCACCCCTTGAGCTTGTAATAAATACACATTTAACTTCAATAAATCAGTGTGCCCTGGTTTTTCGAATACGTTTCACGCATAGACGTTACTCGTTGTGTTATTCCGAAAGCTGCAAAAATTTTATATTTTTCTTGTATGGTGCGTAATAACCTATTGTTGAATGACATTCGATTAAAAGTTTTTAAAAGTTCGTAATTTGACATACAGAGACAGAACTCACTTTACTGGAGATACGTGAGACCCAATTTTTAATAATGTTTTGTGCGTGTTCTTTATAATTTTTGCAAGAAATAGCATAGCTATGTATATACGCTGAAGTTTAACTTGTTTCATTTTCCGATATAAAACTATACATATTTGTTTGTAGATATATTTTTTAATTTTAATAAACAACAACTGTAGCTGGAAAATAATAACTAAAACGTGTCTCTCTAACTCGTAAAAACCTAGAAGTAGCTATGCTAGGAGTAGTAAAAAGGTAACACAGTGGTCGAAAGCTATCATTTTTATAACATAACTAACCGTTAATGGATAGTTCGCGAATAAAGGTTCATTAAAAGAGCTTCTACAAGTGACACTTAATAATTATCAGCCGGCGTATCGTGCAGACAGTCGACTGGTCGCAAGCCTTTTTTATAATAGCTTAAATCTATATTAAAGTATATTTCAAGACAAACCGATATGACACAAAACAGTTTGGTAATAAATTAATTTATCAATCGTAATAATAAAATGATGCCTTTTTTATCTATGCCTATAAATCTATATAATGATGTCTTTTTGATCATAGCTTAAATCGTACCTATAACGGGAAACAAATTGGTGACAAATTAATTTATCAATCGTTTTAATAAAATGATCTATAGATACAGTTTTCCCGTTTAGTATAACATCATAAAAAACGTCCTAATGGCCGAAATATGAAGTTATGTTGTACGTTTGAATGTTTGTGACTCAATCATGCAAAAATGGCTGAATGGAGCCATTTTGGTATATTGGTAGAAAATATATGTTAACCCAGGGGTTAACATATATTTTTTATCAATATAACACGCAGGCGGAATTGCTGGCTGCAGCACTAGTAGTTGTATAATTGAACAATAAGTGACTCGTGAAATTGTTTCCATTCTTTGTATATACAAATAAAATTGTTATCATCGCGGTTTGTCGCCCTAATTGAAAGGAACGTAACTTAGGTAACTTGACGAGAAGATTGCTATACTTTTGTGTTTGTATATGTCGGTTACGTATATGCATAGATGTTTCAAAGGGAAACTTCAATTTGTATATTTATGAATTTGTAAATAAACTGATCCAACATTAGTAAGATTGTAGTACAAATAAACATCACATAACATAAAAAAACGTATGTAAGATTATTGTAATACAATATAGTATTTAGTAAAATACTATTTTATATCAAATTTATTTTAATCGTTTGATAAAACGAATCAAGGTAAAAATAATAAATAATAATAATAACAATAAAACCGAAATACTGTAAAATATTTAGAAAATAAATGATTATTATTATTATTATTATTATTATTTGTCTGCTAGATAATCTTTAAGGATTTTCCAAGGTAACTAGCTAACATTTTTCTAGTATCGAAAATAAATATAAAATATTATTTTATTTTATAAACAAAATAGCAAAGTCGTAATATGAATCCTTGTGGCACGCTTGAAGTTAACTCAACAAGGGCTGATCTATTAAGATAGCTTTTAATTGTATTTTCATAAATATAGAATACACCATCCACCATTATACGTCTACTGACGTTATTGATGCTACTTTGACAAAGAGTTTTTTGACAAGGTTGGTGGTAGATCTTATCGAAAGCCTCCTGGAAATTAGAATAAACAGCTTCGACTCAAAGCAGATTTCTTTGAATGCTCATCCAAAGAAATTGTTCGCAACTGTCACAAAGCTTGTTTTCTAGTCTCAATATCTATACTATCTAAAAATCTAAAATAATAAGATATGTTTTTACATATTTTAAAAAGAGCTAACAATATTATGTATGTCGAATTATTTCTGGTAAATTTATTGGTTTTAAACTTTATGACCTGTTGAATCGTGGGGGCATTGACTTTGTTAGTTTTGATAGACTCATAGATATCCATGGTCATCAGTAACGGCAGATATAATTAGTTTTAGAGTTGATATTATGGTCTTAATCATGATTGATTGGTAGGTATCCAAAATTCGAACTTTGCGACTTATGAATAATGCGAGTTCGAGATCCAATTCTGAACATTTAAGTTTACTTTTTTATCTAGATCTTTTCTTAATTGATCATTACAAAAAGCGATACGAAACGAAATATCTTTGAGTCTAATCTATATCTATTAAAATCCTAGAGATGAGAGATAAAGTCTTACATCTATCGGTCACTAAATGGCAGATTAGGCTGCTTTCTTAATAAAGAGAAATGTCCAGACGTCTATAAGTGAAATAGGTCAACGAAATGCTGAATGTCCCAGGATTAGTCGCCTTGGTCAGGCTGTTATTGACATAATACCTGCGATGCATAAGTATAAGAATTTAAGATTTTTACGCAAGCGACACCATTGGTGTTGAAAACGTTCATGGGCTGCGGGAACTGCTTACCATCAGAAGGGCTGTAAGTTTGATTGCCAACCTCGTAGTATATAAAAAAAATATACATAGTTCCACAGCAGAAACGAAACACGTGTTTAGTAGGTTCGTAGGTATCAAACTAACTGGAACATTAGTCGCCGGCACATAAAAGCATAAAGTTCTCGATCGATGGCCCGAACATTTAATACTACACTTAATACTCTATCAGTTAATTAAGTCAAGAATTTAACCGTATTCCACTAGTTCACAGTAGTTCAAACTTGGTTAAACTTATCAAAGTAAGTTACACTATTTATATAAAACGTAGCAGTAGGAACTAGACAGTAAGTTTGAGTACCTGAAAAGCATTTTCTTTTCACTAGATTTATTCCTGTACCTAATTAGTGAATCACCACTGTGATTGAACAAATAAATATGTATACAATAAGAAACTGCCGATGTATTATATGGGACCTAAAACATATCGGCGTAATGTGAGTGTACCGTTGATACACCTCTGCCTAAAACTTAAAGGATGACAAGCGTGATGGTATGCTATATTTACTAGCAACCATCAACAATTTTTATCCCATAGATCTAACTTTTAAAGACAAAGGTAATTAAATAAGGATAAACTAGAAGCAAAAGGATTCACAAGTGCATAATTTGCGTATTTAATATCTTCTGTAGCTCAAGCGATGAAGATTTTATGAAGAGAAAAGTAATAACAATTATCTCTTTGTGATGTCATGCTGGCACGAGTCATAAAAATAATACTGTTTAAGATCATGCTTCTCTTTGCAGTATCTCTACTAGGATGTCTTTATCGCGTGACTGCGCAGCGCACAGTATAAACGTGTTGCGAGAAATAATGGTTTTGAACAGTAGTTCTTTTATGCGCCAAATCACAAGTTTATTAGGTAGTTAGTTTATTCGTTTGGTTTCATACGTCATAATGATAGTTTTTAAATTGATTCTTATAAATTAAATCGAGCGCAAGGTTTGCACAAAATCCTCTATTCCGTATATAGTTATAGGTATAATACCTACTGAGATTCGACCATTCATCAATAGCACATAGTCCTGGATGTTATAATAAAACCTCCACGGGGTCAGTAGAACGAGTGGGGATTAACCTTGTGTTCATATGTATTTAGCTTATGAGAAACGTTTTTTATTTTCCATTACCTTAAACATTACGTGGAAATATTGTTGTAAGACCAGGTCTGAAAAATACTTCTTTCTCTGTAGAATTATGTTCGTGCCCATTGCACTAGGGCTTCGAGGTGGCAATGGTGGTTGAGAATGAGAAACTCAACCCTGGAGAAAGGTCATCAGATCCCTACGGTGGCGGCGGCGGGATCGCAGAGGATGCTTGAGCGAGGGATGCTCCCGTGGTAATGGTGGTAGATTCATTCATTCATTCATTCATTCAGACACAACCGTCATTTATAACCAAGCGTGGCAGTGCGAATAAGCAGCATATATATCGGTATAGGAAAAGACGGGCCTCTTGCTTGCTTCGCTTATTTTTAAAACCAATCTAAATCCTAGCCGCTATACTGTCATCGTGTGATTATGGTAAATCAATTTAAGCTGATAAAATATTAAAAGCCCCAAGCAAACGTGAATTGCGGGCCGGAGTCTGACTTTCAGCGGTGTATTAGCATACAAATGAATAGTTCAGCTTGTCTGCCCGCTTCACTCAGCAAAGCATAGCAAGGAGTGCAATGCAAAGAATTTGAGCCGGCTTTGAAATTACCTTAAGTAATGAGAAATCTTTCGAATTTAGATAAAAAATAAAATAAAATAACATCCTCCTAATATTAAAAACGTGAAAGTTTGTAAGTATGGATGCATGTATGGTTGTTTGTTACTCTTTTACGCAAAAACCGGTTAACAGATTTGAATGAAATTTAGCATACAAAGAGTTTATTACCTGGATTAACACACAGGCTTTTTACTGTAAACCATGACAAAATAGTCAACGTATACCTAACGTTGAATTTAATGAGAGAAAAATACACCCACATTGTATATATAAATATTATAATTAGAGTTACATACATGTGAGAGTAAATTTTACATCGAATTTTATAGACAGTTTTTGTTTGATATGGCTTTATTTAAAAAAAGATAGCAGTGCCTTTAGTTAAGACCTACGATGATACGACAGGATGTTTTTAGACGACCCTAAGGCCTGGTATCCATCAAGATGAGGACAGGAGACAAGGTGGACGACCTGATAAAGGTCGCTGGAATCCGCTGGATGTCGGTTGCGCAGGATCGGTCGTCGTTGCCGGAGTTGTGGTGCATGCTTTCGCGAATCCTATGGCCCCGGCAATAGGGCTAGTGGCGTTGACGGGTGCGGTTTTTTAGTCGGAATACGCTCGTGTTGGGCGGAGTCAGACACACCCCGTCGCCTCCCCAGGCGGCGGGACGGTAATAAAGGATTTTACCACAAAGGGTTCATAAAAAGGGATCAACTGTTCAGAAAGACAATTTCCGAATAATAACTGTAGTTAGTTTGATATATAAATACAGTAAGCGATTTGCACGGTCTCGTCGTGCGGAAGTTCATACACTGGGGGATTACTTAGGAGCACTTTGACAGATGGGCTAACAAACAGGCCGAGGACACAAAGCGATTTGTTTAGCTCATGCACTGGCTCTTATTGGCCAGCTTATTTACTGAGAGGATTTTGCACTGCAGTGAAAATTCGTCAGCTGTTTCTGTTGCCTACTTAATTTAATTGTTTTGTTGGTTCGTGGTTTTTGATTAAGTACCTATACAATTATTTAATAATTAATTATAGATAGATAGATAGAATATACTTTATTCTACACCAATAATTAACACATTTCACTAATTTTAGTTAAAAAAACTTAATTGTCTCATCAGTCTTGTGGTGGTAATTGGGACTGGTCAGCAAGAGGTCTTCCTCTTGCTGAGGTCGGCAGTCTTGCGGAGACTGGTCAGCAAGATGTCTTCCTCTTGCTGACCAGTCACTTACTTTGCTTACACTTGCTTTGCTTGACTTGCAACCGGAATTTCGGTGTACACCACTGCCTTCGAGCACGACAAGCGTGATGTTTTTATGTAAGTCGTTAACAAAATGCGACGTATTTGATCCCTACGGGGATACTCTCTGTGACCATGGATGGATCCTGTAAATGATCCTGAACGTCACTTCGAACTGTACCAAAATCGAAAAAGAACACTATTTCATGTCATACAAGTCAATGTATGTTTGTATTCGTGCAGTACCTAGTTATATTACGTTTCGTTTAATAGCAAAAGCAAATTTATACATGTATGTCGTTTCGATTCACTACAATCAATTGATAGCGTCATTGCTCTCAATTAGTAACTGCTGCGTCTATTAAAACTGGGAATGGTCCTTTATAAACGGAAGCATAAAACTCATTGGAGGCAATCATCCCCAACTAATGGAAACGACCACTGGAGCAATTACTGGAACTGGAAAGCAAAGACCGTCACTTAATGTAATGTGTAGGCTAGCGCAGAGTGCGGTGCACCACACCACTCATCTACCAGCAATATTGCCTTATACCTCACCTTTTCTAACTATCAATCATCGTTCCCCTACTTCGAGTGATTATTTTTATTTTTATTCTAAACTCATACCATTCATACCATCACGCCTGACGTCACATTTCGCCGGCATGTTGTTTTAGGTCCCACGTAAAATGGGGCAAGTCCATCGCCATCAAATGGGCACGAATCCTTACTCCGAGCTACTAAGAATTTCATAGAAAAACACAATAACACTTTGCTTAGCAGCCGCACTTTTTTTCTAAACTCTGCTGTGATAAAAACCTGAGTTAGTAAGTTAAGCGGTCGTACTTTCAGCCACGAGTTGAGTGAACGATAAACGAAGCTTCTCTATAATAATTTGTATCTTTTGGTAAGTATGCCATTGGTAGTTCTTCGTGAGATTGCTAGAGGGAGCAAGCGTCTAACGTTAATCCAATCTTTAGGGTGACTGAATTAATAAATTATAAGTGGTTATGGGTTCTCAAGGTTATACAGTGACCTACAAAGGAGATCAGAACTGCACCCTATATCATTCCAGTAAATCTGATGTAAATAGCGCGAATTGTGAAAATGTTTAGTAAGATTTCAGTCATATAAATTATTAATTCTTAACATAGTTATATATATAATTATATTTACATCATACAATCTATACAATATATGCGTGTGTGTGTGTATAACTATTTAAAAAAAAATGTATTGCCGTGTAGCACACTACAAAATAATAAACAAAACACAACAAATTGCCAACAATTTCTGCAAGAAGGCTCTCGTAGGGTTCCAATTGGAATGGCCTTTGCTCTCTGCGTTCATAAATAATTGCGCGTCACTCGGTTGACTTCAGGATATTTCATGTCTCACGTGTTTGAATGAAATCACCATCGTCAGCTGCCAAAACGTCGGCCCAGCGTGGATTATAAGAAACCTAGTATTTAAGTGAAGTATTTCTAACCGACGGTGGTGGTTTTTCAATTCAGATGTGTGTTTTCATTATATATATTTTTTTCAAGATACTTTTATATATGTGAGCTGTGGTAGCCTAGCGGTGTGACCAGTGGACTGAGACGTCAAAGGTCTCGAGTTCGAATCCAAGGCACGCACCACTGATTTTTCGGAAGTTATGTGCGTATTTATCACAAACTCAAACGGTGAAGGAAAACATCATGAGGAAACCTGTATGCTTGAGAGATTTGTCTTGATGTAATGTGTAGTGTGTGTGCAGTAGGCTAGCGTGGTGGACTATAGCCTAATCCCTCTCAAATGAGAGGAGACCCATGCCCAGCAGTGGGACGTCAATGGGTTGATGATGATGATGATGATGATGATGATTATAAGACATAAAATATCAGGAAATAATCGATTTTTATCATGGCTGAAAAACTTTCAGTCTCATATTCGGTTTCGGCCGAAACTGAAACATATACCGAAGATTCGGTTTCGGTAGAAAATCTTGTTTCAGTCGGACACTTATTTATCTTTATAGTTTTTTAGTTTTGGCTGCCGTACAATACGTGGCAAAATACTTGGTTCTAATATGTACCAAACCAGTACTTATAGTCTGGGCATGACTTGTCATTTGTTTGAGATTGATAGACTTTATACTCGTAAGCCTACGGGTAGGTATAAAGTATACACACTAATATTAATGTATTAGACTAGCTAAATGTAAGTCTTAATGGATTGTCTCTGTTAGTACCCCAATTATTCCTAAGGAACACAAAATTAATCTTTTAGTTACGTACAACCTGCGTCGTCTGGTTGCTTCACCTCAATTAACTATTATGTAACTAACAAAGGTCGCAAATGTTTATTCGATAATGAAAACACTTAATTCTCACGTTTCATGAAATTTGCTACTTTGGAAACCAGGAACGAAATAGTTGCCCATTGTTTTCATTCAAACACGGGGTTTAATTTACAATATACATAAAATTGTACTATCCATTAGACGATAAAGCTAATGTTTGCTTGGCACTGTGTTACTTTTTATCTCAGTGCATGGCATACTAAAGTTTTCATTTAGAAATCCTCGTAGACACTATCCTTCCTAAGAAAGATAGAAAATATGCCAAAAGATCTGGTAATCAGTTGTTGAAGTGGTACTGTGTTGTACAAATTAATTACCTAATTGGTCCCATTTTATGGCTACACGGTGGGTCATGGTCGAGATGACGAAAGGACTTTTTCTCAAGGATTGTGAATTCTCTCAAAGGATTGTGAATAAAGAAAATTGCAAATATTATTAAATAGAGAGCATTGCAAAAAAAAGTAATCAGGCCTTCGGCTGTGAAACAATACAGCTTTTTAATAATTATTATCAATCGCTTAAATTATTCGAGAGGTAGGGCATAGCGATATTTTTCATTCAATTTGAACTGTCTAACTGGGGAAGTACCTCCGTCTTACAGAAGACCGCAGTAAATCAACAATAGTTGTATTTCCCCGAGTTAGTAAGGTTACCAGATCTCGTTAAGAAAGTCATTCAATTTGCTGTCGGTTTAGTAACTCCCTATTTTAAGAAACCAAAACGGTTTCTACAGGGTTTGGTAAATGGTGGTCACCATATCAGGTGAGTCTCCTGCACGTTTGCACCGTTATCACAATGAAAAAGTAAAATATCAATGAAAACATCGTGAGGATACCTGTTTGCCTGAGATGACGAGAAATAATCGTATGTAGGTACCATGGACTCGACTAACCCATGTTAGCCTAATGTACATAATTAACTTAGTTCTTATGAGAGGATCATTACGAATGGGGGCCAATATTTATAAAAATACTGTCGACTGGTATCGTTGCTGAAAATTAAATGTTATCGACTGTCGCCCAAAAATATTAAACTGTTCATTCTTGGAGCCGTCGATTTTTTGCATATTACGGAAAACTAATTTGGACAGTTTTCGACCTACTTCTCTCTCCTCTCCTCTATGTCCCTTATCTATTTATAAGAAAAATAAGCATCGCTGACACCCACAGGTCTGGCTAATATATTGGAATCCGACCCCTGGATATATAGTCAATTCACTGTGATGCCTTTTAAATTATATACTTTGTATATGTATGTCTACCTTCTTAAAATACTTGCGTCAAAAGCATATTTCTCTGTGTTGTGACGTAGAAATTAATCTGTTTAATAATTTGACCTCCGTCGGCCACCCCTTACGGCTAAAACAGACCGCATGAGTTATAAATGAGGAATGGCCGAAATTCGCCTACCGACATAACTATATTTAATCCTACCCAGTCCAAAAATAACTCTATGGAGAGAGACTTTTGTAAGTATATCTCCTAGTTTGAAGGTACTGTAAGTTTATGTCTGAGGTTGGTGAATGATGATAGAGAGGGATGGCCTTTCCTTTTTAGTTAAGTATAACCGATGCCACCATTCAGTACATGTGTTTACGTGTAATTAACTTTAATTATTATAGTAGTGACGTTGACTGCCTACTTTATCAAGATTAATAGAAAAATCGTGTTTTTCATATTCTTGTCCTACAAAATGGCAAGTACTGAAATATGTCTTACACGCACGTTAGTGTGAATTAAATCCATTTCAAAACACTTTTATAACCGTAATTATGAATACTGCATATTAAATGGTCTTAACTATTCATTGATATATTTTCTGCGTTTATAGGCATCAGGCACAGCGCAGATTTATGAACAAGTTGACCTAAAGCTGCCAAAATGCTAGTGCGTTTTGACTAGAAATGTTCATTGAAGTCGCGGACTTTAATAAAAAAAATCCTATAGGTACAACGTAACATGTTGCTAGCTTTTTCCCGCGAGTTCGTCTGCGATTTTCATAAATATATTTATTTATTAGAAAGTGGAGGGCCTCTTTTAAGAATTTATTGATTCCGCATATAAACTTCCACTCACCTTTTCGCCCTTTTAAGGATGACTTCCGAGACAAATACCATCAAAATATGTCCTTTTCCGGGGTTCAAATTATCTCCATACCAAATTTCATCTAAACCAATTCAGTGGATATAGCGAGAAGAGGTATCAGACAGACAGACAGACAGTCATATTTTCGCATTTATAATGTTAAAATAATGTATGATA
Organism: Craniophora ligustri; assembly: GCA_905163465.1. Lineage (NCBI taxonomy): Eukaryota > Metazoa > Arthropoda > Insecta > Lepidoptera > Noctuidae > Craniophora > Craniophora ligustri. The sequence continues at coordinate 10,940,731 of LR990954.1, read as the reverse complement.
TCTATTTATATACATATACATATGTTTTACTTCGCCACAGACGTTCCTTTTATAAAATGAAGTGATAATGGGAAGTCGGACACACGAGGTACACTAAGTTTAATTGATTAACGAGTTTGCCGACTGAATACACGCGATATAGCTGACACGTGTCGACAAATTTAGTTATTATTAACATACTATTGTGAGTATAAAAGCTTTTTGCAATATAAGTGCCTCGGAAGCTTTATGCCAGGCGACCATGGGACAAAATTATGACCCAACTGGTCTCAATGGCAAAAAGCGACGCGGCTGGCTCAGGCGGAGATGATGCGATAGACTCTATCCAAAATACTGGTGGAGATAAAGAAAACTGGAGGACGAGTGCGCTGGCCTTTAACCTGTCAGAAACTACAGGCTCCTAAAATAAGGGATTGCCGCGTTTACTGACAGTCGATGAAATGGTGATCAAAAACCTACAGGTTTTAATGTCGCAATACCATTTTTACCGAGAATTACGGTGTAAAGTAATTATCCTAAACAACATTTAGGCAGCCAATATTGCGGAAGGCAAAGATTTTCAAGATAAATGATATTTATATCTGTAATAAATTTAGAGGATACTTTTAGAAGACAGGGGTGATGATTTTTAAGGATCTAGACGGCATCAGCATTTTTTTATTTCTTTACAAATCCCGAGTCCAACAAAGATGGTCAAATAGCCAATTGAAGAAAGCCCGATATAGCTTTGAATTGACCTATTTGTGTAATCAGATCACTGAACCAGTGGCATTTTTTCAATGTTACTTTAAACTGCAGTCGGTATGGAGGTCTTGGACGACTGTGTAGGTATTGAAATAAAACGATATTTTACGGATGTTTGTGCGATCAATTTAAGACACTGCGCATAAATTAAATTTCTTTATTATAATATTCTTTGCTGCCCATAGTGAAGGCTTTATCAAACCACCTTCATATATATTATTACTAGTTTAGTTTCACGGTTGCTATTAGCATAAGTGCTTAGAAAGAGACTTCACAAGTGACAATATATGAGCGATCGCTTGGCACACCCTGAGCTGTTTATGTCGCTATCAATCAACTAACTGACTCATAATATTTTACAGAGGTACGAACAGCTGCAAAATATAATATTGTGTTCTTGACACGATAGAAGAAAGTGCAATAAATTATAAATATATCGAATATATATAAGATAAAGATAGATAAAATAATCTTGAATAGTAGCGTGATGGCAACAGGTAGGTACGCACCTATCATCATTGACTGTCCCACTGCCAGACCCAATTCTTCTCTCTTTTGAAAGGGACTATAGGCTATAGTCCACCACGGGTTACTAGCTCGGTTTGGTAGTCTAATGCGAGTTGGCAATCGCTTCTATAATACGCTATATATGTATAATAATATATATAATACTATAATCGCTACAATAATCTGGACTTATTTTACAACTAGAAGATAACTTTGACATGAATCAGGCCTATGAAAACTTAGGCATAGGTAGCATAGTCAGCGGTATAAGAGAGCTTCGATTGATTGTTTCAGCTGCTGTCCGAGGCACAGAACGGGCACAACGAACGCGGCACAGGTTCCTATTAGGTTGTTACCTAATAGGAACCTATTTATTACTTCTAGCCTTAGGTCTAAATTGTGAGTAGGTACAGTATCATCTTTCGTAGACAACCTAAATAATATAATGTCTACACATCTTACCGGACGACCTATATATAATAATAAATACATAAATAATATAATGTATAAAAAAAATATAGATTTGCCTGACTTCTCACGCACGTGTCGGACTAAGTTTCTTTGCTTTACTTACACCCTTATGAAGATCACACGATCACTAATAGACGTACTAAATATGTTTTTATATATAAAGATAATACACTGGATGAAACCCGTGTGTTGCAGCCAGGGTTTTGCCATAATAGGATGGGATTTAATTTCACGAGTCAAGTGCCAGCCGCTTAAATTATTTTGCATAACGGTGCATAAACTTTGCACAAACTTGTGTGCGAACTGCGAGCTTCTGTTGTGTGAACTAGGGCTTACCACAAATTTCAAGAACGGCTTCCTGTAAAATATCCTCCTTGAAAATATTACACAGATTTTCTTCTCTGATATTTGTCTGTTGTAGAGAATAAAGTTGATCCCGGTGATCGACCCTGCAACACGTGGCGTGGATCAATTGACTTCTAACTACACTAACCGTACCCTCAAAATTATGTGGTAGTTTTTGCAATAGTCGCAACAGTCTTATTTTAATCTGCGGCATTCTATACAACAAGGAAAATAACTGTGGGTAATAACTAAGTAGTTAGACGAAATACTACATAATATTTTATATCCTACTATCATTACGCGGACCGGCTTTGTTCACACTTCACACTCTTCTGTTTACGTGCAACGTTGTGTAGTTAAGTCGAGTAAATCCATCGACTGTTTTTTGTGTGTTTGCAGACACAAACATACGGAAGCCATCCAGCTTCCGTATGTTTGATATTGAATTCTTAAATATATGCATATTTATAAGATTTATCGAAAGATTGTGCTTAAATAATATTAATTCATTTACAATCTGTAAATTGGCACCGGGGAACAAACCGGGGAATCTGTTTCAGATATTCGTTCCATCATCAACCCATTTTTTGTTTCACGCTTGTGCATAATTCTTCTCTCATTTGATTAATGATATTCTTTAATGAATTTAAAAAAAATGCCGTCTGCGCTACTTAAATTTTAAGATATGGCAGCGTCTTATCGTAATTTCTTCTTATTGTTATAAAAGATGTATACCTGTATAATATAATATGGGTTATCATCATTCTTTTCCTGATAATCTCTGTTTTATTCAAAGGGCCAGTAACAGCAAAACCAGCGAAAAATGAAGGACTAATTTAAAAAAAGTCGATCACTGCATTCTTCCTTTGGACGTATATAGAAAACTTCGAAACGACCGCAATTTTCCGCTCAACAAACAACATCAGTATTAACTTATAAAGAATCTGACCTCTTTTTGAGTCTGATGTTAAATTCAACCGGTTGAGTCCGGGATTTCGAATGCCATTAATAAAACATACTCCGCTCAACAGTAATACAGTTACTAGGTACCTTCTCAGTCTACGGTCAATGCCCAATTTGCTAAAATAACGTAACTAACTAAATAACGCATACCTAAGCAACCTTATTATTTTGTACAGGTGTGATAGTCCAGTGGTACCATATGTAGTCTGTGAAAGTCAATGGCTTCGAGTTAGAACCCAAGACAAGCACCACTGACTTTTTGAAAGTTATGTGCGTATTTATCACATAACTGTGACGGAAAACATCATGAGGAAATATGCATGTTTGAGAGGTTCTCTCGATGCCAATACATGTCTTTCTTTTATTTTTATGGTGCCTATCGCTATCTTAATTAAAAGCTTCGTAAATAGTCGGACCTCGATGCCTCTTCGCGGAAACTGGGTCCTAAGAGATTTCTACAATGATGGAAATCTTTATAATCAACTTGATTACATTACGATCCATCTTATAGAACTGTATTTTACGACAGTTAAGATTTTATTATGATACGTTGTGACATTACCTAGATAGTTACGTTTATTAGTCACTTAATCATTAATTTCTAATATGAAGCATCAGAAATAATACAGTACGCAATGCAATTAGCACTAAATATCATAATTAAAAATAATACATTAATTATCATGTTAGTTCCGAGCTAGGCAACGAGGCTTATGTTACCTACGGATACTACTTGATACTCTTCATAATTTTGTTTCTTTTTATACATAGAAATCTCCATAGCTCAGGCACTCGTGACGATTATAATAACATAAACCACCCACCGGGATTAGTAGAGCCCATGACCATTACAACAGAAAACAGCCTTTATTGCCACTTATTATCAATTTCTCTCGACCATCCCCACTTGCTCTCGCTATTTATTCCTCTTATTATTTTATGGTGATAAGATGGCAATCGAGAAACCGGCTCACCTGATGGTAAGTGATCACCGCCGCCTATGGAAATTTGCAACACCAGAAGGCTTGCAACCCCTGGCGTTGCCAACCCCGCAGAAACCGTTAAGGTTCCGTAAAATAGGGAATTACTAAACCGATGGCAAACGCAATTCACATGCTGTCAGAATAGTCACTCCCCCAGCTCTGGTAACCTTAATTACCGTTGCATAAATCGGGTCGTCTTTTTGTACTAAAATCGTTCTGTATAACAAATCTGCACGATTTAAAATATCAATCCATCTATACAGTAACGCAATAAAAAGCTGACGCGTAAAGTTAATGTAGCTACACAAAATGATTTTACCATTTTAATTCTTTTTCCTTAATTGAGAAAGTAATTATAAATAAAAGACTCTTTTCTATTTTACAAGAATTTTAATTAAGAAGTTAACGGCCATGTTTTTCGCAAGTTATCGTAAATTTAGATTTTTATCAAAGATTATTAATCTTTTTCCTGTAACGAATATAATAGGAAGCACAGCTTTCGAAAATTTGATCAACAAATATAATTACGCGGCCTTCTTCATGGTTGTTTGGCTAAAACTATTCATCTGCCATTAGGCTTGTGTGTATCTAGACTTTTACTTCAGGTGGATCTTGGCCCCAACGCGTTAATTTGAGGCGCTAAAAAAGGCAACCTCTCACCATTTTTAATCGACTTCAAAAAAGGAGTAGGTCCTCAAATCGACTATATTTTTTTTGTTTGTTACTTCATAAGTTTCGAGTGAGTGAACCGATTTTGATGATTCTGTTTTATTTGAAAGCTAATGCTTCCCGTGTGGGCCTATTTAAATTTGGTCCAGTTTGACATTTGAAGTCGTTTTTTTCGACAGAATTGTTATTGATTCTTAACATCCTGGGGTGGTCACTGGACATCCCCTCCTAGATACGCTCATGCCGATGCATGCCTAGATCACCGGAGTGTCTTAGACCCAATCAAACTTTATGTAATAAAAGTCGTCTTCTACTAGCGTCTCTCGCACTCTCGACGCTCATCCCCTCTTATGCAGCTAGTGATAGGCTTAAGGTATACTAAGTAAAAAACTTGCAAAGTGATCGTAGAGAGTCATTATATACTAATAGAGTTATATCAACCGTTTATACCTAATCATCAAGAGTATTGCGCCTGTTATTATTATGAGCGTTGAAAGTTGCGTTTAGACCTATAGCTTTTGTGTTTTGCGCGTGAGTAATAAAGAAATATAACTTCCATATAAGATCGGTATCCAGGTGGGCAGGTAAATAGAATAGTCTGGTGCCTCCAGAATGTTGGGTACTCCAGAATGTTGGGCTCACCATTATCATCATTTCAGCTAGAGAAACCCTGCAAGCCAAGGCCTCCTAGGCTCCTCCGCCAAAAATTATACCGCCACCCGCATCCATCTGATCCCATGTGCAATTACCAGGTCGTCGGTCCACCTTCTTGAGGGCCCACCCACATGGTGTCTTCCAATACGTAGTCACTACTCGAACACCTTCGAAATGTTGGGTTACCAATTCAAAATTGTTACTTTATTATTACTTCTCACAAAAACTATTTCCATCAAATAAATAATCTACAATCTAGAAATCTACATACATAATATTGCGTACATAGAAAATTCACTTTAGAATTTAAAGTTTCAATTACTTTTAGTGTATTATTATAGTGTTAGCTATGTTATATAGTTATGTACTTTGTGACCTGAATTCCTGTGGCTGTTCAAAGTCCGCAATAAGCTAATTATGAACATAGTAGTAAGTTAAATTTGTCTCGTCATCAACCTATTATTTACCCACTACTTGGCACAGGTCTCTCATTTGAGACGGTTTAGGCTATAGTCCACCACGTTAGTATAAGGGCCTAATTTGGCTATTAATTCATCATTCCTATTGTTGATTTACTGCAGTAGATACCGTTCCTAAGAGTCTCATGGCTAGTTCGTTTAGAGGTAGGTGACTATCATATAGATTTTTGTATCTTCATAAAATGGCAGTAGACCTCCAGGATGTTTGAGTGATAATTAATTACTTCATTTTAGGAAAACTATTTTAAACAAAATCCCACAAACTAGTGAACTAGGTAATTGTAATATATCTCAACTATTAAAAATTAATATAGGTACTTTTAAGAGTTAATCTTATCTCTCTGTAAAGATGAATCAATTTTCCATTAATGTTTCCCATGTATTATTCTCATAAGTTGTTCTGAATGATATTTTGCCATCTTCTGCTGGCCTGCAATCCCACGATTATATACCCTACACTAATCTAAAATAACACAGCTCAGAATGTTCAATATTTGATCAGCATTAATGAAGATTAGGTAATGTAGATGTTACCTCTTCATATTAAACGAATAGAATAGGGGTGTCCCAGCTCACAGATAGACCGAGCCATTTTTGAAAATTTGAATCAAGGTGATGAAGGGCGCTGGGGTTAAACACTGAACGTCGCATCCCAGGAGCTGAGCTCCCTCACAATAGCCCCAGATTCGCTAGCGGATGTGGCGGTTCGTGAAGATTATTTCTTGTGGAAATATTTCCACTATTCATCGCACTTTACTTGAACTTCCTTTTTAATATAACTGACTGCCTCATGGTTCTGATCGTCGTAGTTTAACCGCTAAGCAAAAGTTCTTGGGTTTAGTTTCCAAATGAAATTGGTATGGAGACAGTTTGACCATCAAGCAGATTGGATTAAAAATAAGATACCCAAATTACTAACATGAAAAATTCTACGCAAATGAAGTCGCAGGCACAAGCTACTAATTTATAACAACAGAAAAACTAATCAACCTTTAAAAATTCTCTTACTTTTAATTTGCAAATACACTTGATTAGAGATATACATATTTTAAACAATAAAATTTCAAATCAATACATTTATTCGATAGCTTCTGGTGGACTCGGTTCATTTCTGTTATAATAAAATTGATGGTAGAACTTTTCATTGTTAGTTGATTGATTCACACAAGGTAACTCATACGTGTATTCCCAATAAGTTTTGTGGGATTTAGTTCATTGTTTGTCCGTAGCCGAACTGGATTTCATTGGATTTATCGTTATTAAAAGCAAAAGTTCTTTCGTACACTTACAAGAATAGTTTGCTGCAGTTTGTATATCACTCTGCAAGTAATTTCGTCTCTAGATTTCTATGTGCTTAGAAATCCACAGACGTTACCTAAAATATCTGTTCATAAATAATTATTTATTGTATTTTGTAACTCACCATTGATTTATTTACTATTTACGGATTCTAACGCGATTGAACTTATAGGCTCCCATAACCGCTTGCCATCACCCGGGCCGTAAGATTTTTTGCCACCCCTGTAGTATGAAAATATATAAAAAATATAATGTTATAGACGTAGTATATCTATAATACAGTAAACGAGACCATCCGTAAAAAAGCGGCCAAGTGCGAGTCGGAATCGCGCATACCATTACCACTACCACTATTAGTAAACAACAGTAGGTACACGATTGCATGAAAGGCAAATTGCGATTTACGATATAGGACGTATTAAAAAAAACTACTTACTAGATCTCGTTCAAACCAATTTTCGGTGGAAGTTTGCATGGTAATGTACCTACATCATACAATGTGGGGAGGACAATATGATCATAAATGAAACTTCGTATAAGTCATGATATTCCCAACCGTCACACAAAAAATCAAATGAATATATCCAGTAGTTTAGCCACAGGACATTATTTTTCATTTTAAGTATTTTCGACATGATGTTTTGTAAACAGGAGAGCACGCGACAGGTTAACGACTTACGTTGCCAGCTCGCCACTTTAAAAACCTACGCCTTTTCTATCAAATTTATTTTCTCAATGCAAATTATACTTTATGCCCGAGCCATAAGAGTCATAAAGCGTGTCATCACAGCTAGATAAGAAAATATGTATGTGCGAAAGAGATAGGTAAGTTTGCTTGTTTCCTCTTTGCTTACTTGTCGACGTGTCTAGGTTACGCGGTCAGTGTGTCACCGGACGTCCTTACTGCCTGTGACGCATTTTATTTTCTCTGGAATTTCGGATGCGCCCGCGCCCGTTTGAAGTCGCCGCGCGAGTGTTATCGTATCTTTGTTGTTGTGTTGTGTTGTGTTGTGCGAAATTTGACGCTTTGTTTTAATAGTGACAGGACACATAAACGTATTATAGGTACTTAGTTAAATAGCTAAGTGAACTTTGCGAAATTAGACGCTTAATACTTGGTGTTTCAAGGTTTTATTATTAAATAATCATGCCTCGTTACAATTATACCGCTTCGGAGTACACTGATATGATTTTAATTTATGGGGAGTGTCACGGTAATGCCGCTTTAGCTGTACGGACATACCGTGAGACCTATTATCAAGAGTGAGAAATAACATTATACGTCGGTGTAGTTTGTGTATTCAAGAACACGGCGGACATATTGAAAATAAAAAAATTTAATGACTGGCGACATAATTATGTGATCGAAAAGTGATTGTGAATAATAAATTGATCAGTGAATAACTCGCGGGTGAATGATGCCCGACTATTTGGTTAATATTCTGTGATTTGATTTGTGTAATTGAGCATTAATAACAATAAGAATAATGGCGCCAAACATTACGTCGCTGCGTCGGCCACAGCTTTAACATGAATGAAACCAAGCTGCGTTGCCATTCTTATCGCAGGTCAGTGTACCATTTTTATAAATGGTGTTTTATTTTGTTTGCAGTTTTAAGCTATTTAGTTTGTAAGAAAATTTTTTTTTTTTTAATTTCCATGTTCGGATTTATTTGATAGTTTACAAATGTTTCTATAAACCAGTATTGCCAGTGTTTTCATTTAAAGTCATATTGTCATCTCCACATTGTATATATTTTTTCAGTTTTATCATTCTCTTATTTTAGAAGTTACAGACATTTTACACATTTTACCACTTTGGAAGTGCTTCTCGCGCAAACAATTCACTAAAATTTTTTTTTATTACAAACCTCAATATCATTTTTAAAGACCTATCCATAGACATCCCACACGTATGGGTTTGATGAAAAAAAAATCGAGTTTCAGTTCTAAGTATGGGGAACCCCCAAAATTTATTGTTTTTTTTCTATTTTGTGTGAAAATCTCACAGAATAGGTACGTCTACTTACCAAGTGTCAACAGTACATTTCTTATAGTTTCGGAAAAAAGTGGCTGTGACATACGGACGGGCATGACATAGAGACATGACGAATCTATAAGGTTTCCGTTTTTTGACATTTGGCTACGGAACTGTAATAAAAATCAGTATTTTTTAAATGTCTTATATTCTTGGAAATGTAATAAATCAGTTATACTAAAGTGGGCAAAAACTTTGCAAAGATACAAAGCTAGAAAAAGATTCAGGCAGCTAGTCTAAATGGCAAACAAAATGTATAATATTAAATTCATGTGTCTATAATTTTGTTCCTAATTGTAATAATCCTGACCCATTGCTATATTTTATAGGTATCTATTTATTTCCAAAATGTATGAACTAAGTTCTTTAAAGAAACGCTGAAAGTACTACTCGCGCTCTAGTAGGTACAGTGCACTCTGGTCTGGTCTCTGCTGTAAAATAAATAATACATAAGTTATGTGCAAGGCTCACAGTTCCAAGCCTTTAAAAAAATCATGAGTCTGCCATTTGCAGTGGACTATATACATATTTCTAAGTGCAGTATTTTGTGTTATTCTATTCACGTTTTAATATATTTCTTGTTATTATTTCTTGTAGAGATTGTATACTGTAAAAAAAATAATGCACATAGGTATTATTTTGTTAACGTAAACCCTGCAATGCAATTCACAATACCTATTATATAACACCTTATTGAAACTGTTCACTAACGACCTGTTTAAGTTACGATCCTGAAGTCAGAAAAACTAATGACCAAACACTCAAACGCTACTCAATTTTAAGTAGCCCTCAAATATAGTTCAGCCACTTTCCCTTTGCAGGCGATCGAATGCTATCGGGCTATATGAAGGTTAAAGTATGGTATAGCCATAAGCCTTGAATAACATGCCTTTTTCACAAAGCTTGGCAAAACTATATGTAACTCTTGACGAGTATTTTTTTGCAATCTTATATTTCCTGATATTTATAGAAGGTATGTATAAATATACAAAAATCAGTTTTTATTAAGCTTAATTTAATTTATTCCCTAAATATAACTGCTTAAATTCACTATTAAGAACGTAAATTACTCATGCATATTTATATCGTTCTAATATGAAAAATTATTACATACTAAAATACTTACGTTCCCGTAATAAAAAAAGAGAGCAAATGGATATGAGTACAGAATACTGCAAATAAATGTGTTTGACACATTCTTAAAAACGTTACCCAAGATACTTTACACAAAACACTAATAAAAATAAAATTGCTTCTCGCCACCTTCGTTCTACGAAAGTAATACAGAATGGGTTTGTGTGGTGAGGGTTCCATTATCATAAACGGCGCCCAAAGCTGAATATAGATGAAATAAAGGAAAAAAGTAGCATCACTGAATGCCGTTTTGATAATGTTTCCCTTGTGTTGCTCGCTCGTTTTGTTTCACAGGTGCAAACGATTGTAGAATAATACGAACCTGAATTCACTATTCTTCATTTTAGCAGCGAAGTAAGGGCCTGCAAATTCTGCGGACTTTTCTGAGCAACTCCGTCAAAATTGCTTTATTGCAGCGTGAGCGGACTCGTGCTGTTTTAAGATACTGTTACGTCACTTACTTTACTAAACGTCATTACAAACTAATAGACAATAATTCTGGGCCAAGAGCATTATAATTATTATATTAATATGCATTTGAAAACATAATTATATTACTATTTCGTACTGAATGCTATAATAAAGGCGATCGATAGTTAATCGTGCAGCCAGTCTGTAGTGGTACTACGCAGATAATTGCTAGATCAAAGCGTTTAGTCTGCCTCTGACAGCTTTGCTATTGACTCCAGTATGGATCGCGGTTTCCATCATTGAATGTTTTCTTAAATAATTACTGGTACCACGATTCTAATAGATCTTATATTTTTCAATTAATTAAATAAAACCATTGTTTGTAATGGAATTATTTCAATTTCATAACATCGCGACGGTCTTATCTTATAGTGGGTCAAACCTATTGTTATCAGCCGGGCACGAATGTAAACCTCGAGCAACTTCTGAGAAAAACACTGCTTGCACCTAAGACAAGACATCTTGCCCAGCAGTCATCTTTTAATAAAATATTTATACTTATTAAATAAGATTTGTCAGTAATTCTTTGATTAATTTTTTTCCGCACCTTTTGCGTAGAATCTTTAATTAAGTATGTCCAATTTCACATTCATCGCTTAAAATAGGGAAGGTGCAAAGTTTTCTCTTAAAGTATTAAAATACAGGTTGAAATTTTATGGGCGTTAATGGCTATATATCCAAAACTATATAACTATAAGGTATTACCGATGTGAACCCTAATTTACGTTGTGGAATTTTGAATAATCAATATTCCAGACCAGAAATTTAATCCGTCGATTTTGCATTTAACGGATCATCAATAACCGATGACATCATCAGTTTATTTAAATTGAATATTTTTCTTCCCTTATTACATAATAAGGGAAGAAAAATATTCAATTTAAATAAACTACTAAACTAGTATTAATCATATTTTCAAGGAATTAATGTCCTTGATTCATAGATTACAAACAATAAGGACCGAAAACCTAAGATTTACAGACTGGATGATGGTAAACGTTCGAAATAATGACGATCGTAATATATATATCAAATTTATCCGTAAGCATTGATAACTAATAATAATTAATAGATCTTTAACAAACCTTGGGCTATCCTGAAAATCTTTCGACTTAGGTCCATAACCATTTTTTTACACTGTGGATTTGTGTCACTACGTTAGCATAAGAATTCCTACAATACATAAAGATGAGTCTTGAACGTTTTATAAGTAGGTCCTGTATTGTATAAGTTTTATGTACTTAGTTAAAGCGAAAAGGAAAACAACAAGGTACTAAAAATAAGTATCGCGAACACGAAATATTCCATTTTCACAGAAAAGAAAGGAAAAGTAAAGAAAATTAGCAATATCAAAAAGCAATTCCTTTTATTGTTTCACCCCTTGTCCTATGTCGGGACAGGGTAGAACAAAAAGGGTTTGGATATCAAAGGTCTTTGAATTCGATACCACTTTGCAATCATTGCGTTACTATACTATAAACACTGTGATTCTGAGGTTTTCTTACAAATGGACGAACTCACAGACTTAACGGTTGGAAAATGTTACAACGAACAATACAATCATTAATAGCTCGAAGGCGTGTGACTCTCTCTCTCTCTTGCACTCCTCTCCTCTCCTACAAAGGATTTATATTCATTGAGCGAAAATGGATTTGCCTCAAGCCTACAGAAGCATTGCTATGAAAGAACATAAAATCACACGTATATATAATATCCAGCACTATACATATTATATACTAGCTGTTACCCGCGACTTCGTCCACGTGAAATTTGACGAAAAATAAAATGTTCATATTCATGCCTTGGTCAGCTCCCGCATTTTTAAATCACGCGGAACACTAATTCGTTTCTTTTTCTTAAATTAAAGTAGCCTAAGTTACTCCTTATAACGATGGTGAAAATCCCTACAAAATTGGTCCAGCTGTTGCAGCAATTAGAAGGAAAAAACAGAGAGACAAACAAACATTTTAGAAATTATTTTTTTAGTGTAATTACCGTATATACTTTCATATTTATGAAAAATTACAAGCATACATTCCAATTTTAAGGAGTATAAAATATTTGCATTGCACCAAGCTTTTATGTGAGTTATAACTTCTTTTGAATAAAATCGGATTGAGTTTTCAAACATGTGTCAAAATAAAAAGTAATTTAAGTCAAAAGCACTAAGGAGTATTGATATCAACTTCGAAGCAAATCACTGCCAAAATTATTTTGTATCTCTTTTTAACCCCGTTAGGGAATGAATTTCGATAAAATACGAAATACGTCTGCCATCAATTCTGATAAAGAATGTTTATGCAAAATATTAAGTAGATTGGACCAAAGAATCACGTTGTTTCGTACAAACTTTACCCCCCTATTTACCCGCGTTAGGGGCAAAAATTCGGAAAATCCTTTCTTATCGGATGTCTACGTGGTACAAAGAATACGCTCGCCAAGTTTCATTGAAAATTAGAGGACTTTCTTACTAACTTTGCACCCCCGTTTTACCCCCTTAGGGGCTGAATTTTCAAAAATCCTTCCTTAGTGCTCCTCTACGTTATAAAAGGAACCCCTGTGCAAAATAATGTAGGTAAATACGAAAAACTTTTATACCCACTTAATTTACACCCCTCTTTTACCCCCTTAGGGACTGAATTCACAAAAAAAGGGATATTGGCAATAATCATTATTAGGAATTTACACATGTTTTATAACTTTCAATGAAGAAACTTCATAATGAAATTCATTTGAATAACTTCAAAAACAGCAAAGTTTCATACTAACTTTACACCCCCGTTTTACCCCCTTAGGGGGTGAATTTTCAAAAATATTTTCTTACCCTACCTTACCCTACTTAGGGATTCCTTTTATAACAAAAGGAATCACTGTGCAAAATTTCAAGTTTTTAATCCTTATAGGCCCTGCGTTGATATGTTAGTCAGTCAGTCAGTCAGCTTCTCCTTTTATATATTATATAGATAATATACAGCAATTGGCACAATAGTAATTCTGAATTTGAATTAGAGTTGAAGTGTCATCCATTTTCTCATTTAAAATTCAATTAGATTTTGGCATAATAATCATCAACCCATTTACTGTCACACTGCTGGCCGTGGGTGTGTAGTCACGCTTGTGCTATCTCACGTCAGTGTTATTAAAATAACAAATCTAGGTAGGTAATATACATTATAATAAAGTGTCGCTTTCAGAACAAGGTCCTTGATGCTTTGAGCATTGGTAAGATTGGTTGTCAAAATCCATTCATTTAATTCTTGACTGCAGACAAATAGCTGCACAAGCTTTAGAAGTGTGAAACCTGTTAGCGTTACCCCCACAACCACTATACGAAAAACCTCTGCACTTCATTTCTGTTAAATCGTAGTACCACCTGTAAGACGAATCTGTAATTAATATTGAGTAAATAAAATTCTGTTCTCTAGAATCATGAGTTTAAAGAAACGTACATGTTCTCTAATTCTAATAAACCGCTACGGTTTATTAGAATTAGAAAACATGTACGTACATATTTGTCTCAAAGAACAAACCTATGTATCAATGAAAATGGTCTCTTATTTTTATGGGTCTATATATTATATGTATATACAAAAGAGAAGTCAAACTGTACCGCTAAACTTATTGAGGTAACAGGTACAGACACAACACAATGTAGCTGCTAGTAAAAAATAGCATTATTACTCAGCCGTAGTATACATAAGAAAACAATTAGTTACACTCCACCTCGCCGCTGCTTCCGATTTGAGATGTCCAAATATAAAATACATGAAAATAATTGTAAACTTACATGGGATGATAAGAGTTACAATCTCCAAAATCTGGTTGAAAACGGCAGTAGACATTTCCCGTCGAATTTTTTATGGTTGGTGACAAAGCAGCATCTGTAACAATAATGCTTTTATAATCTTCATAAAGATAATTACTAAAACTGTAAGGCATGACATTAATTAAATTTTTATTGCCCTGAAAAACATAAGCTTTTAGGCTCTTCTTTACTTTTTTTATTATAGTAACATATCCTTTTACCATTCCACCACCTGGGGAAAGCTATAGAACAAGTAGGATTCCAACAACAATAACCAAACGGTTGGAACAGTGTTTCACTTCGCTACATTATCCAAGTCTCTCGTGAGTAACCTTTGCATTCCTCTGTAAAGCTCTCAAACGCTACTCAATTTCTAACTCAATTAATTTATATTATTAATAAGCATAAGTACCTACCTATACATGACGTTCGGCATTCTTTCTTAGACCGAAACATGTTGAAACTATTGTTACAATTTCCGTATTCGAATCGTTGACAGTCTTGTAATTTCAAATCGTAATAATATCTGTAACAATGTTTTTATGAGGGATTACCTGTATATAGCTTCCACTACCTACCACTTATAACTCACTAGCTTGTACTCGCGACTTTGTCTGCGTAAAATTAGTAATATATTTCCACCCCTCTTTTCCCCTTTTTAAGGGATGATTTCCGGGATGAAAACTATCCTATGTCCCCGTGACTCAAAGTGTCTTTATCCAAATTATTTATTTCATGGCAAATTAACAAATTTATACTGGTGTACCAGTATCACGCCTGTGGTATCTTACTCGTACTTCGCGTCCTCAAAGGGTGAGGCAAATCCAATCCTTTTGCCTTTGCTCGACCTGGGAATGAAACCCAAGACCTCGACGAGTTAGTAACATTAATAAATACGTTATATTACCTGTTAGAAGAACGTGATTTCCCACACCTTTGCCTACTCGGCTGGAACTTGCAGTAGGTATGGTAATTCAATTTTGTTATATCTGCAATTAAGACCATCTGCCTATAACTAAAATTTTCAAAAAGCCCTAGCTTATATTATATCACTTTTTTTTGTATAAGTATTTACGAGTATATATTATGTCTATCAGAGGAAACTGTATTTTTATTGTTCAATTTGCTTTAATAACCATCTTCTTTCATTGTCATCATAATATTTATAAATCGTTTTTTTTAAGTATATTTTAAACTATTGCACAGAAGCTCGAAAATTGAGTTCAAATGCTTTTAATTCTGATTATAAATCAAGTTATATCAAGAATCATATGAGAAAAACAAGAGTGAAGACACCTTGCCATTTATAATAATATCCTTATTGCCATAAAATCGCTTTACAGTATTTAAAGAACTCTCTAACCCCTTTTTTAAGTGTGGAAAAATCCTTTACCGTCCCGTCGCCTGGGGAGGCGAAGGTGTGTGACGTACTCCGCTTGAGCGTTTACTGACTAAAAAACCGCACCCGTCAACGCCACCAACCCTATTGCCGGGGCCATGGGATTCGCAAAAGCATGCACCACAGCCCCGGCGAGCATTGATCCAGCTCTTTACTCTCTAACCCCTGCACTGGTAATATAACTGTGTTGCGAGGCCAGTAAAGGTTATTGGCGAGGACCTCCTCTAGATTTAGCTTTTGTCTGTGGTCTATTTGCTCCTCTCGTAAACTAAGATTCGTAAATAACATACCCGTCTCCCCATATTTTTGAGATGAACATATACAGTGCAGTAAAATTAAAGATAATAAAATGACAATAAATCGTAAAACTATATTAACGTTGTATTTGCAGAACATAATTATTATTTTGATTAACAATATATTATGTAGGTATCTTGTAGGTACTTAATGTAACCAACTATCTTATACGTATACGAAATAGAAGGTAGAATAGAAAAAAATATATTTCACGTATTTTATTGCAAATAAAAATTGTAACGACACTACATAAACTTAACAGAATCGTAGGTTGTTGCAAAATATAATCAAAATGGCGAAGTAAGTTACTCGAATACGAATAAATAAAACGTATAAAATACTCGCAATTTTTCTGCCACCAGTGCTATGTTTGTCTGTGGAGGTTATATATTAGGGATACTTCAGTTTTGGCAAAGTATAGGCCAATTCGGTGTCTGCAGACTTAGCAGATGGACAGTTTGCTTGGCAGGCATCCGAATACTGACAGATCACTCTCAATATACATAGAGGTAAACCCGGCTTTACGTGCTTCGTCCATGATGTTTGGCAACATAAGTCGTCATCTTCAACGATGTTTGTGATTTCTAATACTTAATTCATACCTACTAGTCTACGGCTGGAACCTACGTATATTGAGTGAATAGTTACTTCAGACTGTAAATCATTTTAAATAAAACGGTATAATATAAATCTCACATCATTATCTCGGAAAATAATGATGTAGAGTTGATACTGCGATATCGTCTTGCAGATTGACTCATATACTATTATTTATTCAACTCTTCCAAGATAAAGGCGGCATTTTTTTTTAATAAAAGTAGTAATTTATATATTATTGAAACTGTTATATGTATACCTGCATAAACATCTAAGTTTTATAAACAAATCCTAAAAAGAACAATGATGATGAGATGTTGTTTTGTGAACAAAAACAACAGATATAAAGAAATCGTCTAGGTGCTCTCCGACGTAATTTTTACCTATTATAAAACAAAATTAGAATCATATGACGTGACTAAGTGTAATTTTTTTTTTATCTAAGCTGTATTTTATTATAGTTATACATTTAGTTTAGTTACAAAGCGCGCACTTGAGTTGAGCAGCAAGTGCAAAGGCTTCAGGGATTAATCCATTAGCCTATTATTTGAATTGCGCACTAAGATTTCAAGGCAATGTGCTAACTGCAGACTATCTGGGACTATTGTGGTCGGGCCGCAACTTTAATTTGAAAGGATTGATTTCGTAAATACGTCACTTCTTCATGACATATGTACCTAGGTAATACTGTGTGGTAGATACAAGTACTTACATATACATAATGTACTCATCCTTAGCTGTAAGGCCTATTATATATTAGGATACACTTTAATAAGCAGTCAGTACTATTCCATCAGTCTCATGTTTAATTAGGTACTCATTTCCCTACAATACTATCGTGGACAGCAATGTTATCGTGATAATATATAAATACTTTAATTAATATAATTATAAAGGCACAGTTTGTGCAATGGTGGAGTGATAGGCTTCTACATCGCGTCTTTACAAATATGCATATGTATGGCCTACAGATAGGTAGTTGTTTGCTAATTGTGAATATGTGTGTTTGTGAACGACACATGAGAAATTAGTGAGGAGGCAACGTTTCAATAAAAAAAGTTTCTATTTCTTTTGTAAAGTTACCTAAGACCAAAATAATTTTATGTTTCTAGTTAAGCCACAATTAAATCATATTAATTTAATTGTGTCTTATTAGTTATAAGAATGTCATTATAGATTCTCCGTAGTTTTTTAAGCCAATTAGGACCGTGGAGATTTATAGGTTGTTGTGCTTAGAATTCCCTGTCGGGCAGGACTCAAGTTGTTTGTTTAGATTGAACAATACAGGTTAAATCCCTCTAGATAATTAAGTTTACAATACAAAAACAATCGTACCTACTAGCATCATCATTAATGAAAAAATAAACACAAATATATAAAAAATAAGTAAGCGTTTTTTTTAGTATTATCATCTACCAGGCTTATGAAACCCAGCAAGTTGCAAGTCTTGCCATCAGATATTTAAGTAGGTATTACATTTCCTTTTCCAGAAAACTTAGTGCATTTTATGGCATGTTTCAATAGGATAAAAAAGAAGGTTCCTATCATAGAGTGTTAAAAAAATGACTTGCTTTACTATATTAAACTATTGTTATTATACGATATTATATTAACTTTTGATTTTATACACGCGGGGTTTGTACTCTTTTATGACGTCCGACGGCGGTGGAGCAGACATCGGCGCACGCGGCTGCTGTTGAGAACCTGTTGCCATTCCCCCCGCAGCCACTGTACGAGAAACCCTTGCACCTCCGCTCAGACACGTCGTAGTACCACCTGTATACACATACAATCATACATAGTGTGATACTAGTTCGTTATCTAAAGATGTACCCCTTTTTGTAAGTAAAATTCACCGTACATGTCTGTCTCATATTTCGTTAAACTTTGAAGATAGAAGTAGGTTGGCCGTTGGACTTAATGTTCAAAATGTACCATCTCAAAGTGATAGTATTGCATTCATCATAATCAACATAATTATTGTCTCACTGCAAAGCATGGATTCCCACTCAATTGAGAGGGGCTGACAGACATCACATAGAGTTTTCGCCATCAAGAAATCCTTATCAAAGAACTTACATAGGGAAGTAATCGTTGCACCCTCCAAAGTCGGGCTGCAGTCTACAATTAACTTCGTTAGATAGATGTTCTGAAATTGCTTTCGCCCCAGCCACTGTATAACAATACGATATATTTAGCAAAGCTAAGCTCAGGGTATGCATACCAAATTCTTTTTTTGTTATATGATAGACAGTTCTGTATTCATAACGGATCAGATTAGAACGGATGACTGTTGGTGCTTGAAGGTTCTCGAGTAGCGACCGCGATTTGAACGCAGCGTAGGTAGGCCTCCGGCAAGGTGGTCCAACAACCTGGTTAAGGTCGCTGGAATCCGCTGGATGCGGGTGGCCCAAGACCGGTCGTTCTGGAAATCTAAAGGGGGAGACTTATGTCCAGCAGTGGAAGTCATCTAGCTAGTATGATGATGATAACTAACCAATAGATCACTATGGAGGTCTGTTTATCTAATAGTAGCAAGTCAACACGTAGTTTCTGTATTTGAATTAGACGTTCTAATTATTTTTTATTCTAGCTAATTAGGGTCGCACAGACTGCCATGGAACGAGCCATGCTCGGCGTCAAACTACAAGATCGAGTCCTTAAAGGTGCGTAAAGATTACATAACATAACATGTAATAAAACATTATTATAAAACATGTTATTAATTTATACAACAATGTTATATAACTTAAAGGTATGCGTAAATAAGCACGAAAACGACACTGTAGTTGTTAATATTGAATAACAATTTTACGTAATGTGGACGTGTTATAAAACACAAGTTACATAACATGTTACTAAGTTTGTACACACCTTAATATAATAATAAGATGACTCAAATGGAGTTGGGCAGTACACATGGCAAGGTGAAATGATGATAGGTGGAGCGAAGTACTGAGTTGTGGCCTAGAGGCCATTAACGTAGTGGACGTCCGGCGGCGAGATGATTGCCGATATCGCACAGTTTTCGGGCCTGACCTGGATAAGATTGAGATAGAACCGAAGCGAATGGCATACATCGAGAGAAGCTTGTACCCAGTAGTAGGATCAAAAAGCCTGTGGATGATGATGAAGATGATAAATCTATTATTAGATATAATTTGATATCATTTTATGATTTCTCGTCCTTATAATATCAACAAAGATTATATATACTTACCACCACAACGATTCATACAATCCGTAAGTTTATTAAATGTATTAAAACTCAAATCGCATTCGGCGTAGTAAAACGTCTTGCACGCTTGCATGACTATGTCATAGTAAAATCTATAACAAGAAACGCAAAGCTAAATAAAACGACCATCACACCATATACCATCACACCTATCCTCCCCGATGGGTTAGGTAGCGCTGTAGGTACTAATGTGCACCCAAATGGGGCGGTATGTTTGAGGTCCCATGTAATAGGGTGAGCCTATTACCATTAAACGG
This sequence comes from Craniophora ligustri, assembly GCA_905163465.1. Taxonomy (NCBI): domain Eukaryota; kingdom Metazoa; phylum Arthropoda; class Insecta; order Lepidoptera; family Noctuidae; genus Craniophora; species Craniophora ligustri. The sequence continues at coordinate 10,920,381 of LR990954.1, read as the reverse complement.
ACCAAAATCTAAACTGAGAAGTTAAACTGCTACTGACAATTCCAGAAAAAATCCCAATAACACTGCTCGATCTGGGAATCGAACCCAAGAGTCACCTCAGCAGTCACACTTAGACTTACGACACTAGATCGACGAGACATTGAGATGAAACGAGCACAATTTTCTTTACCATTTGTGAACTAATTAAAGATCATAAAATAATAGGGTACTAAGCTATTATAATTATTGGAAAGCTTCAATTGATTCTAAGCCACTAGTTATGATTCCATTCGCTGTTGCCCGCGACTATGTCTACGCACAATCAGTAAAAAAAATCATCAATCCGATTATCAATTTCTTACAGAAAGTTGAATAATAAAAAAGTGGTCCTTTTTTAAGAATTTTTCACTCCTCATACAAATTTCGAAGCCCCCTTAAGGGATAATTTACGAGAAAAAAATTGCTATGTCCTTTTTCGGGACTCAAACTACCTCCATACATCATTTAATTTAAATCTGTTCAGCGGTTAAAGTATGAAAATCTGACAGACCGACAGACATACTTTCTTGCGATTAGACACAACGAATCTCCGTCCAATATAGGTAATCAAGGTGGACGCGTTGCTCTATCACGCCTCATCTATACAACTATAGATGACGAAAATCCTATGACTGCTTTATTTCGTACCGTACCTTCCTTCACTGGTTTCGTTTCTTGAACAATCGTAACTATTCGGTTGCAGCTTACAGTGGACATTCCACCCAAGGCCACGCAGTTCATCATCTAAAACAAAACACATTTCGTCATTGAAGTTCTAACATCACGTACCTATGTAAAAAAAAAACATTTCAGGCGAGTGAAAAAATTACATAATGTTAAAAATAGTAATACCACATAATAATACCAGTTTCACCCAAGAATCGCCTAGACGATCGGTTCTGCGCCACCTGTATCAAATCACCTTTACCAGCTGCATAATGCAGCAGCCGCATCTTCTGTCAGCATTTCCTAGCTAAGTAGGCAGTAGCCCGCACCCATCTGCGAGCTTAAGCTGCACCCGCTGAGGCCAGACTATGGATGGACTATGGCTTACTATCACACGATATCATGACATATTGTTAATTTTTACACATATTGTTAATTTTTACACATATTGTTAAATCACTGTTTTACAAAAATGTTTTTTTGACTATTTGAAAAAAATGCGTAAATAATGTTAATTTTATTTTCCAAACACAACTTTACAACAAGAAACCACTCAGAATTTGAGGCAGTTTCGAAATCGTTGGGATTTTCGCTCCATTTGACCCAGTTTATGCAACCGTCAAATGTCAAATTAACCCTCCTCATTGCTTCATTGGACGATCGGACTTAAGGAGGGTTTCCATCCCTTCGTGTTGATATACCACTCATTCTTACAAAGCGTTTTTTGTAAACGGTCAGCCAGGCCGTTGAAATTCTCTAAACGCGTTTGTGTTTATCTGCTTGTAAAATTTTAAAATCATAAGAGTAAATAGATGATGATGATGACGTGATGCTTACATGGACGAAACAAAGCGCCCGTAAATAAAAAAAAAATAAACCTAGCCACGAGTTTTTGGCAGTTAAAACTTATATTTGGTCTTGTTAATCTGAATCGAAATAATTAACTGACGCTAGCAACTCTTAGTTCCATTACTATCCCATTGTCAGACCAAGGTCTCCTCCTCTCATTTGAGAACACCGTGCGGCTTAGCACTTCATTCTAATATTTACGTGCCATTCACGATTTGGGCCATGGTGAATGCCGCCTTTTGATAAATACGCATGAGCTTCGAACAGATAGACGTCAAACTCTAGGTCTTTGACTTTCTTTGTGATGTTGCTGATGCTCAGCAACGTGAGATGAAGATGTTATATCCAACAGAAAATGTATATCCTTTGTGGTTTTTGGGGACATTTTAATGCTTTAATACTTTCATTTTATTCCACGAGGGCAGCAAACAAGCTCTCACGGCTCGCCTGATGGTAAGCAGTTACCGTAGCCCGTTTGCAACATTAAAGGTGTCGCTTGCGCGTTGCCAAGTTTGTCGAAACCATTGCACTCAATTTTTTTAAGAACCCTAAAAATAGAGAACGTTACTTACTCGTTTGGTTTGTAAATGGTAGCTGGTCCAAAAAACAAAGACCAAACAAAATATAAATCCAACACAGATTAAAATACATATTTATGCAACCAATGTTTATAAATGAAACACTGTATATACAGCTAACAATATCAAGGTTGGTATGGTAAGTAATGTGTAAAAAATTAATAAAACATTGTTATGTCGTAAAAAAATGTTTCACAATACTCTTGAAAATTTAATTTACTTTGCTGCAAACCACGACTGGCAAAGAAAATGGTAATTATTTCTTCGGCGGTGGATGCCTAATGCGAGTTGCCAACTCGTTTAAATCAGCAAGGGCTGTCTGCAACTGCTGTTTTTTAAATTCCGGGGTAATCGCCTTATGAACATTTTCCAACACCCATTTGATCATCCATTTCTGGTATACCCGACCCTCCATCAAACGTTTCCTGACTTGGTATTCCATACGGTTTCGGGTACTTGTAAACACTGCCATTTGTCTCTCCCTATAAATAGCTTCCAATTGAAGCGCTATATTTTCTTTTTTAACATCCATCAATGATCTTTGTCCCTCCGCTCTCCATATTGCAGTTTTATTATCTTTAATTATCTGCTCATTGAATTGCACCTCGTCTTTCCTGCTTTTTTCTAACTCATTAGCTACTGCATCTACTTGTTCGTCAAGAGCAGCACCAATTTTAGGCCCCAGCCTAGTCGTAGCTAAATAGCATACTATACACACTGATACGCCTAAATAGAATTCATGTTCCATGACAAATATTTCTTTGCTAATTAGATAATTACCGAGTCCTATCATGAAGATGTAAGGACCGGATACGCCTGTCATTGGTTTAAAGAAAAGGAACCATTCGTTGGGAATAAAACCCAGGCGACATTTTGCAGTTTTTAATGCTCTTCTTATTTTCCCACTACTGTCGTCGCCGCCACCGTCACTGCCATCAGAGTCGTCTTTGCTGCTGCAAACAGGGCCGCGTTTAAGCAGAAGAGCTTTCTTTTTTAGGCCTCCTGCCCCTGGGCATACCTTTCTAGGTTTATTAGCTGGACAGCTTTCGGAGTGAGCTTTCCCATGAGCAATAGCTGCGGGTACCAAAAATGTGGATTGTGTTCTTGCTAATTTAATAATTCGATCAACAAGCATTATGCAAATTTTCGCTCAATTATTCATTACATGATATAATATCGTTGAAAATATAAAACGTCATTTTATTTGTAACTGACAGTAGCCTGCTTGTATTATTTATAAGTATAGATACTTTTGTAGGATCTATAGGTAACTAAATATATTAAAAAAGGTGTAATCTTCAAAAAGTTTTGCACCCAATTTTTTTTATATATAACCCTCTTCAAAGATTGTTTTATCTTGAACCGCAATGATTATGTGTCAGTAAATGTGGCAGGGTATAGGTAGTAAGGTATAATTTTAGTGGATAAATAAATAAAACTGCGTTATATCACAGTAAATAATATTGTTCTTTAATATGAAAATATCCTTATTTACTGCGCCTTATATTAATTCAATTACGATCATATTATTCTGGATTATGTTTTATTTTTTTACAAAAATAAATGGGTGCACGACAAAAACATATTGCTATAACTCGAGGCTTCTGTGGTGAAATTTACGGCATACAAAATCAACTATTATTTCCACCACTAAATATAATAATTTTAATAACATTATAATAATTATTTAGTATTCAAGCATAATATTATGTTTTAAAAAACAATTTATTAAAGGCGGAATTTGGCAGCCCTGAGAATGGGGTATTTGTCCCCGGTGCACAGTCCGCGGAAGTCATCCAATGAGAGATCTACGATGGAAACACCTCCAAGGTTCTTGGCCCTGGAAACGGAGAAATAAATTTTTAAGCAAGCTTTATTTATTTCATTAAATTATACGTGTTTACACTAGGTATTGCTCATGTATCGGTCGTAGATGCGATAATATTGGTAATATTTATCACCATACATGAGTCAGACTCGTGAACTGTGGTACAGATACAGACCGCTCATCTAGCAGGACATTCGTGCCTTCAATTATATGAAATAACTTATAAGTTCCATGACTTGTGTTCGTATTCATGAATATAAACACCAATAACAAAACAAGACGTAACAGACAAAAAAAAATTATACCAATCTTGTCTCCTGTAATCCTGATAGGTCTTTGGATGTAAGTGGCCCAAGAATTTCTTTGGGGGAGATCTATGTCTAGTAGTGGACGTCATCGAGCTGACTATGATGATAACGAAAAGAAGATCAAGTGGTTCTCCTTGAAACTTACTTGACGTAGGATGCCCTCTGACCAGCAGTGTCGGGATCCTCGTAAGACACCCAGAGACCACCCTCACCGCTGTCGTCGGGAAGACGGAAAGCATAAGTTCCTGCAAAACATTCATTAATTAATATCAATGTATCGACAAACCAGCTATTCATATAATAATTCTAACACGTAATACAAAAATCATACTTTCTGGTAGACATTTTTGGGACCTTAGGTGCAAAATTATCTACCGCCAAGTTGGTGGATTTCACCTTCTCTTCCAACTCTTAAAGATATTAGCCACGTGTGAAACTGAAATTATAGCTGGTTCATTACTAACAGTAAATTCATTACTTGTTCTTTATTTTCATAATGACTGTTAGTAAATATTGTATGAGCGAGAGACGAAGCAAAAGTAACAAAATTTTGAATCCAGTAGGTACTTATTACCAAGTGGTAACAAGTCAATAACGTCTAGGTGTGAGTTCTAAAGTTTTTGACAAAGATAAAAGACTAATAATCATAAATGTTAATTTATGCTATGCAGAGCTAAATAGCGTTGCTGAAATCCCGGATCAAAATTTTTGTTACCAATGCCAGCTCGATATTTAATATATCTTTAAGCAAATAACAATATTTGAGAGTACATACATACCTACACAAATGCGTTATTGAAACTGCAATGTTATTATATTTTTGGACACCCACGGCCATAAGCGTGTATTAATTAGTGTTATTGGAAGCAAAAAGCCTACTATGATTGAGTACCAACCAAAATGGGGGGTTAAGTCTCGGTCCTTGATTAAGCCCAACTCTGAAACGTTAAATATTCTAGCTAATACTAAACCACTCCTTGATTTGTAAACGAGGTATTGAAAACCAAACGTATCTTGATTTTAATGCCTATATAAACAAAACAGACTTTTATGTAGGCACTATCAATTAAATTAACTTAAATTTCAAATATAGAAAAAAGTTTACACGACTTTCTGTCTACAATTATAAAGTAAATACGTTTATTGCGTATTTTGCGTTCGACTCAGACCAAGTAATTTTCGATAGCTTTGATCATTAAGGTGATGTCTATTCGTATTTATAACTTTGCTTAAAAATCGTCATCATAGATTAATTACCAATTCGTTTTTATTTCTTCCCTCTTACAAGATACTTGAGACACTTCCCTCTCACTTTAATAAAGGATAAAATTCTATTATATTATGACTAAAATATAGCTGGTAGTGACTATTTTTAACCAAAGAATTTCCTCAATACGTTATTCAAAAGTAGTGGAAAAGTTGAATAAAAATAAATTTGAATTTTCCAAGCCACCGTATCATCTTAATGTTCGAAGTCTGCCTGTACATAAATTCACACTAGGCTCTCTGAGTTTTACAATACCACTTTACAAATCATGAATCAGTTGACATCAAGCATTTTTTACAGCAATCAGCGTATTTTTTTTTAATAATTATTTTGACATTAATCTATTTGTAAAATAATAAAAATTAATCGATCGATTCGATTCGATCTATATAATTTCCACCCTCTTGAGTTTATATTTAAAATCCACATATTGTCACAATATATAACAATTTAATATAAACACAGATTTGTGACAATTCCTTGTGTCCAATGACTTTAATTTTTAAATTTGTAGCTAATTAATGGCAGGCTTTGAAATACATACAGTGTATTTCAGTTTACTGCGGGTTTTCTTTTTTTTGCGTGCTCTTTACTGTGAAATCCTAAAGTGAGGCCAATGCATGTGTATCTTAAGCCATAAGCTATCTTCAGATTGTTTCCTCACACATTTAACCCTTATTATTAAATGAATAAAATTCAAGGCGGTGTACCATGAAGTTTGCTGATCCTACATGGATGCTCTAACACATGTTAAAAAGATTCAAAACTTACCGAAGCGTTTGCTAGGATCGGTGACCTTCCTAAGATGCGGGCGCATTCCCTTCTGGTTGTTGGGGTTGATCAATTTGCCGCAAACCTCAGGGTAGCTCAACAGACCCTCGGTTTTGGTGTAAGGACCTAGAAACAAAAGCAGTTCTCTTTAATGTTAATCTAGTGACAGTTATTACTAAAAATGGAGTAATAAGTAGTAGCCTCAGTTTCTTTTCTTTTTATAACTAGTGCAACTAGTTCGCCAATTCAAAAGCACCTGTAATACTGGTCTACTTGAAATAAATGATTTGAATTTTCAATTAGAATTATGAATTTTGAAATTTTAACGGACTTAAAAAACATAATCTATAAAAATAATTTTACATTGTTGCTAATTAACATTATGCATTAAGACATGCCTATTCTAACAAATGTTATAGGACTTATTTTAATTAATTTTAAAAATTAACTTATAAGTTTGAAAGTTGACGACACATGAAGAGGCTGAACAATTTCCACATGGAACAAATTGTGTAACCTATAGGAGTCCTGGAGATGTGTTTTCATAAATGCACATAATATTTATATTCGCTGTTATTGTCGATAAAAGCAAAAACCGAGAACGAGGCAATGTTCTTATTAAAACTGACTAAGAAATAATCCAGTAAGTGTGCAGAAATCCTTTTATCCCTCTTAGGAAATAAAACACAATAGCTAGTGAGTTTCTCTCTACGTTAATTTTATCAGTTGTGTATGAAATAATCACAATGAATATTAACAAACCAGCTTCGCCAGGGCCATCGGCGTGTAGAGGAGGGACACCAGCGATTTCACTGTCAGAATCCAACTTCCATGTGCGGGCAAATGTAGGGATGGCCAGGACGATTTTCTGAGCAGGTGCACCACCCTGAAGCCTGAACACAAACAAAGATTATAAAAAACTGAGGATCAATAATATTTTGTCACTCTAAGGTAGACTGGTAGAAAATGCCTCAAGCATTAAGTCGGCGTTTGTACATTTTTGTATAAAGTTTTAATATAAAATAAATATCAGTTTTGACAACAACAACAAAAAAAAAATTATAAATGTAGGTACATTTTTGTAAAGGATTTATCGCAAAAAATTATGAGAATGAAAGAAACCGTAACATAAATATTCAGATAACACATGATTCTGTTGATAAAACTAGAGGCACGATTGTTATTAAGGCATAAGAATTAATATAACACCTACATCTACTCCCCGCCCCTGTAAATGTTCTGACAACGCACCGCTTGCTACACTGGTAGTAGGTATTCGTTGTCCTTACAAAAAGGTTCCGCGGGCATGCATGGCTAGCTTTGTAGTTCAGTGATGAAAACGTTTTGGGGTTGTAAGTATTGTAAAGATTTAATTAATCTACCGTCTACTTTCTCACCAATCGGAGCGCTAATATTAGGATATATGACCCACTACGTTTTGGTGTAAAAATGAACTAACTATACATTTTAAGTTTTAGTCGGCGACAAAAACTATTCAGGGATACAAAACAAATTCAGGGATGCTCTGCGCATCTCATTGTTATTATTTTGCTTTTTTTTGGCGCCATCTGGTGTGATTGGTGGTACTATACCAGTATGTGACGGCAGCATCAGCATTGAGCAGCGGGTTGCGGTTCTGGGGGGTGTACAGGGGTGTGGCGTAGTCAGCCTCCTTAGGGTTGCGTTCAGGGGTGTAGTAGTCGTAGGCCGCAATGTTGACATGATCAACCAAGTTGATGATAGCAGGAACGTCATAGTAAACTAAAAGAAAAAAATACACAAATGTCAGCAACACATTAACGTTCCACTTCACTTCTGGGCACGGGTCTCCTCTCGTTTGAGAGGGATTAGGCTATAGCCCACCACACTAGCCTACAACGGGTTGGCGGACTTCATGTGCCATTGAGACAAATCTCTCAAGCATGTAGGTTTCTCACGATGTTTTACTTCACCGTTTGAATTTTTGATAAATACGCACATAACTTACGAAAAGTCATTGGTGCATGCCATGCGTGCGTAGGTTCGAACTCGAGATCTTTGACATCTCATTCCACTGGCTATACCATTAGGCTACACAAATATGGTAGTATCCAATTATTTTAATTAGGTAATACCTAATGAATATTAACAAACCAGCTTCGCCAGGGCCATCGGCGTGTTAAAATTAAAATTATTTTAATTAGGTATTACCTAATTAAAATAATTTTAATTCTAAAACATATATACTCAACCCATTAGTGTCTCCTCTTAATTGATAGGGCTATGGCCCACCACCTTAGTGCCAATTGAACACTTCACGCTTATAGAGAGAATAGCTTTTTGACAATATAATGAACGACTGTCTAATTAATCATTTAAAAGTAAACATACTTGTAGAATTGACATTCGGAAGGACGGTAATTCCAAGTTGCATATTGGGTTTGACGCTCAAAGCCTGCTTCAACTCGCGGACCAAAGCAGTGTAACCTTCACGGTGTTCAGCCTCCTTGTCATCAACCAGGGTAGTGCCGAAAGTCTTCTTGATACCGTGCCAGATAGATCCTGAGCAGAAAAAAGTTTACATTAGCAAATACTTTATAAACCACAAAGAAAAGACTACACACGTAGGTACGTCATGATACTCACTCCCGTGACTCCAATCAACAAAAAATCAAAATAAATAAAACGACTATAATAAATAAAACTGAATCGCCAAAATTTTCTCCGTTAACGTTTGCAAATTTAAATAACGTTTCAAATGTGTTTAACAAATATACACGACTTACCCCAGGTGGAGCGGATCTTCTTTGGCTTGATCCTAGCGAACTGCCAAGAAAGGTCGATGCCATCGAAGCCGTGTTGTTCCGCCAAAAGAACTCCAGAGTTGACGAAAGCGGTACGAGCTTGCGGAGTCTCCAGCTGAAATAGGAAATATTGACACAAATGTAATGTATATATTAAAATAACACAAATATATCATGTACCTATGTCTAAAGCAGAATTATTGGTGAGAACTAGAAGTCTCTCTCTAGGGAGATTTTCTATGAAATTCTCAGTAGCAGCTTGGAGTTTGAATTCGTGCCCATTGGAGGATAATAGGCTCGCCGCCTATTATACTTAGAACCTAAAACATACCGGCAAAATATGGGTGTACATTAGTACACCACTGCCTAACTCTTTGGGGACTACAGACGTGATAGAAGACAGGTATGTCAAAGTTTGTTATTTCCGTATCAATATTGACTTGCTTTAAATGAAACTTCAGAAACGAGGACGATAGTACAACCGTTATCTAATTTAGTCTTAGTTAATTTACATAATCAAAAGCAATCTACCACATAATTCAATCATCTTTGAACCTACCTTGCAATCTTATATATATGAATGTGTTTAATTAGTCAATTTATTGAATACACAACCACGAAACTGCGTTACGGGCAAGTTTACTGTCATAATTGGCTTTGAATGTTATTAAAATCTCTTCTGTTGTCTGTATATTATTACGTATAACAAATTATTCGAAAAGGTTATATCAGATTGATATACCCAAAAAATAAGTTTTACAATTGTGCAACTTCAAAATTAACAAAAATAATTATTTGTCAAGTTTTTGTTGAACATGATTGTACATTATCAATTATGTATACATAAATAAAACAAATTTTAAGAATGGCACGTTCGACCACCAATTACAGTTATATAGTTCCTTTATTAGCGCTACAGAAGGAACGATTTGAGGAAAGCGTAGTAGGCAGATAGGTAATAATATCGTCATCATAGTTAGGTTTAAGCTAGGAGAGGTGAGTGACACTAAGCTTACCAGTGTGTTGTACTTTTGTGGCTCTTCGGAATCCACATCACCACCGACGGACAACAGGACCTTCAAGGCAGGGTACTTGGTCTTGAAGTTGGTGATTGTGCGATAGTTGGCGTGGGCACGATCCACATCGAGGTTCTCGTTTAGGGGCACCATCTTGAATGTATCGGGCTGGATGCCGGCGTAGCCGTACACCAAGTGGGTGCAGAAAGACAGCGCCGGTTCCAAATCCAGAGGCAGCATGCGTGCTTGAGCTGGGTAAATGCATCCTTCGACTGAATTAACATGTTTACAATGTATTTAAAGAAGCTTAGAATCTAACTTAGTCTTTGAGCCCCATAGAGTAATTTAATTCACTACTAGCTTTTGCTTGCGACTTCACCTGCTTAGGACCCCGTTTTCGCTGTCTTAAAAGATGATTCTTCGGATAAAACTATCCTATATCCTTTTAGACTCCAATAATCTCGTTTACAGTTTTTGTCTAAATCGGTACATGGGTTTTAGCGTGAGAGAGACAACACTCATACTTTCGCATTTATAGTAGTATGGATTTTTTATTTCAAAACCAAGAATTAAACGCGCAAATCCTTTAAGGAAAAATTGGTCCATTGATTTTACAAAGCCTTTCGGAACATACTTGTTATTTTAAAGGTCAACAAAATGTCCATCGGTGTAAAAACATCATTTGCATTTGTTTAGCAGCGTATTAAGCTGTAGGCGTAATCTTTTGAAACAACTCGTCTGACGGGCACTTTAAAAGACGGCCAAATGGTTGCAATCTAGATTACAGTTTGGCAACTCTTCCAAGAAGCTTTATTCGTATTTATTACGACACAAATGGACTTTATATTGTAAATTAGAGGCGATCAATCTATTATATCAACGCAACGTATCAGCTATTATCCGCTATTACGAGAAACAATGAGAACTGTATGAATCATCAGGGTCGAAAATTTGTTGGACTTCTCAATTGGTGTTTAGTGCCTTGGCACCTTTAGTGCCTATACAATTTTAAATATAAAAATACTTTTTACAGCATCCGAGGGCACGAGCAACTGTGTGGCAAGGCGTATAAAATAACGTCATCATATCGCAATTAAATCAATGTTATTCGTGTAAGTGTAAGATAGCCTTTACAATTTATGTAATTCTCCTGGTGTTCTAGACGTCAAACTAAAGTGTGATGTGTTGGCGTATTAGCATGTTGAAGCAAAAAGTTCTATAGGCAGGTTGGATAGGGCGTGACATAACATGATAATAGATTTCAAAACCAGATAAATGTAAACAGTTTTAAATTATATTTTTTAAAGATCAAACAAATAATGTGAATATTAAAAACCTGCGTTTAAAAAAACAAACTTCAAAAACTAAAAAGTAAAAAATAACTTCATACAGTTTTTAGTTTTTTTGTTTTAATGGTATAAGGTCGCTGCCGGTGCCTGGTTTGAAACCACCCTGCTCAGGGTCACTCACCCACACAACCACATCTCCCTCCTCTAACACACATACCTACACATTAATAGTCGTAAATAAGGGATTTTTCGTACACGAAGTTACAGTAGAATACTGACTCTTAAATCACAGGGTCCCCCTACTAGTTAAGGAGGCAGGATTCTCACTATTTATGCAACCTTTGTTTCCCAAAGTTTAATGTTCTTATGTGTATAAATATTGTATGAGCTTTGTGTATTAAGATTTTTGTGTTAATAAACTTATTATTATAACTTATTACTATAGTTATTTTTTGCTTTTGAGTTTTTGGAAGTTGGTTTTTGAAACGCAGTTTTTTATTTTATTTTTTACATTTTTGTGTCTGTACCTAATTGGTTGAACAATAAACGCGTCATCTACCTAGAAAATTTGATGGATTTCCTCGATTTACCAAGGATCCACTCATCAGATCCTTGTCATTTTTATATGGGACCACATTGACAGTACTCCCTTTCAAACAAATAAAGAATCATCAAAATCAGCATAACCGTCATCGAGTAATCGGTGAACAAACATAAAAAAAAAATCATAATTATAAGTATATATGGATCGGTCTAGATCGGTCCAGGCGTTTTAAAGTAATTCGTGAACATAAATAAAAAAAAAATATAAAAAAAACCGACGAATTGAGAACCTCCTCCTTTTTGAAGTCGGTTAAAAAATAACAAACGTTTGTTCATAGCTTTTAGTTTTCAATTCTGCCGTCATTCGTCATGACTGCTTTGTGATTTTAGTTTAAAATAAGCACCATTCTTAAGTACAATAGGTACTAATTATTTTGCTTAGTTCATTGCTGTTTTAATATGATTGGTAGACATAATAAAATTAACTAACGTGTCTAAAATCTTTGTCAATAAATGAAAGTCACGTACAAGACTACGTGGGGTTACGATCCTAAATGCTCATATAGTCACCATCATAAGTCCATTGTATAAGCTAAGAACACTCCATTACATTGTTTCCGTTACATCAACCACTTAACGTCTCGCACGTACTCGTACCTACCCAAATGACGTGATCAACTCACCAACTGCGAGGGTTAACATACAGGAAAACTATCAAGATATGCTCTAGACGGGGACATTTAGCTAAGAATTTTTAATAGGATATATTATATGTTTTATGGGGTCCTAGCTTAATGAATTTATGTGCAAGTAAATAAGTATATTTGTAAATTTTAATTACACATTAATTTAAAAGAATATTTTTAATAAAACACAATTAGTAGTCTTCTAGATTTAAAAATAACTTTATTTGTTATTATAATGATTTAATATTTATTTTAAAGCACATTATACAGTTCATTGTTAAATAATGACTTTATTGCGCATAAAGAATTGCATACATAATTCACTCACTAAAAACAATATGTAAAACTAAGATTAATATTTCGAGCGTACAAAGTACTAGTACGTATGAACAAAACAAAAAATGTGGGTAAACAAATAACATAAATTGTAAGAAACTCGATTGTTAATTAACCATCCAGAACAGGTTGCCAGAATTGATTTTTACCAAATTCTACTTCTATTAAAATATATACGAATTTCGTTGCGACACGGCTTGGCCGATTTTAATGTTTTATTTTCTAATTTATAATTTCTCGTAGATTACGTATGTACATCCCGAGGTGATAAGGGTGGCCCTTCCCAGATTTTTATATTATATTTCTTGGATAAATACATATATTTATTGCATTTTTATGATCAGGTGTCAAAACTACATACAACCTAAAATTTACACAGTTCTTCCATCAACCCCTACTTATGAAAATTGATATTAGTATTTTTGCTTTCATCCCCACATATTCACAATAAATATTTATTATCTATAACTATGTAATATTATAAACCCGAAGAGTTTGTTTGAATGCTAGCTAATTCATCTCTGAAAACTACCTGTCCACTACAAAAGATTATTTGTAGATTTGTTTACTTAATTTTTGAGGAAAGAAAATCTATTATTTTTGTACTACAGGATATTTAAGATCAGTCTTTAGAAGATGAAGAAAAAAAATACAACGACCGCGGGGCACAATTAGTATTACATAAAACGACACTTTCCTCATTGACTCATGTTTCTCCAGAAGGCGCAAATGTACAATGTATACACTGAACTCAATTATCATCATATTACCTAACTCTGTATGATCTTGACTCATTCACTTACTCATACTGATATTTCCTGGTAAAACATACCTGGTAAGCAACTAAACAATACTCAAGAACCAGAGGTTCTATCTCAGAACTCAGAGGTTCAAACAATTAAAACATAAATTAATAAAGCTCCGACACATTTACACACATACACATACAGACACGTCAAACTTATATCACCTTGTCGTTTTTGAGAACAAAAGAAACAAGACAAATATACAATCACGCCTGTCACTCTTAAAGTGTTAGGCAGAGGTGTACTCATGTACACCTACATTTCAGATCTCATACAATAGGGGGCGAGCCTATTGCCGAATCCAAACTCCGAGCTGCTACTGAGAATTTCATAGAAAAACCGAATATCACTTGCTCGACCCAGGAATCTAACTGAATACCTGTTGGTCAACAGTCGCGCACCAGACCTACGAGGCAGTTGAAATTGAAATAGGTTTTATTCCTGTTCAAATACCGACATTAATAGTTAAAATACAATAGTTCAACATCTCCGAGTGGTGGAACGAATAGTCTATATCACTATCTACTTGTATGTACATAGCGAGTCAATATTATGTCTGTCATATACTCAGTACAATCTCGAGAATAACCAAATACGGTAATTCATATTTCGTGTCTAACTAAACGAGTGAGGACATCGACTCGACGACCTCAACAATCAATGGATGATTTTGGCCTGTTGTGATAAAATCTTTTCATATATCTTACGCGAATATTTAAATAAAATCTGTGGTCACGGATTTTTGTTGCGGTATATTTATATATTATTTTATATCCTGACGTTTCGAATCCTTTACAGCATCCATGGTCAGCCCATTTTATATTTTATTTTTATTTTCATTGTACAGAAAATCGAAATATGAGCAATAATTTGCGTGTCTTATGGTACTTTGTTATCTGTGAGTGAAATCGTTAAAAATGGTCAAGAGACTCAAATAAAAAAATATATAAAATGTAGAAACGATTTCATCACGTTTTACCTAATTGGTTGGTTACGTCCTACGCATATTCTTTTGCTGGTAATTCTAGGAAACTTAAGAAGAATAATATCTCGAATGTCTCGCTTGTTATCGCTGTTACGCGCTAATTGAAACATATTTTATAAGCAAATTATTTATGGTCATTCCTGACATGACGTGGGGTGTACCTATACATACATATAATCCACTAGACTCCGATATTCGAAAAATTAAAACAAGTGAAAATCAATTACTGGACTATCATTGACTCTTTGATATACTGAGAAGAAGTCTTTGGAATTTCTATTAAAGAAATATATTTTTATGTCATTATCAATGTTATGATATATTTAAACTATGTAATTGACGCTAGCCTCATAAGAGGCAAAAAAAAATGAGGACATCTGCAGACAACAGATAATGAATTAATAGCTGGTTTCCGTGCATCTTGAAGCAACTCAGTTACATTATGAGGCCATGACAATTGTGACGAATAAAACAACAAGGACTTCTTTACAACCAACATGTTGGAAATATTAAGGCTCATGATGATATCATGAAAATATTCTGCGCATATCCCGCAGATAATAAGAATGTGAAGCAGAGTTCTGAATAAATTGATCAATGATTCATTGACTACAACAACATTATAAATGTATTGTGTACAAAACAAGGTAACCGAGCGCCAGTATGAATCAAGCTGAAAAAAATAAGGAAATAACCTGCAGTTAGGCACGTTCAACGCTTACTTTTAGTGGTTACGATTGCCTATTATCTAAGGGGACAAATCAAATGTATTTTCTATTCGATTCCAAGTATTTCTAGAATAACAATGTTTGTCGAAGTCGTTATCTCGTGCCCTCTTGTTGACACGGACGATACGGGGATCGCACGTTGTGCTCCGTGCTAGGTGATGGTCATTATTAAGTGTTATCTCGCCTCGTTACTCAACAATCACCTAAGTAACCTTTATCGAAAGTTGTTTAGCTCGACCCTGTTGAAACTTATCAATGTTTACGTATTGTTGGATATTCATAATGAACACATTGTTGTTTCTAATTGGATACACGAAATACTGCCCAACGTCACTTTAAGTTATTTTTTTAAACCCATATATATTATCTAACATACCAAAGGATTTCCAAGCTTCCAATTTGTCCTTCAAATACAAGGTCTATGACTCTTAACTAAGTATATTTATAGTTACGACTACTTATAAAAAAACATCAATAAATCAAATCTTACGTAACAATTACTTAAGTATTCATTTGATATCATACCAATTTAAAATCAAGGCTACATGGAAAGGCAAAAGGTAATGGGCAGAATATTTAAAAAACTTGGTTTATTCAAGACTTAAGACTGTTCACAGGAAGGTTCCTGTGTTGTCCTTGTTTCTGTGTTTTATACATATTATTTGCAATAAAATGACTTGTAACTATAACCTAGTAATAAACCAGTGTATGACCAGTTACATAATTCTACATTACATATTTATGACCCAGATTAAATCATGTAGATAAGTATGAAGCTCTTTCATTTATTTATAGTATGTACACTAAATTTCTATAATTATAGATACTTTAAAGATGCTCTTACCTACATATCATATTTTTGATAATTGTGTAATACTAAATGACGTCGGTGTTTCCTAATTGAGGACCTCTAAGAAGAAACAAAGTCTGAGAATTATCGGATGTTTTAAAGAATAGCTTTGATTGACTTGACCCTGTGTATGGCACGCCTACATCAGATACCATGTTGCTCGACCATTAGTTAGTGAGCTCAACGACCTGTCGCACGACGATGCTAGGACAAGTCGGTAGGACATTTGCGTAGGTCACTTGAAAAACCTAAAGCCTAAAATAACTGGTATACATAAGTATAACTAACCCACGAGAATATAGCAATAGCACGCACATGACGTTTGAATTCATTTAAAAGTGAGGTAACTTCTGCAAATAGCACTATCTTGTGATTCTCACTCAGAAGAGGTACATAAATAAAGAAAATATATTTTTTTAAAACGGCATTGCAAGTACCCTGCCAGTTCCGAATTTCTCGTTCTATCTCCCTCCATTAACATCTACATTCCTAATCAATTACCCAAAACAAGAATAGAAGGCTTAAAATAGTTGTGTGTCTCTCACACTATACATATAGTGTAGTAACAACTTAAAAAAAGTAAAGTAAAAAATTAAAAGAAAATTCGCTGAAAATACCTTAAGGGTCGTGCAATTTTCCTCTTGCAACAAAAATGACGATTTTTGAACTATCCGCGTTGAATCAAAACGTTTACAATTAAGTATGCAATAAAAAAATTGCCAGAACGCTGGTATTGAGTGTAAGATTAAATTTATCCGCCTTTCAGACACAACCATGAATACGACGACTTTGTGTAAACCGCTTGAATCAATTTTGAACAAACCGTATTTGTAATGCAATGTTCCGAACAATAAAATATTCACTTCTGGTTAAGGATTGTGTGACGGCAGCTCCCGCATCTTCTTTATTATTTACCACCGCCCACTGTCAATTGCCAACAAGCTCAGCTAAATGTGAAAACATTAATGATATTGACTTACACAACACATTTAGTCAATGTGAAATTTATTGTGTATGCGGGTGATTACATTGCCAAATAGTTCCCCATAATTTGCTTACACAGTTGAATAAATATTTAATGAAATTTATTAATATTCATTTAACTACAACGTTGCAAAGTTTTATTGAGTTTTTCTATGAAATTCTCAGTAGCAGCTCGGAGTTTGGATTCGTGCCCGGTTGATGGTAATAAGCTTGCCCTATTACATGGGACCTAAAAAATATACGTCCAAAATTTGGGTGTAAAATCGCCTTACCCATCGGCGACGACATGCGTGATGGTATAAAATATTTTTTTTATAAATTTTTATAAATATACTGCGACATTTTACACAGAATCATCTAGTCCCAAACTAAGCAGAGCTTGTACTATAAGTACTAGAGAATGGATATAATACGTATATACTTTTTTTTTTGTAAATACATACTTATAATACATAGGAAACACCCAGACGAACACAAACACTTATATTCATCACATAAATATTTGTGCCCAGTGGGTATCGAACCCACTGCCCTCGTGATCAGCAGTCCGGTACTCAAACCACTAGACCACAGAGGTCGTCAAACGGTATGAACGCCATTATAACATTTATAATATAATAATAATAATAATATTACCGGACATTATTACACAGCGCCATCTAGTTCCGTTGTAAGCAACGAGGCTTGTGTTACGGATACTAGTTAGTTGATATACGACATAATATACTTTTTTTTTTATAAATATTATACATAGATACATCCATGACTCGGAACAAATATTGATGCTCATCACACAAATATTTGTCCCTACCGGGATTCGAACCCGGGACCCATAGCACAGCAGGCAGCATTAACTACCGCTGAGCTAAACGAGTCGTCGTTTGCAAACCATTTAATCGAATCGTTCAAATGTAAACTAAAGGTAAGTTTATCTACTTACCGGTTCCATTGTGACAATACTACCAAACCCGAGTATTAATACCGTAAAGATCAAACCCTTTTTTACCCACGGAATAATCGTGGGAACCGTATTAACATACGACGGAACATTCAAAATAGAAATCAGGTTCGAGGTGTTATAATTATGTTAGATTTATGGTGTCTTATCGTTAGCACATATCATAGAAATCACGACACTTTAACCATGGGTGCTTATTTTTTTTGGTACCTATATACACACATTTCCGCTTTTTCCCATTGGGAAACTACATCGTGCCATGCGCTACCATGCTTGCATGCCACTCTTGCTTCGTCCACATTCATACATCTTGTCATGCAATCCGGTTTTAATTTTGATTATTTTTCAGATTGACCCATTTACTGTGACATTTACTTACTATATGACTACAGTAAATAAGTAAACGAGAAACGTTGAAGGCTAACGACTAAAAGAGCTGTTCACACAATGCACATCCTTAATAATAAAAGGTTACGCATCCCGTTGGCATGACAGGTACCTAGACGGCTTTGAATACAAATGGAACAAAGGAGTTACGTTTGCAAGTTATACGCATTACGCATAGAAGATAATACTTACATATGTTTTAGATTTCCGAGTAACTTATACAACTTGGAATCTTAAAGCATATAATACATTATGGGTTCATTAGATACTCTATTTAAAGGTTTGACGTTGCTGTACCACATGCTTAACCAATGAATTCGAATTACTTAATATTTTTGTACCAATGTCTTTAAAGCAGGTATTAAAGGCTGCCTTCTTTGACTCAAATTCAGGACTATTACAGTCCTGAATTCGAATCTCGGTAGGAGCAAATGTTTGTGTGATAAGCATGGATGTGTGTGCTATAATATGTGCGTATATTTTATAACAAAAAAATATCTACGTAGCGTATCAAACATCTAGTATCCGTAACACAAACCTCGTTGCTTAGCTCGGAACTAAGATGGTCCAAATATATTATTTATATTTATTTATCATGAACTAAGTACATCTAAAACGAATTCAATTTAAAATATAATTATATTTAGTAAGTTATCAGTAAGAAGGTCAACTTATAAGGTTGCTTTAAATGATTATCAATTTCAATATCAGTTTCTCCCGGGAGATTTCATACTATTACATATTTAGCATGTCACAGCATATTTGACAATGTTTAAAATGTAATATTAATCCCAAGTGTAGTATAGTACATATTCAAATAATTAATAAAAAGTAAAAGTACTGAGGCAATAGCGTCGTAGCTAATGCCGAGAAATTTTCTCAAACATGCGGATTTCCTCATGATGTTTTCCTTAATCGTTTGAGTATATGACAAAGACCTAACTAAGAAGTGACTTTGAAAAGTCAGTGGTGGCCTTGGAACCGATTTCGTGACCTTTGACTCCGCAGTCCACTGGCCACACCACCAGACTATCACAGCACCCACCAAAAGCTGCCCGAGGAGAACAAATTAAATATATACCTATAATTATATACCTATAGCAAGTGTTGTAAAAAAGACTGTCAATACAACTTTCTGATTTTTTTGCCAAAACAAAATTTTACTTTAAGTAACAAGCATTCGAGCTAGTTCGATGTGATCATCATCGAGAGATACTCATCTAAATAATAAACTAGATGATAACTAGCGGAGCAAGCTCTTATTGGTGTAGATTGTTTACAGAACTTGTATTATTTTCCTTGCTCAAAGCCAGACAGAACAAGGCCAAGGTTTTTGTCAAGAACAAATTGCATTAATTTGATCGTCTCGGAGGAATATGACGTCATTTTAAACCGCCACTAACGTGTAGATCATAATAAACAACAATGACCACATGAAGTTTAAAAAACATGTACATGTACACCGACCCTGAAACTTATTCATATATGATATAATGATATGGCAACTTTCTGAAAGAACTTTCTAGAAGTATGTAAGTAGGTAGGTACCCTCAAAAACGATATTATATGAAATACTAAGTACCTACTAACTACATATTATATTGATAAATTATTCTAATAATAATTTATTGAACTACCCAAGTCATACTGAAATCAGATAAAAACTATGATTACCTACCTCTTTTCAAAATCGGGTAGACCGAATAGCAAGAAGTTAATAAGTTTTTTCTACCTTACAAATAATAATGTAACTAAATGTACGTAGAATCAACGCACAGCCTAAGATAATTACTTTAAAATCTGAATATTTACATAACCAAAATTATCATCCGTGGATCACGGATAGAAAAACATAATTGGTCGCCTTAGGATTTTCGGGAAATATTGCTTTCTACAAAAACAAAATTTAACTAAATCAGACTACTCTCATATTATTATGTACAACATTTCAATGTTAATTATATTGGGCTATACTATATATTTTTCCAATGCAAATATCAATTTTATATTTGATGAAAAATTTGATTTAGAATGCACTGAGAAATTGTAGTAGGTAATAGTAATAGAAGTAGCAGTAGTTGAACTAATTGGGATTATGATATCAAAACGTCCGATATGGAAGTTAAACCCTGTTAACGATGCTATTATTCTTATCGACTTTTATATAACTGGTGTTACAATGTAATATATAGTCCTACCTACTACGGTTTGCAAAATACCTTTCACTGATTATATGAGTGCTACTTTCTTGCATACATGATTATTTAATGATATATCTGATATGATAAATTATATTCAATAATATGCATTTTACAATTATATAAAATAACACCATATAGGTACGCTAAAAATCCGGACCGATTAGAACTAACGCAAAAAATATATCGACGTATCTTTTTCCGATTTCTTAGCTAGCGATTAATAGCATTCTAAATAATAAAAATCGGAATGACGCAAATAATCTTAAAAGATTTGCAAAACGGGGTACTTTAAAAATTATTTCGCTAATTATAAAAAAAACGCTCAGCAATAATATTATGAATAACTTACATTCCCTGACATAGCTCTTGCTGTCGTAGTAGCAGATGACTTTGCTGGTTGCTGGGCCGATAGACTTCGCAATAGCCAGGAACCCGGCTAAAACGATTAAAACCTTCATGGTTTTATTATTAAAGTTATTCTAAATGACTGATCACCACGACGCGTATGTGGCGAATGAGAGTTGAAAACCAGCGCGCTTACTAGATGCTTTAAGGTCAAAGATTAAGACAGCATCGAGTTGTTTCGCCGAATCTTATCTGTTGTTGTAGTTTTAACCTCTTCTGTTCGGGGAAAGATAAACAAATTGCCTACAGATTTTATGTACCTTTCGTAAGAAAATAGTCTATTACTTTTATTAATTTTCCTGTTATTTTTTTTAAAGTAAGAGTACAATATCAAATCTTCGTTTTCATCGCACAATTTTACAGCTATGTTAGGTCTTGTCGAATCTCCGAGTACCATCAACGATTGTTTACGCTTACCAAGTCATTGAACCTAGTCCTTGAACGATCGTTCTGCCTATTTATCTTTTTTAATATGCTTAAATGTTACATTATATGAAACATTTATTATTATTTATGTAAATAATTATGTATAGACACGTTTTATGTACCTACACGTTGGTGTAAAATTTTTAAGAGTACCCTAACTGGATTAAGATCTGGTTAGTAAAAAATTATATTTAACAATAAATTATGAAATATTGACGTCGGTGAGCGAGAAGAAACCCGACCCAATCACAAAGATCATAAAAATCCCTCTCGCCGTCGTCTCTTACAAAGTTTACATTTTGGTAGATTTATATCGTTGTATGAATATTGGACAATGCCTAGAACAGTTTAAGTAAGTGCGTAGACCAGTCCTAACCGCACGCATTCACGACGACAATAAATGGCTGGTGTCAGTTAAAATAGTCGTAGGTAAAATACGTCCACTTAATCTATGGCTGACCAAGCCCGATGATGTCATCGCACTAGCAGAAAACGACAATAATATGGTACGTTCTCGTCAAATTGCATGCCACAAGTATCTATACTGTCAAACTGGTTATTTTGGAGGTTCCAAATGGTTAACATAAGTTCAGGTTCTACAAGTTTAATATTCTTTAAGTCATCTTCTCCATATAGGTATGTTTTATATGTCTATACTAATACTATACTATAAAGAGCAAAAGGTTTGTATTTTTGTATATTTGTAACGACTAAACTCAAAAACTACTGGACCCATTTTAAAAATTCTTTCACCAACCATTGTTTTCTTTGGAAAACATTACTCCTACATTACGGCTGAGTAACATAGGCTGTAAGTGCTATAACAATACCACAAGGGTGAATGTTTTAAAAATATATGTCCACCCGTGCGAAGCCTGCACGGGCCGTTAGTGTTTATTTTCATTATAGTTAACTATTCTATTTTAAAAGAGGGTAGATATACCAAAGGATATAAAATTCTGTTGTATCTTTAATTATTATACCTACCTTGAAAGTTCAAGTAGGCGAAATAAATCTTCGAAAATTATGTTTCTACATTCAGTTCAGTCATTCAGTCAACATTTTTTGTGCGGGTTCCTTCTTTATGTGGAAACATAAATGCACTCCGATGGGTGAGAACTCCGAAAAAGATCAATTGCAACGTCAAACTTGATAGGTGCACATCTCTCGAATCTTTAGCGAGAGATCTCGACAGCCTCTGATAAATCAGAGACTTAGTACTTATCTAGGCTTCTAAACGTGCACTATTGGAGTATAAATATGGACTGGTGTTATGTTCCTCTCATTAGCATTCACTGTCCAAAAGGTTTCACAATAAAGAGGGATATGGATTAGTCCACCTCGCTGGCCTAGTCCTGTCCTGTTAAGCAGGCTTTACACGTCATCGAGCTGCTAATATGCCTGTTTCGTGACGTAGTTTTCCTTCACCGTTTGAACATGTTATAAACGCAAGTAACTTCGAAAAGTCGTGTCAGGGGTGAACCTCGAAGCCCATTGGTCACACCATTAGGCTATCGCACGTCTAATATGTTTTGATGAACTTTCCATTATAAGTACCTACCTAGTAATTTTCGAACGAAACAGAGTAAATTCTTTCGGTATAGCACAATGTAGTATATAAGTTTCACATATATCACGTGCAACGTACCTATTTTGACTTCTATCATATTTGCATAGCACATAATTATTAGATATCCTGCGTGTCCCTCCTGTACCTACTCGTTCGTTGATAAAAGGTGACAAAGGTCACTTAATGATACGGCTATCGGTGTCAATTCGTATAATTGTTGTCAGTGTCTTTGTGGAAAATTTAGGGCTCAGGGAATCCCAATTACCCGAACGCTATTTTCTGATGTCTCTATTATCAACCAAAATTATCGTAAACATAAGTATAAATAAGAATAAACATAATAAGCTTATTATGTTTATTCTTATTTATACTTATGTGTCATAGTATTTTTGCATAATCTATGTAGCTACATAGATTATACAAAAATACTATGACGCTTGACGGATACCTACAGGGTATGTTTTAGGTCCAAGTCCAGGTGTAAAATAGGTCGCCAATGAGGCCACTGCCATCAATCGTGTAGAAATCCTAACTTAGAGTTTAATAAAAAAAAATTGTAAAAATCCCTATCATACTTTGCTCTACCTAGGATTTGGCCCAGTAGGTCATTTTTTTAATCATACATATTTATTTCATTGTTCAAGTAAGAATGCGAGTCGACTGACGTACCTAATCAGTAATCACCATTATCGAGGGAGTTAATCGTTGCCCATATTGTAAACTGCACATTTTTTATACCACAACAATGTCAAATTCAAGCTATTTTTAACGGCTCGCCTGATAGTAAGCTGTTTACAGGCAACACAAGAGGTGTCAGGGTCGATCCCGACCCTGCAAAAGGATTCTTAAAATAGGGGGTTACTAAACTGTCAGCAAACGGCAATTCCACGTTATCAGACGTTTAACGAGCTCTGGCACTCGAGCAACCTTACTCACTCGCAGAAGCCACTACTTTTTTTTTAACCGACTTCCAAAAGGAGCAGGTTATCAATTCAATTTTTTTTTTGTTTCACTGCAGTATTTTGTAAGATGGAGGTACTTCCCCAGTTCGTCCATTGTGAAATCTGCTTAAGATCTCGTTTACAGAAACATAACACGCTTGATTTCGTATTAAGGATGCTTTAATTTAACTTGTAAAGTATCGTAGTATGTCCACTCTTTGTACCTATTAACACGTATCTACATAAGTACCTATATGCCACCTACATAAATAATTCTCACGGGTTTCAACACGACTAGACTAAGTATGTGGAATAAATAAACATTCATATTATATCATATACTAGCTGATTCCCGCGACTTCGTCCGCATGCAATTTAATGAAAACATTTAAAAACGGCAACGTTTTATATTAACTTTGCAACCCCAGTTTTACCCTCTCAGGGGTTGAATTTTCAAAATCTAAATCCAATTCAAAGCCCGACAGGTTTCCTCGATGGCACTGGGCCAGCATGGAGGACTTTTGCCTTATTCAGTGTGATAGTAAGTTGACGATATAGTTCAAACATTACGTAGGTTTTCGATTATTTAAATGATGTATGCGACGTGGCCCAGAAACAATGGCGAGATGCCAATATTCATACAATAGTAGTTACAGTTTGCAGGTGAAACAAACGACGCTGATTGACGCGTCAATAATAATAAATAAAAAATATAAATGTACCCAAATATGTTTGCCCGCTTATAAATATATCTAGTAATCGTTAAATAACTAAGCCTAGTAATTTTTAATTACCTACTACTTTAACCAGTTTCATAACACGTTTAATTTTATTTTATTATTTGTTAATTTGGTATTACATTGTCCCATGTACATAAAATATGTCAGTAACGACATCTGTGGTGGAATGGCAAAAGCTTGAGTTGCCAATAGTTGTACTCCATATCATACGGTGGCGTTACGGATCAGTGTTCGTGCTTACAACTTTCTAATTCCTCCGTCACCCACGCGGGCGGGCGGCGGGCGCCACTTTTTGTTCAGGAGTGAGAATTACTGTTATCTGCTCACCAGTTAGCGCCACTGTCGTAAGGCTCTTAATAAAATTAATACCAAATGTAATAGATGCTAGACAGCTGAGCTTTATTTCAAATATTTTGATACCGTAAATACTGATGTAATAACCGCAAGACTAGTTTATTATAGCTACTTTCATAGCATCATATCTTATGGAATAGTCTTATGAAGAATAGTCTTATTTGGCCGTGCTGCAGACATAGAATCAGCCTTCGTACTGCAGAAAAGAGCAATAAGAGCCATTTATAACCTAGGTAAGTAGTCGTGATTCACTCAGGGAACTCTTTAAAGTCTGTCAGTAGGTATATCTTTGAAAATATAATGTAGGTACGTTAGGAAAAATATATCACGTCATACGAAAAGACGTTTACTGCATAATTATAATACTAGATATGAGTCAAAATTAATGCAGCCACAGCTTCGTCTCGCTAAAGTTCATACCCATTTTTATGGGATATAGTGTTAGGTTTTATAATAAAATTCCGGAATTAATTTAAACCTTCCGGAAAATAAATTTAAATCCATCGTTAAGTCTACTATACGCAGGAAAGCATATAACAAATTATAAGATTATCTTGTAGATAAAAAAGTTTAGCAAAATGCTGGTTTACTGTTTACTGTCAATCTCTCCACAGGTTTACCTACTGTCAATTCGACAAATTATAAGTAGTTCACGAATAAACAGTTCGCCGAAAGTATTTTCGGCGAACAGTTCATTAGTGAACTTCCTCTCTCCTCTCATTGAATGTTCCTCAATTAAAAAAACAACTCTTTCCCTTGTACCCACAAGGGAAAGAGTTGTGTTCGAACGGTTGGACTATGACATCCTAAACTCTATTAATTAATTAATACTCAGCTATTGATCAACATTGTGAAGAAAATTCGGGTATCCTGCACGTTCTCAAATTATAAGGTTACTAGCTGTTACCCGCGACTTCGTCCGCGTGAAATTTAACGAAAAATTTAATGTTCATATTCATGCAATGGTCAGCTCCCGCGTTTTTAAGTCATACGGAACTCTAATTCGTTTCTTGTTCTTTAATTAAGGTAGCCTAAGTAGTAACTTACGAACTTTCACCATCGTTATAAGGAGTACCTTATAACGATGGTGAAAGTCCCTACAAAATCGGTTCAGCTGTTGCAGCAATTAGAAGGAACAAAGAGAGAGACAGAAAAACATTTTAGAAATTATTTTTTTGTTTAATTACCGTATATATACTTTTATATATGAAATTACAAACAGATTTTTACATTTTACCCCTTTATAGGATGATTTATGAAAAAATATTTTACACGTGTTTCATAACTTTCAATGAAAAACCTTCAAACTGAATTTAAATTGAATAACTTCAAAAACAGCAAAGTTACATACTAACCTTATACCCCCGTTTTACCCACTTAGGGGGTGAATTTTCAAAATTCCTTTCTTAGTGCTCCCCTACGTTATAAAAGGAATCCCTGTGCAAAATTTCAAGTTTCTAACCCTTATAGTTTAGG
The DNA here is from genome assembly GCA_905163465.1 of Craniophora ligustri. Lineage (NCBI taxonomy): Eukaryota > Metazoa > Arthropoda > Insecta > Lepidoptera > Noctuidae > Craniophora > Craniophora ligustri. The sequence goes on along the minus strand of LR990954.1, from coordinate 10,893,632 downwards.
CCCTGCGTGGATATGTCAGTCAGTCAGTCAGTCAGTCAGCTTCTCCTTTTATATATATATATAGACTATAATAGGTACCTACCTACAGACAAACATATATTGTGGGATGCTGAAGGTTCCTTACACGTGGCTACGATGTCTAGTTTACTGTTAACATAATAAATTATTAAGATATAATTTAATCACGCAACAGTTAAAAATCAATGAAAATCCTCCACAGTCATACAAATTTGTATTACCTATTAATCTGATTATTGATGTTACAATTAAAAGAAAGAAATACGCCTAGTTGATCGACATTTATGCTTTAGTAGGTAGTGCTTAAATTTAGATAAATGGCAATAAAAGAAATAAAAATCTTCGCATTAAAATCTCGCTTTTGCTGTTTGCTGATAAAGATAGGTATATTATTAATATTATTTACATATAACTTGTGTATGTGTGTGTATTAAACAAGAATTTACTCTGTAAAAATCACAAGTATTTAGCGCCAGCAGCAACAAGTGGTAAATAAAACATTGATCTTATTTTATAACAACAAGTTTACACTTTTAATCACATAAAAGTTCTACAATATAATAGGTACAGATACATTGACCATATTGAATTACTTCGAATAAAACTAAGTACATCAATGATTTTAAAAGTCGCAACAAGACTTTCTTCTTTTTCAGTCCATTCCTCTATTATTATAGCAATATGTTTCGTCCCTTCTGTTCCTCCGGCGATTTCACCGCTGCACCTGGAATCTGGATCGAGTAGCTACTAAGTGTTCTCTGCACAAATGTGTCTACACTACTACCATCTTATGGCCTCCTCCACAACGTCATTCTTGTTGTTATCCAGTCAAAACAGTCCTTTCTGAAGACAACCGCATCAAATTCTTCGTATATTGAATATAGACATTACCACATAAGTATATAATATTAAGATTATAATATGACATTGTAATGGTTAATGTTTTGTTAAAAGTAACTAGGTATCCAAATAGGCTACTATTACAGTTATGCTTTGATAAAACGGTGAATTTTTAGCCAGTTGTTCGATGTTCAGGTTGCTCTTCAGCAGTCTGCTCATCTGAAAGGGTGATCTCGCGCAGAGAACGTTCAACCGCATTCTCGACAATATTCATCAGATTTTGAACGTGGATCTTGCCCATTTCATCATTCGGTTCTTCCTCTTGAGTCCTCTTCTTCAACAGAGCTTGAACCATTTCCTTGGTCACGACCTCTTTGTTAGTTACCCCAAAAATCTTGTTGAAGCGTTTGTGAATGCAAGCTGGTATGTCCTCATCAGTTATCTCATAGATGTATGGATCCATGAAATCAAGGGAGCCGTCAAGATACTTGCTTGTTTTGGGATGTAGTTGGACAATCTCCTCTGTTACCTTTCCATAGCGTATCATGTTATTCAGCTTAGCATATCTGAATTTGATACTGGTCCACTCCTGCTTGCACAATTTTTCTGTAAACAATAGCAATTACCCAATTAAACTACTATATAATAAAGGTTTTGTTGGTAAGTGCCTACCTATCACCTGGCCTACCTTACTAGCCAACAACCTTAGTCTAAATTTAGTTTTTAAAAAAATACAATAACACGATAGAGTTTATCGCATTTAAAAGATTAAATGAGCCTATAAGTGGGTAGGTACATAAAAACCAAACAATATAACGTAGCGTATTTTCGGGGAACTGAGCTAAAATAACAATTGTATGGCATCCTACTGGAAGGTGAGAACGCTAGCTGCAATGTAGCGGATAAAATCCAGAGTTGCAGATCCACTTTCACAAATTGATTTAATAATAGTACTGTAAGTACGAATAATATTATATTGCACTGTATTTAAAACAACTGGTAAAATAAGCAATAGGAAATACTTACGCGGCGCGCGAATGTCGCGGGAGATCCTGTCCCAAGCTGTAGTCACAGCTGCCTTGTATTGAGTTGGAGTCATCATAATATCGCGTATGTACGTGATCGGATGGCGCTGCACCATCTTCATCACGTCCTGCTGGAAGGGCGACCAGTAATTCTCCTCTGGACCAATCTTCTTCGCCATATTTTTAACAGAGTCCCGCTGTTTAGTCACTAAACTCCCGATACGTGTTACGTCGTCGAGGCAGCGAGGGGAATAAGCAATCAATATTATGGAAAGGTGCGCAGCATCGACCGGGACACGACGCGCAGTAAAACACCGCGCAGGGCTCCCCGAAGCTCATTTCCCCATCCCCTTGCATAAAGCTACTCCCTGAGTGAAAAGCGGATGCGGGATATTGACCGGAATACTCAGCATCCCGCTTGTTTGATTCACAGGTTTTAATTGTAAATATTGGAGCGAACCGCTGACCGCTTTCCCTAGTAGCGAATATTCAGCTTTAAACATTGATCATACTTCTACAAATATACATAAGTACACATCAATAATTGAGAATATATGTGTAAAGGTAGGTTTGGACGACGAGATGCCACCCACTGTATTATTAATTTTTTAACCTACATTAGCCATTGTGCTGTTTTAACATTCTCATATCAACTAGAGGCCGTCAATTCCTGAACAAGGGCCACCTCTTTGATAACAATTACCGAATTCCATAATTTGACTAAATAAATATATGTATATAACTATCTCCCAATGAAGTAGGTAGATTAGTACTTTGTTAAAATACTAGGTATACCTATACCTACTTAATGTCTTTCAACATGAACCCAATAACATATCCCGATACTAAAAGTTGTAAAGTACGCAGTGGGTAATCCGACTACGTAAGAGATTTACGCAAGTCTAAGCTTATTGAGGAAGGTCAAAAAGGTCTTTGACTCAAGTAACTACGTAGTTAGTGCCATTCACAGACATTCCCTCAAAGTTTATTTGATAAAATGCTGCTAGCCAATTAAAATTAAAAACCTTCTGAATACAAATTATTGAATCTTTTCTCCTAAATAATAGAACCAATTGCAAAAACGAATATTTCAGGTTTAGCTAGTAACTCTGGGATTGTGCACCGTAAAAACGTTACTCCTATCAAATCAATGTCCATCGAAATAAAATGATACCTAGCCTGTCTTAAAGCAGTCATCAAATCAACATTAGGTTTATGTTTGCGATCGTTAGAGCATTATTATACTTAACGATTCTTACTCATATTTTATTATATTAGGCATAGGATCCTAGTTTGGTAGATAATACATTAGATCTATGTTTTCTCAGTTTTTCACTCATATTTGAAGATATATACCATTATACGTTGATTTATAATGGCTTTGTGGCATATCATAGCACTGTATTCATAGGTGTTGCTTAAAATCACTGCATGCCTAATAAATTAATGTAATACCTAAGTTCGAACTGGCGGTCATGCTTAAGGCCCGGTTTTCGCCAAAGCGGAGAGGAGAGGAGAATGTTCGGAGTTGAGTTTTGAATTGCCAATCAGATATCTTTGCGGAGAAACGTGGAAAAAACGAAATCTGATTGCTTATTCAAAACACATTTCCTCTCTTCTACGATTAAATGAAAACCGGACCTTAATCTATTAATAATAATGATAAAAATCTCACTTATGTAGGTAAGTCTTTTCAAATACCTATTGATATTTATTTATAATTAAATTAATGCCGTTGCGGGTTCCAAGCCAGATACTTTTTGTTCGTTTCTGTGGTGGTGATCCTTATACCACACGCACATGTTATCACATTAAATCATTCCTCTAACGCGTCGGGTTTCATTGTATTGTAAATTTTTTGGATGGCGTGTATTGTTACACTAGGTACACAATACTGAAACACCGTGTAAGATAGTTTTTGTTTAGCGATGATATCATCTTTAACCAAATTGCTGGACCACAGGCGCTGATCTCCTCTTTTGAGGAATTAGGCAATTATCCTCCACGCTATCCTAGTGCAGATTGGCAGACTCCACGCGTCATTGAGGAAATCTCTCAGACAGGATGGAGGATTTCCTCACGATGTTTTCTTTCACCGTTTTAACATGTGAGTGATAACGAACATAACTTCAGAAACGTCAGTGTTGCGTGCCTTGAGTTTGAACCGTTTACCTGCTACGCCACTAGGTTATCACAGGAGCGACAGTGTGGTTGAATAGTGCGCAAAAAGTTTCTTCCTCCAGTGAACAATCTAGAACACTTAATCCACCACACAAAGAAAATATTTCCATTATAATATTATCCGAATATTACCTTGACTGTATTTGTATTTGTTATGGCATGTGTGACAAATGTCGTTAGGGTACGAAATATAAATAATAATACATAGCTTGCTAGTTATTTTAATTTAACTACTTAATTATCTAATTTACACAATTTATTCTGCTACGTCAGAACAGCTATGAATAATTTAATATTGGAGCATTATCGGAAATTGTAATAATAAAAATCGTGAGATGAATTTGGCACACAGTAGTAGAACATAGTTATAAAAGTTTTATGTAAAGAGTTCATATCCTTGGCGGTATGCTCTTAGTATAAAATGATACACCAATACCATTAACTGTACAAATTTGAATGATCAAACATAGTCTACTTTAACCGGCGGCACTTGCGCTTGCTGAGCTACTTTGTTAGGTCCCTGCTGTGCTTGTCCTTGACCTTGCTGAGGCTGTCCCTGCGCTTGCTGGTTTTGCCCTTGGCCTTGCTGGGCCTGACCTTGGATCTGTCGAGCTTGTCCTTGGGCTGGCTGAGCCTGACCTTGGGCTTGCTGCGCTTGCTGAGCCGGGGGCACCTGATTTACATTATTCTGCAGAGGTACTTGTCCTTGGGGTTGAGCTTGCGGCACCTGCCCCTGTCCTTGAGGTTGAGCTTGTGGCACCTGCCCCTGTCCTTGAGGTTGAGCTTGAGGCACCTGCCCCTGTCCTTGAGGTTGCTGTCCTTGGAATTGGCCTTGAGGTGGCTGCTGGTATTGACCTTGAGGTGGCTGCTGGTATTGACCTTGTGGTGGCTGCTGGTATTGGCCTTGAGGTGGCTGTTGATATTGGCCTTGAGGTGGCTGCTGATATTGGCCTTGAGGGGGCTGTTGGAATTGACCCTGAGGAGGTTGTTGGAACTGTCCTTGAGGCGCTTGTTGGAATTGGCCTGGAGCCTGATATTGGCCTTGGTATTGAGGTTGTCCTTGTTGGTACTGTTGAGGAGGCTGCTGGTAGTTAGGGACTTGAGCTGGAGGTACTTGTCCTTGCGGCACTTGACCAGCTGGATAATATTGCTGTTGTCCCTGGTATTGCTGCTGATGAAGTTGCTGCTGGTAGGCTTGTTGGTGTTGGTAAGCGCGGTACTGCTGCAGCGCTTGGTGAATTTGATGCTGGGCACCTGGGATAGGCTGGCCATGAGCATCAACCTAGAGAAGACAGTAAGATGTCAATAAAACTTGCTTTAGTAATCATCAGCACAGACTTAATATTCATAACTAATTGTAAAATGGCAAATATATATGTATGGGGTTTATTTTTGCAATAATTGTTCATCAATATTTGATATTTTGCAATAATTGTTCCTCGAGCCAATGTCTGTTAATATGAACACTTGACCTCATATATCATCATTGATGCGTGATTTTCTAATGCATATCCTACGCACGCAACACACTGATCTAGTAGAATCTATGTTATTTGCAAATGAATGGTCTTATAATCAATATTGTATAGATAGATCTTATTTTATTAACTACTAGCAGCCCCGGCTTCGTACGGGTTAAAAACAATAATATTAACTTTGAGAGACATTTCGGTAATTTACAAGATTTTTTTTTCATGTCGTTATTTTATTAAAGTTTTTAGTAAGGATCCCTATTTTTTTGCCCATGTTACTTAGGGATAATGTAGTATTTTAATGGTGAAAGATTTTTATAATCGGTCCAGCAGTTATTAAATTTCTTCGTTTTATTTCGAAAGATCTTAAAAGGCACACTCACCAAGCCACGCTGCTGTAGATACCTCATTTCTTCTAGCCTCCTTTTCTCGTACTCATCATATTCATTTTGAGTGTAAATTTGATTTTCTTCAAGAGTTTTCCATCCTTAAATAGTAAAATCAATATTCAGACTGCAGTTTAACATAGATATCACAAAGAGGGGCGACTAGAAATAAACTATTCGCCATCACTTTCAAAACATATATAGGTCTAGAATAACAAGACGTAGTTAACGAATTTACTTATCCAATACCCAGATTAATATCTCAATAATGTAACGTAAATGTATAAATTTTGGTATGTTGACCTCATTGCGCCGCGATACTTCCGGGCCAATAAAATACTAATGTATTTAGGGTAGATAGGTGTTTTTTCAAGGGTGTCAAACAAAATAACGACCCGCCTGAAGTTAAGCGGTTACTGTAGCCTGTGGGCGTTCGCAACACCAGAGCTGGTGTCACACGACCCTGACTAACACGTTGCCGACTGTCAAACAAACTAACCTTCATCTTGGTTGAACTCAGCCTTTTGAGTCTCCGTCATAAACTCGTTGAAGTCAATCAGGCCGTCGCGGTTGCGGTCGTTTTCCTTGAACACATGTTCGCGCATCCTCTCCATCTCTTCAGCCCGTTCGTGTAAATCTTTGTTAGGACCACCGGGTCCGTACAGTTTGTCTAACTCTTTGATGAAGAGGGCCTTAACTTCGTCAGCATCCCAAACGCCGTTGCCATCGACATCTGTTGTTAGGGGAAATTGACAATGGTGAAAAATAAATTTTACCGAAATCATTCAAGGCATTAATTTTATATAAGAAAAGTTTTCAACATTCAGAATGTTATTACAACTAATATACACTCAACGGTACGGAATCTTATGTTTATGTTGCCTTAAACGTAAGCAGCATGAAACCAGATCATTTGAACGATGGCGTTTAAATATGTGTCAGTTTTTGTATTCAGTAATTGCCATATTGTTTGAATTCAACTAGGTGCTTTATAAATATAAAACAAGCTATTACCCCCCGGGCTGATACCCTAGTACTACTACGTATTTAAAAAAATTTTTGTTGCATCCCGCAACTTAATTTTTAGTTTTATTTGGACATTTACGAAGCCAACCTATAACTGAATAATTATATGCTATTTATAAGTCTCTGTAATCAAGTTTCCGTACCAGCGAGTGTAGTAATTGTTTCTTTAAAAGTCAATGACAATATTGACCTTTTTACGATTTTTATGTTTAATCTTTACTTTGAAATCAATCTCTTTTATTATAGAAATCATGTACTCTATTTAGTTAAAAAAATACACAAACACTTCGCAAAAAAGCTATGCAAAAAAACTAAACCAATAAAACAAAATATAAGAAGCAAAACACAACTGCAAGTAATCTATAAAATCATGCACACATATTTCACGGACTCTAGTGAAACATGAACTCTGCTACACACTCATTTTTATCCAACAAATACTGGACACAAATGCCAAAAAATACGACTGATTGCTTACAAAGCACTAATAAAACATGCTAAAGACTAAACAAAAGGTTATTTAATAACATTACATGCAGGTAAAGATCGTCTAATCGAAAATTGCTTACAGCACTACAAAGTAAAAAGACAATTATTGCATCAGTCTAGTTGTATAATCGATAGGTCGCGCGATAAATCCGATAACCGTCGAAACATTGTTCTCCATGCGTTAGAGCCATGGATGACAAAATACGTCGACGTAGACGTTTCAAACTAGTTGGGTAAAAAATCCGTCAATCGCGCACCTAATTTATGCGTGACTTTTAACGATGATTGTGTGTAGTGTGTAAAATTTCGCACGTGTCCTATATTGCAATTTCTGATCAGACGATCTCTATGTAAAATCCAAAATAGCGTGCTTAAAACCGTTGTAACTCGTTTCATCTTTAATTACGAGTAACATACCTACTTACTAATTCGTGTTCTATATTATAATTCACTTGCACGCTATGGATCTTACCATGCATCATGAAAAACACCTTTGGGTTGAAATCTTTTGTATCCATATGATCGGCTTTTTTCCATATCTCTAACAATTGATCCTTTGTCACGGGGTGGTGTAGCTGTTACAAATAATTGACGATTAATAAGTAATGTTGTCAGTCATCACTCACCATGCATCATGAAGAATGCTTTAGGATCAAACTGTTGTTGTTCCATATGATCCTGTTTCTCCCATACTTCCTCCAGTTGTTGTTTAGAACCGGGATGGTGGAGCTGCGTTTTATCAAGGTCATTTATGAAAAGAATAAACTAGATATTGCAATCATTGTTCAAAACTTATAAACCATAACAAAGTTTAAAGGCGAGCTGTTCAAGGAAATTGAGGCCTTATCGAATACTAACATAATAACATTTATGGTTTGAATTGAATTCAACAACAGCGTGACGTTACGGAAAACAAGTTTTTAATTTTAAGACTGCATTTTCCCTATAGCTATATTAAATTCAATATAAATTGTACTAGTTATAAATTAATAAAACGGCGATGATTGTGATACTTCTTCACCTAATCATAGTGATGATCACTTATTCTTACCGGTTGATGGTGTTTGATAGCTTCTTCCTCTTTTTTAGCCTTTTCCATGTATTCCTTTTTCTGTGACTCTTCCATGCCTTCTACTTTCTGATGTTCTTCAAACTTCTTTTGCATTTCATATTCCTGCAATATTATTTAGATTGGTATTGCAACACAGCCATAAGGAAACCGAGTGTACATTCAAAATAAATAAAATTGAGATAATAAAACATTTACTTTTATCGTGTTGCATTGTATAGTAAAATAAGGCAAGGTTTAGACACTCTAAGTTGTAATGTTTGTAACGTGTTCAGCATTGATAACTACAGTGTATAGCAAACCTTAAATTCTTCTTTCCGCTTTTTGTCAGCAGCCTCCAAATCAGCAGTTGTCTTTTTGATTAACTTCTTCAAGTCTTCAATTTCAAATGTGTGGGGGTTGTTATGATCTAAATGTTCTTTTGTAGGGACCTTGCCGTCATCGTCCAGATTATTCGTTAATTCAAATTGCTGTCAACATAATAATATTGTTACAGAATTCCAACAATGAGAAAGTATATATGGATGGCTAAGTATTATTAAACGACGTCTTGCCGCGTCTATATGTCTAAACGCGATCAAATCTAAAACTATCAAACACATTTTCACACGGTTTTTAACAATGGGCGGAAGGAAATGTTTCGTAAATTCCTGATAGCTGAGAGCGCCGTGTAAGCTACAGCTTTTTTTAGGATAGATACGCCTTTGAAGCTAAGTTCCTACCTGTACGAATCTTTAATAGTATTTTTTTTTACCTTTGTTGCCAAATGACGAAGCCTATCCAATTCTCGCCGTTTAATTTCATCCAACTTTGTCCTTACGTTATGATTGACGAAGTCCAGTTGTTCAGCAATTTTCCCAGACTGTAAAGTAGAAAATATAATAATTCATATTCAACACTTATAATTATAAGATGACCATAAGAACAGTTTTTTTTTTAACAAAAACTAAATTATTAATTTTAAAGGTGCATACAAGATAACAATATTCGTAACTCTAGATATATGTCGCGACCTGCCTGAACTAGGTTAGGGTAGTTAACGGTACAGTAGTGAATAAATTGTTCAGGGTATATGACCAGTATAGTCTTTGTAAAAACACAAATGTATTTGTATACCGATGAATCACCAAATGGACAATGTGTACTATTCATATATTGTTCACGTCGTCATTGAGCCGTTTAGCTAGAAATCTATTTGAACACTACCAGTGATTGGAAAATATAATCCGAAAAAATATATTGATCCTTGTGTTGAAAAAATTCAAATTTGTTTTTGTAAAGGCATCAACAGCACAGGAAAAACGTACCGAAGGTTGAGCAACGATTATAAAAAACTCTACACATACATAGGTACATGAGAGACCAAAGCGAGTAAAACGTTTTGCTACAAGTAAACAGAATAACTTCGAAGGTTCTCGACTGGCGAATGCGAACAGGAAACAGAGTGGGTCGACGACCTGGTAAAGGTCGGTTGAATCCGTTGGATACGGGTGACGCAAGACCGGTCGTCGTATAAATCCTTGGAGAGGGCTTATGTCCAGCAGTGGACGTCATATAGCTGAAATGACGACGATGGTGATGAATTAAAATAAGCTCTCACCCTAACATCCTCTTCGTCAGCTTTTTCCAATCGGTCTCTGAAATCAGGATCACTTTCCAAGGCTTGTACCACTTCTTTCAGATACCTGTGGTACTCCATATACTCCTCCTATAGACAAATGATATATTTTCATTAGTATATTTTACAACACAGCACAGCACACAGTTAATACAATTGATAGAAGAAATTAGCATTAATTTAATACATATCATATATGGCAAACGAAATAGTTTCTCAGCAATGAGGATTTATCAAGCAAGTGAAAAATAAAATAAAATCGCATTGCAATAAATGGATAGAGAAATTAAAACTTATATAAGTATGTAGAGAGGACTAATATTTTTCTTGTATAAATTAAGAGAGAATGTGGCAATTAGCACGAGCTGTGGTATCCAAGTAAGTGGTGTGACTAGTGGAATGAGATGTTAAAGGTCTCAAGTTCAAACACAAGGCATGCATGACTGACTTTTCCGGATATTTATCACATGCTCAAAAGGTGATAGGAAAACATTGTGTGGGAACCTGAATGCTTGTGAAATTTTCTAAATGGCATGCAGATTCTGCCAACCTACATGGTGGACTATACAGCCTAATCCCTCTCATAATAAGAGGAGAACCATGCCCAGCAGTTGGACAATAATGGGTTGATGGTGATGATGATGTGGCAAATAGTAAAGTGGCCAGTTAATTCCAATAGAAATTACATAATTTAGGTGATCATTCAAAAAACTCAGCTGTCTTCATCTTCACATTGAAGTAAAACTAATATTGCACATATCATGGACCAACAGCTTGATTTTTAATGGAATCTCGTATTCTTGGGTATTTGTATGTCATATTCGCAAATTCGCAATCATCAGATCTAAGCTATTATGCCATGGTATTTTCTTATCTCCTTAAAATGTTTTAATTTAATGGGAATAGTTTAACATCGCAACAGCCAGTAGCATACAAGACAAATAATATGTTTGTCATGTATCATTTAACATTCTTTTTTAAATAAATATCAATTTTACTTAATGTTAGTCAGCTACGGACTAAAGTATGAGGAAAATCAATAATATTAAATAGTCTAGTATAATGTTCAAGAATAATATTAGAATCACAAGATTTAAAGTGACAATCTATTGTTTATATTGTTCTTTCTTGAATGCAGTTTAGATGTTTTATGTTGATATGTATTCATACTTGCTGACTCTCCATTTGAATGGACACAATAGATTGTATTGTTAACCATCGCTTTGCTACATCAGATCCCATGTGAGTTGTCAACAAAAGAGTTTTATAGCTACTTTTGCAGTTGTATACCACATACTTGTAGAAATCTATATTATCTGAGATGTCTTAAAACTTTTGAGATGACATTATTATATAAACTATAAATAAACAACAAAATATTTACAAAAATATATACATATAACTACACAGCCCATTTATAATAGGAGTATTAAGGCTACCTTGTGCAGTAAATGTCCTGAGTTTGAATTTCCAGTATACTAGGGAAGAATACGAATCCAAATAAAATATGTTGTTTTTTAAAAAAAGAACCCTACACTAGGATTTTATAGTTGCGTTTACAAACAAACATTTTCACAAACACCCAATCCCAGTACAACTACCTGTAGATCATACAAATATTGCTCTGTACGGGAATCAAACCTGCAACTCGGGATATACAAGCCAATCGCCAAGCCACGCCAATTAGATCAACCTTCAATCTGCATATCTTGGAATTAACAATACTTCCTAATTATGTTAAGAAGTTACAAATACATATATGTTATACCTATATAACAGTCATAAAAGCATGATTTATTTATTTCAAATCTTTTTCCTCCTGTATTACATAAAAGGTATTTTTAAACTAACTTCGAATACAAAAACAGCACAAATCAAATCATTCATGCTTGACCACATATTACATACATGCCTTATAAATAATTATGTGTAATAGACCGCATCAATTTAATACTGATTCCTGAAGAATTCTTATGATTTTATATGTATACAGTACTCAGCAGAACTGCATATTCCAAATTATAAAATTATTATCTCTTATACATGTATAATATATTGTACTGTACATATTATACACAATCAGTGCTTCTGGTTAGTAAAAGGTTAACAATATAAAGATAATTACCAAGTCATCCTTGACTTCACTGTCCTGCTCATTTGACTTATCTGGAGACACTGGTGGGGCATATGAGTGGTGGAGAATCACCAGGACAAATATAAAACTCGCCAATATCTTCATTGTGTCTGTAAAAAAAACCCAATGGCAATTAATCTGTATTTATCTATTCCAATTAATAAGATAAACAAATTAAGCTGGTTACTTTATCATATGTTATTCAAATGAATCACAGTGATAATAATTACTGATGTAATCTTTTATCGACCTTTTCTTTCGATGAAATAGTGAAAGTTAGGTGTATAACGATTATATGCCTACTCTTTCCAACTAATCAATAATCTGCCTTCAGCCATTTGCTTTATGATTTTGCAAAAGGTCAGAGTATCGCCTACTTTTATAACGTAACGTGTTTTCATACATAAAATTAATTAAATGATAAGGAAAATTTGTTTATAGAAAGGAATCTAAACATCGGAGTAGTTATTAGAATTTAAATAATTAATATTATTTTAAGTTAGACAACAAGCTAAGATAATTTGCCATATCGAACGTATGTAAGGTTACTTACCAATTTGTGATCAATAATATTGTTTGTGCAATATTTCAGGTACTATTATAAGATCACTATATTACGGAATGGGAATAAGAGATTTATTCACTTTTACTGAATTGAAATAAACATAATGTCATTGACGTGTCCCAATCAATGCCCTGAGAAAAGTGACGGTCGAAAGAGTTACAATAGTGCGGTAGATGAGACGTACAAATTCATAGTCGACTAAAATATTATTTCTTCTGTAACAAAGTTATATTTTTTATTCACGATAAGAATTCATCTTCAAATTTGATGAACGCACATTTTTCAGATGCTCAAGTGTAGCTTTTAAATACAAGTCTATAAATACTTTCAATAATATGATGACAGTAGGGTAGGCAAAATGTTCTTCTTGACCAATAATGGTGAAATGTATGTTATAAAAGCTTTGGTTCTCATTAAAATGAAATTATAGGTCAATCACAAATCATTGTAGAGGTTTGAAAAGAGTTTCTCAATGTTATAATTATGTCTGTTAGTTATTAATCGCTAGCTCCACATTATTAACATAATATTTTTTGTGGTCTTCATTTTTTGATGTGTAGATGAAAATCAATAATCCCTAAAATTCCATACACACAAATAAACTGCATATCAGTTCCTATAATTAACAATCAACATTTGAAGTAAGTGCTTATTTTGGACATAATATTACGATTTATTATGATTACGATTAAAGTTATTCCCGTTATTCCTATTACCGCGCCTAATCAATATGAGTTCAGAAGGACAAACTGGATTGTAAATAAAATTATTTAAGTCGTATGCTTTACACAGTTCACAACTTATTAACTAAAATTAAAATATATAAGTTACAGGAAACTGAGATATCGACTTCGTTATAGAGATACTAATAACCTTTTTAGTAATAACATCAATAATCTACTATGAATGTCAAAGGTATCTCTGACATTTCTTTGCTCATTGGTGAGTATCGCGAGCAAATGACAGTTGACATGACGTTCCGTGGAACCTTCATTGAAGATTTTATTTACCGTTTGTTTACATTTTTTGAGACGCCGTTGTCAACGAATACGAAAATATTCAAACAATGAAAATTGCTGTATGAAACTAGAAGATGAGTGGCCAAATTTCTTGACGCATATGTCAGACTAATAAGTTTTCGTGATTATTAGAAATATAAATAATCTATCAAAATGAGAATAGTTCCAAAGTGGGTGAACAAAATTCACGAAGCCGACAAAGTTGAATTTTCCAGGTAAAGCAGTGTATTAAGCCAATAAAGTGCTCTGGTATATACATAATAATTACAGTACTAGGTATTTAATTACACAACTGACCTTTTCAGGACTTCACCATTTAAGATCCTTTTGGATGGTGTTTCTTACCGGCGTTTTCACTGACACTCGCTTTATAAATTACATATCTTTACTGTATTTCTTTAGTGTGTTGTAGATAGGTAATAAAAAAAGGTTTTTTTACTGTAGTAATACAAAACACACTCTCTTACTAATTGTAACACATCATGTAATATCATGATCAGCCTATATTTGTCCACTGCTGGATATAGGCCTCCCCTAGTGAAGGCTCTTTTCCTCCAGTCACTGCCAGCTGCCTTGCACAGATTGTCGCTCCATCACAGGTCATCCTATACTATGTTTGCTGAGACGCGGTCTCCACTCTAGAACTCGTTTGCTCCAGTTGTCAGTTCCCCAAGAGATGTGACCGGCCCATTGCCACTTCAGCTTGCTAATTCTCTGAGCTATGTCAGTAACTTTGGTTCTGTGACGGATAACTTCGTTTCGGTTTTTATCCCTCAGAGAAACTCCAAACATAGCTCTTTCCATAGCTCACTGAGCAACCTTAAACTTGTGGACCAGTCTCACCGTGAGTGTCCACGTTTCAGCTTCGTAGGTCATAACGCGTAGGACGCACGCATTGAAGACTTTCGTCTTAAGGCACTGTGGTATGGGAGACGAGAAGACCTGACGAAGTTGACCAAATGCTAGCCATCCCAGCTGAATCCTCCTATCGGCTTCCCTCTCGAAGTTGTTTCTAACCAATTGCACTATTTGCCCTATGCACACGTATTCCTGAACAACTTCGAGATATACACCATTTACAAAAAGCGTCTTAAACATATCCTTTTGGGTGTTGTGTAATTTCTTTAATAATTATCTTTTCTTCTAGTGTACATACAATATGCTTCAGTCCAGATGGCACCCAGTTGGTTGTTGGTGCTGGTGAAAAAGTGATGGTCTATGACCCTAGAGATGGAGCTCTAGTACAGTTACTACAGGCTCATAAAGGAGCAGTCCATGCAGTTGCCTACTGCGGAGATGGCAAGAAGTTTGCCAGTGGTAGCGCAGACAAAAATGTCATTATATGGACTTCCAAAATGGAAGGAATATTGAAGTATTCGTAAGTTGATATCTGTATATGTTGCTAGCGTATATTATTGTATTGTAAATGTTTATTGTGTATGCTTAACAATGTTATACTTTTAATCTGAAATAGTTATCCAGCAGTAAACTGTTGTGATATGAAATAATAACTATAAAATATAATCCAAGTGAAAGCAAACTGCAAATTCTGTTGATCTATTGGATGAGTAAAGAACACATTTTGGTTGAGATAGGGGTACATATTAACATGAATATATTGCCTTTGCTGATTATTTTTGTTTGAAAGCTAAGTGTCATAATGTTAGTGATGTTGTCTATCTTCTGCAAGTATAATTGTATAATTACCATGCCACCCTTTGCTGTAGCACATTGTGATTTAAGATAAAGACAATTTTTGAAGTAGGTTCTATGACTATATGGTGTCAAAATTTGAGCTCAATTGGTTGTGAGCATTAAGTACAAATCATCTTGTCATTTATATATATGTTTGTTTTATACTTGTTGTTATCTTTTTAAATAGCCACAGTGAATCAATCCAGTGTCTCGCCTACAACCCCATGACTTACCACTTGGCATCATGTGCTCTCTCTGATTTTGCATTCTGGTCAATGGATGTCAAAGCAGTACAGAAATTCCGTGTCTCCGGACGAATCACAAGCTGTGCTTGGTCTACAAATGGCCAATTTTTAGCAATAGGATTGGCTGTAGGCGCAGTTTCCATAAGAGATAAAGTAAGTCATATTGTTTTTTAGTCCACTTCATCATCAACTAAATGACTTTCTCACTGCGAGGGTCTCCTCTGAAATTAAAAGAGATTAAGCTATAGTCCACTAAACTAGCCTAGAGTGGTTTTGCAGACTAATGAGTTAATCTCTTAGGCAGGTAAGTTTTCTCACAATGTTTTCTTCACTGTGATAAATACGCACAACTTTGAAAGTCAGTGGTGCGTCTTCGGATCAAACTCAGAACTAAAACTTCACAGTCCACCATCACAGATTTTTTTCCTGCAATAAATCCTTGGCTATTTATACTTACATCAGTGTTTATAATCAAGTCAAGTATATTAAATATATTCAAAAAATGTAAATTTCAGTTGGGTGATGAGATATACCGTGTAACTCGAGATGCAGCAGTATGGGCTGTGGTCTTTTCAAAATCTGTGTTAGTTGTTACTGACTGGAATGATACACTGTCATTTTATAATGTTCAAGGTCAACAGATCTTGAAGGATCGGAACATAGGTATCTATATTTTATAGAATTAATTATCTTCCGTTTGCGGCTTCTCTCACTTGGTGTTTATTTGCTATATTATTGTAAAGTTTCATCCAAAGGCGTAGGTATGTAAGTAGTTTATGCATACCAACACCTCATTCAAACTTTCTCATTTACGATAAAAAAATAAGATATTTTCTTGGCTATTTTACTGTATCGCTAATAGAAAATTTTAATATAATTTTTAAAATAGGTATGTTATACGAAATACAAAATTTGAATTTGATAAATTCCAGGTATATCTGCGTTATCAGTGACAATGCTGGGATCATTAGTTCTAGTGGGAGGGATGGGTGGCTGGGCAGTCCTCACTTCTGAAGGGGTGCCTATATTGACTACACCCCAGGAGTGGGTATGGGCTATAGCCCCTTCACCTTCTTTTAACAATTTGGTAAGTGCATTAATCGTCATCATAAGCTTATATTCGTCCACTGCTTGACATAGGCTTCCCCTAGTTTTACTACGTCCTATGTCAGATCGAACTCTGTGGCGTAAAATATAAAGTTCTTAATTATTTTGGTTAACTGATTTTACTTCTTAAACGCAATTACCACTGAAGCAAAAGTCACTTTTAGTTTTATCTGAAGTAAGTGGTTTATTGTGGGAGTATAAATATGTAACCAATTCTAATATGAAGAAAAAAATCTTATTAAATTTCTCTAAATTTTGTAATAATATCTAGTTTTTAACAGACTGCAAAAAGGTGGAGGTTCTCAAATCGTCCGCATCGTTTTTAAAGGTGGTCATTTCAGTTCGTTATTCATGCTACCATTCCTACCCCCTTTTTGCTTTTTTAAAGTATGCCAATACTTTAAAAAAGCAAGGTAGGTCTTCATAAAAGGTGTAGATCTTTGATTGTATTTCATTTCAGGCTGTGGCATGTCAAGACGGTACACTATGGTGTTATCAAGTAGTATTTAGCACAGTGCACGGGTTATATCGAGAGAGATACGCATACAGGGAGAACATGACTGACGTCATCATACAGCACCTCACCACCGGTAACAAAGTGCGGATCAAATGTCACGATAGAGTCCAAAAGATTGCGATTTACAAACATCGACTTGCGGTAAGTGTGAAGTAATAGTAGGGGAGATAGGGAATGTTCTAATTAAACAACAGAAACAGAAATTAAAACGAATAAACTTTTCATTATTAAAAAATATATTATAAATCCACATCAAATATATGAAATTTTCGGTTACTGGCACTAAAACTGACATGGGACCTAAAACATACCGGCGAAACTGGGATGTACATTAGTACACCTCTGCCTAACCTTTCGGAGTCAACAGGCGTGGTGGCTGTATAGTATATGTATTATTTCAGAATTTGCAGGACAAAAGTTGCTGTTAATGCTATCTAGTCCTGCGAGGTTGTTGGTGTTTTAGAAGTAACCCTGTATAATGCCCATTACATATATACAAAATGTGGTTTCCAGGTCCAATTACCAGAACGTGTGTTGGTATACGAACAGGGTGACGTGGAAGGGATGCTGTACAGGGTCAAAGAGAAGCTACCACAGAAGGCCGAGTGTTCGCTACTAGTAGCCACTAGCGACGCCCTACTGTTATGTCAGGTATATACAGTGCATATATAAACATGAAAGACAATTAGTAAAATCAATCTGCTCAATAACTAAGAGAACAGGCAATCAGAGTACTAACTCATATAATGAAATTTCATGTTTTATTTTTCAGGATACGAAACTGTCTGTAATCGGACGACAAGTACCCAAGTCATGGACAATGCCGGCACCAATACGTTACGTCAAAGCAACCACACTTTACTTTGAAGAAATATTGCTACTAGGACTTATGAATGGACAGGTAAAACAAAAGTACAAGATTTGTGAAGCTGTATATTACGTATATATACCAAGATACGTTACGATATACTTGTAAAGAGAGGGACACTGGGCCTAGAACACGTTCACTGCAAAAATCACACATGCACTGGCATAGCTACCAAAGGTATAGGCGGGACAGTGCCTCGGAGCCCCCAAGTTCGGAGGGACCCTAAAACCTTATTAACAAATTTCTTATTGAACTAGCAAAAAAGATCCCACCATCGTAATAAATAAAATAGGTTGGAACACGGCATTAATAATGACAAGTCAAAAAAAAATACAGGGAAATTCCCGACAAGTTTCATCTCTAAAAGTGGAGAGCCACCATTTTTTTTGGCTCAAGAATCCTTAGTCACCTAGCTACGTCACTGTACACATACTGTGTTTATCACCATCATAGGACAGGGCAATGTTCGGCCACAGCCAACGTGTTAATGGACAGGTAGGGCATAGTGAGAATTCTCGCTCGAGATTTTTCAAATTAAGTTGCTCGGCTGGGGAAGTACCTCCGCCTTACAGAAGACCTCAAAGAAACAATAATAGTATTGTTTCTGCGAGTGAGTTAAAGTTGTTAAAGCTCATCAGGTCAAATGACTATTCTGACAGCATGGGAATTCTGTCTGCTGTCCAATGACAGCACTCCCTAGTAACTCCCCTATTTTAACGTCTAAAGGCTATGATAACTGGGTACCATCAGACGGGCCTTACGCTTGTTTACCACTCTAGCGGTATTTAAAAATAAGACATATTTTGTCTCAGATTTGGCAAGTGGATCCGCGGCATGGAAGCACTAAGATGGTTCTGCATACACCCGCTGCGGTCCGTTGTCTGGACGTGAGTGCGTCCCGCGCTTACCTTGCAGTTGTCGATGAGGCTTCCGTGTGTAGAGTCTACAATCTAACCGGCGAATTGCTGTTTACGGTACGTTTTATCACATTTACTAAACTAAGAGTTCCTGCTTTGTTCTGAGTACATTTACTTAAATAGATACGCGAACCGTTAGACCTGGAAAAGTTACATGCAGGCTTTATTCCGCCCCAATGATTGATGAGCCAATGTCACTCAGCTGCTGTTCCGATCGTATAGTCAGGCGCAAGAGTGTATAATTGCAATTTTAGTAGTAGGACCGAGGACACTGCGGGTTTGAGCCATTTTCTCGTTGGCGTGTTAAGTCTGCCAACTAAAGAGTTCACACCGCACACCCCTTTGAAGCTCACACCCGCGCTTAGCATTAGGACAGTAAAGAGAACACCGACGTGAAAAACTATTTACGTGTTTCCAGGAAGAAAATATATCATCAGTATCGTGGAACTCATGGTGTGACGAGCTGCTAAGTCTTTCTGGTGGAGGGTTGCTCTCTATAAAAGCGTGCCACTTTCCACCAGCGACGCAACCCCTAACTGGCTCCGTTGTCGGTTTCCAGGTGAGTTCATTCCGAAATATTCATAACCTGCTTCAAATATTTATTCTAATTTGATGTGTTGGGACCATCGTTTCAATATTTAATAGCAGTTGAATGGTTTCGCTTTTCTAACAGTTGCACATGGTTTTGAGTGCATGTGTTTTTGTGATATGCATGTATTTATGCACATAAATTGGCTGTGGTTATAAGGATTAGGCAAAACATTTTCAACTCAATCCACTGCTTTTGGCAAATGTTTTTGTGACATACACCACTGACCTCGTTTGTTTATTTTGTTTGATTTAGTAGTATAATTAATGGTATTGTAAAATACCGTTTATTCAAATCTAAGTGTCTACATATTTTAGACTCAAAAACATATTCTTCAATATCTATTACCATATTTTCTATATTAATTGTCTCATTTCGGATAAAATATTAAGACACATTACTAGGAATAAAAATAAATAACTTATTCCTGCAAGTAGGCTCAAAATATATATACGCTTATACAATACAATCCCAGGCCATATACAAAATTCAACCTTAATAAATTTAAATCTTTGGTTAAGCGTAGACTTTGTGCTTAGGGTTATTATACGCTAAAAGAATTCTTAGCCGATAATAATGCCTGGGATTGAGCTGTTCTGTTGAACGACGCAATTTTGACAATTCAAAAGCACATGTAATACTGGTCTACTTGAAATATATAATTTGAATTTGATTTGAGAAGGGGCTGGGATCGTAGTCATAATTTATTAGTATGTAGGTACCCTTCGGCCACGGTGACTTCGGACAGTACCGCATTCTTGATAAAGAACCACAAGACGGCAGCAACATAATGCTGCTGATATCGCAGGTATACTGATAAAATCTTTCTGAAATCACAGCACCTCATTGTAAGCGTTATTGTCATCAAAACAACGTTAAGAACTCATTTCCAATGATGAAGATTTATCGATTTCTGATTGTATGCGTTAGATAATTTTATCTTCATCAGGTCAGCCAAAAGACGTTTGCTTCTAAACAAAGGTCTCCTCCCAAAACCCTAATTACTCCCAATGATTTTTACCAATATACATATGTATTTAAAATTTTCGAATGTTTGTCTTAATTTAAATATTTCAACCCGTAAATAATGGTCTTGACTGAACTGGAAAAGGGACTAACAACGTAGTGATCCAATAAAGGTTCCGCTTTATCTTTTGTGTTATTTTTTATTCATATTATTAATATTTGTATTAAATGTAGTCGCTCAAGTCCACCCATTTTATATTGGGAATTTCGGCAATAGGGAATATTCATGTAATTTTTTGACAGTAAAATACTGTATTATAAACTCAGGAAAATGTATTACAAATAAATTCAATTATTGACTAACATTCAGTACCTGGCAGTACAAAATAATAAACTTACAATCACTCTACTACAATTCAAACCCTCGTAACTGTCAAAGTAAACTGTTACGTCACTTTCCCCTATACGCATTGTTTACATCTTAATTTTTTTAGTGAGTTAGTATGGAAATTGCAATTGCAAAATTATTAACTAATGAAAATTAAAATATATAAGATTTAAGTGGTTTTTGGACACATGAACGCTGACGTCACTACCGAAGACATTATCAAGAACGACACGTTTTAAGTCTACGATTTGTTTCTTCAAAACATGCTAAAAAAAATAATGAAATATAAAATAATATAAATGAAATAAAAAATCAAACATGCATATTTACTATTGTAAATAAAAATAAATATATAACTTGCGTGCTTATGTAATCATTAGCTTTGTTTACAAAGTAAAATGTTGCTGTTTACTTTTGCTTTTAGCCTACAATGCATGATTGTGTGTTGAAGCAACTATATTACTTCGGATACCGTAGTTTCTTAATGTCACCTGACCTTAGGTGAAGATGAAATTATGGGTGATGATATTTACTATTGCAATTTTTATTGCGTTTCAGGGAGGACGCGTATTTTGCCTGCAGGCTAATTCGATGCAAAGTATCAACGTGCCCCTCTCCCATGCTGTACACCAATACATACACCATAAAAAGTTTAAGTATGTACCAAACCATACACGAAATTATTAGGTATGTGCCCGACTATGACTTTGACCGACTAACTAATTAGTCGGTTGTAAAGAGGTCTTCACTAAATCATAACATCGGCCATACCTACATTTAACAGAAGAGACAATTTATCATATAACTTGCATTAGAAATTCTCTGTGAAGTGTTTAAAGACAACCTGTTACAAATATTAGAATTTTGATATACTATATAGTATATACAATTTTTTTTGTAAATACATACTCATTATACATAGATACATCCATGACTGATGATGAGCTGTGGCCTAGCGTGTGAGCCTAGCGGTGTGACCAGTAGACTGAGACGTCAAAGATCTCGAGTTCGAACCCAAGGCATGCCACTGACTTTTCGGAAGTTATGCGCGTATTTATCACAAGCTCAATCGGTGAAGTAAAACATCGTGAGAAAACGTGCGTGGTAGCCTAATCAAAGTGGGACGTAAATGGGTTGATGATGATGACATCCATGACTCGGACAAAACACATATTTGTCCCTACTGGTATTCCAACCCGTTGAACAGAAAGCAGCGTTACCTTCCGATGGAATAATCGGGTCGTCCTATATGTAGCCAACTGACATTAAAGGCGTGAGTGTATGTATGACTTTATTCTAGCGAGGCGTATTCAGTCGCGTGTCTGGGTGTGACGGCTTTAGACTGGGAGCGGCTTGGCGTAGCTGCGCTAGAGGAGCTTTCCTTCGAAGTGGCTCGGAAGGCTTTCCAGCGCAGCGAGAACATTGTCTTCCTCACCCTCATCGACCACTTGCAGGTAAAGAAAATTGTTACTTATCTGCATTGTCAACTAAGTCATGCGCCATTTTTTTCTGTGAACCGGTATGAACCTAATTTTCAGTATTGAGTGATGGCCGATGCTTAAAGCTCTATAATAACTGGGAAACGCCGCAAAAGCAGTAGTATTGTTAGCAAGAAGCGTTTGAAATCTGAACCTTTAGTAGAGATATCTGAATCATTATCTAACAAAGTCGTAGTAACTCGATTTAGTTCTAAATATAATATCAATCAAGTTCTAAATCAAGTTTATTACAATATACCATCACGCTTATTGTCCCCGATGTGTTAGGTAGAGGTTTATTAATGTAGACATTTCGCCATCAACCGGGCACGAATCCAAACTCCGAGCTGCTACTAAGAATTTTATAGAAAAACCCTATAACAGTTTAATGTTAGTTATTTATGAATAGGAACGTTTCGAGGCTGGAGAGAACCGCGCAGTAGTGTTAGGCGAAGTGCTTGCTTACCGCGGCCGATACGCTGACGCGGCGCGGTCGTACCGGAGCATAGGCCGAGACGAAAAAGCACTTAACCTATACGTTGACCTCCGAATGTTCAACAAGGCCCAAGTAAGTTATTTATATGCATTAGGCTAATAGTCCGCCACGCTAGCCTCCTGCGGGTTGGCTGACTTCAAACGCCATCGAGATATCACTCAAGCATGCAGGTTTCTGCACGATATTTTCCTTCGCCGTTTGAGCATGTGATAAATACGCATGTAACTTTCAAAAGTCAGTGGTGCGTGCCCGGGTTTGACCTCAAGACCTTTGACATCTCAGTCCACTGGTCGCACCACTGGGCTACCACAGCTACTAACTACTATACTAATTGATTAATTGTTGTGGATTTAATGTTATTTTTGTGTAAAGTTTCTGTTATTGTATTTATGGATTTTTAAATAATTACTTGGCCAGTGTTGTTATTATGCCAAGAGATTGTCGTGGGCTCTCACTGATATAAGCAAAACCTTTAATGAGATTCTTGCTTAAGATATAAATTATTTACCCCATAAAAAGTATTTCGTAATTTGCGAAAACGTAATCTCCGCGTACACAATACCGACGGAATATATTTCAGTACATAATTGAAAATGTCGTCGAATTGTTAGGAATATGTAGGCGAGGGTGAAGGGCTAGCGGCTCTAGCTCGAAGGCGTGCGGAATGGGCGAGGCACGTGAATGAGCCGCGCGCCGCCGCCGAGATGTACCTCGCGGCGGGCGACGTCAAGCGAGCCGCAGAACTCATGGCGGAAACCGGCAGGAGAGACATGTGAGTGGCACTTACTCCTTCAAATATAGCTTGGTTTTGAAATGTAAAGTACATATTAGTACACCTCTGCCTAACCCTTCGGAGACGACAGGCGTGATGGTAAGTTATGTTTGAAATGTAACTTAGGGCTCTTATGGTAGCTACGCACATAAGTGAGCCGGCACAGTCGGTTCGGCAGCATATGTCGAACAACAAAGCAAACATAGGTATTTTCTCGAACATTGATGTACACTTATTCGATTTTATCGCCCGGCTGTGCCCATTAATGCCGGCCCGCTGATGTGTGTAGCTACCCTTACAGACCACGTGTTCGCGCGTCGACGGTGCTGTAGAACTTGAAAAAAGGCAGTGGGAAGGTACATTAGTTGCGCTATCATAGAGTCCGCAGCACGTTCTAGGACGGCGCCAGATCAAAACGCGGTTTGTAAGAGCCCTTAGTGCTGAACAGGATATAATCTCGCCCTAATTCGTTTCAGTTTCGTAAATAAAATCAGAGACCCCTCATGACTATTACAAATAAAGTTCATAAACCACTACATTTATGTATTTTAAACAAATTGTTTATTACTTTTAATTAAAATATAGGAAAAGTCAAATGTTTTATTTCAATTAGACCAATACTAATACTACAGGTACTTTTGAAATGTCAAAACTAGTTGCACGCTTCCGATAGGTATTTGGAGTTCTCACGGAGAGAGCCGGAAATAAAGTCTATATATACTCCTTTTAATTATGTAAATGAAAAATTACAGAATAGTTGGTTATTTTGAGAGAGAGAGAGTTTAGTCATAAATATGAAAACAGAAACAAAACTGAAATGAAACTGAACCCTCAAAATTTAATGTTATTAATAGAAAATAATTGGCAGAATCATTGACTATGTTGACTGCTTCTACCAATTGTTTTCTATCGGGTAATAGTTATGAAAATACAACGCCAAAATGATTTCCGACGCCCAAAAAATATTTTAAGTCCTACGACCATTAAGCCATAAACATGTGAAATACAAACTACCAGGTTATAAGACCACAGTTCTAGAGTGGAGACCACGAATCGTCAAACGTAGTGTGGGACGCCCCCCGGCTGGATGGGCAGACGACCTAAAAAAGGTGGCGGGGATAGACTGGATGAGAAAGGCGGAGGACAGTGTTATGGCGCAGTTTGGGAGAGGCCTATGTCCAGCAGTGGACTGCGTCGGCTGAGTTGTTGTTGTTGTTGTTGCTGAATTGTTCTGGAGATGTCATCAAAAATTGCATTTAAATGATCTATTTTGTAGGTTAATAGAGTTGGCGCGCAAATTGGATAAGGGTTCAAGCGAGTCGCTCCGATACGTTGCCGAGGCTTTAGAAAAAGCTGGGGAGCCGGCCACAGCAGCTGATGTATACCAACGACTCGGAGACTATATGTGAGTAACTAATTTAAAAACTATTGCATTTATTATAAACTAGCTTAACCTTCTTCGTGAATATTTTGGTATTTTTTGTTATATCCTTATCCTACCAATAAAAAAATATTATCCAGTTTGATGCAGGCATTCGGAAGTTATGTGCCTACATTTTGGCGATTCATTTTTATTTATATAGATTTACTAGCTGACCCAGCAAACGTTGCTTTGCCACATTTTAGGAGATGGAGGTAGAGGAGTAAAATTTAGGGTTATAATTATTTTTTTATGCGAAATCATAAACAAATACAATTAAATGTTATGTAAATTTTTTTTATTAACTATGGAGAACTTACAGCTAAAACAAACAGAATAAAAAATAGTATGTATGACTGACAGCCCATTAAAAATCATCACTTCTAAAAACAGATTTGAAAGAAAGAAAGAGTGCTAACAACACAATCACAAAAAAGAAAGGAGAAAAATAACAATATAACATTCAAGCTCTAACTAAATTTTCTCTTTATATAAAAAACCTGAACATATAAAATTTTAATTAAAAAAGCTAAAGCTCAGGCACTTTCTGGCCGAGGACACACCCGTTATGAATGGGTCAAAATCATGCTACTTACACATGTCATCAAAATCCTCGCACGCACTATAAATGATTTTTGCCTGTAATTTGTTGAGGCAAATGAAATACACAACGGTGCGTTCTATCGCTTCGACCTTCCGGAAACGTTAAAATAAAAGTTGGATAAAATATCGGAGTCATAAAAAAATTATTCATAATTTTAAATACTGAAATACAGTCAGAGACAGCTCGTCGATTAATTAGGGGTAATATATGATTGAGGTTGAATATACATAGGTTGAGGTAATCATCCTTATCACCAAGGGGTGTAAAAAATTATATATATTTTTTTAATTATTTAAAAAAAAGAATCCTTCAATAAGCCGTTACATCGTAAAAACTAGAAGTGTTTGTGCAGTAAAGTGGCGCAACTGGCAGTGGCGGCCGGCGAGTGGTCGCGAGCGTTCACACTGGCCCGCGAGCACGCCGAGTGTAAACGTGAAGTGTATTTGCCCTACGCGCACCGGATGGCACAAGAGAACAAATTCGTTGATGCACAGAAAGGTAACTTACATTATAAAATACTAGCGAACAAAATCAGTTCAGCTGTTTAGGAGTTCAGTGGCATACACACGCATATAAGAATTATATGTAGGTATATGTATGTAAAGGTAGCCGTCATTAACATAACAGCCCTGATAGCCTAGTGTGTAGCGTGGCCTTCTCTCAAAATGAGACTTGAAGCGTAACCTATATGGTTTCTAAAATTACGTCGAAGATGCACACAAGGAATTATACTGGCTCATAAAAATTAAGCCTTTTACAATGTTAAGCGGGAGTAAAAGTGAGATGCCCAAGCAAAATAGAGCCTTAATACATCCTAATTTAGTAGGTTAGTAATATTTTTTATGTGATAAATACGTAAAATTTACATATAAGTAGATATATATTACAGCCTAGAAGCAACATATAATTATTTAATCAAAGAGCACCAAAGCAGACAGGAGTTTAATGTCGTATGTCGTAGCGTACCACATGGCTGGCGAGACGACAACAGCTATGCGGGTGTTCACGATTCTTGTGGGCAACGCCGTCGCCGAGGAGCGGTTCAGTGATGCTGGGTACCTACATCATCTGTTGGCCATGCAGTGCCTCGAGATTGCTGCAGCTGCTACATCTGACAAGTACGTTTTATGTAAAACTAGCTGATCCGGCGAACTTCTTATATACTTCGGCATGAAAAGCCATGTTAAAACTTACTATATAAATGAGTACAACATTTCAGTGTTACTGTACGGATCATACCGCTTTATTATTTTGTTACACACCTAATGATAAGTTCTGGGTACAGAGAACGTAATACATCGCTTCGTGACTACACACACAACGACCGGCTGGCCCGTATCTACCACGCGTACGACGTCGTACACCGCTGTGTGAACGAGCCATTCTCTCTCAGCCAGCCTGAAGCGTTGCTGAACGCGGCGCGGTACATTCTTGCATTACTGGACGCTGAGCCACCCATTGGAGTATCCATGTTGTATCCTTTACCGAAATACGTTTTTATGTGTACTATGCTTCCATTGTCTTGTAGTATATGTCAATAATCATCATCATCATCATATCAGCTGGAGGACGTCGACTGTGAGCTTACTTATAAGGCCCACTGTAAGCGGTCACGTCTCGGTGCCGTAAATCATTACTGGCAACACACACTGGTCAAAGACTTTCGTCTTTAGACACTGCGCTATCTGGGACGAAAAGATTTGGCGTAGCTTCCCGAACGCTGCCCAGCCGAGTTGGATTCGACGATTGACCTCTTTCTCTAAGTTGAACTTACCTAACCGGATATTATTTCCAAGGTAAACATAATCGTCAACAACTTCGAGGACAGAGCTTCCGACCTTCACCGGAGTCGGTACAACATGGACATTCAACATCACTTTGGTCTTGTCCATGTTCATCTTTAGACCGACACGTTCCGAAGCTCTGTAGAGGTCATTGAGCATAGTGCTTAGCTGTTCAACGGTCTCAGCCATTACGACTATATCGTCGGCAAATCGAAGGTGCGTGAGGTACTCGCCGTTTATGTTGATGCCAAGTCCTTCCCAGTCCAGAACCTTAAAGACATCGTCCATTGCAGCAGTGAACAGTTTAAGAGAGATAACGTCTCCCTGTCTCACACCACGCTGCAAGAGGAGGCAGTAGGTTTTGAGGTCTGATCCTGTAGTCGGACTGACATAGTGGCGTTTTCGTACAAACACTTCAACACTTCGATGTACCGATAGTCAATTTGGCACCGCTGTAAAGCCTGCACTACCGCCAAAGTTTCGATCGAATCAAAGGCTTTCGCATAGTCCACAAACGCTAAACATAGGGTTATACTCTGTAGTCTTTTGTATAACCTGCCGTAGCGTATGTATGTGGTCTATGGTACTGAAACCCTTTCGGAAACCGGCTTGTTCGGGAGGCTGGGAGTCGTCGAACCTGCGTGAGACTCTGTTTGTGATGACCCTCGAGAACAACTTATAGACATGTCTATAATGCACACTGAATAATAAATACACATTATGTAATATTATTTTCTGCTGACATTTAGGTATTCGTATCGTAGCTTAAAGTTCATTGAAGTTTTGGTTGTTTTCGTATTAACTCTAAAAAACGGCTGCGCAAGAGTCTTCTTTAATATACTGTATTTTCATTTAAATGTATGACTATTTGAACGACGTGATTATTCCTTATCAGATTCCAGTTGTTTATATCTTTGTTTATCAAAACAAGCGAAGGTGTTAAATGTCAACACTTTAGCGAGACAAATGTTGGACAGAATATTGGGGTTGCAGATTCCACAGAAGTTTCAGGTCAGTTTCGAATTATTGTGATATTTATAGTGGAATATATGTGATATAATATATGGTAACCTAATAGCTTTTATCAAAGAAAAAATACCGACCTATTGAATTTGTAGAATGGTCACGCAGTTTGGAATTGAACATCTGTATACATAGCAATAGATAGACTATAATAATATGAGGAAGGCAGACACTCAAACGGTTAACGAAAACATAGAGAAAACATAAACTGTATGCCTAACAGCTGCTTTCGATACCGTGTAAAATCTTCCACCCTTGTGTAGTATGTTGTAGCCTGAGCCCTCTCAAATGCGAGGAGACTCGTTCCCAGCAGTGGGCCAGTAAAATGGGTGGAAAATATTCTACATAAATACTATGCTAATGTGAGCATGTTTGTAATTGACACTATCCTATATCGATATCCTACTATTGTAATCTATCAATGTTTGTGTTTATGCTGTTGATATGCCTTTAATAAATTTTCAATTCGTGTACCCGTGTAGGAGAGCGTAGAGCTGTTGATAATGAAGACGCGTGCCAGTAGCAGCAGCGGGGAGTCGCGTGACGATGAGGTGGCGCTGCTGTGCTGGCGCTGCCGACGTCACGCGCCGCCCCTCACTGCCAACCGCTGCCCTTACTGCCGGCACACGCTTGCTCACTCACTGGCCACACACGGTAAGACTACCGACCTAAACGATATTTTTTTAAATGTAAACGGGCAGGAAGCTCACCTGATGGTAAGTCATCACCCATAGACATCTGCAAAACCAGAGGATGTCCTTTTTCTAATTCGGTTTAAAAACTTTTTAACAAGACTGATTCTTCGGCAGAACTAGTCAAATGTCAAAAACAAAATACAATTTATTCAAAGCAGACCAAATTTTATTGGCTCTTTAAGAACCTCGACAACAATAAAAACAGCTCTCCAAAAACCCGCCCTTCACCGCTTCCTAGTGTTTTTGCTGGGAAGAAGAAGCGGGGCAACAAAAACCCAGGAACACATTTCCGACTGCTTATTCGTCATGTACCTACATTAAATAACTTTAAAACAAGACTCTTTCTTTCGGTATAATTTTGCATATTTTAGTTATATGGAAAGAAATGACATTATCCCAGTATAAAATTTCCCTATTCTTGACTAAATTATAATATTCTGTTCATTATCTCATTGCCTATTTATATTTTTATGTTCAATTCTTTGATATATTATTGTATAATACTAGATACTCTTGACATCTCAAATATTTGTATACCAGTACCTGGTTAGACGTGTGAGACCACCTAATTATAAGACCATTTATGTACCATGTTGAGTGCAAATAAATAAATAATTATTGTTATTATTAAAGTGTCTATTAATTTAACCGGTATTTATTCGGAAGTTCTGAAACAAGCCTTAAGTATGTTGTATGTTACTGTGAAACTTCGCTTATAATTTTATTCATTCATGTAAACTGAGGTTTAACATAACTGACCATAGATAAAGTAGACTCATATCTGTAAAGGTACTAGACTAAATATGATGAGCATCGCTCCAAAATGCCTTTATTTAGTGTATTAACATTTTTCACTGTGTTGCCAAAACTATACATACATTTTTTATTGTAGAAGTGCTGCCTCTGGTACAATTCGAACCGGCTGAAGGTATAACGCATGAAGAAGCGTTGGAGTTGATTGAACGCGCGCCGCTCCCCGAGTCATCGGAATCTGAGAACGCAAATGGCGCTGAAGTGCTCAGAATAGATCACGCCGTAGATGGGACTGACCCTTTCTTGGATAAAGTTGAAGAGGTATGATATAATTAACCTATTCAAGGAATATAACATTAGCTTTTTGTGCCCTACACGGTCCATTTCTAGCATAAGGTTGTTTACTACCGTCTATAATAATATTGTAGAATGCAAATAAATTATATGAATATACTTATGAATGTGAATCCGAGTCTACTGCTACTACTATATTCGCATTCATATAATCACTGTGGCGTTTCTGTTATTAGAAAATATTAAAAAAGAGACGATTAACCGAAAGACTATAATCGTTACTTTTGCAACTGTCTCGTTGGTCTAGTGGACGTACAGTGCGACTGCCGAGCAAGAGGTCCTGGGTTCGATGCCCAGGTCGAGATTTTTCTGTGAAATGATCAGTAGCTGCTCGAAGTTTGGAATGGCAATAGGCTCGCCCCCAATTATATGGGACCTAAAACATACCAGCGAAACGTGGGTGTAAATTAGTACACCTCTGCCTAACCTTTCAGGGACGACAGGCGTGATGGTATGTTATGTTATGCATTCAAATTTTGGCATAGGTACACAGATTCCTAAACGCTGGGACTAGTATCTGTAGGACCAATTATATATTTGTCTGTAATTAAGGGCTACTATATGTTTGTGACACGGTACGCACTCGCCGCTCCTTTCCCACCACCGCGTAGTGAGCTCACACCGCGCAGTATTCTTCAGTCACTCGTGTTCTCTTATATCAATTGATATACTCATTTAATAATCAGTAATTAAAAGTGTAATAATAGTGTTCTCCGTGTGTAATTTATCACCACTGGCTAGTTTCTCTGATCGTCCCCGAAGGGTTAGGCAAAGGTGTACACACTCACATTTCGCTGGAGCGTTTTGGGTCCTATGTAATAGGAGACGAGCCTACTGCCATCAACTGGGCATGGATCCAAACTCCGAACTGCTATTGAGAATTTTTAAGAAAAACACAATATAACTTTATTCGATGATTGAATCCAAAACCTCTTGCTCAACATTCGCACTTTACGACCAGTAGACCAATGTCCACGTTTCTTTTAATTAAACTTGTGACAGGATGACGAACTAGGCGTGGTGATATGCAGCCGAGGAGCGCTGATACAGCTGAGTCCCGCCAGCGTCATCGTGATAAACCGACCGCCGCTGCGACCGCTCATGTTCCGCAACATGCTGCCCGAGCTGCCTGCCACCGCCTGCCAGTACTGTCACAACGTACGTCTGAATCACATGCACATATTACATAATTATGTATTACATACTTTAATATTATAAATACGAAAGTGTGTATGCCTGTTTGTCTGTCTGACTGTCACCGCTTCGCGGTTTAACTGATTAAAATCTGGCTTTAAACAATCTGTTGAACAGGGATGTTTCAGTGACTTCATTTCGATAAGTCAGGAATCAGGTCTTGAATTCGATCTCTATATTGCACTCTCTCGATGCAAGGTCAATTTTCTTTTTGATTTATTTAATAATTCAAAATAAACTCTTTACCGGAAGCTTTAAAAAAAGCAATGAACAATAAATTTTCTAAAGATTTCCAACCCTACAAATTATATTGCAGTAAAACTTAAACGTCCTGATTCGAAATGAGCGTTTGTGACTTTATTGCACCGAAGGTGGGATATTATATGATTTTGCCTTCTGTGCTCGTATCACTAAACTACATACGATCCAAAGTAGTAAAAACTACTTTTGTTCCTGCTCGATATCGAAGACTTATTGATGTATTGTCCTACAGCTCTTTTACTTAGAAGACTTCGAGATCCAGCTAGTGACGAAAGGCCATTGCCCTTTCTGTCGCCACGCACCAGAGGAACGGAGACCAGATGACGATGATACCGAAGACTCGCTCCTCAATGACTCCAGCCCTACGCCAACTAGTCCTAGCAACGACCGCGTCTCATGGTGATAACTCTAGCCTAGAAGCGTTGACTGTAAAATAAGTAAGTTTATGTTTGTTGGTGTACTGTGTAATATGTTTAAACAGTGAAGTGCACGTAATATGATTTAGAAAATACACCTAGGATGACATGGTTTTAAATATAAAATAACGTAGTTATGTCACAAAGTATTAATAGGATCTCTATTATACGTATTATGTGTGTATTATAACCATATAGTTATAAGTTTATATTACAAAAATAGTTTTATAACAGTAATGTCAATATATTCATATCTATCGTTAGTTACTTACTTACAGCGCCATCTATCGGTTTGTTTATAAAACTGACAGGCTGGTCTGCAACTAGTAGTGAATGACACACCCACATAAATGTTTAAAATTTGAATTCGTAGATGGCGCTACTGCATATTTAGGTACCTTACAGTATATTGAGTAGCAGGTATTATACAAAGTACAGTGAGGTCACTGTCAACCTCAGATATCTCAGAGCCCCGCTGTTTAATTTGAAATGTAGAGCATAGAGAGATTTCTCGTTCAAATTGAGCTGCCCCTTGGGGAAGTACCCAAGGGTAAGCTCAATTTGGTACCAGAAGCCTTTCTGTATGGGGGGTCAGAGAGAGAAAAAATGCCAGGTTCTAGATAGGAGGGGGGGGGTCAGATGAAGGAGAAAAATGTGCGGTATTTCCAAGAGTAAATGCACTGGACTATACAGTTGACCAGCTAACCGCTCTTCAAAGGGAGCGGGGCAGCTACCGTCCCCTGCCCGTACCGCGCTACGCCCATGGAAGTACCCATGAAAGTACCTAGTGGCGTAGCGTGGGGGGTCAGAGGGGGCCACGGCCCTGGGCGGCATATGAAAGGGGCGGCAACAAGTGCCACGTTTTTATACTACTAGAATAGGGGACGGCAAATATCCAGACGGCCCCGGGCGGCGAAAACTCACGCTACGCCACTGGAAGTACCTCCGCTTTGCAGAAAACCCCAGTGAAGCTAGACCTATTACATGCGACACCTAAAATAGTGATGAAATGTAAGTGTAATTAGTACTCTTCTGCCGAACCCTTCGAGGACGATGGCGTGATAGTATATGTTTATAGACAATAAAATCAAAACCCTTTTCATCATTCATTTATTTTATACTAAAAAAGATTTGCGCAGTAAGAAAAGGATACAAAGGAGGTTTTAAATTAACAAGAAAATGTGCCTGAGACAATGATGCCAACGGGTCGAATAACTTTGTGTTACTATACACATGTACATGTTTATTGTTAAATTGGTAATACTGCCTTCTTGTATAATCTAAATCAAAAAGCCTTTTGTATAAAATCACTACATTGTCAAAATGGGACAGTAAAGGAAGGCTTTAGACATTCACTTCAGGCGTATCAATTACGTGTTATTATAATTAACGTGTCCCTAATCATAAGTTACAAAATGGTTACGCACGTTGTTATGAACGGCGGCGCGTCATTATAAAATTTTATCCAATCTGTTTTTTCATCAATTCGCTTGTCATCAATTCTTATACTCTCATATTTTGAAAGGAAAAGCATAGCGAGATTCCTCGCTCAATTTGAATTTGAGATGCCCGATTGGGGAAGGATCTCCGTCTTACAGAAGACCGCAGTGAATCAACAATAGTTGTATTTCTGTGAGTGAGTAAGTAAGTAGGTTTAAGAGCTCGTTGGCGAAGTGACTATTCTGACAACAGCAGCTGGCATTCCGTTTGCCTTCCCTATTTTAAGAAACCTAAACTGTGTCTGCAGGAGTTGGAAACGCATATGCACAAGCCTTCTGGTGTTGCGAATGTCCATGGGCGGTAGTGATCACTTACCTTCAGGTCAGCCGCCTGGTCGTTGGCCTCCTTATCACCATAAAAAAATACTCCTTCAAAAAGGTCAGGTGCGCAGTACTCGTAACCGGCGCGCGTGCATGACGAGATGTATGAATGTGGACGAGGCAAAAGTGGTATACAGGGATCGCGTGGCATTCTGTAGTTTCTGCCTACCCCCGTGGGAAAAAGGCGCGATTGTATGTATATATGTATTGTCCTCTTTTAATAAATTATCGATTTCGCACACAACCTCCTAGCCCCTTTCTCCCCATTTTAAGGGATGATTTCCGGGACAAGAACTATATGTCCTTCTAACAGACAGATAGAAATACAAAACTATGTTCTACAAACCTTTGACCCAGCTATCCTTTGTTTTTCCCCGAAACTTAAACTATATCCATACTATCTTCTAAATCGGTTTAGTGGAAGACGACAAAAGAGAGACGGACATACTTCCGCATTTATAGAATTGTTATGGATATCTTTATCGACTTATAAATAAAAGACTTTTACACACGTGCGATTAGTTTAGTGTTTCAGTTTCACGACCGCGTGTATGTCTCAATAAATTATTGTATCAATAGAAAACTAATTACATAAATCCGCATTCAGCTGTTATACGAATTATTCTTCATCATCATCAACCCATTATTGTCCCACTGCTGGGCACGGGTCTTCTCTTATTTGAGAGGGATTAGGCTATAGTCCACCACGCTAGCCTACTGCGGGTTGGTAGACTTCACATGCTATCGAGAATAACTCTCAAGCATGCAGGTTTCCTCATGATGTTTTCCTTTACCGTTTGAGCATGTGATAAATACGCACATAACTTCCGAAAAGTCAGTGGTGCATGCCTTGGGTTCGAACCCGAGACCTTTGACATCTCAGTCAGTGGACTGATATGTCAAAGGTTGAGAGAGATGTCAAAGAGATGTCAAATTGTGGTGTGACCAGTGGATCACACCACTAGGCTACCACAGCTTTGGAATTATTCTTCGATAGGGCGTAAAACATAAATTATTATTTTGCAATATTAGCAAAATATACTTGTTTTAATAATGTTTTTGAAATACAACTATTGTTTTACGGATTTTATTGTGGTATAGGTTATTTAATCTTTTGATTTCATACACTTACGTGAATATTAGACATTGAACAAAAACCACTAATTAATGACTAGCTTTTACCCGCGACTTCGTCTGCGTAAAATTAGGAATTTTATCCGCATACAAACTTCCACCCCCCTATTCTTCCTTTTAAGGGATGATTTCGGGGATGAAAACTATCCTATGTCCTCCACCGGGACTCAAACTATCTCTTTGCCAAATTCATATAAATAGGTTCAGCGGTTATAGCGTGAAGAGGTAACAGACAGACAGACAGAAACACTTTCGCATTTATAATATTGGTATGGCAGATATGGTTTTCTCGCTGTATATTGCTATACATCTTTACTCCCAACATTTCGGATCCCTTACAGCATCTATGGTCACGGAGAGTCTGATTGAGACCATAGAAGAATTAAAAATATTATTTGAACGTTTTAACGTAACCACCCCACGCCTTTCGTCCCTCAAGGGTTAGGTAGAGGTGTACTAATGTACACCCACATTTTGCCGGTATGTTTTAGGTTACATAATAGGGGTGAGCCTATTGCCGTCAACCGGGCCGCTACTGAGAATTACGTAGACAATCCCAAATAACACTTTGCTTGACCTGGGAAGCTAACCCCAAAACTCTTGTTCCGCAGTTGCGGTTAGGACAAGTAGACTAACTAGATAGATTATTTAAAAACTATTTTGTTTAACTAACTAGATTTTAGACGACCCGATTAGCGCAGCGGTATTAAGGGCTGCCTTCTGTAGTAAGAGTCTTGATTTCGAATTTCGGTAGGGGCAAATGTTTGCGTGATGAGTATGGACCTGTGACCCGAGTCATGAATATTCACATGCAATATTGTATTTAGGTATATACAAAAAAAATACTATGTATCAGAATACATAGTTTTTTAGTATCACAAGCCTCGTTGCTTAGCTCGGAACCAGATGGCGCTGTGTCATAATTTCTGGATATATTTGTATGGTGTATTTGTTATTAATTTATTATATTTTATTTTATTTTTAATCATAACAAACGATGCCAGTACAAAAAGCAAATCGACCTACAACTTGTTTTAACTACTTCAGTAAAAGAGATCGAGTTTGAGGCAGACTAAATAACACCGTCCGATAGTTTTAATTACTCGAAGAATATTTTGAAAGGTTCTCAAGGGCAAGTATTATTCCAAGGCGTGCTCTCAAAACAAATAATAAATAGAAAGTGCTCTCGGGTAATTGCTTTTTCACCCGAGCATTAAGTTTGATATCAATCGTAAAATTATTATGTGGCTATATTTCTCAAAATAAATATTTATAATTAATTATTTTACAAGTTGATGTTGGTACTATATTAAATATTAATCATCAACCCTTTTACTGTCCACTGCTGGGCACGGGTCACCTCTCATTTTAGAGGGATTAGGCTATAGTCCACTGAGCTAGCCTAATCCGGGTTGGTAGACTTCATACGTCGTTGAGAAAATGTCTCAAGCGTGTAGGTTTCCTCACGTCGTTTTCCTTCATCGTTTGAGCATGTGATGAATACGCACATAACTTCTTCATAAGTCAGTGATGCGTGCCTTGAGATTGAAGTTGAGACCTTTGATTTCGCAGTCCAGTAGTTTCTTCGCCATCACAATTTTCAATAATAATATAGGTACTTCATTTAATTAATTAAGACGAAATCCTCCCAATACCTGTAGCAAGCAAGTGTCATGAAAAGGCTTTATTAAAAAAAATAAGGATAACAATAATGTTTTATTTTATATAATTGAATGTGAAGTTTATTGATGTACCCAATTGTATAAAAGTATTATTATTAGTTTAAACAAGGTAGTTAGCTAATAGTGCTAGACTAAATTTGGTGTAATATTTGCTATTAAAGCGAGTATGGGCTCGATTGTTTTATATTAAGTTAATTATTATGCACTTACTGGTATAAATTACATGTGATAACCATTCCGTCCGTATTTAGAATAATATTACGTAAAAAAATATAAAAAATAGTAATTATTTTACTGACTACATTCTGGTGTTTTTATATGTCTGTCAACCGTTCTACTTCAAATCATAATATTATGTACATTCAATTTATGGATACCCAGACTATTCCGTCTATCTATCCATAGAACAAACAAAGTTAAAAATTAAATATAGTCCTCTAAAAAGGTTTTCCTGTAGCTATTACGGCACCTGACCTTGCAGTCCCATTTCAAGATACATAAATCACTTTATACAAAGTAGTCGCGAAGTAATTTGTACGTTGTGTAATGTATGAATCCTAGAAAATAAGATTTTATTTTAGTCAGTCTGTATTCATATTTTATTATTTATATTTACTTGAGATTATCGTAGACGACAGATAGATCTGTTTGGACTACAATACCATAGACAGGTATTAAGATACACATGTTAAACTTATAACACCCCTCCTTTTGTTCCGGGGGTTTGAAATAAGACGTTAATGCAGATTTATTTGTATCGGTAAAAGAAGAATTCCACCTCACCTCCAGCAAAGTTCACGATCAGTGGAGAAATAATGTCCTTACTCTACAGTAGCAAGAGGCATAAACTCGACTCCGCAAGGTAATAAGTTGATTTACGGCGCGAAGCCGCAACGCAACGTTCTGCGCTTCGTTTAGTCCATCTCAACTTTCGTTCAACCCCTAGTTCGGTAAGTAGCTACATAAAATTATATGTACAGTTAGGCAAGGGCTTGAAAGCAGAGGAGGTATGCCTATATTTTATATGAAACTTTAGTCTCATCCTCTAGTATTCGAATGTGAACTATGTTTAAGGGTTGAAAGGAAACAACAAAACAAATTTTTTTTAGGGGTCGAGGAGCCGAGAATGGTCTAAACGTCTCGTTTACGGCACTCCACCGCAGTTCTTTATTATATGTAATTGTTATAGTTATTTCACTTTAAGTATAGTATTTGTGATAAAAATATCCATCCCCAACGAGTGTAAAATAAATTTGTAAATAGAAAATAATCGTTTTTTATTTAACTGCCCATACACTTGTTGCCTTTATAACGAGAAACATACAATCTGTGACTACACACACCTGTTACACATCTTGCGATTTTTTAAACACGTTTTTATTTTATGAATATTACGTAGGTAATCTACCATGCTGTCAGCTGCAATTTTTTCCGTGGGTAAGTAGGCATGTCTTCTGCAGTAAACATGTTATATTATATTAATGTCGCTAATACATTTGTGGATGAGTTTTTAAAATGAAATGATGGGATCGGATTTAAAAGATGGCCGACCGTATTGGTGCTTTGAGTAAAATGTAACTTTGTGTAGGGTAGGGAAAATTTAATTTAAATTATTTGCGTGGGTTCTTTAATTTAGAAAGTTACTTTAAAAATCGTCAACATTGATTTATATAATTGTGACTATAACTCATAATACATGTGTCAGCGTTAAATCTCTAAAGCTTTAGCACTTGAAATATGTAAATTATAGGGTTTCATAATAACTGCATCAAAGAAAACCGCAGGCGTGGCGTTTTTGGCGGTAGGTATTTCGAAAAAATAAAAAAGGCAGGGTGTTAAAAATTATCAATTTCTACGGATTCTATCGATATTGTTTTGCAGCATCCATGGTCACGAACTGTAAAAGGAACGTTAAAATTGTTTTTTTGTTTCATACGAATTTAATATTTGCATTTTGAGCGACGTAGCGTATAATAATAGACAATAACAAAAAATATAAAAACTTCAATGTATTTGAATGATCCGACCTCTATTAAAACCTGACGGTCCAATTGACGATGATGTGCTCGCTCATAACGTAGAGTTAATTTTTAAAACGTGCGCTAATCAAGTAATAGATCAGCAGCTAGTATAAACTTCAGTAAGTAGTACCTATCTAAATCATAATATAATACCTAAATCATAATAGATCCTATTTCCGATAACTGTGGCAACGGCTTACAGGAACTTAGATCCGCTAAGAGGTTCGTTTCGTATTGGCTACAAGTTTAAGCCTAGACTTACCCAGCGCGGAAGTAGAAGCTAAGATTCAATTGAAAGGTATATCAATTATTATTATCAACCCAATTTTCTCAAGAGATATTAGGCTTTAGTCCACCACGCTAGCCTAGCATAGGATGGCAGACTTCACTTGTTATCGAGAGAACCTCGCGAACATGTAGATTTACTCGCGATGTATTCGTTCACCGTTTGAGCATGTAATAAAAACACGATTAACTTCGAAAAGTGTCACTAAATTCAGGATCTTTGACATCACAGTCCACTGTTCACATCACTGCGCTATCACACTGCTCTTACAATAACAGCCGATTTAATTTAAAAACCCCCGACACATTTTGTGGCGGCCATTTTGGAAAACATATCTAAAAACTCCCGCCTAACACCTTTCAAACAAAACAAAACACACACGTAAAACTTAAAACATCCCGTAGTTTTTGCGTCGGGGGTTAAAAAGAAGTTTTTTTGCTATGCAGTCTATTTTGTTTTGGGAATATCATAGATTTTTTTTTTTATTAGAACATAATATACGAATTACGAGGCTTTACTGAAATAAGGCCCTTCTCTTTTACAACGTCAGTTAATTTTATTTGAGGTTAGTTAGTTAAATCATTAATTTTATATTCACTTCATTCATCTCAAATATCTATTATGTACCTACTTTGATTTATATAAGTAAGTACCTATTCGAATTTACTATATTTTTAGATAATTAAAATATTATAAACTAAACATTACTTTTATAATGTATAAAATAAACGGCCATCACAGAAAGCTAGATACCTACGCGTCCATTGACGCGTTACGCAAAAAATAAAAGGGATGGATCGGACGATCTGAAATATAGGTACTTTAATTAACAGATTATATTATCTAACGTTGACTATCCTTAATTGTAGCTAGTTTTAACTAATTAAACACAGATATCATTGAAGGAATTAGCTACACATTCAAACCCCCTAATAGAGATTAAACACTAATGAAAACTGAAATTTTGACCACACTCAACATTGTAAGTTACATACCTAATATTGAATTTACGTTCTTCACAGGAGCTTTCTATTTAAGTAAATGTAGCACACTTGACTAAGTTCTTACGTCACTTCAAGTGTTTTACATTTGATTAAGTTGAAAACTCATATCTAAGTGAATTTGACTCTAGCTGTTCAGTTTTCATTATGATTCATAAACGTCCATATTCCTCTTGTTTCAATAATGTCGGGCAAAACTGGCTTACTGTGGCGTTTTTATAGTAAGTAGACACTTAGTACCTGCGCTATTTATAATTCTTCACCCATATACTACTTTTACCTTTATTAATCTCTGACTGCCTTTGAAATATAATAATATAAAAAAATGGATCAAGTTATTTTTATCAAGTTTCGACTTGTTGGGGACCAGTAGACAATTAATAATACTCAATATATTTTCTGACATCAATCCATAAAGGATACTGGATACTTACGTAAACAATATCGTTTTTAAGTAAATTAACCATTATGTTACGTTCAAAGATTAAGTACGTTTTTAGCGATATATGTATATATCCGGACATTATGACACAGTGCCATCTAGTTACGGGCTAAGCAACGAGGATCGTATTACGGATACTAGATGGTTGGGATATACCTACTACATACCTAGATACCTTTTTTTGTAAATCCATACGTATTATTCTTAGAAATATCCACGACTCAAATGTCCATGCTCATTTCACAAACATTTGCCTCTACCAGGCAACTCGTTGGTCTTAAAGGCTACCTGCTGCATTTTGACCTGACTCGTGGATATTTCTATGTATTATAACTGTCCATACTAAAGTTAAAAAAGCACACAGTGGTTCCGATGTTTTGTGTACTAAGACCAATCCGTAGAATGGCCTCGGCTACCGCATCTTAACCTGGATATGAGAAATTAAATATATTCACAATTATCGAACCGGTTCCGAACCTTCTGGAGATACATGATTATCCAAATAAAAATATAAGTCTGTGTTGCCATATGCAATCGTCGCTTATTTTTATATACCTGTACTAGCTTTTGCTTGCGACTTCGTTTGCAAAGAATTAGTAATTATATCAATTCTGATTAATTTCTTATCCATCTTTTTTTTAAAAATTATCGATTCCTCATACAAACTCCTTCCCCTTTTCGCCCGGGGTGATTATCAAGACAAAACTATGTCCTACTATTCAATGACTATCTTCTGTCCTGCCACGGGACTCGAAACTGTATACCAAATTTCGTTTCAATCGGTTCAGCGGTTAAAGCGTGAAAGGTAACAGACAGACAGTCATATTTGCACATTTATGATATAAGTATGGATTTTTTGTAAGTCCTACATCTGTGGTACGCGTACCATGCCAGATGGACCAGTGACCTAAAGAGACAGGTGGGCTAGTGGACGCGGAAGGTAGGGACCGGTTAAGTCACCACTCGATACAGAAATATATACAGAAGCTGCCTTAATCAATATAGGCAAATACACTCACTTAATTACGCTCACAGTTTAATAAAACAATGTTAACAATCCATGCTATACCTACCTATTTAGAATAACTACTTCTTATCTGACGTTTCGTGTGCGTATTTGTTTATCAGACTGATACAATAGAAACTTAAGCAGGTACAGACCTGCTTAGGTTTCTGTTTTATTTTATTCACTTTTTAGTTATAAAAGGGATCTATGACTAAGCCACATCAAATCATAAGCTTTCACATTTAACAATTATTATTGTGTATAAAATTATGTTGACAGCAACACGACTGGCAGATACGCTATAAAAACAAGTAAAATTCTACTAATATTATAAACGCGTAAGTTTGTATGGATGTTTGTTACTTTTTCACGCAAAAATCTAATAATGGATTTGGATGACATTTACTGTAGAGTTGTTTATAACCTGGATTAACACAGGATCCTTTTTATCTATATACCATGCGGGCAAACCGCGGGCGGCTGCTAGTGCTATAAAAGTACCACTGATACAAACTATAAAAACAAAAACATACTTAAACCTACATTCGCCACTCCTCACCTAGATTATGTATGTAAATAATATAGTTGAGGAGCTTCGATGTGTGAAAAAGTAATTACACATCGCCCATCGTTTAACATGTTCTCTAAATAATGTTGGTACGTAACTATTTACCAAAGATTTTTAATTAGATAGTGTTAAGAATTTTATTTTAAAACCAGGGGTGTAGTTATGGCGAAACATGTAACGAGGACTGTAAGTAGTAGCGCTATAGAATTTATATCGGTATAAACGATACGAATTTCGGTCGGAGTAAATGTTCATATCTTCTTCTTCTTCGTGTCGATGGAACATGAAAGTCGTCAAATTGAATACCCACATTTTAGTAAATATGGCCATGTTCATATGATATGCATAGACATTATAATTATATTATTTATCGCAATTTATTTATATTAATGTTATTTAGTTTTTATTTTCATAGTCACAGTACTGCAGGATTCAATACACCGCGATAAAATCCGTAAAAGAAGTTTAACATGAGGTGAAAGCTTTCGAAATTACCAAAACATTAGGTACGTATATAAAAGTATGTGGTCTTAACATATTAAATGCCTAGAGTGTTAAAAACTGTTGCATAAACCACTTATTTACTATTTTCAATCGAATATCAAAACTAAAAATAACTTACATTTCCTTTCAGCTTCGTGAGTTGCAATCAGTTCACTCTACTGAAATAATGCGATGCGATGCGCCCATTTTCAAAGGAGAGACACCGATGCTAGATAAATATAATAAATATATCTTGTTTACAACACTATAGTTAGTAGGAATACGCGCAACACTACCACGATATTGAATGAATATTTACTTTAAAACTAATTTGTTCAAAAGCTATGATAGCCAGTAGTGTTCCCAGTTCGATCCCAAAGCATGCCCGAATTACTTTTTGAAGTTACGTGCGTATTTATCATATAGGTACTCAAAAAACATCGAGAGGCAACCTGCACGCCTGAACTGTTTTAAAGAGGGCGTGTGAAATCTGCCAATCTATCCTAAGCTAGCGTGGTGCACTGGCTATAGCCTAATCCTTCTCAAATGGGAGAACCGTGCTCAGCAAGGGAATAGTAAATGGGTTGATGATCAATATTTATAAAATTATTTATATCCTAAAATAAGTCAGAAAACAATTTAAATACATGTTTAAACGTAATAATATACCTATTTGTCATGTCACTAACTCTGAAAGCTCTCTTTATAGTTCGAAATCGACGCGGAAAACTCCATTTTATTCAATGGCGTGGAATAATTCAGTTCTTTTGGGGAAAGAATTGTGTGTTAGTTTGTTAAGTTAAAATCCGGAGATAACAATGAAATATCTTGTAGATCATTGGTGAGTGATATTTTGATTAGTGATTTAAAAATAGTTGTAGTACCTATACTGGTAAAAAATAATATGTTTTTCCAAATAAGTCTCAGCTGTTTGCACGACCAAGGATGTGTCATTTTAATTACATGAGCAATATACATATTATATTGCTCATATAATTAAAACATATTCGAG
The DNA here is from genome assembly GCA_905163465.1 of Craniophora ligustri. Lineage (NCBI taxonomy): Eukaryota > Metazoa > Arthropoda > Insecta > Lepidoptera > Noctuidae > Craniophora > Craniophora ligustri. The sequence goes on along the minus strand of LR990954.1, from coordinate 10,849,793 downwards.
TAAAAGGAGCCTATGCACTCAATCCCTACACCCGATATACTCACATCTAAACGGTTTCCTATGCTGAATTAAATACGGTACGTTTATTTCTAAGCAATATCGACTTTAGTAGGTACATCGTACTAGAAACACAAATAATTTGACAACCGGACCACGTGCAAAAAAAACTTACCACAAAACTTGGTTTTGATGGCGTAATGACGTCATAATATTGTTAAGCCTTGCAAATGCATAATAATAAGCCCTAATAAGCTCACGAGGTATCATACACGCTGGCCAATTGGACATTATTTCTCCTATAATTTCTTCAGCTTTATTATTAAGTATTACCGCTCACATTGAAAAATGCACACTTCTGCTTATCAGCAAATTATGCAGTAGCTGGTATTCCACCCGAAAGAAACATCTGCAGGAAAGTGTTAGTGCGCACCGTGAAAGCTAAAGTCATTAAAAGAAATTATAAAATAAAATATTTAATTTTTACGGAAGTACTTTGGCCAAGAAATTGAGGTCAACTGTCTGATAAAATATATGATATAAGTACGGAATTTTAATCAAATTATAGTTTTTTTTAATAATATATTTACATATATATATTTACATACTTATATGTATAAAGTTTCTATAGTGGTTGCGCAGGAGTATCAATGAGCGGCAGGTGATATGTCGTGTTCGTTTTTGGCGAATCAGAGGCGAGCAGGTGCGCGCGCAGGTGTCGCCGCGATCTCAGCCGATATCGATACACAGGCTGATGTTGATTGATCTACTCTCTCAATTATGCCTTATCACATTATTCTATATTTTTATAGATATTAGATAGGCTTAAGTGTAACTAACTGCAACTTTTCTCTTAAGTGATTTTGATTATAGATCAATTAGATTCAGACTATTCGATTATCGGCTCATATATCATAACAGTTAATACAACCAAATAACATTTCTCCAAACACCTTAGGCACTAGGCCTCTTGGATATTTATTTATGGTAGGTACTTATATTTATTTTTTTTACCAAAAAAGGCCAAGGCCAAGTGCGGTCTAATAAAAAAGCGGTGTTTCTATTATTGATAATTGGGACCAGCCTGTAGGGGCGGCCCGTGCGGTACTATGCTAACGCGCGCGAGATAGGACAGATGTGGCGCGCGGCATATGCGCTGCACCGCTGATGCGCTCGTGCACCTCGCCGGACGACCGTCACTCCCACCCCTCGGTAAAGGTGTTTCTATAAAACAAGCTCGGATTTTTTCAAGCTGTTTTGAAGTTGGCCGACCTTAGGACTTATAAGCGAGTTACTTTGGACTGCTCATTTTATTTAAGTACATATTACACTTTAAGACTATTAGAATCTATCATATATACACTATTAGATTTCCGCACTGAGTGCTCCACATCGCAGCTCTATAATGGTTTTCCTCTTTCAGTTTTGATAACTGATTTGGGTAGATTTTGGGGCGGTGATTGCGGGAAAAATATTTAAAAATCGTCGTCCTGTCAGGTTTTTTACTTATTTAGGATTTTTACCAAAATTATCTAGGCCTTCCTCGTTCTATCCCATATCTCATTATATCAGCTAGATGACGTCCACTGCTGGACATAAGCCTCCCCCCAAGACAACGACCGTTTCTGTTAATTATATAATACTTTATTTTAATTGGTTCTTATTGAACAAAAACTCACTAAATGGTTGCAGTCAACAATAATTAATGACTTATATATAACTTAATACCTTTATTAAAAATATATATATAGATTTTCTAATCACTAAATTTTATTGATTGAGATATTTGCTAAACAACTCATTACTAGTAGACTTCATAATATCTTTTTAATAGAGATTAATTTAAATCGTTAGAAGAGGGTTAATGTCATCATAATTATTTTTATGAAATCAGTACCCACTTTCGTACCGCTCAATTTGTAACGCTCACTCATCTGCTGTAAGTGAAAAGCAAGACCAAAGAGTTTAGCAAGATTTGAAAGAGATAGAACGTCGCTATCAAGGGAAGTGGAATAAATGAATAATTATAGACTATTGTTGGCTGCTCAAGCAAGATGATCCAACTCGGAATTTCAAGCGAATATCTAACAAGCTTCTGTGAATAAAAAGCAAGATACCACAAAATTATTTGATATTTTTAATTTATTTTATTAAATGTATTTTTAATGTTTTAAAGTCTTTTTGTTTCTTAATTGTAATATAAAAATACTTAGTAAAGTTTGCTTTGTTTATACTACTTCAAAAAGAGGTTTCCAAAACAACTGAGGGTGATATAAAATATTCAAGTACCCCAAGATCGCATGCAAATCCAAAAAGATAAAATAACACTTAAAATTTGCAGACCTCTATAATTACTAATTAGTATTGAATTTTATAGCAGCTGTTAAATGAACAATGGTTTATGTATTGAAATCCTCAATACTGATAATATAAAGAACTTTAAAATTATAGCCCGAATTAAGGAAACCAAAAAACTGCGTCTCAGGTAGAAGTGATCGGCTGTGTCTACGTAATTTCGGGGTTCCGCAAATATCTGATTACATTGCTACATAATTTCGATTTCGATTTCAATCAATGGCAAATACATACTTAGTTATAAAAATGTGTATGTATCTTAATCTATATAAATGATATCTAAGGTTTTATCATAATATTATTTAAAATAGTTCTTTCTATATTGTAGAGATAGTTTTTTTCTTAATAACGCAAGCACCAGTTTTATTTGAAATTGTATATTATTAGTAATAACGACGAAAGGGTAAGTAACTAATTAATATATTATTTGGTGAATATATGGAATAGTTTAATTTCATACAAGCTCAAACATCTCAAACAATACCTACCCATATCGAGGTTAATTTATCTTAAATTTTAAGACAATTTTTTAAATCATGCTGCGCTTCCCAGTTTCCCTTCTGTCGTCCCTTCGACCTGATACTCTTCTTTCGTCACTCTTTTCCTCACTACATACGTCACTGTAACACACTATAAATCCGTCTGATACGGAACCAGGAGTCAGTGATGAGTTTAAGCTTGTTCATAAATATTTTAATAGAGGTTCGTGTATTGCAGCTGTCGGCAATGTGGCTCCAAAAGTATCAGAGCGTGCGCCACGGGCACGCATCGGCTGTCCTTATTGCCTTCAAAAACACATCTGCCTATGTCAAGAAAAAAAAGATACCTTGTAAGTGCTAGTATATTAGCCCGAACGGTTTTAAAATCCGTGCACGACAATTGTTATGGGTGTTTAACATTGCATTTGTTGAAAGTTCACAATAAGGACGAGGATTTTAAGTTTTAAGCACGTGCTCAATTTTATTCAAATTGTCGTTTGTTATAGGTGTTTTGAGAGTGCCATCGGTGAACTTCTGCCTACTCAAAGAAGGCGTTAAAGTGTCATCAAAAGATCTATTGCAATGCAGACATACAAGAATCTATTATCTTTATAAACTTATAATACACTAGCGTTTCCTGGCTCCAGTTAATTCGGGCAGCAATAAGTGCACTAAGTATAGTAGGTACCTAGAAGGATATTATCTAACCACCCTACCGTCGCACCTATGTACCTATATAAACACAAAATCCCGAAAACGACTTAACTTGATATACTTCATTTGGCACGTAGGTAGTTTATAGGTAGGATAAGATTTCATATTTTTTTGGAAATTGAAACTGTACGCGGATGGGAGAATAGCACGTGCTAAGTCGTAGGTTCTAGGCAGGGTCCCGGGTTCGAATCCCGGTAGGGAAAAATGTTTGTGTGATGAGCATCACCATTTGTTTCCGAGTCATGGATGTATCTATGTATAATATGTACGTATTTACAACAACAAAACGTATATATTATATGTAGTATATCAACCAACTAGTATCGCTATCGCTAGGCGCTGTGTCATAATGTCCAGAAATATATTTATATTTACTTAGCACACGAACTAAAGAAAATATATTAGTTACTAGCCTTTGCCCGCGACTTCATCTGCGTAGAATTAGTTTATTTTCCAAAATGCTTCTTTATTTCTACCCTTTTTTAAGAAATTAAATCTTCCACTCCCCTTTCACCCTTTTAAGGGATGATTTGTGGTATAAAAACTATCCTATATCCTCCCCCGGGATACGAACCATCTCCATAAGTCCATACCTCATTTAAATCGGTTCACCGGTCATAGATGTGACAGACAGACACACTTTCACATCTTTAGTCATCAGTATCCTGATGACTAAAGATGTGAAAGTGTGTCTGTAAGGATATACTAAGGATTAGATTAAAACAACAAAAGTCACAAAAATGAACACCAATGCTATTCTGTAAGAACTCACGCGTTATAACTTGAATTACTTTGCATATTGTAGGTACTGTAACTTGAGTGATATTTATTCTGACGAATAGGTATAAGGAAGTGGCCTGGTGTTATGTTGCGATCAGGGACACTTGAAGTGACTACCAGAGTCAGGGTATTTTTTTTATACCTTTATAAATATAAGCAAATAAGATCACGGTCCGCCTGCACTCCGCTCCAACTGCACGGTACTAAGCAGTTACCGTAGCGCATTCTTTTGACCGTGCCAAATGATTCAGGTGCGGGTCGCCTCTCGTTTTTAGAGAAATTAGGCTATAGTCCACCACGCTAGGCTGATGTGGGTTTGCAGATTTCACACGCCCACTGGTCACGCCACTAGGCTGTCACGGCTATCCCAAAGGATTAACAATAAATCAACAATAAATATATGTACACACCCTATTTATCCTTTAAGATAACGTCTAATGTAATTAATTCACCATAGTAGGTATATTAAATGTTTCGTATCTGTATGATATAAGAATGTTTGAATTTCACGCAAGCCTTTTTAGGAGTTCAGAGGGTTGAAGACAAAAGGAGGCTTTGATTAAAAACGGGAGTTTTGAAAAGCCGAGTCCCCAGTCCCTGTACAATGACTCTTACACGCTCGCGTTCACAGTACATCCAAAGATTAAGGAAGACTTATAAATTTGATAGAAGGAGCATTAATATTTTTTAATACCACGAGGGTGACAAGGAGTTTACGTCTCGCCTGATGGTAAGCAGTTACCGTAGCCTGCGGACGTTTGCAATACCAGAGGTCTTGCTCAAACGTTGCCGACCCTGTAAAAACCTATTCATACGGTCTAGGTTTTTAAAAATAGTGAGTTACTACACTGAAACTACTGAAAGTAAACAGTAAATTCCCATATTGTCAGAATAGTTACTCCCGTGACGAGCTCTGGCAACCTTTGTTCACTCCCATAAACACAACTATTGTTGTTTCACTGCGGTCTTCTGTAAGGAGGTATTTATCCACTCGAGCAGCTCAATTTGGGCGATAAATGTCCTCTCTTAGTGATAATATATAAATAATTTGTTTGGGGTTTAATATTTATGGGATATCTAAGACCATAAATACATCCCTGCCTAACCGTTAACCGATACAGGCGCGACGGTACGGTTCGTGTATTCGAAGCGTAAGACGAATGTAGCAATAACTCGTGTATGACAATTAATTAATATTACTACACTGCACTTCTTAATTTGCATCTCAATAAATACGTCGAGTTAATGCCTGTTGTCGTGACTACTAGCTGCTGTGCTCACAACTTGGTTTGAATAAAGTCTAAAATTAAAACTATCCTAAGTATCTCTCAAGTTCGACCAACATAGATAGATAAAGCGACTCAAGTAAAAATCGCTGACAACATACATACCTATCGTCCGAGCTGCTAATGACATTTCATAGAAAAACCCAATAACACTTTGCTCGACCTGGGAATTGAACCCACACATCATCATGCTCAGCAGTCGCATTTTACGACCACTAGACCAATGCGGCAGTTTTCATGTGTGTGAAGTCAAAGGTTTTGAGATCCAACCCAAGTCATTTCGATGATGTGCGTTTCATCATCAAAATGCTCAAAATCTTTAACTTTCGCTGTCCACTGGTCACGTCACTAGACTATTCCATGACACAGTTCCATGTTAAATTTTACATCATTTTTATGGGAGCTACTAGCTCTACTAAACCATTAAAAAATATTGGGCTTTTTTTATCAGATTGGCTGGGCATTAAACTCGCAATTTTATTATACGCGAACAACCGCACTGGCCGCGACGGCCTCTTCAGGGCGCCTTGTAATATAATGATTTTTTACATTACTCATATTTAATTTGTTGAGAAAATAATGATCTAATTTTATAAAACAACGTTTTAAGGCTCGATTGGCTCAATGGCAGATGCGATTGGTGCTGTTATCGCTGATGATTGCGGATACGATTCCTTCCGAGAGCAAATATTCGTACGGTCTACCGGTATAGTAAGTCTCCGGGTTTATTATTGTATTGGTTATACTTCATCATCATCAATCCAATTTTGGAACGAAGTTCCTTATCGCGCGTTGCGAAAGGGGGCTAGAGGGAAAAAATTAAGACGAAAAGTTGTAACGACACTTTTTGCTATACGTGCACGTGCGGCGTGCGCATATTTCTCTGTCTGTCTGTCTCTCTCTGTTATAGAAAGCAAGGGACACCCGGATGGAACGAAGTTCCTTTCGATTAATTAGTGAAGGAATTGTAAAAAGGAACTTCGTTCCATCTGGGTGTCACTTAATACCTCTCAAGTTTTATCCCACTGCTGGGCACATGTCTCCTCTAATTTTTTGAGAGAGATTAGGTTAGTCAAACTCTACCCTAATACGGGTTGGCAGACTTTACATGCTATCGAGAGAATTTCTCTTGCATGCAGGTTTCCTCAGGATGTTTTCCTTCGCTGTTTGAGCATGTGATAAATACGCATGTAACGTCGAAAAGTCAGTGATGCGTGTCTTGGGATCGAACTCAGGACTTTCACACCGCAGGCTGGCATAGCGAATACTTAATTCATATTTTTTTTCACCGACTGATGTCATTCACGAACTGTCGGATACTTTACTCTGTGTCTCAGTGGTCTATCCCATTCCCTGTCTGTATGGTAAATAAAAGGGGGTGTGCAATTAAAGTTACGTATATACATTGTTCCCTATCGAAGTAATAACCCATATAGACGACCCAATTAGTCCAACGGTAGTTAACACTGCCTGCAGTGCTAAAGGTCCCGGGTTTGAATCCCGGTAGGGACAAATGTTTGTGTGATGAGCATAAACATTTGTATCCGAGTCATGGATGTATTTATGTATAATATGTATGTATTTACAAAAAAAAAGTATATAGTATATTAACCGACTAGTATCCGTAACACAAGCCTAGTTGCTTAGCTCGGAACTAGATGGCGCTGTGTCATAATGTCCAGGAATATTTATTTATATTGAGTTCTGTGGCTAAAAAATTTGTTTGTATTTGTTAGGAAGGAAAATGATTAAAATTTTAGTAACTAAAAAAAATGTTAAGTTGGTTTGTGTAAGACTTAAAAAAACTCGAATAAGTTCTGCACTGATTGAGCTTAAATTTTGATACGATATACTACGCTTCAAAGATTTTTTTTTTAATATATTTTCGCATCAATGCAACCTCAATGAGCCACATCAAAGCGTGGCCGGTTTGATGGATCATACACTTTACACTAAATTTTTCTCCTGTGACAAACTCTCAAACCAATACTAATTTGTGTGCTGAGTATGCCAAACCTGCTGGAAGACACGCGGAAGTCGCTTGCTCAATTATTTTGCAATAAAACTAAAATACGCGTTGATGTGTGCTATTAATTGTTAACAAACTTTTTAGGAACAAAGTTAAGATAAAAATGTCCGTTGGCATAATTAATTCTAGCTATTATCTGAGTTCAGCCTTATTATACCTTGCTAGCTGTTCCTCCCGTGTATTCCCGTTCGTCCCCTAGACTTCGTCCCCCGAGGGGGACGAACGGGAATTCGTTATTTATTTTCCCGATGGTCCCTCAAAATTTTTTGGGGGGACGAATGGGAATAATTTATTAATTCTTTTTTGGGTCTATTGCTCCCACTAAATAATATAAGACTGGTGGTTTTAATTGGTAAAAAAACAAAATTGAAATAAAAATCAGTCATTTATTAAGGAATAAAAATCACAGTAAAAATCACATACAATAGGACTAGTATAGTCACACTACTAGAATAGTCACAGTTCTAACCTAAACAAATAATTATGAATAGGACTGATTCGGTTCTGGCACTTCGCCGGCCGCTGCCGCGGCACGCTCACTTCGCTCGCTCGGCTCGTGCGTTGTGGTCACAGTTCTAACCTAACCTAAACCAATAATTATGAATAGGACCGATTCGGTTCAAATTTAGTGTGCAATTCAGTATTTTTGGTTGTAATTTCGAATATTTTGATTGAAAAAAGGGGATTTACAGTTAAAGTATTAAATACGTAGTACAGTCATTTATTTGATAAGCTGTAGGCTTCTGCACAAATCTTTTTAGTGGGACGAATGGCACTAATCGAAGAACATATTCCCATTCGTCCTCTCTTGAATTAGGATTGGGACGATCGGGAACAAATTAAATATTATTTTTGTAAATTCCCGTTCGTCCCCCTCGGGGGACGAAGTCTAGGGGACGAACGGGAATACACTGTTCCTCCACGGCTTCACTCGCGCGTTACTATAAATAAGGAAGAAATGTTTGTATGGGGTTTGAATTCCCAAAATCGACGAAACACAGGTGCATTTATTTTGCCTGAGAAGCTTGAATATAAAATTTCGTTCTTCCTACGAAAAAAATATCTCATAAGACTACATATAAACTTGCAACCCTCATTTCTCTTAGAGGATGTTTTTTTTTAAAATCGTGAAATACGTATTTATTTATTTCTAACCAAAAGCTTGTCTATGAAATTCATACCTCTAATTATGAATATAACGGATTTCTATACAACCATTCATCCCTTATTTTACTTATATATCATCTGTCCATATTTCAAGTTTTTAAGCCCTATGGACTGAACTGAAGAAAGAAATAAAGAAAGAAAAGAAACTGAATAGTCACGTGAATGCTTGACATCTGACGGCCTCTCAGCTAGAAATAGAAGGATTAATCTCTGAACTGCGGTATTTCAGATGACTGTATAAAAATAGATATTGGTCGCAAAATTTAGTTTAATACAATATCCACCATTCTATTTTTTTTTGTAAGAGACACCCTACAAGGAGAATTAATCAATGAATCTATCCCAAAATTAAATATGTAAACTTTGAGTCACGGCAGTCACTCGCTACCTATAAATTGAACTAAATGTTCCAGAATTAAATGATTTATCATCACGCCTGTCGTTTTTGAAAGGTTAGGCAGAAGTGTACCACATTTCGCCGATATATGTAATAGCGTCTATTGATGGATATATGAGGCTATTGTCATCAACGGGGCACAGTTCTAAACTCTGAGCTACTGCTGAGAATTACACAGAAATTCCAATAACACTTATCACGACTTGGGAATCAAAGCAGTTTAAATGAATCGTAAATAATTTCCAAAAATGGTGGATCATTTCGCCTAACATCTTTCTGGCTGTGACCATGTGCCAAGAACCCATTTACTGTCTCAGTGCTGCCGGACCTTTCAGGTTGAAAGGACTTAGACTATAGTCCACCGTACAGGTCTAGTGCGGTTTGGGAGAAATACCTCAGGCATGCATACCTCGCGATGATTTCATACTCAGTTACAACAAATCATTAATCAACACACATTTAGAAAAGTCAATAGGCATTTAAATAATACAAATATAACCGTGATAAATTATTAAGATTTACAAGAAAAGAAGGGATTATTAATTCATATATTTTTATTATTTTTATGTCGTGTTATTATTATTCGTTAGTTATTCGCGACGACGTGTCAGAAACAAGAAGTGTTGTTATTTTATTGTATGTTATTCTTGAAATAATTTCAAGGAATTTGTAACCATATATCTGCACCGCGTATTAATCTCATAAAAGGTGGTCAACGCGCACATGTTGTGGGGAACCAACTGTTAAAACAGCCAGTTTCAATGGCTTCATATCAAATTGCTAAATGGCCATTCAATTTATACGTTCAAATGACCTCTTTATTTGCACCTGAAAAAAAACCAGACGTGATAACCACATCATCGTGAATTTAAATATTTATTATGTTATTTTCATTAGTTAAATGTAACTTTCTTTTGAAGAACCACTGCGCTATTTAGGACGAAAAGATTTGGCGTAGCTTCTCGAACGCTGCCCAGCCGAGTTGGGTTCGACTATTCACCTCTTTCTTTTGGTTGGACTTACCATTTTGTCCAAGGGAAACATAGTCGTCGAAAACTTCGAGATTAGAGCTTCCGACCTTCATTCACTTCACAACATGGTTATTTAACATAACTTTCGTCTTGTCCATGTTCATTTTAAGATTGAAACGTTCGGAAGCTCTGATATAAAAGTAAATACAAACAATCACAATTAACACAAAGTTTTACAAATTTTCACGTCGGTATGAACACAACGAACAGAAATGTTTGCGGCTTGTTTATCGGTCAGTGACGTAATGCGCTCTTTTTAGTTTTATTTCAGATGTGACTGCAAATACTAAAAAGAGCGCATTACATAAATAGCTGATAAATAAAACTTTTAAAATTAATTTTAATAAATTGAATTTGATGTATAAATTAAAAATAATGAGATTTTAAATATTCTAATAATACAACCTATAATAAAATTAACACGAAACATGAATTGGTAAGAGAAAAGAGCACAGTTTCCTGCCATTAATAGCCATTAATAACCGCTAAATGGGCCGAAAGCCGTAAGAAAAAGAAAGTAGTTCTGGAGCATTGCTGCGATGTTCATTGTGAGGTAGGGCATAGCAAGATTTCTCGCTCAAATTGAGCTGCCGGTCTGAAGAAGTAGGTACCTCTGCCTTACAAAGGACCACAGTGAGAAAAATAGTGGTGCCTGTGAGTAAAGTTGCCAGAGTTCGCTAGGGGAGGGATTATTCTGACAGCTACACTCTGTCTGTGTAGTCACTCCCCTATTTTTAAGAAACCTAAACGGTTTCTGTTCTTTTTTGCTCTCATTTATTAAAGTCACGAGTGATGGCAGGAAGTAGGAAGACGGCCATGGAACAAGAATCATTGCATCTTAATCTCCATACGCACACTAGGATACTTCACCTATTGGGAGGCGAAAAAGATTATCTGAAATTCTACCCATAAGAGTGTTTAAAAAAGGGGGGGGGATTCTGTTTCCTTGGTACAATCAACTTTAAATGTTGCATAAACATTCATTAACAGTTAATAGAAAAACACATTATACAGATCTTAAATTAAATAAAAACTAATATTTACAAACTTAAAAATAAAAAAATAAAAAAAAGAAGTTATAGGGCGTCAAAAAACTCGTCCCCGACGCTGTCAGGGGGTAGAGTGCCCAGAAGACTGGCAGCATTGCCACGTTGAATGGCAATGCTAATCCTTTGTCCGAAAAATACACCAGCCTTTTGGTCACGTGAAGATGTGTTTAATAATAGAAAATGTCTAAAGGGGCAGAAAGTTATGTTGTGGGTAATTTGTTTCAAAGTTTATCAATACTCCTTAGTGATTTTAATTTAAATTAGTTACCTACATTTTATTTTGAGACATGTTTGAAAACTCAATTCGATTTTATTCAAAAACGGTTAAACTCACTTCACATAAAAGCTTGGTGCAATGCATATACTCTTTAAAATTGGAACGAATTGAATTGAAGGTTTCTAAGAGGCCATGCACTTTTAAGACACGGCCACAAAGGCTCTCATAGATTTAGTTATGTTTGTCCCGGGTACATTTTGAAATGGGTGGATCGATTTATACAGGACTCAGATAGCTGATTTTATAGGGAGTATTTTAGGCTATTCTAAAATAAAAAAATAAATTAGAGTTCCGCGGGACTAAAATCGCGAGAGCGGGCGAAGTGAATATATATGAACACTTTTTTTTAACGTTAAATTGCACGCAGCCGATGTCGCTAGAATCAGCTAGTATATTTATCCAAATATAATTACAATAATTTTAATTAAATTAGATATTTTGATAGCAAAGTGGATCAAAAAACGTCTTCAGAAGATTAAAAAGGTCATTTCATGATTGATAAGATGTTTAATATCTGTAATGGCTTTACGTACCTATCTAGGGTGCTGAGAAACTGGAGAAATTCCGGAGGCGAACAGCTTCACAACCTACTCTAATTAATTATAGTAAGAAGGTTTTTGAGAGCGCTCCTTACATTTTTAATACAATTTTATTTTCAACTTCGTTCACAATTCGACATACATACATACATATATACATTTTACGCCTACATTTCGCCGGTATATTTCATGTTTCATATAGGTTATAGAAGGAGAGCCTATTGCCATCAACTGGGCAAGAATCCAAACTCCAAATTGCTACTGAATTACATAAAAAACTTAATAACACATGATAATCTAAAAGCAGTAGTAAAAATTCTATGTATTTGTGAAACCTATTATTACTAAAAATAAATATAAAATAAACATATTTTTTTAAATTTAATAGTAAATTTTATTCAAATAAGTATTATTGTATTTTTAGTGCTTTAATTATATAATGGGATTAATCTGAAAAAAAAAATTCGAAACAAATGAACAACAGCCAGTTTTCAACGGAGTATTTACATCAATATTTTATTTTGATGGGTATATGGGCACCTTAAGGTTTTGTTACTATTCAAATTTTATACTCGTCAAAAATATTACATACTAGTTTTACGAAGAGATGACTAAACGGATAGAATTTTTTTTAGACTGCTTTGGACTAACAAATAACTGTTATTTTACCCAACCTGCACTAATTAATCCCGTAATTATATGAATGCCCTAAAAATATATTTATATCTGAATATAAATATAATTAGACTACATAATAAACATTTTTAGGTCGCCGTGATGTGTTGATTTAAACTTTTGGCTATGTCACATCGACGATCGAAAATAGATCCATTTTATACGAATTAGTGTTGTATTGAATCACTCAACAGTAGTTTAAAGAGCACTGTAAATACATAATATATTATCGCTATTATACGGTATTTTATAATTTAACTACGATGTGACGTGTTCATCATGACTTTTATAAGAGATCTTGATTCATATTTAATTATTAATCTAATGGTGAATGAAACCGGATAATTACCGAATAACTCTTCAATGTATATTTTTTATCACTGAAAGGAAAGTTACATCCGCCATTTTATTTATTTATTATTTTACGTCTTCAAACGTCGTGTTCTAGTACGTTCATCTGTTGGGAAATTAGTCATTATCTTCAACACATTACCTGTTATCCTCTCATTTAGAGAGAGAGCGAAATTATTGTTATGGAGTAATATTGGCTGGTAGTATCTTCAATGAATGCGCCTTTATATCTATATTTAAATTAAACAATATTTTAACCTAAATTTTAACGAACATTTTAATAGTTACCTTTATACGATTTAAAGTTTAACATGTAACTGTAATACAACATCTAAGTGACTATTATCGACCCGTTTAGCTCAGCGGTAGTTAACGCTGCCTGCTGTGCTATGGGTGCCGGGTTCGAATCCCGGTAGGGACAAATGTTTGTGTGATGAGCATCAACATTAGTATCCGAGTCATCGATGTATCTATGTATAATATGTATGTATTTACAAAAAAAAGTATATAATAATATGTAGTATATCAACCATCTAGTTTCCGTAACACCTAGCCTCGTTGCTTAGCACGGAACTAGATGGCGCTGTATAATAATGTCCGGAAATATTTATTTATTTATATTTAGATATGGATAATAGCAACCAAGTGCTAATAGCTACTCTACAAATACTAGAAATAAAGATGGTGACTCAAGCCCAGAGTTCTTCTCAGCTGAATTTGTATCGCTCAAAAGCTGTTTAATTATCGTTAATTTAAATGGACTGCTTGGATTTAATGACTGGCAACCTCAGTATTATAGAGAATAGAATCTATCTTACAAATTGCAGATTAACTTATAAGATAGGTAATCTTTTGCATACACGAAACCGTCCAGTAGTAGCAGAGCTGAATGTTGAGGTAATTTCACCCTTAAAGCTAAGTGTTAGTAGTACATTTTTCTTCTTCTATAATTGACTAAAACAAGTTTAATAAGTTTACGGTGTATACAGACTGTGAGGCGGTCACGACAGATACACTCCATTGCGGGTTTAATCTCCATAAAAATGTCTTCTAGACCCGTCAGCCTACTATCAAGGTTGACTTGAGGGTTTTATTATTTCACACCGTTTTATAATTCCATGTGCCGACTTATGATTTTTTTAACGGATTTCTTATAAGGAAATTGTGGTATTTCTTTTGCTTTTTTTAAGAGAGCCTGAAAACCGTCTTTAAATATAAATATTGTATTGGAATAGGTATTGGTTGGTATTCTGAGTAAAACCGAAACAAGGCCGATTCGTACGCCCTGGCAAACTGGGTGTGTTTTCAAGGAAGCTGGGATTTGTTAGTTTAGAGCGCATTTGGAGTAAGACGGCGAATTCCTTGAAGAACTCAAAGATATCTTTAAGCCTAGAGAAACATAATCTTACACCTAGTAGTGTTTGCAGTAACGGTGTATTTTTGAAACAACTATGTTGTTTTCGAATTTATGACTCATTATCAGATTTTGGGGGCTAAGGAATAAGGAATTATTTAAATGTATCCTTATGTTTTACGTTAAACAGGCTGCGCTTCGGGCGTGTGGACAACTGTTGATCGCATCTGCGCCTTCATACTCCCGGTGTGGTATATACTGCGAGGCCGCGGCACCGCGCGGTCATTCCTGTCTCGACATCTGCACGAGGCAGACGTACCCTTTGCGATTATTCGCACGAACAACTTACGAGCGCGTAAAAATGAAGTGCTTCAGCTGTGCTATCTTGACTGTTACTTACATTTTGTTTGTGAACGCGGCCGAAATTAAAACTCACGATGGACTCCAGGCTATGGCTGAACAGATTTCTCAACTGAAAACTCTTCACATGGCTGAAATGAAGCAGATCAAAAAGGAGATTGAGGAACTCAAGTAAGTGGAAAATTTATTTTTATTTGATTACCTCGTAAAGGTCCGATTGCATTGGATTGGGATTATGGGACCTACCTTGGTTACGGCTCTTCTGAGGTTTCACAGCAATTTTTATAATTAAATTTTCGTTAAGTGTCTGAACAGTCGCTTTGAAGTTAGCCCGGTTAAGTTTTTCACGCGTTAATGCTGCAGGTTTCCCGCGCTTGAAACGTTTCTTTTTGTGGTAGTTTACAGCCGCAAATTATAAAATTATTGCAGTTTTTAAAAATCTACAATGCTGTGCGTCTTTTGTTAAGGAGGAGGTTCACAATTTGGATTTGGCTATTTATTTTATGTGCAAATGGCGATTTTGTAATTTGAATTGCTGAAGCGCGCTTTTAAAATTGTATAGGTTACCTAGGCATTTTACCTTGCATTCCTACCGAATTGCCTATGTTTAACCGCTTTTCTTAATGAAGTTTTTTTATAATTATTTTTGATACTGAGAATACTTATTTTTATATTGCGATTTTATAGATTTTTACACCTTTTTTTGGACCTACTTGTGTGATACTGAATGGGTCAATTTTTATTTCAATGGATGACACCTCACTATACCTACTTACCTACCTACATACAGAATATGCGTCCATGTAGGTCCTACTTATAACATATAGCCACTCGATATACATTTATATAAAAGGGTCTTCGCAATAGATTTAAGTATCCCACAACGTAACGTTTTTACGACTTCGGTTATCGGCGATGATTGGGTCTTCGATATATTTTGCATTATTTATACAAGCTCTTATGATATTTCGTTTTGGTAAGCAGCGTAACCTTTTATAAATGTATGTTACTGAAATACGTAAAAGTATCGATACATATTGAGATTGTAAGAAACGTACGATAAAAGTGTTCTTGAATTTTGCGGATTAATAAAGAATGCACAGCAATAAAGTACCTCGGTACACTTTATAGCTGGTGAAGTACCAAGTGCGCAAGGGATTGCAAAGTTAAACATGAAACATTTACGAGACACTCGACCTGTTTCCTAAACTAAAAAATGAAGTTTCAGTTGGCATATAATATCGATACTGTACCCGTATAGATTGCATTAAAGCTCTACGTACTGCATAGGGCGACGCCTCACCATGTGGTACCTTCCGACCAATTTTTTTTTTTGCAAAATCTCTTGGAGCTTGATTGATGGTTGTGCTCGAACTGAATTCAGTTATTGAGTCTCTGCCTACAGCATAGCCTGATCAGTATATGATTAAGCTTGAATAGAGTAATACAGGGTATTGAACCATGAAAAGAAATATTTTTTAATGTGGCGAACATCACCCATTATTGAAATTAAGTCTTAAAACTAAGTTAATAGATACGATTTTTTGGTAACCTGCTTTCAGTATTATACTTACTCGCCCTATGCAAATAGCTTCATAGATTCGTAGAACCATGGCTTGTCTCTTCATGTGTAAGAGCATCAATTAAGAGTATAAAATATATTTAAAGCTTACGGCGCGTTCATTAAAATACTGGGAACTGCACCTATCTATTAGCATCGACCATCTGGATCGTGCATGTTGAATTTAGAAAAAATGCGTTGCAATGCATAATTTGTCTCTACGCCTTTGCATTTTATTATAGATTTCTCAAATAAACATTACGAATATTATTTAGTAATTCAGAAAAATATGCCTAGTACGAGGTATTAGCGGAGAAGCTCATAAAATTGGGCCAAATAGATGGCAAATGTGCTCTAGAAAGCGCACTTACAAGTTTGACGCAGTAAGGGATGGCAGCATACACCGGGCTATCGAAAGATAGCGTGTGGTCGCGATCCTCAGCAATGACACAACGAGGAAGAACAAGAAAACTGTTTTAGGACATTACACGTGCCGAATTAGAATAGAATAGAAGTTTTAATTTGTTTCAATACAAACATGTTACAGTACAATATCACGGCACAGATGGATGATTTGATAAATTGTTGCAACGTGTGCGTTTGATCGCGACAACAGCGGGGGGGTCGCTCTTGCGCAGGTGTTCTATGCGATACGATACAAATGGATACAGATGACGTTACGTGACGACCCATCTACAATACAACTACTTGTCATTCCAAATAATGTCAATCCAGTATCAAGAATCTATCTAAATAAGAATTTTAACCGATATGTCAAATGATTTGGCAGGTTCCTAGTAAATGTCTCATAAAATAATACTCACTTCACATAAGGACGGTTCAGCCGTGAATTCCTAAATTCTATCCAAATTCAATTTCAAGTAAAATATCTAAGGAATACAATGTGACAATTCCATCAATCATTACAATATTTTGACAAAGAAGTGATGTCTCATTAGTGCTCAGCCGAAATAACAAAAGAATGTTGCGAAAATGGAAAACGTCACGAGTTATTCCAGGAACGAAACAGATTTAAATAACATCACGGGCTAGACTATCTAGCTGAAACAAACGTCTGGAATATAATAATATCAATACTCCGTACTAGAATATTATAATAAAGTATTATTTCAATGTCTAATGTTCGCGTAATTGTAACAAACCAATACAGAATGACTTAAACTGTATAAAATATTAATACGCACCCACATTATTATAACTAGGGCCCGTCCAAATACGTATATTGTGTGGAGTATCCCGTTTAATGATTAATTAGTTGTATAAACGGACCTCTATCATGAATCGGAAAATCTTGTTATAGTTAAGTAATTAATTAAGGTTCTAATCTACCACAAGCGGCCCGCCTCGCCTTGGCGCCGCTTCGCTCGTGTGCGGTGTACTTATAGAACGTCGCTTTAACTTTTCCGACGTCTAATTTTCTCTATTCATACTTTACAAATAATTTTACTCTATCGCTTTCTGCCGGTTGCAAAAACGAGCAAACGCGTCTGCCTCTATTATTTACCGACAAGCTTCTTCACGCTGCTTCAAATGTGACGGGTTCCGTCGGGCACGGGGTAAAAGTTACAAAATCGTATACATATTTTAATTTTTAGCTACATCCTTGAAAATCACGGACTGTTAGTAAAGACAATTAATTTTATACGTTTCTATATATGGATTTCCCATGGTTCAAAGTTCTTACTATATGATTTGTATTGAAGGCTCAGTAAGGCTACATCTACTAACTAAAACCATAAGGTTCACATGCTTTAAAAGTGTGAAGTAGATTCAAGAGGTTACCGCAATGTTTTGTATAGGTATCGCTGCATTTCAACACCTTAGGAGCAGTAATGGCTTACACCCGGAACTTTGAAGTCTCGCAAGACGTGTCATAATATAAAACTTGTAAACGCAGAAGTGGCTCGAGATCGTCGAGAAGAAAGAGGCTCTCGACGCGAACCAGGCCATCTGATCGACACGATTATTCCTCTCCATCTTTCCCTTGGGGGATTTATAAAAGACATCGTCGTTTTTATTTTTATTTCGAGACGCTACTGAGAAATTAAGGATCCTGGGTCGCTCCACGAGATTTACAAACGATTTTTATGTAGATGTTGTTTTAATTTTATTATAGGTGCTCGAATATACTGACTGCTAGATGTAGGTTCTATCCCTTATTTATGGGGATAGAACCTACATCTCTTACAATTCGTAGAGTAAAATTTATTTCTTAAGCGGTCTTTAGTTTTTTAACCTAGTTCGTGATATCTGCGCTTTCGCGCCTATTACTTAGGCACCCACCTACCTAGATATTTGTTTCAACAAAGATTAGCTTATCTAAAGATGCGGCATTTTTTAAACTAATGCGTCTCTCCGTGACTACGGATGACGACCGAGGCATAAGGATTGAAATAATATCAATATATCCCGATGAAGTTCGTTAACTATCTATATTGCACGATCACTATTTTTACGTAAGTAAAGATAGACTTACAAATAGCGGCATACTAAATAAATTTAATAATCGCGGGCTTAAATGGCCACAACGCCAAAGGGAAATTAAATATGGAAGAAGAAACGTTTTTTAAAATAAATAGAGATGTACCTAAGTCTAATAAAATGAGCAAAAAACCCGCATAGATGCAGTAGGTGTATACAATTTCTACAGGCGCCTACAAAACTTTCAACGTTATATTAAAACTAACGTTTGTAGAGTAATGTGTCTTCCAGGTTCAAACATTCATTTCAATTTCATGAGATTTTACAAGAACTCTCCACGTGCACATCAAAGCAGATTAGAGCGTTTGACGATCAAAATGCTCTCTTTGACATGTCAAGCCCGGCTGGCTTTTTTAACACAAACCCCATAAATCTCGCCGAAAATCTTCCCTCAAATAATGAAACCGTTTGTACGTACGTCCTTTCTCATATATCTTATTTACTTTTGCGGTTGCTAATGTGACAGTGTGTATTTCTCTCCGCTACTTCCGAAACATAATATGTATTCATGTTGTCTCGGCCCCGGAGATAATTACTTTTGGGCGTTAAATGTTAATAAATACATCGAGAAATATTTCTCCTTTACTTACAAATGGTAACAGATTGGTATACCATATGTTGGTTACGTGTAATTGGCAGTAAATTAAGCTCTATCTATGAAAAGCACCTGCGACTAGTGAGAAGTGGTGGCTCTTGATCGCGGGCACATGGGATGTTTAAATTTAATCCTTATAGTCAAGTTTTAAGCTTTAAAATAGATCGAAGATTAAATAGTAGCTATAGGTAGATTGTGGCATCTCGTGTGCAAGATGAGTTTGCATCTGGGAACAGCAAACTTACCTGTTTGCATACTTGAAATTCAACATCGCCAGCTGTAAGATATCAGTTTTGCTCATCGATTTTTTTTATTTTTACATCGACTACAGCAACAGCGTTTACTTATCATCTTTGTGTTTATACAAATGCATAGAGTTAATAGCGAGCATAACATTGTAATTCAAAATTTTTAATTGGTTTGTGATCAGAATTCATTATTATAGCGCAATAGTTTAGAGAATACATTTGCTATTTAGCCCACATGTCAGTAATGCAGTTGGCTTTCGTACGCGATGAATTAGTTATATTATACAATTATACATACATGATACCTGTGTATATTTAGTGTTATAATGCAACTGCTACTGTACTTAATTTTATAACCTTATAGTTTTGTATATGGATGATACAAGAGTGTAAATGGTCATTGACTGGCTGATAGATTCTCTTGGTCTTGTAGCCGCCTTAGGCAGATAAGTTTTACATTACCTAGCATCTTAGTAA
Organism: Craniophora ligustri; assembly: GCA_905163465.1. NCBI lineage: Eukaryota > Metazoa > Arthropoda > Insecta > Lepidoptera > Noctuidae > Craniophora > Craniophora ligustri. The sequence goes on along the minus strand of LR990954.1, from coordinate 10,829,570 downwards.
GTGCTCTAGGCTCTTACATTGTAAGAAGACGCGCCTTAGTTTTTATTGAATTTAAGACCAGGAGAACTATTGACCATTGATTTTAGTATCTAGTTGACATCGGCATTTCCTAACTGACAACCTCTGAGAAGAAATGCCGAAACAAACTCAGAGAATCATGGTCTCTTTTAAAGTCCAAACATTTTGGTTATAATATGTGAGCCTGACTATGTAGGTTAAAGTCTGAGATGGCCTTTTGAAGAAAGCACCAGTGCAGCTTTGAGTTGACCTGTCCATACTGACAGCACGCATACGTCCGCCATCGACATTAGTTTGTAAGCGTATGTTTATCTACCTACAAAGTGCTCACATTCACATAGATATCCATATACTTTTCTATGTTTCATGTCTAAGGTACGTTTATATACATAGATTACTATTTCTGCTGAATACAATCAATTACTTTAATCCACTTGATTAGTGTGTATAACCCATTGTCGATAGCTTTGTATTAATTAAGTAAATGCTGAACACGTTTCATTAATTTTGTTATTACTAGCAGTCAAATTGAATAGTAAATAGCATACAATTATTAATTGGACTCATTAGTGTATTTTGATGAGGATTTTTTAGATTTATGATTCTCCAGTGATTATGTAGACGCACGCCAGTTCGCTGCTTTGTCAGCTCGACAATACCAGCGTGATATTACGTTGTTGCTACAATGGAAAAATAAATAAGTTTTTGACTGTTCTCGAATTCGATGCAATATTTGAATTTGTAACGGTTATAACTGCCACAGAGTATAGGCATGTGTAGATAATAGCGTAGGTCTGTGGTGGTTTTGCAGGGTCTGCGCTATTCTATCTCAGCATCGCACTGACGTCACAGTTCATACTAAATAAAAGTTGCAATTGCCTTCATTTGCCCTATAGTCGGGGCAATGAGACCCGTGAGCACGTTCACCGAGCGACCCGGGCAGTCTATTCTTAGCCTATAGAGAAAACCTTGTATGTACCTAGACTGATACGAAAAAAAAAAGAGTAACAATATTTATAATCATGTTCATACATGTTTACAGTTTGTGTAATATTTTCCTTGAATCATATAGACAATGTTCAAATACGCAACGTGCGCTGATTCCGTCAGGCGCTAGATATACCTTACAATAACATACCTATATAAAGCACCCGGTTTCTTCTCTCGTACTTACGATCCATGTCGCAACTTTACTAGGCGCTCATTCGCCCAATTTGCATATGAAAATATAAAAAAGATTCGTATTCTAGGTCCTTCGTTTATTTTACGTCTCTCGCGGGATGCTACATAACGTAATATCTTAGTGCTACTTTTGGGTTATGTTTGTATACATTATCGGCGGCACTTTATACGTGAAATATAACAAAACTTATGTGTTTTACACAACGGTCTATAACATTAATATTGGATTGGATTGTATGTTTAGCCATATATTTATATGGCTTGCTGCTATTAAATCGGGGAAAATTGTGGAGCAGGCTAATTGGTATATTTTAATAGGCCAAGGGATCCATAACGTGACAACGTATGTATCGGGGGCCGCGTGTGCGCGCACCTAACAATGGATATGGGGGTGCACATCTGGCGGTGATGGGATGTTTATTTATATGCCGGCCGGAAGTAGTGCAACGAGTCCACATCCGGTCGCTAGCAAATGGCGCGCGTGCGCATTGCGAGCCAAATATGGTCACAGTGAATAGAAAAGAACTAGTAAAACGTAAGTATTTTATGTTTCGTGGACGCCAAATGTTCTCAATGCCACGCTCTTCTAGTTACTTTGTTATGTCACTTAATTATGATAACAAGACCGGCCCAAGTAAATCATTCTAGTCGTGACCTAAATGAAATATCTATATACTAGGTACATTTAACAACGATTGTCAGCTCTTATTATTTCATTAGATTAGCAAAACAATAGTCAGAGTCCTTTTAATATTAAAAAGTTTATTCTAATAATATGTTTATCAGTATAAAAAACACCGTGACGATCAAGGTACCCAAAAATTCCAAAAGGCGTTTGCGTCGTTCAAAGGGCCGAATATAATTCAACATCTAAAGTCTAACAAAAGGCAGGTGCTATTTCTAATGACGGTCATTCTGCCACGAAGGCATTCGGTCACTCACAATAGTGTAAGAGTGGCTCGAAAAACGTTCTGAACTCCATTGAAATAAGAACCGAATTGCCACTCACTAAGAAAGCTCAATTTAGACCTTTTTTTTATAAATTCGATGTTTATCAAAGAGTTCACCCGCACTTTTGTTGTAAGGGTGATATTCGATTCTTTTTTCTAATACCATTGAGGAGCACATGGCATCCTGGCATCTGCTGTTACAATGAAAGTTTTTCAAGTATTTTTTTCGGCGCCTGCAGGTATAATCTTTCGTCGTATTCCGCCACATTTAAAAGACTGTTTCCGTAATTATGGAGTATTCGGTTATTATAGGCGCGTGCTGCAACGATGCTGTAATTTTATTTCTCTCTTTAGCCGCGCGGTATTATCTTATCATTAAATAATAATTTTATTATTATTACCGATCACGAATTTTAATTACCTGCAGTGTTGAATTCAAGAAATAAACTTTTATTGAAAGCACGGTTGATTTCAATAAATGGTGTGTGTGTGTTAATTCACATAATATAACAAACTATCACGCTTGTCGTCCATAAAGGGCTAGGCAGAGGTGTACACCAGCATTTCGCCGGTAGGTACGTTTTAGGTCCCATGTAATAGGGAGCAAGCTTATTGCCAACCGGGCACAAAACCCAACTCCGAGCTACTTACGAAAATGTAATCGCAAAACCAATAATACTTTGCTCGACCTGGAAATCGTACCCAAGACCTTTTGCACAGCAGTCGCAGACCAAGACCACTAGACCAACAAGGCAATTAATTTATACGAGTTTGTAAATATGTTGAGGCACTTCTATTATCCAAAAGCTGGGGTTTTTTATTAGTAACGTCATTATTTACCGTGACGGGCACGTGGTGTCGGCCCCGCCGTTATTATTCGCCTTCACTGCAAACCGAAGTCCAATAAAATATAATTTACATTTAAACTTCCCAGAAAAAAGCAATTCGGCGTTCCCCCAAATTGTTAATTTTAATAATGCTTCCGAAATACAGCTCTCCATCGTCCGCGTTTTGAGATTATTGCCGTCATAAAAATTGTCGTAGGTACTACAATCTTTTTTAATGCCTGGAGGAAGAACACATTAGGCTTCATTGCACGGCACCTAAGTGGTTGACGAAGTTAAATTAAAACACCGAGTTTATCGGTAGCCAGGTAGCGTAACATACGCGGCTGCGATGTATCAGGAAATATAATTACGCTTATTATTTTAAAAGCTAAATTATTGGAACACGTGTGTGTTAAACAAAGTTGCTAATGTTGCTACTCCATTAGGCAGCAGCAGAAAGCTACGAACTTCAATTTAAATTGCCCGAGGGGATAAATTTGCGGAGATACCGTACGGGCGACGCGTATAAATCTTTTTAGATACCCGTTTTGCAGTTTTTAAGAGTTATTGTGTCTTGAATTTACCAACTAAACTGCCTCAATGGCTTACTAGTCTGAAGCGCGACTACTGAGCTCCACGGCCTGTGTTCAATTTCGCGTTCGAAGAAAATTATTTTTGGGTGTTTTATTGTAATTATCAGTCAATCCGTTTTAATTTCACAATTGGCTCACATTATATGACCCTTTAAAACTTATACAAGTGGCAGGTAAACCTCTTTCTACCCTTCAGGAATACTGTGGCGTTTATGTTTGTGACTAAAATTCACATTGCCCAGCAACACGCAAACAGGCATATAATAGAACGCAGAGCAGTCTGCAAATTCTATAAGCGCATTGCTTTGAGTTCAATAGCGGTCTCATTCATTCAATCTGCTTTGTTGGTCCGTCAGAATACTCCAGTTCGCTCGGGCACAAACATCACACAGAACAGATAATATCTACTTAATGAAGTTATTAGCTTAACACGGACACTCGGTATAACTTACTATAGTTATTATAAAGTCAACTCAAACTATGCATATTTTATAGTGGTTATCAGCTATACGTGAGACCGTGACACAAACCTCGTTGCTTAGCTCGACACTAGATGGCGCTGTGCCACATTGTCCGGATATAATATGGCTAGTAGTGCAAACGTGGAGATATAAGTACGTATACCTAACATAATTGCGTCCGGAATACGATAACACACGATATTATTATTAGCTTTACTTACATTTTGGAAGAAACACCTTATCGCCGGTCATAAAATAAATATTTAACATTGGCTAGCTCGGCACGAAACTCTATAGATCGATAGTTATATTTATCGATATAGGTAGGTACTTACTATCAATATCGCTTCCAAGTAAATAACTTAGGTACATGTAGGTATTGTAAATATTTGCATTTAAAAATTGTCGTTTTTAACATTAAAAAGATAAGGTAAAATTTGGAACACAACATACCATCACACCTGTCGTCCCCGGAAGGTTAGGCAGAGGTGCACTTATGTACACCCACATTTCGCTGGTATGTTTGAGGTCCCAAGTAATAGAGGACTAGCCTATTGAATTTTGGGCCAGTATATTTTTTTACCATCCTATTGAACTTTAATTTGGCAACAAACCCTTGTCCTACCGACGCGACGGGACGGGCTAATTGTTTTGTCTTTTCTTATTACGTTTGAAATAGAGTATATTTTATATATTTAAACAACTATTACACTTGAAATTCAATATAAAATTTAATAACTAAGCGAATGATTCATTATTAATTGAATAGAAAAAATATGTAGGTATGTAATTTACACGGACTGTTAACATTTCATTTCGTATATTTTTGCGTAAAACATAGGTAGTTAATGTTCGTGCCTACTCTACTAATTTGATAGATATCAAAATTAATATTATATTTTATAAATATTTAATGTTTAATTGTGGGTGTAAAATAAAGGGCTTATCTTAAGAATTTTATTTTAAATAAACTAAAACAAAGTGCAATAAAGTTAATATTCATTTTTTGCATGACATTTCTATCTGTAGGTATTATGTTTCATATTTAAAGCAGATTACACAACAAACAGTGTAAAATTGCCATTTTCAATTCAATTTCTTTAGTTTAATTTCTTTTCTTTACATTTCCGCATCCTTATTCCATTATGTAATAAATTTATAACTGAACAACGGTTTTGTATCACGTGCTGCAATAACAGAGTGGTGATATTGAATAATTAGTTAATGTTATAACAAAATGGAACCGGAAGGGTCGCCATTGCAGGAGACACGCCGTTGGCCGTGCGCTGTTGCATAACATCGCATCCTGCGCGTGCGCCCCGCTACAAATATTGTAGTTACTACAAATATTAGAAAAAAATATTTAATTACCAATATTTCGATTCAATAAATTTAACCGGGTTTATTACACGCTGTAGATAAGCACGTAAATATTATTCTAAGTAGTTACCCACACGTTTAATGAATACCGCCACAGACTATTGGGTTTATGTATCTACGTATTTATTTATTTTAGCACCAAATAAAGATTAGATGATGTGGTCTCCTGTAAGTGAAGGAGTACAATTAATAAAATGATGCGTGTAATATATTTTCTGTAACAAATAATAAGGTAGGTACATTTTAGTATGCATATGCCAATTATATGAGTAGGTAAATACAATTTTCAGTGAACAAACAGTTTTAGTAGAATATATTTAAAGCCAATTTTGTAATATTTGGTTTTAACTATATTCGCCCATCAAAATTAATTTATTTGTGTATGTTAAGTGGTTATAAGTTGTATTGGTTTATTAACAATTTAAATTTATCATAATTATATGTATAGTAATTATTAAAATACATATGTATTTTCATCCGGTCACTTACCTGATATATGTTATTTCGGAATTTTGTTTCTACTAATCAGTTAATGTCGATTTTCTTCTTTCGATAAATATCAGTAAAATTATAATAGTGTTTGAGAGTAAATTGTATTTCCTCATTACTCTAATATTTGCAAGCTTGGAGAGCAAAAAACTGATCGTAAGATTCTAGATTTAATACTTACTATCAAGTTCGAAAATATGTGATACGTTTGATGTTAAGTTGGTAGTTATACCTCAGCGAAAACATCCAGGGATACGGGTATTATTGTAGGTTTTTCATTATTATTTTTATTAATATATAATCTATGTTTAACAGGCAAGTATCGGCTGCTCGCATGACCAACAACCATGAGCGTAATGAGCGGACCACTCTTCAATGGGCGAAGCGTTCTATGGAAGAAATTCGCGTAGAAATGCGCGAACTCGAAGAAAGCTTCAACAACTCTGCTTTATTTCGTCAACTGCACGCTATTAAGAACGAGGTATGTATGAAAGAATATTATCACCTAGACTTTTAAAATCTGAGAACTAACAGGGGTCGTGGAAAACTAGCTAGCTGCCTCGTTGGTGTCGTAGTCCTAAAGACGACTGCTGAGAAAGAGCTCTTGGGTTTGATTCCCAACTCGAGCAAAGTGTTTTACAATAAAATTCTCAGTAGCTGCTCGGAGTTCTGATTCGTGCCCTTTACATAGCGGCGAAGTGTGGGTGTACATTAGTACACATCATTGTCATCCCCGAAAGAATGACATGTTATGTGAGTATGTGAGGAAACATACTATAAATAATTCAAGGTTCAAATATGATGTTGTTTTTCCAGCAAAGGAACTTATATGATAAAGCTCCATAAATACTTCTCAAAATAAAGTTATCTCTATTTTACGAATTGTATTCTCTTTATATTTAGAATTCTTCTCTTCGCGTTTGTCATTGAACTCTTCTTAAACATTTCAACAATATCAATTTAGTGAATTTGCGTCGTGTATTTATAGGTGGGTGGTTTCTATTTTCAATTAGACCCAGTAGGTAGCCACAGTTAAGTTGAAATATCTTTCTGTCTGGTACCTACGCTAATATATATTTTTAAAACATTAAGTATTATTAAAATAATACCCAAGTAATCAACGTTACGAGTCTGGTGTAAGCACACTATAATAAACTTAACATCGAATAATTTGCGCAATGCATTTAGACATCTAGGTATCAGTAGGTACCTACCTAAATAATTTTCTTTTCATTACATTTGATCTGTTTAAAATTTGCTTAAATAACTTCTTAATAATATAAATATTTATTGTAAACAAACGACCCATAATTGCACCGATTTACAATGCTAGCAAATTCACTCTTATCTGCTTATTTCTGTACCGTCATAACACGTATTTATTAAAAGCCCGCAATGTGAAATATTATTCTTATTTTTGTTAGTAACTACATCATTACTTACATATTCCAAGTAGATAATGTGTATCTAAATAATAGTAGGTAATACAATATTCTCTTTAATTAAATTCTCTTTTGTCACAGTTAAAACAAGCTTTGATGGAGACTTCTGACCTGGCGCAATTAGCTCGAACCCATGAAGCTCGCATAGACAAGCTGGACAGTGAAGTGGGCCGCATGAAGTATGAAGGCCAACAGATGAGGACCACGCTTGCTGAGCAGCGAACTCACATCAGCAAGCTGTCAAAAGAGGTAAGTCTATAATATAAAGCTTACAGGTTTTAGAGTGCTCATTGGCACAGTTTATATTGTTAATGAAAGTTTCCAAGCAGATTACGATCACTAAAGTAAACCTTTTTGAAATTAAGAACCTATAAGGGCCTACCACTTACTAGTTATATGTTAACATAACACTAGAAAATAAATACACCAATAACAATGCGATACTCACAAAAAATATATGTATTTTAAACGAACAGATTATTCAGTGTTCATTTTAATATTGTTATAAACACGTAAAATAATAAATGTAATACCCAGAATACATACTACCACGTATGAAATACTAGGTATACTCTACTATACTCGTGTAAAATAAATAAAATAAAGAACGATTTTTTGCCTTTATACCGACTATTTATAAATTGTATATTTAGGTACTATATAATGAGGCACCATGAACATTGTTGTCAAACTCTTACTTTGAGGTAAAATAATGAGAATAATCTGATAAAGTATTTAACAACTACCTATCGGGCATAGATATATAGTTATATGTAGGTAGTTACGGGATAGGAAATAAAAAAACGTCCGTTTGAAATATTTGGTTGGACATAGCGTCAGATTACGTTGCACTGCATTTGTGAACGCTGGTCGTCGGAAATGAAAAGCGTGATGTAGAAATATACGCGAGGAAATTATGCATCTGTGCTTCCACGAGAACGTAATGAATACACCCTGTAGCCGCGATAGCTTTGTACTTTTTCAACTAATTTGATATATAGATATACTATATTTACATGATTATATATATCAACATTGTTATATAGCTTAAAACCAGATTTATAGAACAATTTACTACACAACGATGGGATAAAAAATGTCACATCTTGCGAAAGTGTGTGAATGATTAATTTATATTTTTTACTCTCTCGACTAATAAATAAGAAACACCTGTGTGTATAGAAAGGTCGTATAGTGAGTCTTGAAAAGGGATCTCTAATTATTTTCTGACTTCTTTGTGTTTCCCCGTAGGTGAAGTAGAAAGTACTTACTATTTATCCTCCGGGGGAACTATAAATTACAAACTCGGCCTTCGAAACGCTCGGTGCTCAAACTCCTAGTCGTTAGCAATATGTCCACTATCTTCCCTGGACAAACAATTTTTCTATTGCGGATACTCAAAAACATAGTTTGCGCATGTTTTTAGTTCATCACAAACCTTATAAAGTTTATAACAATAGCTGCTCTGTACTCCAGCAGCTCATAACTAACTTTACGGGATACAACAGCACCACAAAAAGGTATTGTTAAAGGAATATGGAAAAATATTACCCGGTTTAGTTATGAAAATTCTTTGAATAATACTTTATTCGCATCTTTTTCGTCGAGAAATGTTAGTTGCGCAATTTTCCCTAAATTTATCGTTAACCATGATGATTCACGGTCCGGTTGGTTGGGATTAGAGCCTCACATAATGTACCGGGGGTTGGGAGCTTTGTAAGAGAACCCTTTCCGTGTTTGCCGATTGTTGATTTGACGGCGCTTGTTCCATTTACTTGGTAATCATGTTAGTGGCAGGCGGAGGCGCAATTTTGAGAAAAGGCCTTTTTCATTTGGCTTCACTGTCCTCGCGTGATATGACCAGTGACGTCAGTTGAAGTTCGTTACTTTGTTCCCACACTACTTATTACTAGCCGTGGCCGCGACTTCGCCCTTGCAAAGTTAGGTATAAGGTTATCAATTATCATTGAAGCGACCCAACATAAAGCATTCATTCGAACATAATTAAGATATATATCTGTGTACTCCCTCCCTCCAGCAGGTACGAAATTTCTTTAATATTAGCTCTAGTTTCATAATATAATATTATAAAATATAGTTAAGTAATAAAATTATCTTAACGAGTTTTAGCTAATCAATATATAATATTTCATTTCATAGTTTTTCAACTTGGAACTTTTACGAACGAACTTTAATGGAGTTATGGCGGTTTGTTGCCTAAAAGTAGATATCAGTTTTTTTTTCTGTTACAACGTCGAAGATTGCTTCATTTAAATATTTATAGGTAGGGTTGAATCAAGTATGATTATTAATAAGTAAGGTTCGTCAGGGGCAGTAAGCAATAACAGGTGGTGGGTTTCTTCACGGTCGGTGATTGTAACCGTCGCCGGGGACCGTTGCGCCCACCATTTTTACCGGTCGATATGCTTTAAACTTAGAATACACGCCGCGTGGAAAAAATCACATGATTTTCCTATACCATCTATAATTAGATAATTACGTATTCTAGCTAAGATATTATATTTAATAGCAAAATCATCTACTTATCGTTTTACTTACTATTACTTCTATCTTCTACCTAATGTGTATAAAATTAGACGGATGGACGAATCGTTGCGTCCAATTTAGGCAAAGGTGATAAGAAATAAAATGGGGAGGCTTTTTGTCCTCCACTAAGATACATGTCATAATAGATTATAATTAATTACTACATATATCAATCTTAAGTTCATCTTAAGTTTTCAAATGTTAATAAAGTCCTCGATACTAAAGGAACATCTGTTCTACACATATAAATATTAAACACATGAGTACCTAATATAATATCTTATTACTGCGTTACGTACCGTACCGTGTACGTTATTATTAATGTGCTCCGCATAGAACTTAGCAGAACTTCCCATCTTTTACTCTATCGCATCTCTAGTTCACAATAAGTACTAATGTACTACGTCGGAATTACGTAATAGTATACCGTAGATTCTTTAGTCTCAAATGCTAGATTTTTAAATAATTTTTCTAGTAGGAACTTCATAAAAGGCGATCGCAAAGGCCAAAGCAAAGACGAGATTTTTAACCATAACGCGTTTTTTTAACCAATGGGTTAAGCAGAGGTGCAAGATTATAGTGTATCTATTAGTATATTTCCACAGAACCCCGTTATTTCTAAAAATTCAAGGTCCGTACAGCTAAATGGGTTGTGGTCTGGGCATCGAATCCAGAAACTGTCAGCTCTGCGCTTGATATCTACTAGACAATAAAAACGATTAAGAGATATCTTAAATCTCTTTTACTACTTATTTATTAGGTACACCTAATTCGTAGCTAGATAGGATATAAATTTTATTACTCCTGGATTGCAATTTATAACACACCCATTTAAGGAAAAACGGGCGACAACCGATAAACGCCTGTATTTATCGTTTATCGCTAGGTGTTCGCGTAGATAGTTCCATAAATTAAATTATTCCTTGTTACCTTTTCACTCGTATTCATTACTTACTATGATTGTAGTAATACGTGATAACAAAAGCAGGCAACGAAAACTGGCTCACAGCCATCTTGAGAAGTTCACAGATAAGTGATAAGATGGCTTGTAGTAGGTTGTTCGCCGTGATTACATCTCGAACTTGCTCCGACCTATAATAGTGAGGTATCCGATGTAATACGGGCTGCCACGAACAGTAGGTAGGTACCTATTTTTTATTTTCAGGACGCGTCTTATCCCTCTCTTTCGGGAAACAACCATATTTGATTTCATATATATTTTAGGTTATTTTTTTGTTCATAGGTATTGCCATCGTTGTCCTCTTTAACCCCCGACGCAAAAATGGGGTGTTATAAAGTTTGACGTGCCTGAGTGTGTCTGTCTATGGCATCATAGCTCCTGAAGGGATGAACTGATTTTTATTTTATTTTTTTTACTTGAAAGGTGTGTTAGTCGGGAGCGTTCTTAGCTATGTTTGATGAAAATCAGCCCAAGATAACCGCCACAAAATGTGTCGGGGTAATCTTTAATTATTAATTTTATGTATATACCTATGTAGAAGAAAGAAAGAAAAGATGTTTATTCTGACATATCTCTCTTTCTGTAGTTTTACATATTCACAAATATATTTCTAATAATAATGTTTATTTTACCTTGAAGACATATTACCAAAAGATGGGTAATTTAATGAAGATGAGCACAAAGCAACATCTGTCAGTAATAACTTAACCCTGCCTGGGGTAGCTGAATCTTAAGAGGCAGTGTTTCTGGGAGATTTTTAAAATCAAAATTATAATGAAATATATAACATTTATTTCAATAACATCCTAAGAATAACAGTTCCTAAATACCTACCACTTGTATAAAAACTATATAATTATATAAATGGTAGATAGTAATAACAAAAAAAAAATGTAAATTTACATTCTGCTTGTTCTGTGCAAAAAAATATATTTCTTTGTTAAATTCCACGCGGAGTCTCGGATAACCAGCTAGTAAAGAATAAATATTTGTGTAAAAGGTACAGTAAGCGCGTTTTAACTTGGCCCCAGGTAAAATCATTTGTGAAACAACCCACTGTAAATCTGTCTGGTCTGGTAGATAGGCTCAATTGAGTCTGGTCTGTTAAAAAAATAAAGCATGCATTTTAAATTACCATTATTTACGCCACTCGGTTTGTAAAAAACAGCCGCATACAAAGCAAAATTATCTCACGTGCGTGCGGCTTAAAACTGATTTAAGTTTAAATAGGATAATAAATACAAATAATAATTGTTGCCGCGATTGCCGAGTGGTGTGACCAACTGACCAGTGGTTTCAAGTTCGATCACCAGGTGGGCATCAATGACAATTCGAAGTTACGTGTATATTTATCACACGTGCAAACGGTGAAGGAAATCATTGTGACGAAACCTGCACGCCTGAGAGATTAGCATTAGGCTAGCGTAGTGGGCTACAGCTTCATATTCATCGTGCTCTCTCAAATTATAGGAGACCCGGACCTAGTAGAGAGGAACAGTAAATGGGTTGATGTTGATGTAAATAAATAAATAGATTACACACATACACAAATAATTAAATTTCATAAATCTGTACATTCAGTGAAAATTGATTATTTATTCATTCCTTTCCTCTAGAATAAAGCCTGTATAAATCGTTTATTTCCAAATAATATGAATCATGTGTTTAAAATACTAACAAGGATATCTGTAAAATATTGAGTTAACCAACTGCCTACCTACTTATTGTCACATTTCTTTTTACGGAAAACTTGACTCAGCTGAAAGGTAAGTTTTGTTGAACAAACTATCTCCAGAAAATGTTTGCCAAGCTAACATATTTTCCACAAATCTAACAAAAAGTATCATCGTAAGTTAAAAGAGATAAAATCCGCTTCGGAAAAAATCTGACCACACAAAACACGCACACAATTAAATACCTACCTGTAACGAGGTAGCTGAGTAAACGTTTTCCTGTTAAGCACTGAGCGACACAATAATCTCATCATTAAAGCTTCATAGAGTGATTGCAAAAACACAGTGAATAGGGTTTGGGGAACTCTTTATGCCGCAGTTTTCAGTTCTTACTGAAAACTACGGCTTACTTTCTAATACAAATTGCTATAAAATAATAATTCGTGAAATCTAATCTTCGACGAACAACCGGACGCACCCTCCCTCCTTTCCTCCGGTTAGCATCTTGGATACCGAACCGATAGCTATTTACACTTATTAACGATCAAGTGATGCGAAAAATTCAATGGATTCCCACCCTTTTAAAGGATTTGATACGAAAATTGTCAGAGCAAATAACGCGGCTTCACAGATCTAAAGGTATTAAAAAAAATCATCATATTTAATGAATGTCTGGATTGAGCTTTCATTTAAAGGGCAAATATTTAAGTTTTTTTTAATATTATGTTACAATATTGATTTCGTACACTTACGCGAATATTAGACATTGAAATAAATCAGATTTGATAAACCACAAGTCCTCGCAAAAGAAAACCGATTCCTACCCAGGATGATTCGTGAGGCTATTGAAATTAAAAAACACCCAAATTTCAATAGAGAAGATGGCTGGGTATTACCACCTGCTTGGAACCCTATCATAGATTCTATTAAATCTAAATCCAAGAACAAAACTGCACGACCGAAGGATACGGTGAGCTCGTTCTGTGTAAATCGGATTGTCAATAATAATTAAAAATGTAGGGTAGCTGTTAGTAATTATGACTTCAAGACGACCAACACCTCAGTCTGCCCGTGACCATGGATGCTGTAAAGGATCCGAAACGTCGGGTTAAAATAATATCAAATATACCGCGATAAAATCCGTAAAAAGTAGTTTTATTTCAATTATGTTACAATGTTTTTTTATTCTGTATAATGTAAAAACCCGATTTAAAATAGATCTTGTATTTTTTTTTATATTTGGTTATCTTTTCCATGGTAATATTGTTCAAATAACAATTGTTTTTATTTGAATCGTTCGGTTTTCATAAACTCTTTGTTAGTACGAAATCGCGGTATCATGTGTGAATATCGAGTAACATTTTCCGTTTAGGAAAAGAATTAAAATATACATGAACCGGAATATTGAAGCGGGTTGTATGTAGATAAATTTGATCACAGTCGGTCGCTCAGAACTAATGAGTTTTTGAAGTTTTCACAAATCAACTTAATATATAGATTTTAAAAAGTTAGTTAAACTGACGTGGCGTACCTACATTGTATGCGAAAAACTTGCACATATTTTTTTATTCAATTTCAAAGAGTATATCCGACGTGTTCACTAATGATTGTTAATTTCACAATACTAATTATACATATAAGTAACATGAACAAAATGTATGTTTAATATAGCAAATAACAAGAAATCAATTCAGATTCACTAGCTCAATTTGCATAGAGAGGCCGTGAGAAACTAACTCCAAAACCCTGTGGGAACCAATCGAGCACATTGAACAGGCAAAAACTGGATGGACCTACACGGTACCTACGTAATATCCATATACATACACGAAATCCGATCGCTACAAGTAATTAGTTAAGCAATCACTTTTTATAACACATTTTTCAAGACCTTACTGGGTTATTCTTGTATAATAGGTAAGATAAGGAGTAATTTTATACCACCTCGACGCGTCGAGTTAATATAAAATTACTCCTTCTCGTCAAATTTCTATGCTCATCACACAAACATTTGATTCGAAATTTTAAATTTATAAAAAAATTATAAAAAAATTTAATACACCTTACCACAATAAGTAGCATTTAATACTGCTGCGCTAATCTGATCGTCGAATATTGCAACTTTCAAAATGGGTTAGGTCTGTCGATACAACCAACCCAAGCTTAATAAATTTTATCATAATTTGGTTCCGTATCTTAAGTCATTTCATGGCTGACCTTATATGATTTCCATCACCTGATAAAATTTTGTTACAATTGTTTCCTCGCTTTTTTTTTGTAGGTATACACTACAGGCATAAATAAAATCTAATAAATATATAGTTGATTATCGACAAAAGTATATAACTTTTGTCGATAATCAACTGTATGTATACCTACATAAGTTGTGCACTTAAATTTAATATAATATTATGTTTTGCTTTGTAATGAATGTTTTAGTGTAATATCTGTTGATAAACCAATAAATAAATAAATATTATATAGGCCCAACTAAGTAATTTGTAAGTATACATTGGTATACAAGGTGTTGTTTTGCATTATCGTCAAATTTCAGGAGGTTGTCATAAAATACATAAATAATCAATTGAAAGTACGGTAGTGGGCAATAACTAAAAAGTGCTGCTTTTATTTGTTGTTGAATTTTAACAGTGTTTCAGAATTAAACCCTTAATTCAATACAAATAAAACAGAATCACCCGACTACGCACACAGCGACAATGCAGCTGTGTGCGTGAGTGTCGACGTCTTCCTACGAAATGCAAGCGCGGGCGAACGAATGATCGGTAGCAATAATTTACCTAATTTTATTTCGAAAATCACCTACATTATTGTCATACATTTTGCTTGATAATGAACTCATTGTTGAGCATCATTGGAATGCGGAAATCTTACTAATGGCAGTAATACTAGTGCGCCAAAGAAAAGTTCATTGACCTGTTATCAGATGATTTTCGTAGTTTGTTTCGTACTAAAGTTTTGCGTAGTGATTTTGTTTTGATTTGTGGATTAAATTGATTGATTTGAAATTTTCCTTCCTACTTAACGGGCTTAGGACCGGCAATAATACCTACCTTAGTTGGTGTACCGATCTACTTATGATGGAAATGGAAAGACGTGCTAGTTAAATGTAAGTACGTGGTGATACTTTCGACTCTTAGGTATTATTAGCGTAGTTACAAATTTGAAATCAACTTATTTACACTAATCAAATTGATTAAGCTAACAACGTATTTACAAAATGTACAAATAAATAAATTACCTACTTAAGTTACCCGGAGGTATTGTTCAAAGTGGCCACCATCACACTCTTCGCACAATTGAGCACGACGTAGCTGGTTTTCCTTCAGCTTACGTAACACTAACACATTAGTTTTTACAGTGTCAAAAGCACTAATGATCCTTGCACGTAATTCTGTTACACTGGTCACTTCCTCCGTGTAAACTAACCTTTTAACGTCTCCCCGCACATAAAAGTCTAGAGGCGTCAGGTCCGGAGAACGCGGAGGCCAGGCCACAGGTCCTCCGCGACCGATCCAGTGGTCACCAAAACTTTCGGTCAAGTACTCGCGTACTTGCCGACCATAGTGAGGGGGGGCACCGTTCTGCTGGTAGTACAAGTTGCGATGGAGTGCCAGGGAACATCCTCCAACATCTCCACGTGACGCAACAGCTCCAGTTTTTGGGTGTTGCAATTCACGCTTCAGTAGGCGAAACACTGTAGTGTGGTGCACTCCAAGGTGTTGACCAGCCTGCCGCGTGCTTGCCCGTGGGTCTCGCTGGAAGTATTCCAGCTCTGTGATGGGGGTTCCCGATCGGGAAACATTTCGGTGAACATCCGGATGGCTCCACGTAGGCTGTCTCCACTGATGGCATACAGGCGGACCATCTCTACCAACTCGACATTCGGATAGTTGTCCGTCATCTTGCACTTCGTACCTACGTCTCAACGATGTACCGAGAAGTGAAATTCGCAAAGCGCGCGCACGCGTCGGCGACATCAAACAGACTGTTTGTTCCGGGGTCGCGGCGGCGTGGCTAGGGATTTGTACCTACGAGTCGATCGATGAATGATCGTTGCGTATGCGTTGTGTATGTGTTGTTTGCGTTTGTTTGTGTGTGAAAGCGCGGTTATAGGGCTAGTAACAGACGGGCCGCGTTTAAATACGGCTGGTTCACACTTACGGATTTCCGTATACAAGCAAAATAAAAAAATAAAAACCTGCTCATTTTATTGTTGCTTTGGGTCGAGAATCATTAGCATAATTACGTCCTTGAATTTGACGAGGATGCAAATCAACACCTGTATACAGAACCTATAGAGATTGAATCTTGCACAACGGTGGTATAATTAGTCCTAGTCAAACTAGGTTGAACACTAGACTGAACAGAATACTTACGTGCTATATCTTTATCTGATATTATAGAGTCTATATTTGCATCAATTATATTGAAATTGAACTATCAAATTACCATTTACGTAGATATATAAATGTACTTTATCACTAGAAATAATCTTTTACGAAAAAAATATAACTAAAGTATTTAGATATGATGAACAAAAGAAGAGGGCTTTATATTATTAATTTGTTTTGTTATGATTTCATTCACACAATTTTAAGTTTTAAATCACTTAATAACGTTTGTAAACTTCGCCTTATATTTAATAGTATAAAAATAATTAAAACTCAAATGTTTACTTTCAATTAGATTTTGAGTGATTCTAACAGACATAGCAGTAGTTCTGTTTTAAGTAAATAATAATGATAAAATGTTTTTTTGCCAGCCTAAAATTGTTTTATGTAACGAATACTTTAATCCCATAGTAACATCAAACATATTTTACGAACGTACTATACTAGAGATTATATTGGTATATACACTGTTTAATCAGTCACAAAGTGCAGAGCAACATAATATTGTCTAAGTAAAAGAAATATCAATCAATCGTATAAAAAATCCTTTGACGTTCTGTTTTTAAAATTCAATTGATGTAAACAATTGCTGTGATAGCCTGGTGGTGTGACCAGTGGACTGAGATGTCAAAGGTCTCGAGTTCAAACCCAAGGCACGCACCAATGACTTTTCGGAAGTTATGTGCGTATTTATCACATGCTCAAACGGTGAAGGAAAACGTCGTGAGGAAACCTGCATGCTTGATAGATCTCCTCGATGGCATGTGAAGTCCGCCAACCCGCAGTAGGCTAGCGTGGTGGACTATAGCCTAATCCTTCTCAAATGAGAGCAGACCCGTGCCCAGCAGAGGGACAATAATGGGTTGATGATGATTAAAGTAAATAGACTTTGAGGTTTTAAATCATTACGGTCCAAATTAAATAGGTCACAGTACTCAGTGTAGAAAAAAATATGAAAGAAAGAAGTGCTGGCAATTTTAATCTAAGGGTACTTATCTTTTATTTTTTATTCGCGTCTTTTTAACGATGTAATAAAATCGTGGTGCGCTAATTACACTCGTGATTGTTACTGTTAGATAGCTTAATGGTTAATTAAATACAATTTTCGTTAAGGACGTTTTTAATTATTAAATGTAGACTGTGACTTTAATATGAGCTTTAGCCACATTAAAACATCAGGGTACTTTTGGTTTGGAGTTAAAGCGCAGAATATACATGCAGAATTTTTCAAGTGACCGTGAATGGTCGAGATCATAACTATAAATAAAAGAGAAAATACTTTGACTGAGTCATTAGATTTTTATTAATAAGGATCAAATTTTTAGACGTAATGGTATACGGTTGACTAAAGAAAAATGTCAATAAACTGATTCATATTGTTGGAAAGTGAAATAGAATAACGACAGTTTGAATAAGAGAAATCCAGACAATCAGAATAAGAGCAACCAGTAAACATAAATAAAAAAAAAACAGTGGATCATATAACCGCTTCCTTTTTTGAAGTCGGTTAAAAAAGCAATTACCGCATTCAAAAATAAAACTCTAGGAACACGTTACTTTTTAATTTGCGGGATTGACATTTGTTTTTCATGAGACGTCCTTTTGTAAATTGTGTGTCGTTTTCTATCTTACTCGTGAAAATATTCGCTCTATGATTTTCTAGAGTTTTGCAGCGGCTTAAGTCAACAGAAGAGCTGCCAGACATTTCAATTTGTACTTGGTGAAGATCCAGCTCTGTGTAATCAGTAGTTGGGAGAGTTTAGACGTGGAAGTGTTCGTCTCCATGATGATGTAGGTCGGCTAGCAACTGCGGTTACAAAATCCAATATTGATACCGTACGAAAACTGTAAAAAAACATTATGCACGTGATGGACACCGCAAAATTACATGGGAGACTACATAGCGTTGCCATATTAAGTTTTATAGAGGACAGTCATAAGCAGTCTATAATATCGAGGACGAAACCTGATTTTGCTCCTTTGAAATGGATAAAAGCCTATCGAAAGTCAGAGTGGGTCCTTGCAAACAGAAATTTAAATAATTTTACTGAATACAAATATTAGTGCGTAATTTCGTCCAGACTGTCTAATATCTTCCACTACATATTAGTTAATCAGGGCAAAATAAAGCACAGCTGTTAGCCAATGTATAGCCTTTGATACGAAATAAGAGGAAACTTCAACAAAATGGCCCTGCGTCCGCTGGCTTCCGCGTCATTGAAGGACAGCCAATCAACGCTCATGCTTTTGATTTGTATTTTTTTCGCATACCCATTAAATGTCAGCCGGTAAATCTGAATAACGCCGGATGTTGTCGCGACGGGTCGAAAACTATTCTTTGTGAGTTTGCAACCCGATGCACTGGAAATCTGTTGCAATGTAATCGGTCTACAGTTAGTAATTTGACGGTACATTCAATTATTGGTATACAAAAGGGAAAAAACGTCGTTGACTCCGATAATGCACCTGTTACTTTAATTCTTACCGAATTACACAGGTCTTAGTTCTTCCAATGATGGAAGTCATAGATAATTCAAAAACATTCCCGGATTCACTGAAATATAGCATTTAATTATTTTTTTCATTTTTGAATGGTAGGTGCGTACTTCGACGGTCTGTATGATTTATTAAGGAGCCTAGTGGATACATTAGTTTTATTTTTAATTTTTTATGTATATCATAAATTTTTGTTTGTATATATACAAACAAAAATTTTCCACTAGGCTCCAAATCTGTTCGTGTGCCTATCAAATTCAAATGTTTATTATATTAATTAGACCATTGTTACAAGTACTTTTGAAGTAGGTATTCTAAATTAGTTTCTATTATTATCACAGTAAACGTCTCAGAAGTTTTGACACGGACAGGGTCGCGACGGCGGCGACGTGACCCACTATTATCATATTTCTATTCTACCAGTAACGCAACTGAATAAAATTATGGCAACCGTAAATATGTTGCCTCTATTAATTTAGGCAATCCCACCAAATTCAGAGGCGAGCGGAATACATAATTCTTTTGAATATAACCCGTTCATTGATAATTAAATTTTGCAATAAATCAAATTAATAAATTTGCTTAAACATGTCTACCTATAAACATTGATGGTACAGTGTCTCTGTCATCCTTATTAATATGATTACTTATACGTTAAGTGAGACATAAAATCCGATAAATTTTAACTTTTGACGTAATAGTATTTTGTCAAATGATAACGTAGCCACAGGAACTCCGACGAAATATTCATTATATCAAAGTAGATATTCCACTATAATATTTTTGCCTAGTTACGTGACTTATACTAATACAGCTGTAATAAATTTGTTTTACGTATCCTGATATTTAACCCCAGACGCAAAAATCGTGGTGTTCAATGTCTAAACATCATCATCATCATCAACCTATTTTAGTACTGTCCCACTGCTGGGCACCGGTCTCCTCTTATTTGAGTACCTCCGAAACGGATGATCCAATTTGATTTCCAGATTGATTTTGTTGTTGTGAAAATTAAAATCGCATTTACTTTCATTACCTATGATTTTTTTACTTAAAAAAATAAGCTGTGTAACATCTACTATTCACTATATTATCATTTTTAATATGCAGACAACTTGAAATCCGTAGTGCGTGCTTTAGGTTTCGCAGTTGCTACTGCGTAATACTTCACTGGTCAATTTAATTATTAAATTGCTAATGGCTATCTCTATTCAGGGATATATACTGTACCTACTTCGAGTAAGGCGTTCTGAGAGACTAGGTACATCTTCTCCCCTTTTCGTTTAAACAATACCTATTATATAAGTAGGTTGGTCCCTTACCCGTCACCGTGCGGCGTAACACAACAGTCGCACCAGGTGTCAGGCATCCTTAAATGAGAAGGATTCCATTATCGTTATCGCCACTCGATGATCAAAATGGACCGTATACTCATTTATACTTAGAACAATAATAATTTCCAACATAGAAAGACGTATGTGCTCAATGTTATGCTATTTTTAAGACATTTTTCTCTTCTGTGAGTTAGGTAACTAGCATAATCTTTTTACACACAAAATCATCTAAAACGTCATGTTATTATCCGCGCAAGAATCGAACTATCGGCTTATGGCACCTAAGAACGATTTTACAATTTCTGTGCCAATCTTTTCGTATCTTATACCCCCATTTGTGTCTTAATTACCTAGAACGGTTCTCTTTATTGTCAACTTAATGAGCCGTACTAAATTGATACTTTCTCATTAACTTAAGTAACAGCAAAAGGAAAACAATAATACAGAGTAATGAATAAAGAAACTTTCACAACTTCAGCGAGGGAGATGTTACTCCCTAATGAAAAAACAATAGCTGAACGAATAAATGAACGAGTCGCCTGTCATAACTCGGCTCGTGTCATCAACCAAAAAGGTTGGCCATTCGGTAGTGCCGTAATAAAACTTTAGCGATCCCAATGGGAACAAGCATTGTATAGAAATCCTCAGCAAAATTAACTTGAGAAAAGAACCATCAATAACATATGTTGGCTCCTTATACGTACCTTATGAGCTAAAGATTTTAAAAAGGTTGATCAGTATTTTAGAGCAGTTAATATGGATCGATATATCAGAGTCTCCCCGCAAGTTTCGAGAGCATTTGGCCTCAGTGGCCAAAAATACAAGGACACTACAATTAATTTAAAATTTAGTTTTACAAATTTTTAGACAACACAAAATTAACTGAATAGTTCTCTTGGTTGCGATATCGTAAGTAAATGTAGTAAAAAGGTAGCGAAACAATATCTGATTCAACAAACCTGACACGGAATATCGACTTAATGGTCAGTACAAAACCAGTTCAGACAGATCGCGATAATTACACCGGCTGACGGTTTTGGGCAGATGGCAACGGGCGGCACTTCAATTTATATTTCATTACTCATCTTAAGTATAGAAGACTTTATTGAGTTTTATTTGTGCATTTGTAAGTGCATATATAAAAAAATGCTGGAAATAAGTTGTTGTTGTTGAATGCACGAGGAGCCCATTCAACAGTTGATTCGAAGAATTAAGGTAAATTTAAGAAGAAGCTTCTTATACATAAAATAAAATATTATATTTAAATTTATAAAGAAAAGCACCAAGCTCTCACATCAAGCACCAGTAAATTGTACTGAGCTAAGAGAGGTTTTTAAAATATATTTACTGCAGTTTGAATTCAGGGTTTACTCCAGCAGTCCGAAAACAACATTACTTAGGTACTTACCTATTTACTTTTTCTCATGACCTTATTCTTTCGTAGGATGGTAAACATTAGTGAATGCAAAAAGCGAAAAGGGCACTGGAGTTGTATACGGCCTACACTGAGTTTGAATATTCTCGTGAAGTTTTGCATGCGAAATCTTTCTTTACAAACCGTGTCTAATAGCGAAATGACAGAAACTACAATATAGGCTTTAAGAGCTGAACTTTAAGAGTCACGCGAAAATCAGTCAGGAAAAATCTTGGTCGAACAGTATGAATATTCCGGGCGTCGCGCCGCGCCGTGTGTTGTCGCATCGCAACCCGTCACAATCTTCATTAGCATTCTGTCTCCCTTTTTGTCTCCCATTCCATCTCCTTTACAATTTTACCTGTTTTCTCTGAATTTTTCATGCATGTCTTTGTTACAGGCGTAAAGTGGATTACAAGAAGAAATATCCTAATATAAATATTTGTGACAGACTTGCCCTACCTAGGTACCCACTGAATAAACAATGTTGTCATATTTGGCTCGAGACCTTTCAACTTTTTGGAGGGCAGTGATTTTATGTGGCACTTACTTGGCCTTAACCAGGCGGTAAATTAAGTGTTCAATTGTAACCAAACGATAGGCAACGTGGATATAGTGTTAACCTATAAGCTAAGCGTAAATTCATTCTACGCTACGAAATCTTCGCAAACTTGCAAATTCTCCGAAATAAATCTGAAGCGATGCTATTAAAATGTCCGTTGCACTCGACGTTATTATCAATAAAATGCACGGACATATTAAATCATACATTAATCTGTTGTGGTTTGACTCGGGCAAACGGGTATAAAGCGTATGCTTGCATCAAATAGAAATTTGGGAAGTTCGGTTAGCTAGCTACAGGCAGACGCGCTGTAAAGCTTCCTCGTGAATCCCATTAATCAGGCGTGTACACAGTACCTTGCAGCCCTTGTGACGTACTTGTATTATTCATCCACTAACATCGCCCAAGTCAACCTCCTATGCGTACCAGGTTCCCATAAAATAGGTGTCACAGAAGCGAAGGCGATAAATTTTAAATTGATTTCTCTTCTTCGAGAAACTTTAGGATGTACTGTGTGAGGTACGCCCCGCCCACATTAATACATAACAACACTTCAACAAACAATTATCCCCGTCACTGCCACTTAATACTTACGACACAAGCGTTTAGATATACTAAGTATCTTGCACAGTTTATATAACAATTTTGTCTTTAAGAACTGAAGAAGTGAAAACGTGTATATAATTACTTATATACATATTCATCACAAATAAGATTGTATTCAATGGAAATTGAATCCAGTATTGTATTAAATCAAAATATTAATGAAATTACATTAAAATCATTGAAATAAAACTACTTTTCACGGATTTTGTCGTGGTTTATTGATATTATTTTAACCCGACGTTCGGATGAAACTACATTAAAATAATATCAATATACCGCGATAAAATCCGTAAAAGTAGTTTTATATTAAAATTACTTAAATAATTGATAGTAATTAAATTAATACACTCAAAAATTGTATCGACCCTTTGCATTACACGTTGACGTTTAATTAAATTATTATTTATTTATTTTATTTTATTTATTTAGTCAATTTAATATAAGTAGGTAAACTATACGCATATAACGTTATGTCATATTATGGGGAGGTCATTTAATAAATTTCGGATAGGAAATACAAATATATAATTATTTACCTTTCAGTCCAAATAAATGCTTATTAGCTAAAGCTTGATATTTCAGCTCACAAATATTATTCTAACATGCATGAACTGTGTGTAACTAATGCATGTTATATTTGATCGTCGCGCTTTAAATATTTTATAAATTAGAGTCAGTTTGAAACATTATATTGTATTAGTTTAGTTTTTTATTTTGATATGCAAGAAATTTGTCAGTTAGCAGATTCTTAAGAAAATGTTATAATAGACGTTATTAATGTAGTATAGGAAGAAGAATCTTAGATACTTACATGTGAGTCGACTAGTTTCAAAGGTTTTTAATATAAAATATTCCTGGACATTATGACACACAGCGCCACCTAGTTCCAAGCTAAGCAACGAGGCTTGTATTACGGATACTAGTTGGTTGATATACAATTATTTTTGTAAATATTTACATATTATACATAGATGCATCCATGACTCGGATACAGATGTGTATGCTCATCACACAAACATTTACCCCTACCGGGATTCAAAACGGGACCCATAGCACATAAGGCAGTGTTAACTACCTACCGCTGGACTAATTGGGTCGTCAGATAAAGAAACATAGATAGGTTTGAATAAAATAGGTTTCCTTTGATTAAATGTATCAAAAGCGGCTAAATGTCATTGAAAACGCTTTTTAAAATCTGTGGTTGTTATCAAATCCGGCAATCTAGCAAACTTAAAAATCAAACCCGGCTATCGTAGGCCGTCGACCAATCAGAAGCTAGAGTTTAGGTATTATTATTTTAAAGTTGTCTAATGTGACAAAGGCGGCGTTTACCGTTTATAATGACTTCCATTAGTTGATCAAAAAAGTCTGATTCAGATTTATTGACTTAAGAAAACCCATTAATTGAAATTTCATAAGGAGAAAATATCAAATCATCTATTTATAAAATCGACACCGATACAAGGAAAAGCGTTACTTAGGAATATATTCTGCCTTCTGTTTTAATTTTCAACGTAAAATAATATAGCGTGGGGAAAAATAAATTGATGTGCATATTTTTTTATAATATACTCATATTTGAAACACACCGTTATTTTTTTATAAATCTGCGACATAATTCATAAATACATACTTACTATGTGACTACTAGTTTATTATACCATTGTTCAGTTTTGCATAATATTATTTCAGTCATTCATTTCCCATAAATTATTGTACCAATGCTGTGCCTATTTGCTGTGCTGTGGTCTATTTATTTGAGAGAAGTTAGACTATAGTCCTCCACGCTAGATCACTGGGTGGCAGATTTCACATGACAATCGAGAAAATCTCTTTAGCATACAAGTCTACTCATTAGGCTTACACAGCTTTTTCTGTATATATTTTTTTTTATCATATATTATTTCGTTGATGCAGGTAAAAGCCAAACAAATCGCTGACATGAACTTGGAGAACGATATTTTAGAGCCCCATGAGAGCCGTGGTGGTGAGCTGATGTATGAGCACAACCACAAATATCGCCACAACAAGATGATCCATGCTAAAATCTCGCGGCTGGCGCACACGCAGGAACAACTCGATGAATTACAGCAGAGCCTACAGACACAGATCCTCGATGTCCAACGCCGCATGGACCGCTTCGAAGAACCGAACTGGAACCTCCTCTCAGCCAAAGTAGACTTTCTCGAACTGGAAAATAAAGTGATAAGCGACCGGTTAAAAAATACCACGCAGAAAGTGTCTGATTTCGATAAGGTCCATGCTTCAATCCTCGAGCTGCGCGAAGATGTAGAAAGTATGGAAAACAAAGCCGATAAAACCATCCCGGAATTCAGAAAGGAGATATCTAAGTTGGATGTTAATTTTGCTCAGGTAAGACTTGAAGACGTTTTGTATTATTTCGCCGTTATGTCTGAACAGAATAGAATACAATGTTACTTAGCTTAACTATCGTTTGTAACTGCTTAATATCATTCCTTAATAACTTTAAATTCCCAAATCATTCCCCTGGGACACGTCTGGCTTCGTTGTCTCGTCTTCGTTTTTTACAAAGGTTTAATAAAGTTTCGTTTTTAATAGTTGAATGCTGCATCGTCGTACTTGAAGGAAGACCAAGAGAATCTGCGGCAGTCGGTAAAGGCTATTGCAGTGAGTGTGAGCAACGCTATCGACCGCGCTGAGATGGACCGCCTCTTCATGAAGAAGATCAATGACACAGTTGAAGATCTTGAGGCTAGGTCCCGCCAGCATTACTACCGGCTTAACGACCATATCTTAAAGGTAAGGATTTATGAATTTCACCAAATATTTTTAAGAAAATTTAACAATATAAACATTTTGCTAGATAAATACTCATGCTATACAAATCGATACTTGTGAACGTAATAATAAATTGTGGACAAAATGGACTTAAATACAGCGTAAAACCTTTTCCAAAGTTGCCGTATTTTCCTCTAAATGGAATACAAATTGGGGTCTAAAACACCGTTTGACCTACAAAGTTAATCGACAATTAAGTTTTATCTAGTTTTAGCCAGTGTAACTAAAGCTGGCCGTTGTTTAAGTGTTAGTCAATTGGAACGAAAGTTCTTTTAAATATAAATGTTATTATAGTAAATAATAGGCTATAGGGATTTTGTTCATTGGATATAGGTTTTATTTTTAAAGTTTTGTACTATCCAATACCAAAATTTGATTAAGATCTTTAATAAAAAATCGGAGTCGATTCAAAATACAATACACTATTTTATAGTACCTACAGTAGAACGATAAAATGAGATACACGAATTAACGTATTTGAAACAAATAATGATGAACTTTATGAATAAAAATATAAGGTACATATTTAAAAGAGGTCAATTCAATGAAGTCGAATTTGTTTAAAACAATTATTGTTAGACTCACAGGACCAAAAAGTGTTCGTACACTTTGTTTCGTACACTTTAAAAGATTCGTAGCTATTCGTATACCTACGAATCTTTTTTAGAATATTTATTGATATCACTCACGTACATGCTAATTGTTTAGCCAACACATAGAACTGAATTTAATGCAAATGCTAGTATAAAATTGTTACTAAGTGTTATAAAAGTACGGTTTTCTTGTAAACTCCTCAACTATATAGACGTTAATTACTCACGAGAACTTTATTCTAAGTTAACTTTGCACAGTTAAAACTTAATCCTATTCTACGATTTAAGGTGTAAAAAACTGAGTTATTATAGTACTAGCCATGTTTTTAACTAAAGAAACATTATTAACAAATATAAACATTATTCTTTATTTTCGAAGGTATTATGAAAACTTTTGTGCTTACAAGCCTGAAACAAATTTCACTATTAAAATTAAACTTGAAACTTCAGAATCGCGTTTGCACCTGTAAAACATACAGGTGCAAACGCGATTCTGAAGTTTAAAGTTTAATTTATAGTTAAATAATGAATATAATTCGTACTCTCGTTTCATCAAAATGTAATAAAGCATTAAATACTCGGATAAATTTTACCTATAAGTATTATGATATGTACTATATATGTATGTCACTTCTTAAGTCCAGCTATCCAACAAATTTTAACATGAACTTATTTTTTGATAGAGCGAGGCCAATGGAGATTTCAACCAGAGTGAGACCATCCCCCTCCCTGAACTAATGGGAGAAGTGAAAGAGTTGCAGCCCGTACAGCGAGAATATGAAGACCTAGTTAACCAGCTTCCCAGAGACTGCTCCAGTATCTCAGGGCCCTCAGGCGTGTATCTCATTCACCCTGGTCTAGCTCCCTTTGACACCTGGTGTGTTAACGGTAACACTCTTATCCAGCGCCGATACAATGGTTCTGTAGAATTCAACAGGAAATTCGCCGAATACGTACACGGATTTGGTGACCCTACATCGGAATATTGGCTCGGCTTAGAATCAATGCATTTAATAACGGCAGACAACTGTTCCTCTATGCGTATTGATATGACAGATATCTATGGTGGCGTTTGGTACGCCGAATACGAAAATTTCTACGTCGGCAGTGCGGATTCAGGATATGTATTGGAGGTCGGCGGATTCAGAGGCAACGCCAGTGATGCATTTGAATATCAGAACCATATGGAATTCTCGGCTATAGATCGCGACAGGGATATTTCTAACACTCACTGCGCCGGTAACTACGAAGGTGGGTGGTGGTTCTCTCACTGTCAGCACGTGAACATCAATGGCAAGTACACTCTCGGATTGACCTGGTTTGATGGTGCTCGCAACGAATGGATCGCAGTCGCCACGAGCGAGATGCGCATGTACCGTCGACCAGGGTGCTCTTAAAGAGATGGAACTTTAACAAGAGCTTATTAACTACATTATTAATAATCATCATAATATTAAATGTTATTTCACTCTTTAATCATACCAAAGATATCAATATAAGGGGAGGTACTTAATTTGATTAGATTGAATGGAATCTAACTTTCATAGACAGTATTACTTATCTAGATACATTTTGAAATATTATAATTTCAATTTATATTAATTTAAATAATTACATTCCATATTATTATTTAATTGGTATAATATTATGTATTTGGTGATGAACTACTTATATTCAATCTTCGGTGTAAAAACTTGTTAAGTTAATTTTGCACATACCTCAGTAGGTATACAATTTCTGACGTGGTGTTCTGCTTAAACGTCTTTAGTTATATGAATACCGGAGGTGTATAGTTAGACAGCCGTATCTCTCATATTTAATTAAACAAGTTTCGAGTCGGGGCGTCATTTTATATTTGAAAATCTGTCCCAACTTCTGCCAAGGCTTGGCATTTCTAAGTTTATTTATGTAATATTTTAAAGGACTATCTATTTGTAAATAATATTTTAATTAGGCAAAAGATGCCATATTTTATTTCACGTGCATGTCAGTT
Organism: Craniophora ligustri; assembly: GCA_905163465.1. Classification (NCBI taxonomy): domain Eukaryota; kingdom Metazoa; phylum Arthropoda; class Insecta; order Lepidoptera; family Noctuidae; genus Craniophora; species Craniophora ligustri. The sequence continues at coordinate 10,800,817 of LR990954.1, read as the reverse complement.
TTAGTCAAATGAATGTAAAAATGATAATATAAGCGATTAGATTGTAAGGATCTTACTTAAGGAGCATTAAATGCTAAGAAGGCTCGTTTAACATCATCGGGGTGGTTGGTACCTAAAACCGGAACATTGTATTCGACATCAAATAATTCTAATTATTTATTAAAAATATTGTTTCTGTATAATCATAGTGAATTCTAGAGAAAATGAAATGTTTTCTATTTTCGATAAAGACTGTTTGCAGAAACCATATCTTGACTTTCGGCTAAAAATTAAAAATGTATGTCATTTAATATAATTTATTAAACATTTAATTGGTTTTAAAACGATACCTAATACTGTTTGTCAACATAAAATAAAATATTAATCGCACGTATAATCAAAATAGTAAATGTATACATGACGTAAACATAACGTCTTTATTCAATATATTATAGTAATAGCTGCACATGTGCATACAATAGTGTATACCAATCAAATTTAAACCAAATAAAATGAATATAAAGGATAATGTTGTTTTATTTTTATGTTCACGCAATATAAATGACAACTACATAATATATGTGCATTATCAATTTATTTACGGTCCCATTACTAGGCACTTTTGAACAAATTGGGCTATCCTAGCATGGTAACCTAGTGTGGGTTTGCAGACTTCACACGCCACCGAGAAAATCTCTCAGGCATGCAGTGAACTACGACATTCTTCACAATGTTTTCTTTCATCACGTTTGCATCAACCATTTCCTAAATACGCACGTGACTTTGGAAAGCCAATGATGCTTATTTTGGGATTGAACTCAAGACTCCACATCACCATTAGGTTACTACAGTTCTCTTATTTAGGATTACCGTATCTCAAAAGAAAAAACGGAGTCTTTTAACCGAAAATATTGTTGTCTGTAAGTCTGTCTTTGGTCTTTCAAACCCCCTTTTGTCAGGAATACGTAGAGACGAAAGCTATCGTACATTGGAGCTGTAAAAAAACAAACTTCTACGTCTAAAATAGGTCATTTATGCTTTGTACTCGTGAGTAAACGAAATCTATTGAATACTTTTCACCAACCCAGAATCACAAAATTTGGCAAAGTACGAGATCTCACCGCATAGCGTAAAGGAACAGGTTCAAATATAAATAATTTGAACTTACTTGTACAAAAAAAGAAACACATTTTTGCGATCAAATCTATCAGTTGGAGAATTGACAGTAAGCGTATGTCGTAGGTATGTATGCGTTAAGTTTGCGTTAGAGCAATGTTTGATGCTTTTATAATTTAAGAATTTGAGTAATGTTTCTAAAATACGATACACTATTGTTGTAGGTAAGGTAAGTGAGATACTACACTGAAAAACGCCCGTAAATATTCGACCCTCGATTCCCAAGTGGACTATTTATATACTTACTAATTCGAACCCTTAGTGCGGGAGCCAAAGTCGCACTTAACCCTATTTTATCAGTAATAATTATTATTTTAAACACCAAGCAAATTGAATCAAGTCCTGTGACGTCATTGATAAAGTTTGTATTACACTTACGGTCTACTAGATATTAAAATATAGTTGCATCTTTTTTTAGGATTGAGAATTTTTTTTTGAGTACTTAGATGCGAACTTGAGCATTATTCAGCTAGAGAGGAAAGTGACAGGTTACTAACGAGTGTGCATTTAAGGCTTCGAACGGACCTTAAACCGATGCACTATACCCGATTCATAGCATACTTAGTACTTTTACTGCACTTACCAGAAAAATTGTTAGAAATGTTATTAAGACTCGCACATTCTTCACTACAAATAAAAACTGTGGAGGGTAAGTATCTAATAAATGAACAGAAAAACATTAAAAAAAAACAGTGAGCCGTCACGGGACGCCTGGCAGATGTGAAACATCGACATTATTTTGTAAAAGTAATATGCAGAAAAGAACATATTGTGATGGGAACTAAATATGTCATAGTGATAAAATAAAATATTACGATTTTTTTCCACATCAAAAATATATGTGTTAAAAGAAACATATTAACACAAACTCAAAGAGGTTTAATACAATTCACAAATCGAAAAAAAAGGTAAACTTGAAAATTGAACTTTAATCAAATTTAAATTTCGTGGCGACGCTTTCGCCACGCCAGAAATCGGTTTTACGTGCGGCTATAGATGTTTCACATCAAAAACAGTTAAAATATTGTTCAGAATTTAAATTCAACAATGTGATATGATATATGATTTAATTACAACAAGACAAGACAAAAAGGAAATCTGAAATAATTACTTATGCTCGTAATAGAGGAAAAATTGCAGAATTCTACCTACATATTAAAATCACAGATTAATTACAAGTATCATTTGGCATGCAACGCCTTAATAAATATATTCTTAATTATCAGAAATATACAAGATGCTCAAAAGGAACTCCTAAGCGGCGATATTCCGTTGGGCAATTCTTAAAAAAAGAGATAAAGATAATTCTACACCGTATCGTCCCTATTAACTGATCTATATGACAGTGATTTTTAGTTAAGTATCTACTTATTTTTTATTAGTTGATCTGCTGCTTGTAATTTTACATGCTAAATGATACTAGTAATTAATCTATGATTTTAATATGAATCTAGAATTCTGCCATTTTGCTTCTATGTGCTAAGTGCGGAAAAATCCTTTACGGACCGTCCCGCCGCCTGGGGAGGCGACAGGGTGTGTCGGACTCCACCCAATGTGAGCGTTTACCGACTAAAAAACCGCACCCGTCAACGCCACCAGCCCGATTGCCGGGGCCATGGAATTCGCAAAAGCATTCACCACAACCCCGGCATTATGAGAAAAAACCTACAACACTCTATCTAAAGTGCTACTCCTAGTGGGGCAGATTCCACTATATTTTTATTAAGTAAGTTGTTTTCGAACAAAAAAGAGAGAGCTTTTTAATGGAAACTCGAACCTACAGTGATTTTTTAGAGAATAACATAAACTCAGAACACAATCATGCTGGGACCAGCCGGCGGCTAACTTGCCTGATGATGGCGAGTGACACACGAGCTACAAACGACGCACGATAACTTACCAATGAAATTTTTTGTTACGGTCAAAGGTTTTTCCAATCTGATGCCGAAACCTGCTGAGACCGAAACCAACTCGTGGGTCGGTCACAACTTTAATGTGTAAAGTAAAAAAAAATATGCCCATCTTCTGTTATACTATTGACAAAAAACTAAGAATATAGAATAGAAAAACTTTATTCGTCAATCAATTATAGTAGGCATAAGAGTCTGATTCAGTTGTTGACACAATATCCATAAACGGTAATTTATGTTTATTTTGCTGTGAGTGTATTGCATTAAGAGCTTCATTATTGTCTAGGAATGGATTTGGCGGCGGCTTTGGATTATCATCGAATATCTTTGAAATCTTTTCCTTTTCAGCCATTTTCTGGTGCAGTCGGTCATATAGTTTTCTTTTATATTTATGAAATGCTCCGTTGTAAAGATAGTCTCTTATGTCGTACACTTGACCTTTCAACTTCGCTAGCTCGCGGTCTAACTTCGTGATTTCCAAGGGTTTGTCGGACAAAATGAACGGAGGTGGTGGTATTATTCTAGTCATATTCAGCCATTTCGTCAGTATGTAAGCGCGTTTTGCTTCAAAAAGCAAACTTAAATTATCTTGAGACACGTGGCGTAACCGGGGAATATTATGGAGGAGCCATCTTAAAATTTAATATTATTATCATTATCATTAACCCATTTAATATCCTACTTCGTGAAAATTTGGTGGTAGATGATTTTTAGACCTAATTTATATAATTTTACTGATGCAAATTGGGCCATCGCTAAGTTTTCTGTTAGTTTCTGGTTTTACCTATGCGTCCACTCTCAGAATGTGAGAATTTTCCAAGTCCGCCAGGCTGGTCCATGCGACCCTCCTAAGCGAACCTTCTGAGTCAATTACTATTAACCAGGCACCAATCCAATCTCTAAACTGCTAATGAGAATTTTATGGGAAAATTCAATAACACTATGCTCGATAAAACCCAGAAACTGCGCTCACCGTGAAAGGGTAGTTCAAATACCCCTTTAAGGGTATTTACGTATTAAAGCTCAAAATGTAGTACAGTTGGAAGTCACTACTTATATGCCAAATATAATAAAAAAATGTTATGAAGAAAGCCCAATGACTTGCAGATTAATTAAATCAAAATCTATTTTTCATACTTACGGCTGATAATACTGTACGCTAGTGTAAATTAGTGGGAGGTCAGTTATATACCCGCAGCCATGTCCCCAAGACAGGATGGCAGCGAGATGACCGTTCACCACGAGTGGGGCGCCCGGCACAGCCAAGCATGAAGCCATCTTCTCTTCGATCCTAGATGGGCCAGCGCACAACATGCCCGGAAATATATTGACAGTATTCTGCGAATCAAAATAACATCATTTCAATTTATTCCCTGCTTGTTGTGGTACCTTAAGCTATGATAGCCTAGTGGTGCGGCCAGTGGTCTGTGAATTCAAAGGTTCGATCACACCATTGACTATGAAATTTCGTGCATATAAATTTATCTCATGCTCAAACAGTGTGGGTAAGCCTACATGCCTCTGATATACTTTGGATGGCATGTGAACTCTGCCAAGTTGCCAACCCTCACTAGGCTAGCGTAGTGGACTATAGCCTAATCTCTAGCTGATTTTATCGAATATTTTTCAATAGAAAATTGCCCTGATTTTAAAGGAAGGAAGGAAGAAGGGATCCCGTGGTCTGCTGCTTACCATAACCACGGATGAACAGGATCTTGTCATACTACTGTTTAGGGTTCCATACCCAAAAGGTAAAACTGTCCGTCCGTCTGTATGTCACCACGCTGTATCTCAAGAACTGCAACAGCTAGACAGTCGACATGCATATCATATTCATATTATTATACACGGTCATTTTATTTCTTGACAAAAGACATTATGATATTACTTATTTCGTTTCTTTAACCATCTTCGTATCTCCGTCACATACTTTTGATGTTTTAAAGTTTATTACGGAAATTGGGAGAAACTTTTATGTTTAACATATAGAAAGAAGCTGGATTCACTAGAATATATAAAATATATAGCAAAAGAAGCGGATGAAATAATTAAAATACCGTTTTTGTATATCCAACCTGTAAGCTCGTTTAAAAGTTATTAATGAACAAAGTATATTGTTAAAATTCCTTTGATGGTATTTATTGATTTAACATCAAATTTAAATTACATGAAGCGGTTGTCGGTTAGTACCGTTATTCGAAAATATAATCATACATTCAGACTGCCTGATTTCGACCTGATTTCGACCGTCACATAAATGTAAATATTTGTATTGAATGAAATGAGTGTGCGTTTCATTGAACACTTTTTGTCTATTTTATTAGGCGAAAACAAACAGCTTATATCTACGTGAATGTTTTAAAATTAATTAAGTGTAACCACGATTTTGATAATGAATTTAAATAGTTGCCGGCTTAACATATAGACTGTAGCTAGATTGGTGTATGTGTGAATATCACTGGACTAATAAATAAATAATAATAATAAAATATATCCAGACATTATGTTACAGCGCCATCTAGTTCTGAGTTATGCAACGAGGCTTGTGTTACGGATACTAAATGGTTGATTAGGCACATATAAACTTTTTTTTTGTAAATTCAAACATATTATAATCAGAAACATCAATGACTCAGTCCAAATGTCCATGTTATCATACAAACATGTTCCTCTACCGGAATTCAAACCCAGGTCCCTTACCACAGCAGGCAAAGGTAGACTTTAATACAGCTGCTTCTGCTCGGGTCTTAAGACATTTCCGCTTAAGATGCCTACTGTAACAGCAATAAACTTAAAAAAATACTATTTTAATGGTACTATTAAAAGAGTTTTAGAGTACTTAATTTTAATTCTTTAACTGTTACAGTAACAAGTACCAAACAACCTTCCACATGTACATTCTTGGAATCCCTAAATAAAGCGGTCTGCTAGACAGGCCCAGTCTAGCGCAGAAAGTCTTGGAAATATCAGTTCACTTACAAACTAGCTAAATGTATTATTTTGCTTTTATCACTTGAAGACAATAAAGAACATTATTATTATTACTATGACCGTTGTTGTGACCTATCAAGATACTCCTAAACTTAAACCTTTTGAATAAAAAAATATGACTGAGGGCTTTCTGCTTAATGGTACAGCTCTGCAGATGGTGAGCAGCTTTAGATATCTGGGACACATTGTGGCAGAGAACTTACAAGATGACGCAGACATGAGAGGGAACGCAGAGCACAGGCAGTCAGGGGGAACATGCTCGCACGGAGGTTTGCTCGCTGTTCATGGGAAATAAAGATTAATCTTTTCAAGGCGTACGGCCAATCTTTGTACCGAGTAGCATGTGGGTGAACTACACTCATCGGGCTTTCAATACTCTGAGTATTCTATACAACAACATCTTCAAGATGCTGATGTGACTGCCTCGCTATTGTAGTGCGTCTGCCATGTTTATGGAGGGCCGAACGAGCTGCTTTCATGCGATTATTCGCAAGAAAGTTCCCTACACACTACATCGTGTGAGAAGTAGTAGTAACAGTACCTATCCTGCAGATGATTGTTGCTGGTGCGGATTACCCACACAAATGGATGCGTATTGGGATGGGTGTTAATTAGGATAATTTTATGTATATAAAATTATTAAAATGTTTTATTTGACAGAATTATTAAGAAACCTAAACCGGTTTTTACAGGGTCAGTAACGCGTCATCGTCACATTAGATGTTGCCAACAACCATAGGCTAAGGTAACTTTAAAACAAACTAGCTCACACGGCGAAATACGTTCAGTATATTTTTTAAAAGTCCCTTTTGAAAATATACCTTTTTCTGACAATAACGAGCACAAAAAAAATATCCAATCTGGTGCAGACGTTTCGAAATTATGCGCGTACCAACATTTCGGAGTTGCATTTTTATTTACATCGATTTTTCGTAATTAATTATTCCCTTGAAAATAACTACTTGTATTCGTAAGAACCTCTATTTCAGGTTTTTACGAATACAAGTAGTTATTTTACAAGACACAAAAAACTACTACAGTAAACTAGCTGTGCCCTGCTTTTAATGATAAATTAATCATAGCAAAGCGTATAACAATATTTGAGCTTAATCGGTGCAAAACTTCATTAATTTTTGAAGAAACCAACTTTCTAAAATTACTGTTTTAAAATCTTAACCCACTTCTAATATTGTTTTTCTCTATTAACCACCAAAACCGACCTAAGAGTGGCATGGCTAGTTTTCACAAGCCTCATTGCTTAGCTCGGAACTAGATGGCGCTGTGTGAATACATAATACATATATACTTTTTTTTGTAAATACGTACATAATATTATACATAGATAAAGAATCCATGACTCGGATACAAATGTCTATGCTCATCACACAAACATTTGTCCCTACCGGGATTCGAACCCGGGTCCCTTGGCACTGAAAGGAGTGTTAACTACCGCTGGACTAATTGGGTCGTCAATCAAATGTAATTATTTATAATACTTTGTTATTTTACAGGTTGTCTAAATACCCATGCAAACTCGACTTTAGACTATAATAATATGTAAACGAAACACGGATATTTAATAATATAAAGTATTTAATAATATCCAAGATAAAAATATGTGTAGTTACTTTAGTATTAGGCGATCTTTATGTTTCTCAAAAAACGTTTAGCGTTTTAGAAACTGTGGAAACCAACTGTTTATAAAACAAAATCGAAATGTAAAAAAAAAACAAACAAAGATCTCAACCTTGACCAAATCCAAAAACGTACCTACATCTCTGTATGCTAAAACTACAGCTAAGCCCATCTGCTTACTTACTCAAGAATTACTAGCACTATGTTATACAATGCAGAAGAAAAATAAGACGAGCGCTATTCATAATGCAAGTTTACTTGAACTAAAAGTTCGTTGGCAAGAGTCCTGGGTTATCAGCAAGTTTTCGTGTTTAATGTCTCGAAGTTTATGGGGTGTGATGTACACTCAGGATGCTGTTATTACCAGTCATGCACACTGAGGCGTTATATGTCTTCTAGCTAAAGTATTAAAGTGACCGTGTCAGCCTTAAATAAGTTTTACAAAGTATATCATTAATAGATTAACCACTATAATGATTTGTTTCACTTACGCGAATATAATATATTGAAGTAAAACTACTTTTTCCGGTTTTCGTCGCGGTATTTTGATATGTTTATACCGACGTTTCGGATCCTTTACAGAGTTTACAGCATCCCTGGTTGCGGACAGACAGGTGTTCGATGTCTTGTTGTTTTAATTAGTAACTGGAAACCTGTTTTCATTTATTATGATGGAAACGTCCGCGTCAGTATAAAATAATATCAAAATTCAATACAAAGTAAAAAGTTGTTTTATTTAAATACAGCGGAGCCGTAATAGTTAAAAGTAGGTAATACAATTTTTATTGTTTATTAAATATTAAATCCAAAAACTACGAAATATGAGCTGCGGAGTTTGTATATTTAATTTCATTCTTCTTACTTATAAAATGACCAACTGACCATACTAACTTTCAACCCCTATTTCACCCTCTTAAAAGGACAATTTGCAAAAATTTTGAATTACGTATTTACGTATTTCTAACCAAAAGCGAGTATATTGAAATTTCATACATCTAACTAGTGTGGGGTAACGTCTGAAATTAAAAAAAAACTTTGATAATGAGGGATTACTATAGAACCATATACTCCTTATTTCAATTCGTATTCGTATGTGTTGGAGCATAATTCAATTATTGGTAATAGGTATATCGTTTTGTACCTATGCAAATACCTTCGTTAGGGGCGTTTATTTAAGTTTCAAATTCATAAGAGAAAAGGGTTTATGCAAAGGCCATTTACTTGCTGGTTGAATAGAATAAGTAATAACTATTAGCTATCTAAGCTGTGATAGCCTAGTGAGATGACCTGTAGACTGTGAAGTCAAAGGTTCAATCCCCGGGCACGCACCACAAATTTTTCGTGTTTAAGTTCAGTGGGTATTTATCGCATACTCACACGATGAAGGAAAACATCGTTTTATACAAAGTAGGTAATATAATTAATTAAAATTATAAGATTTTGCTAAACTTCTCGTAAACTATAAGTGTGAGAAATTTCATACTCCTCCGTTCGTGCAATTTTAATAAAAAGGGGTACAATTTTTGTGCTTCGCGTATTAATATACGTATAGATAAACAATACTTTATTGTTGTTTAGTATTTTATATTCGGTTCGGTCTATACCATTACTTAACAAAACAAAATCTCAATTTCAACATGATATTTTATGATCCTGCAAATCTCACACGTCTCACACCGTTGATATAGTTCAACGTCCAGAAACTGAAACGGAATTAATAAGTTCTAAAATATTTGTTTAACTGGAATCTGCGTATGATACTTCGCATTTACATTACCAGCCATCATTTATATGTTTTCATCTTTTATATTGATAAATAAATATTCCCTGGTATTATCTATACACATATAAGTAGTTCTGAGCTAAATAAACAGCAAGAGTACAGATACTGGTTGATATACCTATAGCTTAGTTAGGTATACTATTTTGTAAATATATACATACATAGAACAATACGATACATTAGACAAAAATTTAACCTTACCGGAATTCACAGCTTTGATTAAAAAACAACATAAATGATAAAAGTTTGAAAAAGTCTAAATTATTTTAATGTTTCCCCACTGTGCCCAATACAAATATATTTCCTTTTAAATATTGTTAAGAAAAAAATAGAAGTTATAATAAATTCTTGAAGACTTAGCATAGTGACTGAGCGATCACATTGTGTCAAGGTGCGTAGGTTGTAAGTGGATTCGTGCTAAAAAAAATTCGTCGGTTCACGAACTCATATTAAAGAAAAAACAATAAGTTTCTATTTACGTCTCAGGTTCTAAATCTTGGTATCAGTGTACCTACCTATATAAAAATTTACTCCCACGACATACGACATAAACTACACTTGTGACAGCGTAAAAAAAAAGTATGTAGACGAAATCAGCAAACAAAGAGAAAATCTGAAACAATTAATTCCAATCATTTATTTATCACGTAGTTAGGCAATTAAGACAATTAATAACAGACCACGTACTGGAATACGCAGTGTGGGCGGGCCCCCGGCAAGGTGGACTGACAACCTGGTAAAGGTCGCTGGAATCCGCTGGATGCGGGCATTGCGGCCGGCGCATGACGGATCGTCGCGTCGCCGTCCTGGCGATCCTTGGGGGAGACCTATGTCCTATGTATATGTGGATGTCTAACTGTTAGACATCCACTGCTGGACATAGGTTTCCCATAGGTCATGTTTGTTTGTTGTTCTATATTATTTCTTTTGTAAAATAAACTGAAATTATTATTATAATTTTTATAAAATAAGTAAGTAGGTAATTTGTTTATTGTTTACTGTACGGTATCGAACACCATAATATGTAATGTATTGAATTAATATAGTGCCATAGGCCTCCACGAGACAGGCTCGACCTAGTCATTAGTTAATTTCATTGTCTGTAATGTTTTAATTTTTATTGTCAAACACCTGTAACTAATAATTATGTACTTTTTATATGGTTAAAATAAACATTATTCTTATTCTTATAATGATGATAAATAACATATACTCTACTCGCTGAAATAAAATATATTAACAACAATTACAAGGAAAAGACACCATTCTCATTTGGCTTTTGCGTAGCCGCGTTATAATTAAACAAACATCCTATACAGTATTAGTAAGTAATCAACGGATTCTGAAAGCATTTGCATCCCGAAGGATGTAATAGTCTGAAAACGTCCGGTCTACATCCGTTGCAGGCACGTTTGCAGGAAACACGTCGAATGGATGACGTGGACGACGTGGATGAAAGTATGTCGTGTTCCTTTGTATATCATTTCATAAATCGAAAAGGATGCAAAAGACTTCAAACGCCGAGAGCATGCGTTCTGAGCATCAGATCTAATAAAATCTTGCAATCCCGATATTTCCATTTTTCATATTACCTGTATGACGCCCGCCCGCTGCAATATTGATATCGTTTTTTTATCCAAATACAGCACCGTGCGTTATTACATGTTCCAAGTAAATCAAATACGCGTGTTTACAAAACATATCGCGGATGCGACTTTATGGGTGCAATCCGCAGGCTATTAAAAGAACATATTGATAGATTGATAGAACGTGTGTTTGAATGAAATATAAAATTCGTTGGATAACTCACTACAAATTACGCCACTGCTCTTTCAAAGTGAATGGTCGGGTGCGGGCGCTCGAGTCTCTGTGAGAGTGTTTTTATATTCACAGCACCAAACGGACTACGGGTCTTCAGTGGTTTCTCAAACATTTCTTTTGCTGTACATAAAAAATAAACATGGATGAAAAAAATATTTTATTCATGGAAAAGTCGTATTTTCGTGAAGAGTACTGCTGATGTACCTTATGAATTAAGTAAAAGTTGGAAGAATTTAATTTATAATTGGTATATAATATTACATAATGTACTGGGTGAGACAAAATAGTTTAGAACGTCACGCCAAAGTTACTAATAAACTCTTGACTCCGGTGAAAGGCATGAGAAGACTTATTGAATTGATTTCCTGACGTTGCAGGATAGAGCATTGTTAAAGCCAGTGAGGCGTCACCGTACATTTGATGTACACGCACCTACGCTAGCGCTCGCTTTTGTCTCCTCTCTGAAATAGCGCTTGGTTCCCCATTCGACAGCCCTACTAGTGTTTCTGCGAGTATTTTTCAATGGATATTTGAACACGAATACGTGTCGCACTGACAGTGGTACAAAGGCCACATCCGTAACATGTGCACTCGTGACGATTGTGTTACGAATCTAGGTGTAGGGTAAAATAAAAAATGTAATGTATTAACACATTACATTTTTATTTTGTAATAAGTATTAATACTAGCTGCTGTGATTGCAACTTCTTCCGCGTAAAGCACAAATATAAATAAATCCTATTTCTAAGTCGGACTAAACTATACACAGTGTTCGAATTTTCATGCAAAAACGGTTCATTAATTCAGAAATTTATCGCGGACAAACCATGTGAAATTTTTAAATAAGTATGTATGTAAAGATATTGTTCATAGATGTATCTATAAACAATATCTATACCAGCTTGGACGTGTGTGCCTGAGTAATGTATGTACATTACTCAGGCACACACGTCCAAGCTGGTTAGTCGGCTAACCGGATTAAACTCGTTCAAGTTAATGAATGTATTTGGAAAATAGAATGGGTTTGTCTAAATCGTACTACCAGGAAATCTATAGTTTCTGTCTACCCCAATAAGAGGAAAAGCCAACATATAGATTTAAATGAAGAGGAAATTGAATTTGCTACATCTGCCTACGCTTTTCCTAAATAAGTTGCGGCCGCCTATTTAGTTTACCAAGCGACCATATTCATCAGTGTTTCACATGAAACGACCCGTCAATTAAACTGCAACACGATTGCTGGCAATATTGATATACTAGGATAAGTGGACGTTTCAGTGAAGGCATAATGTGTGAAAATACCGAACATAGGATCTCGAGGAGAGACCGAACCTTAGAGTTTAACCCGGTAAATTGAACTGAAATAACCAATTAATACGTATAATCAAAAAAGTATCCCCAAATAGCCTGCATATATTCTCGTTAATGCGAGCCCATAATCTACGACGTATACGTACATATTATAGCACAGGTGTACAGCGTTTTGTGAAAGCGAAATTTAAGAAAATCCATGACAAAGCGTTACGTTGCGTAGCAGACACTAAGGTGCACCTTGGTTCCTGATACCCAAACTGACAATTATATGCTCAGTTCGGTAAACAAAGGTATTGATTTCACCACTGAGACTTTACACAGGTCGTAGTGGTAGTTTTTGAAATTTGATAAAATGGGATTTCGAAATATGCGATACTCGCTATTAACAGATTTCTTTTAACTCCTTGGAATTGTTGTGTAATTTGGATTCTATTGAAGAGTTTTCAGCAGGGCAGGCCCCCCTGATCCAACGGCTTTATAAAAGGAATTCACTTACAAATCGTACACATCTATCGTAAATTAGATTTAGAATTATAAAGAAATCGCAATGCGGGATCCTGTCTGTATGCATTTGGTAAGTTTTTTACTGTCTGAGCAAGCAATTGTTTAGGTATGTACCTGTATCCAGTAACTGTCCTGTAGTTTTTAAGCGACATTGTGATTTGCACCATTTCCTTGTGGGTGCCCCGACTATTCTTCGGAAAGTCTTCAAATAAAAGTATACGACTAGCTATTTCTGTCCGGTTCAAAGTACTTAGTTCCATCTAGCTATGTCACTTGTTACTTTTAATCACACCACTCAAGATGCAATTGCTTCTGATCTTCCTTAAAATCATACGGTGCAAAGCTACTGAACCTTCAGATGTAGGTACATTCAAAACTGTGTTGCAATAATTGGCTATAGGTACCCAAAGACCTACCAACAGTTCGAATTTTCAGACTAGAATTTTTTGTCAGTTTCAATCAGTTAGTATCAATATTGGATTTTATAACCGGAGCAGCCCGTCAAAATTCACGTCCATGTCTAAATTTTTCGAACTATGAGACATGCTAAATATTTTTTTTAAAGTTATAAGAGCGACATGTTTTCCGAAGGGGATTGTTGGGGAGGGTTGTTTTTCCATAATGGAAAAACAACCGAGTCAGACAGTGTAGCAAGAATGAAAAGTCACATATTTGCAGAGTTCCATTTTTGAATTCCGTTATTGCTTTTATTTATTTTTTATTGTCAGTGGCTAGTTTCCACAAATGCCAGTATTCCGTGGTGGGCGTCCCCGAAAGGTTACATAAAGGTGTTCGTAACCATTGATCGCCCGGTATTTTGGGGTACTACCGATGCAGTAGAGATACCTACGTATCTACGTTCAGATATCGGGCTAATAATATCTGATAATTTAACGTACCGCTCATATTCAGCAGCGACTATTGGAATCACTGGACCAATGAGAAAATCCATTAAAGCTATTCGTTGAAGTACGAACAGTTTGGTATTATTAAAGTGATAGCAAACCTTAATAGGATTCACACACATATGATCACAATGTATTAAGATACCTAACCATAATTTAAAATACGCAATGCCATATTAAATATATACTTAAGCGCGAAATGTGCTAAATAAGAAATGCAAGGTAGAGGTTGAGATAAAAATCACACAATCATAGCATAAATTGTTTGTGTATGAAAATCCTCTAAGCAAGTCGTAGATTCGTGCCAGGTTGATTGCCCTTCTAAAACAATTTGGCTTTATTCTAAACATTATAAGTAATAAAAACCTAAAAACTAACTAACATAAAATGTTAGTTAATAGAAACTTTATTAGGTACGCTACATTCATTTATTTTAGTTAAAAGAACTGTTAAACTACTGAAATAAAACATTTTTTTCATGGATTTTATCGCGGTAACTATATTGACATTATTTTACTCTCGACGTTTCGGATCCTTTACAGCACCCATATACATATGTAGATGCGTTGTATGATGTCATAGTATAAGTATGTGTATGAAACCTACTTTTTGGAACCATGAAACTAGTTTTGACAATTCAAAAGCACCTGTAATATTGGCCTACTTGAAATAAAAGATGTGACTTTGAAGTGTAATATCGAACATTGAAATAAATATTATGTTTGGTATTCTGTAATACCTATTGAATGTAGGTAAAATTAACTTTCCCAGTATCAAATAACGGCTGCACTTTATTCCGAGCTTAATTATTAAAAATATACCAAAATACCGACTCGATTGGCGTAGTGGCAGATCTGTTCGTGCGGCATGTTGGTATCTGAACAATATATGTTATAACATTCTATATAAGTACTCGGACTCCGACAAGCGTATGCGTTGTTAGTAGAAGTTTGTGTTGCACGGTATTATCCACGGTATTAAGCACGTGCGATGTACCGTCGTAATAGCGAGCGAGGGCCCCGGTAAACCCTTTTAGTTGACTATCACTACTTGCACAACGCGCCCTCATGCTTGTCATAACCCTATCATAACGTCATGTATGTATATACATATATGTTTATTTTTTTATTCAAAAGGTACAATGAGTATAGGTATTGAATAGTTATACATATAGTAAAGAATAGTGCCTAGAAACGCATTATTTATGTCTCTAAATAGATTGCCGTCCATAACATCTGGATTGTCGTGCTGTAATACGGAAGGATGGATATTAGACACTACTTTGGCTTTAAAACTATGAAACCTACTTTTTGTTCAGGCGATTTGATAAACAATTAAAGTATGTGTTGGCATCACAGTTGCAAAAAAAATTATCTAAACAACTGGAGGATGATGCTGTAATCCTAGTAGGCTCCAGAAAAAGATATTTTAAATTAAATTATTTAAATAAGTTAATTAGCCTATTACTAAAGGAAGATCGTTCCAATATGTTGTCATTAAAGTCGCAGCACACTACTGTCCCCTTCATAAGGGATTTTATTTTGTTTAGAGATTCCTCCATTACTTTTTAAAACAATTGATTTCACCTGAGGGCGGACGGTACACGCAAATTATAACGAAACACTCTAGTTCAATACAGGATAACGCAATGATATATTTATTGAATAAATTTTTTTTTTTTATATATTTCCAATACTTAGTAATAAAACCACTACAACTCTGAAAGGTCATTGGCCTAAATACAGCTACCTACTACTGCCGAGTTGAGTAGATAACAGACATTTGAATTCAAATCCGAAGTTTATACCTTATTACGTTGCCCCTTCTATCCCCATCGGTCTCCTATATAGTGGTTTCACCAACAATCAAAAATATTACATTTCCAAACACCCAAATCCATAAAACAGCGGCCATAAAAGTATTGATGCGAACAAGAATTGACAACATGATTAAAATCGTACGTCCGGCAATCTCAAAATAAAAGAATAACAAAAATATTATCAACCTTTTTTTGTATAATCTTTTAAGAAATCAGGCTTTATTTTAGTCCCATGGGATAGGGGGCCTCTTGTCATATTACACGGACATGAATCTAATCCTTCGGTATATACATTGAAAATCACTTAGAAAATCCAATGTACTTTGAACTCAGTAGCGTTTGAGACAACAGAGACAGAGACACACAAATATTAAAATAACTTAATTTCCGTGAATTTGAAGCAGCCTCCGTCAAAGGATAAGGCTCATCGGCTATCGGAATTTCTCGATAATCATCAGCTTGATGATTATCGAGAAATTCCGATAGCGATAACCCAATACTGTTGGACATTGATCCTTGTCATCGTTATCTGACGTAGCATAATTAATACTAGTCCAATTAATTGTCTACCTGAGACGAGTTTAATATATCCGCTAAGATTCATCTGCTCATGCATGGTAGATTGCACGAATATTGATACTTGAAACATCAATAACCCAAGCATTTAACTGTAAGATATCACATCTGGCTCTGGATGGCTCTGTTGTCAATCAAGGTTAATATAATGTTATGGCGCGAGTGTACATACACTCACGCCTTCTTCCCATGGGATAGGTAGTTTCTCGTCCACATTTTGACCATAAAATCCAGAATTTTGAACATAAAATTAAAATTTCAATTTCTTTCCATAAAACCCGTATTTCTTCCAAAAAAATATATTTGTTTTAAATAATACATACTTCTTAAAATCAGTTAAATGAGTACAGTGAGAGATTATTTTTATAAAATAACTATGAATTCTAATGCGTATCATTTTGTGTGTGTTGGCCTGAATGCAAGAACACAAGCATTAAAACAGCAAAAAAAAATATGAATTCAGGTACCAATTGATTTAAAAAGGCGAAATACTTTATAAAACTGGCCAGAAATAGTGCGAAATTAAAGTATACGTTACGATTAGTTAAAATGTTGTTAAAATAAATTGTTGAAGTGTATTTTTTTAAAATTAATTACGAAGTATAGTTGTCGTGATACTGTAATCACCTAGTAATAACTTCTACTTATTTCATTCAGAAATTGTACAGAAAAGAGGATAAAAGATTTTTTAAATGTTTGAACTTAATTAGTGGCTTCATTTTACGTTTTTTTTGCAGGTTCTATTTACAGATTTCAGGCCTTTTACTACTTTATAAATTATGCAGTTTTGAACACAGGCGGTATAAACTCAATATCTCTTTTTTGCAAATGTACCAGTACCTATATTACCAGGTGAGCGAAATATGTGATTGTATCCAATCTGATCTTTTTATCCAATTTGCTTGTTTATTACTACCCTCTTTTGAGAAATTATCGATACCGCATATAAATTTCCACCCCCATTTTCGAACTTTTAAGGAATGATTTTTGGGATAAATCCTATCCTATGTCCTTCCCCGGGATGCTGTCTCCATACAAAATTTCACTAAAATTGGTTCAGCGATTATGGCTTAAAGAGAAACAGACAGAACAACAGACACACTTTCGCATCTATAATATTAGTATTTTCAACTGGCGTAACGACAATTAATATGCAATTTTTCCAAATTTGAAATTAGAGTAGGTATCGTAAATAGTAGATTGTTTATCTAGGGAGCAAACAACTATTATAAAGGCGAGAGTGTTTTTTTTAATCCAGAGCGGAGCGAAGGATTCTAGAGTAGAACCCCGAGCGGAGCGAGGGATTCTTAACTAGAATCCTGAGCGCAGCAAGGGATTAAAAGTATGTCACTCGAGCATAAAATAGTGTTGTTCCCGAGGTGGACACTCTACTTTTTATCACCCTCTATGAGAAAATAAGTAAGTGAGAACTTGAGGAAGACGCACTCATTTTCATTTTTTTTTTGCATTTTATAATTCAAAAATCTGAATATGAATCAACTACGAACGAAAGCAGAATGCATTTAATTTCGCGCGCTGTTTATTTTTCATCAACTTTTTTTAAATTTGGCGCGCTCGCAGTTTTTCAGCCAGTCACATATTCAATACATTGTTCCCACGTGGTTTGTGATTCACCTCTTTGCTGATTGAAACATTTACTAACAATATCCACATTCCAAATTCAAATCAATTTTGGTCCCTAGGGATTAATGAGCTATTTTAGTCCCTGTTTACGAGGAATAAACTAGCTCTTTTTGAATAGATGTGATAAAATAGTAGATTGTTTACCTAGGGAGCAAACAACTATTTTAAAGGTGAGAGTGTTTTTTTTAATCCAGAGCGGAGCGAAGGATTCTAGAGTAGAATCCCGGGCGGAGCGAGGGATTCTTAACTAGAATCCTGAGCGCAGCAAGGGATTAAAAGTATGTCACTCGAGCTTAAAATAGTGTTGTTCCCGAGGTGGACACTTTACTTTTTATCACCCTCTATGAGAAAATAAGTAAGTGCAACTTATGAACAAGAATTTATTTACGTACAATTAAGAACCCTAAGACATAAAATATAAATAATTAGAGGCTTATTTTTTATATTAAAAAATCTGAATATGAATCAACTACGAACGAAAGCAGAATGCATTTAATTTCGCGCGTTGTTTATTTTACATCAACTTTTTTTAAATTTGGCGCGCAGTTTTTCAGCCAGTCACATATTCAATACATTGTTCCCGCATGGTTTGTGATTCACCTCTTTGCTGATTGAAACATTTACTAACAATATCCACATTCCAAATTCAAATCAATTTTGGTCCCTAGGGATTAATGAGCTATTTTGGTCCCTGTTTACGAGGAATAAACTAGCTCTTTTTGAATAGATGTGATAAAAATATATTGTTTGAATGTAGGTACAAATCTGTCATGGCTGACTTATGATCTCGAGAAAAATTATATGGAGTTTTTTATTATAAATCGAAGAGATACACTACAAAAAAAAACTGCTCTCGTCCGGTTATCCGTCTTATTCTAAGACTCTGGGTATAAGCCGGGCGACAAAGACATGAAAGTATTTTTGGATCCGCCGCTTTTATAAAATAATCATAAAGATAGGGCAATGTTTTCATCTGTTTTCACCCGAAATGGACCCTCGACGAAGGACAAATCTGCTTAATTATAAATCTAAATCTAAATCACTGACATAATTATTAAATAGCAAAAGAAATATATGTATTTACATTTTGCTGATTGAATTGAAAATATAAAAACGTGAAAGAAAGCTGGAAACATGTCAAAAGCTCTAAATTATACATAATTTCTGTTATAAAAAATGCTGCGTGGCTCGATTCCCGCCGGGATTGTGGTGCATGCTTTTGCGAATCCCATGGCCCCGGCACTATTGCCGCGACCAATCCTATGATTGGTGGCGTTGACGGGTGCGATTTTTTAGTCGGTAAACGCTCAAGCGGAGTCTGACACACCATGTCGCCTCCCCAGGCGATGGGACGGTCAGTAAAAGATTTTACCGCACTTAAAAAAAAATTGTGGCTCGATTGAAGCGTCAGAGATTATCTGGACATGCGATTCATACCTACATATGGCAAAACTAATGCCTCATTACCGCAGCGGAATTAAAAGCTGCCTTCTCCTGATAAGGGTCCTAGTGTCCGAAGTTATGTGTTGTATGCATGTAGTAGTGGTAAGGGTTCTGTGTTTGAATCCCGGTAGGGGCAAACGTTTTTGCAGTGAGCATGGACATTTGACCAGAGTCATGGATATTTCTATAATCTATCTAAAAAACTACGTATGCGTTGAATTAGTAATTTCATTCAATCCGTTTATTTCTACTCCTTAAGAAATTATTCCGAATAAAACTTTCACCTCCTTTTCGCTCTTTGAATGGATGATTTCCGGGACTAAAATTATCCTATACCCTTCCTGGAGTATAAAACTCTTTCTCTTTTTTAATAAACGATGCCCCATTCTAGGATTAAAGGCTGTCTTGAGGATGCGTTGATTAATGTAACCTGTTTGAAACGTAACCTGCGGATCGTACAAGTATTTGCTCCGTGCAAGCCGTGACGCACAAGCCGATCGCTGCCACTGCACCAATCGTCGTCCAGACCACAAGTCGTCGAACTATTTCCGGACCCAATTTCATCTAAATCGAAATAGCGGTTAATGCGTTAAGAGTTAAGAGACAGACAGACTTTCGCATTTAAACTATTAGCATAGTGTAAGATTAGAATTTATTACACTATGCTATTAGTATGGTTTTGCAACAAATAATAAATGCATTGTCTGTTCCATGAAGAACCAAAAGAAAAAAAGGAAATATATTGATGCACACGAGTTTCTTCCTTTCTTTAATTTTCCCCGGAAGGATACTGATGTCTTTTTTTTTTCAAACGTTTCAAAGAATAGCCTTTTGAGTCTAAGAGTACTTTACTTTATTTTTGTTTTAGTAGATAAAATATTATAACCTCATTTTCTATTACTTCTAAGATAAGGTTTGTTGCATGTTTGGACACAAATTACTACAAAAAACACCAATATTTCATTGATCTCTTACACTTGAAATGATCTTGAAAAAAAAAACTATTTTTACGGTGCTGTACAGTCTTCCAGTGACCATAGATACTGCAAAGGGTCCGAAACGTCAGGATAAAATAATATCAATATACCGCGATAAAATCCTTACAAACTAGTTTTATTAAAAAAAATCACATGGCATATTATCAAAATAAAATTATTACGAAAGTATTTTTGACACCGCGTTTTCTAAATAACTTGGTGGCGTAACCAACTCCTACAGGGCACAGAATCATTATCTTATCTCAACTCTCGTCAACAGAAATACAATTATACTAAGAGCCCTAGCAGGCGCCGCCGCATCCGTGTTCCTATGAAATAATCACATTCACAACTGACATCGGCTGCTTTGACGCTGAGTCGCTGAATAATTACTACCGGTAAACGAAGAATCTCCCTTCCGTACTTTAGATATCTAACCCATCTTTCCATGCACAGTTACAGACACGTATTTGGCATACATACCTACATTAAACTAACTAAAAATAGATATTTTTTAATAAATATTAATGTGTTAGCCCTGTGGTGTTGCCAGTGGGCCGTGAAGTCAAAGTTATCGATGTCGAGTTTCGTGCGTATTTATCACGTACTCAAACGGTCTGACAGATTTTTTCGAAAGCGTCTATCCTACTATACACTAGTTGCCCCGCTCGCAACATCGTCGGCCTAAAGAGTAACATTAAAACCATCATATCTCTCAAGTTGGACCAAAATAAACACAGTGTGCAAAGATTCTTTATAATCAGTTAACAACTTTAATGTGGACCAACAATGTGACGCGAAATTTCTTGTATATGATACATAGAAATATATTATTATACAGATACAAATGTTCATGCTGTTTCGATTCCACAGTCAAACTGTTTGTACTGTTTTGTGGGACATTGTACTAGTTTATTAGAATTTCTGTGTAACTCATAATACATATATAAAAGTACCTATATATTTACCCCAACTGGGCGTCGAACCACTTCTAAGATAAGAGCCTCGTCTTTAAAATAGAAGGCAGACTTCATTGCCGGTGTGCTAATTGGGTCGTGAATATCAGTCGTCGTCTTAACAACGACATTTTGAGAATAATTTTGGGTGCTCCAATGAAAAGGACACATGGGATTGACAGTTTCTTTATAGTTATAGATATTATATTTTGATAGGTTCACACAGCACCATCTTGTTCCGAGGTAAGCAACGGGGCTTGTGTTACGGATACTAGTTGGTTGATATACTTTTTTTTTGTAAATACATACATATTATACGTACATACATCCATGACATGGATACAAATTTTTATGATCATCACACAAACATTTGTCCCTACCAGGATACGAACCCGGGACCCATACCACAGAAGGCAGTGTTAACTACAGCTGGACTAATAGTCAAAAAAATTGCGAATAAAATGAAAGAATTGCGGCTTAAAATATCCTGTTATTTCTCACATATAATGTAGACACGTAGTAACATTATGATAGTCATACTCACATTATAAAATCATTTCAAATTTTTTTACAAAAGCTGATAGATATTATAGAGACCACGAAATACGATAAACGAACGATTACGGAGTTTTGAACTTAAAGATTTTTTTCTTGCTACCGCTTTTAACTCTATAGATAGAGCACACATTGAATATTCTTCCATAACTACTTGCGCTTACTTACTAGGAACAACTTTTAAAATATTTACGCGGCTTTAGAGGAACTTCCTGAAAATTCTATTTGTAGGCATCTTAGCAGACGAGAGCTTAAAATTATAAATGCTCAAGGCCTTCAGATATTATCTAGGTATTCATGGTTTAGCTACTTTGTCGCTCGATCGACTGAATTGCCAAAGGAATAAAAAGAAAATGGGAAAAACAATTTTAAATCTCTCTCATTTTTTAAATTAATAAATATTTCTGGACATTATGACACAGTGCCATCTAGTTCCTTTATAATAATATAATAATATATTTATTTATTCAAGTAACAAGGACTCATTGTGTTAGTGAAACTTAAGAACTATGTTAGTTTATTTTTAATTATATATTATATTTTAAATTTATTTCATCCCATGGGAGAGGACACCGCAGTGATTGATGTACATGCAATCGAGCCTGCTAGCGATCATTTTCAGGATATTGTTGGAGCTGGTCCGCACCCTGCGCACCAGGAATGCACATCTGACTCGCATCGTTGCGTAAAAGCAATTTATATGTGCGTCTGCAAACATTCCTGATGCGCTACAAAAACGAGGCAGCCCCACCAATACCCTGAAAGCGTTGTTGTATTGGACACGGAGGGCATTGTACGACCGTTGGGTATATCTAGCCCACAGGCTGCACGTGTAAAACGTTGTGCAATAAGCTTGGAACAGCGTAATCTTTACTTTAAGCGAGCAGCGCGCAAACCTGCGAGCTATCATGTTCGCCCTCCGTTCTCGCTCAATATCCAGTCCGTCATTGAGATCAGTGGTCAATATATGACCAAGATATTTAAATTTAAATACTCTTTGTAGTGGAGTCCCATTGAGAAATACAGGTGGTACATAACCTGGATTTCCCCCAGTCTCAAACACGATGATCTCCGATTTGTGGGAGTTGTATATCAAACCTTGTGTTTTGGCATACTCTTCACATTTGGCGACCAACTTTCTGAGACCACAGATTGACGCGCTCAGCAGCACCATATCATCTGCATAGCTAATATTATTTACACAAATACCATCTATATAGCAACCCAACCTAGTGCTGCTGGATACTAGTTGGTTTATATACTACATATATATATTTTTTGTACATATATCTGGGGGCACGGCAGTGCCCCCGCCAAGTCGAGCAAAAAAAAAAGCGGCACGGCCGTACCATACTTTTCTCGAACCAATTCAGGCCATTTTCGTCCCCCTATAACTTCGTTGTGGATTAAACTAGAAGCTTGAATTTTCATAACTCAAGCATGCAGTGTGTAAACATGGTATATTTCAAATTTCATTTAATTTGAACCAGTAGTTTAAGAATTATAACTAGTCAAAGTTTCTTAATTTTGTCACTCACTCACTGACTGACCGATCATCAAAACTCTAAGGCACTTCGAGCAGACATAGAAGCTTCACATTTAGAATGCAATGAGTGTTTAGTGTACAAATAAAGGGAAAACTAAAATATCTTGAAATTTCAGTCCAGTTTTTTAGTTTCACCAACTGCATACATAACTTTGTATTTCTATATAAATATATAGGATTACAAAGTTACGTTTGCGTTGCATTTAGAATGAATCGTAATTATAGAATAATAGGTGTAGATAGGTACCTAGACATAATTATGTTTAATAATCATCATCATAAAAGACATTCTCTAGTGCAGCGGTGAACAGTTTCGAAGGGATAACGTCGCCCTGTCTCACACCACGCTGCAAGAGGATAGATTTTGAGATGTGTTCCTGTAGTTGGACTGATATAGTGGCGTTTTCGTACAAACACTTAAACGTTTCGATGTACTTATAATCAATTTGGCACCGCCGTAAAGACTGCACTATTGCCCAAGTTTCGATCGAATCGAAGGCCTTCACGTAGTCCAACACATAACGCTAAACATAAGGGTCGGTCATACTCTGTGGTCTTCTGTATAACCTGCCGCAGTGAATATAATATGGTCTGTTCGCGCCTAACAGGATTACTATAGCATTGTTGCACGCGTGACTGATCGTTATTCTTTTATTTTATATTTTATTTGTGTCGGTACTAAGAAAATGTTGTCACTTACTTGTAAAAAATTATACCGCCTATTATTACTTTTTTATATCACCTAGCATTAGACGCCACGAATATTATAGCTCTGCTAGATTAATTTTAATAATACCTTTGTAAAAACTAGAAGTAAACCAGGTTGTTATCCAATCTATTGGTTTCATTTTGAGCGCCCTAGAGCTTCAGTGTTTCTATAAGAAACATAATTGGCGACCGTGACAGGACACGATTGTCCAAGAAGATTCGAGAAGATAGCATCGAAGTCCCGCTTCTGGAATTGGCCAGCAACAGCGCCGCAGCCATCAGTCGGCCAGCATTGCGCCTCATCCAGACAAGCCTTTGGATCGACTACATAAGAAGATTAGGGATCACTTAGTACCGCCGGACATTGACGTAAGACCAGCGTCACATACCGCAGCGCAGCAGTGCCGACTATTGCAGCTAAGTGCCTTACCTATTCCCTAATCTTTGCCTTCCGATAATCCTAATAGCTTAATATCCCCTTTTCCTAGGTTTTACTAATGCGAACATAAGTGGGTCACCTTGATCAAGGTCATACTATTAAAGTCGTTCATAAGTTGGGTTTTTCCGTTAGTTTAATTAGTTCGATTGTAAATCCATCTATTTAATGCAATCTCATCGCCGCACAGCGATATATTTATCGTATTAACTATATTTGACCCATATTCTGAGATATCAGGAAACTATAATTTGCAAAATTACTTCCCTAGGATTTCTATCCCACAATTATTATTCTTTCTCGCTTGATTTATTCCTACTAGGCCGCCGTACCTATGCGCTAGTTATTTCCGTATAGTGATTAGTCCGCCGAACTTTCCAGTTGGTGTCCGTGTTCACCGCTCGTTGCTGAGCCCGCGCAGTGCCCGCGCAGCTTGCTGCCCGCCAGCCGTGCCAGCCAGACAGACCAGAGCTGCTACCCCGTTTTCCCGTGCGGCAGACACCACCAACGAGGGGCGTGAGCGTATACTTTTATTATTTTTATTTTGCAAACGTTTGTTACGTTTATAGTTTATCAATTGTTTTCTTTGTTGACGTACCTACACGAATTTTATTTCTTCTTCGCGTCAACTTGTGAAGTTGAACCTTTATTTTATTCATTTTACTATTGCTTTTCGTTACAATTAAAACAATCAAACATATACCATTAAAAATGAGCTTAGCAGAATTGTATACTAGACGCAGTTCTGTTAAGGGTCAAGTAACAAAATTTAAAAATTATTTAGATAAATTATCACGATTTGAAACTTTTACTGCAACACAGAGGGCGGAACTTTCACTTAAAATAAGTAAATTTGAAACTTTATCTTCTAAGTTTGATGATCTTCAAAGTCAAATTGAGATTTGTAACTCCAGCGCTTTAGATGATGAGCTTGAAGAACGGGAAATAATTGAAAAGGAATTTATTAGCAACATTGTAACTGCTCAGTCCTTATTGCAATTACATAGCAAGGACGACAGTGTTCATGATACTAGTTTGCATAATATGAGTCATTGTGTTCATGAGCATAGTGAAATGGGCTTCAAATTGCCGTTAATTCAGATTGCCAAATTTGACGGGTCGTATTTTAAATGGATGGAATTTCGAGATACCTTCAAATCTTTAGTACATGAAAATAATAGAATCAGTTTAGTAAACAAGTTCCATTACTTAATCTCTTATTTGGAAGGTGAGCCAGCACGTACTGTTTCAAATCTCGAGATTTCTTCCGACAATTATCAGGAGGCTTGGAATATTCTGCTCGAACGCTACGATAATAAACGTTTGTTGATTAATCATCATCTCAATGCATTATTTAATATTAATTCTATAAATAAAGAGTCGGAAAGATCGCTGCGCTTCTTGGTGGATCACGTGACTAAGAACCTGCGTGCGCTTTCCAGTTTGGGACAAGCTACCGAGCATTGGGATGTAATCATAATTCATTTAGTCGCTTCTAAGTTGGACAATAACACATTTGTGAAATGGGAAGAACACCGTAATGCGATGTCCAGTGATACACCTGCACTTAAGGATTTTCATAAGTTCTTAAACGAGCGTGCAGCCATCCTTGAGTCACTGCACCGCAATAAATCCGATAACGTCACTAAGCCTGTTCATAGCCAACAACGCTCCAACGCTTCTCCTGCTACTAAATTGGAACGTCCACACACTAAATCATATAGTTGTACAAAAAATTATAATAATAATGTTAAACATCAAAGGGCTACGCCCTCATGCAACTCTTGTCCATGTTGCAATGCAGATGACCATAAAATTTATGATTGTCCGTCATTCAAGTCAAAGAGTATAGGTGAACGTATAGCGGAGGCTTCCATATTAAAATTATGTAAGAACTGTTTAAAACCTGGTCATGTCTCTCGCAAATGTCGTTTTAGCCCTTGTCTTGAGTGCAGAAAGAGACACAACACTATGTTGCATCTTCCTGCTACTACTGAGGACAAGGCTTGTGGTGTTGACGGAACTGGCGATACGTTGGTTACCTTTACGAATAAGCGTGTCAATGATGCCCTGTTATCTACTGCCCTCATAGAAATTGTAAATCCTAGAACGAATAAATCAGAAATTGTGCGTGCTCTGCTTGATTGTGGTAGTCAATCATCCTTTATAACCTGCGATTTGAAACAAAGATTATCTCTAGAATGTTGCACTATTAAGTCTACAAATGTCATTGGTTTTGGCAACAATAATTCAGGGACGATTACTGAATATTGTATTGCACAAATAAAATCTAGAAATACATCATTTAATGTTATTTCAAATTTCTATGTAATGGCTCAGCTAACAGGTTCATTGCCTAATACACACATAGACATTAGTTTATTTAAAATTCCTGCTAACATACATTTGGCGGATCCTACATTCTATGAACCCTCTCACATAGATATACTCATAGGTTCCGACTTGTTTTGGGACATCATTGGATGTGAGCAGCAATCTCTAGGTCCTAGTCTTCCTAGGTTGCATAGCTCAAAGCTAGGCTGGTTAATTGGAGGTTCGTTGCCATTGCTTCCAAGGCAAACTAAGCACAGTGAACACTCAGTTGAGTGCAATCATATTTTAACTAATACTTTACAAGGTGATAAAATTGAGTATAAGTTAAATAAGTTTTGGGAGTTGGAGGAAATTCCACCAAAATCTTATCTTGTTGACAGCGAACGGGCATGTGAAATGCACTTCTTGCAGCACACCTATCGTTTAAATGATGGCAGATTTTGTGTCAAGTTGCCCTTAATTCATTCACCAGACCGTCTCGGTGATTCATATAATATGGCCAAGAGAAGATTCTATAACCTAGAGATACGATTCAGGAGACAACCTAATGTTAAATCGCAATATATAGATTTTATAAGAGAGTACGCTGAATTAGGTCACTTATCTGAAATTTCACTTGATAATGCTAACTCTAATTTATATTATTTTTTGCCGCATCATCCTGTATTTAAAGAAAACAGTGAGACTACTAAAATAAGAGTGGTCTTTGATGCGTCAGCTCCCACATCCTCCGGTTTATCTATTAATGACTTGCAAATGATTGGGCCTCAAATCCAAGACTCTCTCTTCTCCATTATGATTCGAGCTCGTCACTACAAATACATTCTCACTGCTGACGTTGAAAAAATGTACCGGCAGATTGTAGTTGACGAGTCGGATCGGAACCTTCAGGTTATTTTGTGGAGAGAAGATGAGCATGAGCCACTCCAGGCTTTACAATTGAACACTGTGACTTACGGCTTTGCAAGCGCAAGTTATTTAAGTACGAGGTGTCTTTGGCAGTTGGGAGAGGAGTGCACAGACCCACTCGTTAAAACAATTATCCAGCATGACCTATACATAGATGATCTAATAACCGGTTGTAACTCTGAAAATGAACTAAAACTTATTCAACAATCTGTATCCAAGGCGTTAAGGGCAGGTTGTTTTAATTTACGCAAGTATAGATCAAATTCTTGTAACGTTTTAGAATCTTGTTCCGCGAGTTCTACAGATACATTGGTTATAAGCGAGTCCGCACGCACCCTCGGCTTAGGATGGGATGCCAAGGCAGATCACTTTCATTATGCGTTCGATATTCCTTGTAGCAAAAATAACATAACTAAGCGCCACATATTATCAACGTCTTTTAAAATTTTTGACCCTCTTGGCTTTGTTGGTCCCTGCTTAATAATTCCTAAATTGATTATGCAACAGTTATGGCTCGACAAGGTCGATTGGGATGATCTTGTTTCAGATGAAATAAAAAGGGCTTGGTATAAATTTTATAACAACTTATCTCATTTAAGTACAATTACAATACCGAGGCAAGTCCTGTGTGATTCTCCCGTTGTAACAGAATTACATTCTTTTAGTGACGCGTCTCAGAGAGCATATGGCGCTTGTATTTATATAAGATCTATGGACATAGCAGGTAATGTGCACGTCAATCTGTTATGCTCTAAGTCAAAGGTAGCCCCTGTCAAGGCATGCACAATACCCCGATTAGAGTTATGTGCCGCTGTGCTAGCTTCTAGATTATGTAATGTTGTAGTCCAATCTCTACGATTTCCTATAGAGCGCAAGTTTTATTGGTGCGACTCTAGCGTTGTTCTCACTTGGTTACATACTAGTTGTAGAAAATTGAAACTCTTTGTAGCCAACAGAGTTGCTGAAATATTAGAATTAACCAAGAGCTCACAGTGGCGTCATGTACCTACTTCAGACAACCCTGCTGACCTCATCTCACGCGGAGTCTATCCCGAGGAAATTAAGAATCTTGATTTATGGTGGTCAGGACCAAGCTTTCTTTTATTGAAGGAGTGTTCTTGGCCTGTTTTATCTAAGAATTTTAAGGAAACAAATGACTTACCTGAAATTAAATCCACCATAATCAACGTTCAAGGTAATGTTTCCATAATAATTCCATTTACTAATTATTCTAAGTTAAATACATTAAGACGGGTGTATGCTTATGCACTGCGATTTGTACACAATATACGCAATCCTAAGTCTAAGCATTTAGAAGCTCTTAGTGTACAAGAGTTACAAGAGTCATTTCACCTTCTTTGCCGTATAGCACAACAAGAATCTTTTGCTGTCGAGTACGGTTTATTATGTAAAAACAAACCTATTAGTTCAAGGTCCAATATCTTAGCACTCGCACCTTTTATAGATGTAAATCGTTTGATACGGGTAGGAGGCCGTTTAGACGCTTCAACGCTACCGTTCGACAGTAAGCATCCTATACTCCTTCATTCGTCACATCATCTTACTAAATTAATTTTTGAAAGAGAGCACATACATAAGTTGCATGCTGGCCCACAGCTTCTCCTCGCAAGCGTCCGGGAGTACATCTGGCCTATCAATGGTCGACGTCTTGCACGGCGAACTGTGCACAATTGTGTTCAATGCAGAAAGGTCAAGGGCAAGACCCTATCGCCCTTAATGGGGAACTTGCCCTCACAGCGTATTACGGTGGACTTTCCCTTTCGCAGTGTAGGAATAGACTTTGCCGGCCCATTCTTTGTTTCGAATAGGAAGGGGCGCGGTTCAAGAGTCACAAAATGTTACTTGTGTATTTTTGTATGTTTAAGGTATAAGTGTGTCCACCTGGAAGCCGTAAGCGACCTTTCAAAGGAGGCGTTTATTTTAGCGTTGCGTAGATTTATTTCACGCCGTGGCAAACCCAGTGAAGTATTTTGTGACAATGGGCGTAATTTTGTTGCTGCGGCTAAAGATATTGGCAGCTTCTTGAAATACAATCGTTCTGCAATAACTGATTTTTCAAGTGAAGAAGGAATTAAATTTGTGTTCTCTCCTGCTTACGCTCCTCACTTTGGTGGTATCTGGGAGGCCGGGGTGAAATCGGCTAAATTTCATATTAGGCGTGTAATGGGCAATACGCATTTGACCTTTGAGGAGTTATCCACATTGTTTGCTCAAGTCGAGGCCATTTTAAATAGTCGACCACTCTGTCCTATGTCCTCTTCCCCAAATGATCTTCTCTTCCTCACCCCAGGGCACTTCCTGCTTGGTCGGCCGCTGACTGCTCTGCCTTCGCCTGACCTCGTCGACAGAAAAACTACCAATCTAAGACGCTACGAGCGTCTCGAACAGATACGCCAACACTTTTGGAAAAGATGGCAGAACGAGTATTTGGCTGAGCTGCAGCAGAGGCTGAAGTGGCGCACTCATGATACTCCGCTACGAGTTGGGGACCTAGTGCTACTCAACGAGGACAATCTTCCACCACTGAGCTGGCGCATGGGGCGCATCAGTAGACTCTTCCCTGGTCCTGACGGCGTGTGTCGCGTAGCAGATGTGAAAACCACCCGAGGAACGTTCCGGAGACCCTTTACACGACTCTGCCCGTTACCAGTCACCGAGCACCTGGTGGAGTGTTAAAAGTCAGGCTTTTAACGGCGGGGAGGATGTTCGCGCCTAACAGGATTACTATAGCATTGTTGCACGCGTGACTGATCGTTATTCTTTTATTTTATATTTTATTTGTGTCGGTACTAAGAAAATGTTGTCACTTACTTGTAAAAAATTATACCGCCTATTATTACTTTTTTATATCACCTAGCATTAGACGCCACGAATATTATAGCTCTGCTAGATTAATTTTAATAATACCTTTGTAAAAACTAGAAGTAAACCAGGTTGTTATCCAATCTATTGGTTTCATTTTGAGCGCCCTAGAGCTTCAGTGTTTCTATAAGAAACATGGTCCATGGTACTGAAGCCTTTTCGGAAACCGGCTTGCTCGGGAGGCTGTGAGTCGTCGAACCTGTGAGCGGTTCTGTTTGTGATGTTTGAATTGAATTATATTCAAAATTAACTTTGATACATTGAAATGGGAATGTCTAATGCAGATGTATCTAAATCGCGGAAAGTATTAAGTAGATTAAATTGCCCGAATTAGCCATGAAAGACAGAACGCTAATAATAATAACCGCAGCCGGCGAAGGTGGCGGGCCCGCGCCGCAGCTTCCACGCTGCGGCGCGGCACACACAATTCAATATAATGACATAAATTGTAACATTAAAACCTCCGAAAAAAACCCATAGAGACAGTGAGTGGGCTTAGAGAAAAACTCTAGTAAGCTGAAGATCAAGAAGTAGTACCGGAAAAGAAAAAGAGGAGCACGATCCACAAAAATAAGAAAAGCTTACAGAGATTGGGCTTTAATAATATGGGCGGAAAGTAAAAGTAGGACTATTTACAAAAAGAAATGAGATGCCATCAAAAACATACTTGTAAAAAACCCAAGTCGCGCCACTCACTTCTTCTACCGTAAAAAGTTGTGAGATCCATGTAATACCAAGTCGGTTAATTTATTCAGTCCCTACTTTTAGATTTAGATTGACTTGGGCATCGCATAGAAATACAAAGTATCTCACAAGTACTACATATTATCCTTACTAATATTATAAACCCGAAAGTTTGTAAGTATGGATGGATGGATGTTTGTTACTCTTTCACGCAAAAACCGCTTAGCACATTTGAATGGAATTTAGCATACATATACCTGGATTAACACGTAGGCACTTTTCATCTATATACCATGTGGGCAAAGCCGCAGGAGGCAGCTAGTATTAAATAAGTGTGTTTATTGCGATGCCCAAATCAATCTAAATCTAAAAGTAGGGACTGAATAAATTAACCGACTTGGTATTACATGGATCTCACAACTTTTTACGGTAGAAGAAGTGAGTGGCGCGACTTGGGTTTTTTACCGATTGGCGGACGGACGTCAAGTTGGTCGGAACTCTTTGCTGTTGGTTATAGTGTTTTAAATAAAATAATCCATTCAATAAGAACAATAACAATACAGACACTTTCTTCAAGTAATAATTCAAGACATGAAACGTTATCTAGTGCGCAAGTGCAGTGTATAAATAGTAATTATTGTGTAAACATAAATCTGTACACCATTCACCAAAATCTACCCGTAACAATTAAAATATCAAAACATTTTAGTGAATCTACTCAAAAACCAGCCTAAAGTGCCGCCCGAGTGTGTGTTGTCTCTATCTGTTTACCCCAAAGTCGTTCTATGGTGTTAGCATACCATAAAACTCCCATCAAACCCTAATTCGCATATTTTAATTCGGCGCCATCTATTAGCACTGCGCGAAACCACTACGCGGAACCACTACGCGAGATCGATAATTTCAAACGAAGGATACCATGCCTGCAGCTAAGTGCGGTGGTTGCGCTAAATTCTTATCGCCGATAGAGGCCGCTAAATGCGGCCAGTGCAACGCCTATTATCATCGCGCTTGCGTCGCGTTACCTGGTACGAGCAATATTACGCGCACCTGGCGCTGCCCTGAGTGTATTAAAAATCTGGTCAGAGATAACAAGGCGGAGACACCAGTTCGAGGTAGGGTGGATCCTGTCCAGGTGGGAGAGCATGGTGGCCCAGAGGAGCTCATGGACATGGATAGTTCAGTAAACTGCACCGCACTGGACGCCACCATTAATTTCTCCCCTGGCTTGGCAAACGAGCTGCGGCTGTTTAAGGAGGAGTTGCGTGCCGAGTTTCGACTGATGCATCAGGAGTTCCAACAGCTGCGTACGGAAATGGCTCAACTAAAGGATTCCCTAAAAACCTCAGACGAGCGGTTGGAGAGCCTAGAAGCCCGAGTCGGTGCTCTTGAAAATAAACTGGAACAAAGAGTACAGCCGGACCGGGATCCATTAGAAAACACCATCGCTGAACTAAAATGCCAATTGAATGAGCGCGATCAGGAGCTCCTGCTCAACGACATCGAGGTGACCGGAATACCAGAGAGTAAGGACGAGAGCACCCTACACATCGTAAAGGTTCTTGCCATAAAGCTCGGCGTCGTCATAGATGAGAGGGACGTAGCTCATGTTGAGCGAGTCGGATCCACGCGCCGTAACCGAGTAGAGACATCTGACGGCTCCTTCACTGCTGACCCCGCTGCACAGCGACCGCGACGTATAACAGTACGATTCACTAGGCGCACCACGCGTGACTCATTGCTGCGCGCGGCTCGCGTTCGGCGCGGTCTGACTACAGGTGATCTTGATATCACTGGGCCGCCGCACCGAGTTTACGTTAACGAACGTCTAACTCGAACAAACCGCCAGCTATTTTATCGCGCTCGTCAGGCAGGTAGTCAGTACAAATGGAAGTATGTATGGACAAGAGAGGGGAAAATCTTGGCTCGCAAAGAAGATCTTCAAAAAGCAGAACGAATTAGATGTGAGGACGATATCGGCAGAATTTTTGTATAACGGTCTGTTTGTGTCACATCCGAACGCGCACGGTAAACTTGTTTCGCTCACCTATTGTTTCTGTGGATGTTATGTGTCTAATGTCTTTATTATATAGTTATGCAGTTATAGGTTTTTTTTATATGTATACTTTGTTCTTTATAATAACAAGTGATGTTGCGGGGTGGTGTGTGTTTCCTGAGGTACGAAGTGGGAATCTATTTTACGCTCAAAGATACTGTTCAATAACACGAACAATGTATTCTAAGATTGTTGATTACTTTGATCAGTTGTGGGCAGTTATTTTACCTTCTCAATTACAGTCTGCATGCAGCAAACTCGTAATGTTTTTGTACACCGATTACGTGAACCTTAAAACATATACAGATATTATTTACAAACACATGAGTTACACTTTACATTTATATTTACATATTCGTAGTCACAATTTGATGATAATGTCGAATATAACTTTTAAATTATTGCTATTTACACCGGTTAAAGTGCAATTAAAGGATAAAATGTCTAATAGACAATCTTTATGTACAAATTTTTATTTGAAATCGTTATTTACAACGAATTGTATAAAATTATTATTTTCAATTGTTAAATTTTACAGTGTTGCTTTTATTTTCGCGTTTTTTCGCCTTGTTTATAACTATTGTTATGAATTATTATTTTTTGTTGCATATAACACTTACTTACATCATTTTTTATTGTTATCTTTATACATATTGACCAAAGTAAAAACGTTATATCACGCTTCTGACATTGCTTATCTATTCTGTCGTGAATTACAATACATTAGATATGGTTGAGAAATACCTTAAGGTTGGATTGTTAAACCCAGGCTCCCTTGGCACTAACCACGATGATTTTATAGCAACAGTGGAAAAGCATTCTTTCGATGTATTAGCAGTAAACGAGACTTGGCTAAGACCGGGTGAAGAGGGGCGAGCGCCTACTGTACCAGGTTACCGACTGCGTCACACCCCACGACCGCTGACTGTACATGGGGGTCGAGGGGGTGGTGTGGGATTTTATCTGAAACGCGGCCTGACCGCTCGTACCTGGTCCATCCCGATTGACCCTAGATACGATACTATCGAACAAATGTGGATTACCCTTACACTAAATGGAAATAAAATTGCTATAGGCACAGCGTATCGTCCCCCTCGCTTCGACTTAGACCTCTTTCTCGACGCCATTACCGACTCCATTAGCTCCTTAGTCAAATGTGATCACTACATATTGCTCGGCGATTTCAATGTGGACATTCTGAATGCTAATGGACAAACTAAGAAAGTATGTGAGTTTTTGAATAGCTTGAGCCTAAAACAACTGGTAAATTCACCCACTCATTTCACAGACCATAGCGAAACATTGATCGACCTTGTCTGTACAAATCTTAATCACAAAGCGTTATCTGTTGAGCCGTACGGTTCAATAAATGGTCACTCCCTTGTTCTGTGCGAGTTTAATATTAGGCGCAGTAAATACAAACCCCATACAGTTACGTACAGACCTATTCAAAAAATAGAAAGAGAAGGATTGGATGGTGATTTGTCACGTATACACTGGGACAACATTAGTGACTTGCATAATGTAAATGACATGGTAGAGGAGTTAAATAGGAACATTTTAACAATTTACGATGCGCACGCTCCGGTCAAGAAATGTTTAATTAAAGAACCGTCATACCCCTGGTTAACAGACACAATTAAATTGATGATGCACTTGCGGAATGACGCTCTGACCAAGTATCGTAAAACGAAGTCCGAGTCTAAAAAGGCATACTATAAGCAGTTAAAGGGTCTGGTGGTCATTTCCATATTTAGAGAAAAAGTAGCTTATTTTAAATTCAATATTAATAACCAAATTAAAGATCCAAAAACGTTATGGAAAAACTTAAAAAATACTGTATTGCCAAAAAAGCAAATTGATGACCTTCCATCCCACTTCAGAGATGCAAATCAAATTAATAATCATTTTTTGAATGTTCCCGGTAACCCTGTTTGTAATATTTCACAACGCACTTTCTTCGAGTCTCATCGTTATGGCGATAATAGCTTCGCATTCTCATTACAGCCAGTAACTGCTGATCAAATTTTCCAATACTTCCGCCAGTTAAAATCTAACGCTGAAGGTTGTGACAGGGTAACCCTGAATATGCTTTTGCTCACACTCCCACATACACTAAAAGCTATCACTGACATCGTGAACGGCTCAATTGTCTCAGCAACATTCCCTGACGTCTGGAAAATTGCTATTGTTAAGCCATTGCCTAAAAAACCAAATCCAGTAGATTTAAAAGACCTGAGACCTATTAGTATTCTGCCTTGTCTTTCCAAAATCGCTGAAAAGGCAGTATGCCAGCAGCTGTCAAAATATCTAGAAGACAAAAACATCCTACCTGAGTTACAATCAGGTTTTCGCAAACAGCGTGGCACTGCAACGGCTCTTTTGGACGTGACGGATAACATTCTGTCAGCACAGGACAAGGGTCTCTGCACACTTCTTGTCCTACTTGATTTTTCCCGTGCTTTTGACTGTATAAATATTGATTTGTTTGTATCAAAGCTTAAGTATTATGGGTTTGAACAAAATACAGTACTCTGGTTCCAAAGTTATCTCACCAAACGCCAGCAACGTGTGGAAATCAGATTAGGCGATGGCTCATCTCTTGTTTCGTCGCTCACCTCGGTTCATAGAGGAGTCCCACAAGGCTCAATACTGGGCCCCATAATCTTTATTTTGTATTGTGCGGATATCATTAACTCCCTGAAGCGTTGTAGGTACCATATTTATGCTGATGACGTACAAGTCTATATCTCCTTTAAGCCAAGTGACTATGATATCGCGATAAGGGAACTAAACGATGATCTTGACAGAATAGCATGTTGGGCTGCAAATAACGGCTTGGTACTTAACCCCACAAAAACGAAATATATACTATGTGGGACAAAGAACCAAGTCAATGTAGTACCGGCAACACTCAACGTTACCCTACTGGGTGAGTCGGTCAGTCGAGTCAGTGAGGCCCGTAATCTAGGACTGAATATGGACACTGAGTTGAGGTTCGAAGCACACGTGTCAGAGTCAGTGCGCACATGTTTTTACCGGCTTAAAGTCCTTTATAAAATAAGGCCTTTTTTATCCGAGGAACTACGGATCCAGCTGGTTGAGTCGCTAGTGTTGTCCAACTTAAACTATGCGGACACAGTTATTGGCCCCCGTCTTCTGGCACGAACTGAGCGACTGATACAGAGGGTACAAAGCGCCTGCGCTCGATTCTGCTTCTCAATCCCACCAAGAAGTCACGTCACGCCATATCTGAATAAACACTCCATCCTCAAGATGAAATCGCGCCGAAAGTTGCACTTAGCATGCCTACTTTTTGGAGTTATAAAGTACCGGCAGCCGACCTACCTGTACAACAAATTGAGCTGGATCGCCAGTAAAAGGGAATGTGCGAGTAGACAGTGCTCGGTGCAACTTTTCACTCCATCACACAAAACAGCTGCTTTTAGGGGAAGTTTCAGGTACGCCGCATCCAAATGCTGGAACAATATTCCCCCACCGATAAGAAATCTGAAATGCCTTGTTACCTTCAAAGTTCGACTTCGGCAGTTTCTTATCACCACGCAGCAAAAACTGGGTTCAACTATTTCGAACACGTCCATTATATAACTGGCTGCCGTGTTCTTACCGAGTTAATGCGACTGGCGGCTCTCACCTGTGATATCCCGTATATATATATATATATATATATATAGTACCATTAGTATCTAGTATGTTTATGTGTGATAGCATCTCACTACACTAAATATATTTATTAGCTAATACACATATTATTATTTATTTATTTATTTATTGATTGTAAACACATTTTAGATTATAAATATTACGCTATATTATTAGTATTAACACCTAGGCCACTACACACTACATCACAATAGTTCACATATATAAATATCTTTCATCCACTGTCCCAACACTACTTGACCTCGTCTGCTGGGCGTCCGTACGTCACTGCAAGGATCCAGCAGAATATCAGCGTCAGGTACATTTGCCTGACACATGCTGAGCTGGACTCCCATTTGGTGCAACTGGG
Source organism: Craniophora ligustri (assembly GCA_905163465.1). NCBI lineage: Eukaryota > Metazoa > Arthropoda > Insecta > Lepidoptera > Noctuidae > Craniophora > Craniophora ligustri. The sequence goes on along the minus strand of LR990954.1, from coordinate 10,763,240 downwards.
AGACGCACACCGCACTAGCCGTTTTATTCTTTGTCTTTTTTTTTTATCTTTTCATGTTGTTACCTTTTTTTTATGTTGTTGTCATTTTTTATTCCTTAACTGTGTTTTTGGTGTGTTGTCTTTTGTATGTACCAAATAAATGTTTTATCTATCTATCTATCTATCTATCTATCTACATGGATCTCACAACTTTTTACGGTAGAAGAACTGAGTGGCGCGACTTGGGTTTTTTACAAGTATGTTTTTGATGGCATACGTATTATACATAGAAACATCCATGACTCGGATACAAATGTTAATGCTCATCACACAAACATTTGACCCTATCGGGATTCGAACCCGAATTTAAAGGCATTGGGATAGTTTTTGTTCGGGAAATCATCCCTTTAAATGGCGAAAAGGAACCTTGCACACCGCAAGGTTGCTTGCGGAATCGATAATTTCATAAAAGAGGGTAGATATCAATAAGTAGATTGGATACAATGACCAATTCTACGCGGACGGAGTGGCGAACAAAACCTAAATACATAGTGTGTATGGTACAATTTACATAATAAATTTTCAGCCAAATGTCAAATATGAATAAAATGTTATGGGCCGTGTTGAAGCTTCAAAAAAATAATAGTCCATCGTGACATATAATTCAGGAGCGGGTGTTTTTTCAGTGTAGTTTTACAGGTCTCTCATCTTCAACCCAATTATTTTCCCACTGCTTGGCACAGGTCTGGTGTCCTCTCGTTTGAAAATGATCAGGCTACAGTCCACCACGCCAATGCGGGATGACAGACTTCACATGTCATATTATTGTTATTATCACTAGGTACTATCATTTTTGCAAAGTAATATTCGGTAACTTTCTTTCCACCTAGAACATCTCCCAGAGTTTCAGGTTTCCTCATGATGTTTTCCTTTAGAGTTTGAGCATTTGATAAATGCGCATGTAACTCAAAATGGCTATAATAACTTTGACTTATTTATTACTCGTAGGTACTTATTAGAAACTAAAACAACACCATCGGTGATTTAGAGAACTTTTGGTTTATTTTCAGATTCGGTCGCGTTACACTGTGACTGTGACTCGGGGGTCGCGCAACTTGTTTAGAGTTTTAGTCACGTTATGTTCCGGGGTTGCCTAATTTGTTTCGGGCTCAATCAGAGCCTTTTATCGCGCGCTGATCAAGCGCCGAGTTTACGAAACGAACTTTTGTAACAATCATACATTATATCCCGTGAAATTTTTGTTACACAATTTAAACTGAACAAAGTTTAATCTATCTATCTAATAATTATTAACGGCAATAAGAACGTCCCTTTTTTGTTAATAGCAAGAAGCTTCTTAAATCGCCTCGAGATGACACTGAGACGAAAGGGATTTTTACCTCATCTAAATCTAAACCATGCACCAGCGCTGACCATTGGCACTATATACCATGGAGTAAAACGTACTAAATTCTGTCTAACCCATAAACAAGACAGACATACTGATATGTGAGTTAAATGCACGCTCGATCAAATACCATATATCGTTTAGAGTAGGTAATTTATAGTGCTTCGAAATTTACATAAAATGAAATGACACAATTTTGGTGCCTGCAGTACAAATACAAAATTTATATTAATTACTACGAGAGTGTAGTAAAGTCTATCACTCCGATATATACCGATAACTTCTCTCACCAAATTATTATTACTATGATTAATAGTAATAATCATTATATTCAGAACATTTATTTACGTTTAAATATTTGTTACTTACCCGTTTATATTCTTCGCAGTGTGCATTCGGCATCTTAATTACAAATGATGCGGTTCTCAGCATGGGGTCGAACTTTTCCCCAGGTGTATATTTGCTGGACCGAGGGAGGCACAGTTCCCTACCCTGAAAAAAGACGAGGAAATTAGTTTAGTACGATTTCGTGCTCTCGGCTTGAATAAACCCCCGGCTTCGACAAAATCAAGGTATGTGGAGATGACAACTCGATCGGTGCAGAGGCTGAACGGTCGGCTTGTGGGTCACTGGTTGCGGAATTGATCCCGCGCGAAGCAAATATTTGTACTAAAAATAATAAATGTGTCCGGGAGTTTGTGTTTGTAAAAATTGGTGTTTACGAGTATAAAGGCGTCAAGGAGAAAATTCTCGTCTGGAGCAATGGTATATAAAAAAACAAATACATATATTGATATAGCTGGATATATTGTGAACCTAATGTGTATCCACTGAAGCTGAGCGGAGATGTAGAAGATTTTGATTTGATTTGATATGCAGTACTAGCGGTGCCGTTCTCAACTCACATCTCTCTTCCTCGCTACGCGCTTGCGAACATGGACTGAGCTTTATGATTCGTGCTTCAAAGATGAGATGAGATGTGCAAATAAGATTATTCTATTAGGTGTTTATAACATCTCCTGCCCCGTTCTTGCGGATCTTACGTTTTTTTTGCCTTTGGAGAGCCAAAGACATAAAAAAACGTAAGAACAATGGTCGCATATTTCCAAATATTCACAACAACCTGTATCTATAACATAGTAATGAATAATAGAGAAACACATTACATATGCTCATATGTACCAATTCCAAATAGCTTCTCTTATTTTATTCGAGAAAATGCATTTTTTTTAAATATTATTAATAGGTTTACGCTTGACCGCCAGTTCGCCTGATGTTAAGCGACACTGCGACAACTTGAATCACAAACATAATAATATCCACACCACACTCGAACACAAGCAAAGCAGATGTACGCACAAACTATAGTTATGGTTATCATTATATTGTAATTACTAGCTGATTCTCGCGACTTCACCTGCATGCAATTTAACGAAAAAAAATGCTCATTAACTTCACCCGCTCTCACGTTTTTAAGTCACGCGTTTTAAGTCCCGCGGTACCCCGTTTCTTTTCTCAAACTAAAGTAACCTAAGTTACTTCTTAGCTATACATATAGGTATTTACGAGTTAAAGTCCCGTCAAAATCGGTCCAGCCGTTTCAAACATTAGTTGGAGCAAACAAGCGGTAAGACAGGAAGTAAAAATGTATTTTTCATTTAAAAGTACCGTATATAATTTCATATGCTTTAAGTGAAAAGCAGTTAATTTGAAATTACAAACAGACACATCAATTTTATTTGTTTGTTTGATATAAGGCATATAATAGTAACTACGTACATAATGACCACTTCTGACCCCCTTCCTAACTTCAAATTGGTAAGAGACCGCCACAGTTCGTTGTTAACTTTATGGTCCCGGTAATAACAAAACAATTCGGGTAACGTAAATTTATTAGGTACTAGACAATGGATATAATACTTATATACTTATACCGCAGTCTGGCGGCTCAATTTGAGGGAGAAACCTCTTACATTTTTATAAATTAACTTAATCAGAGTTAATACTGGAATTGGAGAACATTCTTCATTTAGCTCCACACAGCAAGTGTGTGCCCAAAGTATGTAATTACTTAATAAGTACTACAACTACCCTACCGTGTTTTATTTGCAATCCCAATACTACACAAACACATATAAAAAGCAAATACAAAATATGCATGCCATCTCTTCAAGTAAATGCAGTAATATTATTAGATAGCCTTTGCCTATGCGCTACGGTGACGTGCATACAATTATTTCTACTGGTCGCCCACGGCTACGCGCTGTAGCGTTCCGCGTAGCCAGGCGGCGGGCGGCGCGCGGCGTAGCGAAGCTGCCAACCTAATATCATGTGACACAATTCAACGTAAAGTAAACACACTAATAGACATCATATTATTATTGATCGATTTTTAACGCGTGATAAATATGCGAAGTTAATATTTATGAGCATGAAACTTTTATAGTGGAAGAAGACAAGCAAGTGCTTGCAATTAGAACATGCAGGCTCTTCTAAATGTACCACACTCCACAGTTGCGCGACAAGTTGGCAACTGATCTAAATGTTTGAAATTTTACTAGTTGTATGGTTCTACGTACATAGATAACAAGTAACATACGTACTACCGTCTATTTTCAAACATTTTGGTTGCTGTTTCTGCTGAGTTGAGTATTAGGGTAATTTGCGGTGCGCTTGCAGACGAGTTCGAACGAACAATACCTGCAGCGTACATTGTCACAAACGCAGTAACTTCGGTGTGTCGTCTGGTATCAAATTAAAGCGCTCATCTCTATTTCTTATACTTATTTTATAAAGAGGAAAGATTTGACTGTTTGTATTGTATCGGCTCCAAAATATATTCACCTTTAGAATGCTACAATATACGTGATAAAGATAGGCTATATTGAAATAAAACTACTTTTTACTATTTACACAGAACGAGTTCACCGTGTCCTTCGGTCGTGCAAATCGGATTGTGTAAATCGGATTGTCAATAATAATTGAAAATGTAAGGTAGCTGTTAGTAATTATAACTTCGAGACGACCAACACCTCAGTCGGCCCGTAACCATGGATGCTGTAAAGGATCCGAAGCGTCGGGTTAAATTAATATCAATATACCGCGATAAAATCCGTAAAATGTAGTTTTATTTCAATGTCTAATATTCGCCGTAAGTGTAAGAAATCAATAAAATAGGCTATACTTATTAAAAAAAAATACGGATCCGTATGAAAACTTTAGTCGTGTAACTCGAGCTGTAAAAAAATTAAGTATGTATATATTTTTTAAATATTTAATAAATACTTATATCTAGCCATAGTTGAACGGGCCGCTAGTATTTGCTATACTTTCTTTGCCATCTAGTCTTTTTGGATATTTTTTTATGTGATTTTTTGATACTTGCACGAAGCGATTTTTTATTTATTCGGTTTTGTAGTTTGATATTCAACGAAGGTTGGCTGAGTAGTTAAAGGGTTGATCATAATTTAGGATACGAATGCCCACAGGACAAATAGCTTGAAACTAAAACAATGAGTTAAAAAGACAAGACAAGTCATTCAATAAAGTATTCGTTAGTTTTCGAGAGTAACTTACTGAGTTTTATAATAACTTGTGAGTAATTATAAAACTATATACAGGACAAATACACAGTAGAATGTTTAATTTATATTCTGAATCTTTCAGTTTGTACCCACGATACATGAAACATTCCTAGTATAGGCAACATATTTATAAAATAGGAAAATTAATGCATTGAAAAAAAAAAAAAATTCTTTAAATAAAGTTAGGTAAACTGTAGTCAATGATGCTAAAGTGATAATAATTTTCCTTATCTTAAATATACGATGCAATCATAATCAAAAAAAATATTAATTAGGTTGGATAAAACTAAATCTTCGAGAGTCAGAATATCATCGAGTATAACAATACAGTAAATAAAGTCTTAACGCTGCACGTAGATTTGCAGCAGTACTAATCACTACAAACTAATGAATAGGAGACATCGCTAATTGATCTGGGAAATCGTCACGTTGCTAACTGATTGGCGTACATAATCAATATCCGGTAGATGTTGCCTCTCTCGTAATAATGGCCCTTTAGTTGACTGCGCCATGAAATGTTTGCAGATATTCATTTGATGTTGTGATAGAATCCTTAACAAGACTGCGTTGTACATTATATACTTGTAGGTAAATCCAATATCGGATTTAAGGTGTGTATTGGGAATTGGTTTTTGGATAACCTTATTCATATTTTAAATATGAAAGTTTATAGCATGAATGATAGAGAGTACATAGAGAAGATAGCCTGGTTGTTTGTAAGCACTTCACGCTTAACCACCAAACCTAAATAGGTTCGGTATTTCGTGTAAATTTGGTAAGGCGATAGTTTCAGACCCGCCAAAGGATATAGGACCTTTTTTAATAATAATTTATTTTACTTCGGCAAACTATCATGGACGAACGCTCAGGCTGGACGTTCATCCCAAGCAGCTCGAAACAGAACTCAACATTAGGTGGCACATTCTTAGGGTATGTGAATTCCGAAGAGAGGGTGAGGACACCATAACACTTGAATGTGGTGTGGTGGTGTCGTAACCTGGGGATTCTTTGCATTCTTTTATAATAAATTATTTTAAATTCTAGTTGATTTAATTTTGTACAGCTAAGCTGAATTAGTTTTCCAGTACTTGTCAGACATACGTACATACCATTTTATATCAATCTTTATAAACGAATCTTAAAAATATTATTCCATTAAGCCTTTAATTATTCCTTCCTTACCTGTATTTTCGAATGCAATTTTTTTGAGAATTACTGTATTATTGATACTGCAGCTATGATAGCCTAGTGGCGTGACCAGTGGACTGTGAATGTCAGATGTCTCGAGTTCGAACCCGCGGAACGCACCACTGACGTTTAAGAATCTATGTGCGTATTTATCACATGCTCAATGTTGCCATTAATTTACATTTAATGATTTTGCTTGGCTGAACGTATTCATGGCCCTGATCCAATAAACGTACATTGTCCGCGAGTAACCTATGCATGTTCACATCGCTGTTCAATTAACACAGACAGCCCTCCCGTTAATACGTTGATTCTCTATTAAAAAACCATCTCAAATATACCCCGTATAAATATATAATCACACCATATCAATAATACCCAAAGTTAAGGTTTTTACGCGGTCGGCGACGCGAGTGTGACACCTCTGGTGTTGCAAACGTTCATGCTCTTTTACGTACCTACCACGTGTGTGATTTATTTATTTGTTTTAAATATAACGATCGAAGCCAATTTCTTAATTATTTTATTTATCACAGTTTTTGTTATGGAAATAAGAAGAGGAAGAGCAAATGCGTAGCCGCCCTTTGTGGAACGCTGGACATTGAAGTAGTGCGGATGTAACTTAGAGTTCGTACAGTCTTGCTTTCTTCTCACAAAAATTTAGAAATCTGACTTAACGTCTTCCATTCACTCGCAAGATCTTTGAGTGATTATTATCAGTGTATTAGTAATGCTACAAACCGTGCGATCACAGCGACCCCAGCCGGTGACAAACGCTCGCAGACCATCTAGTGGTAACTTCGGATGTACGAGTTGGATGGACTTCACAGAACATCTGAAGATTCAAATCGATACCGTAATTAATTAAAATCTACCGAACTCAAAACATTACTCGGAAATATACAGCAATTATAAAGCCTATCAAAAGTATGTTCATTTTACCGTACTTTTGGGAATTCTATAATACTACTGCTGGTAATTACCACGGGATTAAATGGCCAAAGGGAGATAACATAACTAATACCCACTGTCGATGTCAACCAATAAATACACAAACGAACTTTATATCCGGGAAATCTAAAAACCGTTTGGAATTTAGTCATCGAATTTAGTTACAATAAAACCAATCAAACGTTGGACGTTTGAATGCTTACAGCCATTTCATTGATCAAACAAAACTATAGTTTCGAAATATTATTTTGAGAGCTTACTTCTCTATGAAATAACCTATACCTATCATACAATGCTGCAACATGGTTTCGGTTCTGTAGATGTTGTGGGCAAACAATGGCTACAGACAATATGCTTCACCTTTGTTATCTGTAATCGAAAGACGCATGTTAAACGCCCTGGGAAAAGAGCTCGAGCACTCCAAATCCAGTTGTGATCTAAATGCATTGCAAACGCAGTTCGTGACTCGTATCAAATTTTAAGGGAGACGCAATACAGTATGCAATGCAGAACACAAACGGTCTGCATACAGTACAGAGTTAATTTTGTTGTGTACTGGTATTCAACTAGATATTGTGTGCCTTAAGTTCTGCACACGTGCGCACTCTTTGTTTTCAGAATAGCAGACCACTATTGCTAAACGTTTGCCATATATGTTCACTTTGTTATTATGTAAACTGTAGTTCCATGGTTAACAATTACGGGATACTGTATAGGTACTATAAATCAGTTGCGTTGATGATTTTTGACATCAATATTAACATACATACATATGTTTTTATTTACACGTAAAATACTGTTCAAACACTATCTGTGCAAGTATTAAGTCTATCAAGGGGTTACCGAGCTCCGATCATGAGAATTTTGTAACCGACAACCACACTAACGAGCAATAAATCTATAAACCAGACCACTCGAAGCAAAACTAAAGAGTGTAAAAAATACATCGAAGTACTTATACAGTACACTAGTTACATCACTGCGATATAAAAATGCATGTTGTTGTAGTATTCCTGTTTTAATTTGATTCCTATTCCCAGATTTTAATACAAAACATCTGTACTTGTGTAGTCGAGTACTTGCCGCAACGAGTAAGCCACGAGTAAGTCCACAACACAAACTAGACAGAAGATACACAAAAGCGTTATTTTGTATAACTACGCTATCTAGCGTAGTTATACAAAATAAAAATGAATTAGGTATATATGTAAATAAATGTATGCATTGGACAATTAGCGCATGACAGAAAAGGAGGGTGACCACCGGGGTGGTTTTAGTGAGGTATAAATCCCACACTATCCGGTCTCTTCCCCAGATGGCCAGGTACCTTTTGAAGGTTTCCACCGATAACAAAAAGAAAAGAAAAGGCATTGTACCAAACTCTCACGCAACACCTCAATATATTAGACATGAATACATAACTACCTACTTTATATGCTTCTGAAAGCTACTATTATATCACAAACCAATCAAATCAATTTATATGTATACCTACATATTGTATCACCCGCAAATAACTATAATTTTTTACACTATCACACATATAAACGTAAAACGGCTCTGACCCACATGTAACTTTTTTTTTCTTTTATTCATATAAAATACATACTTTTAAATCCAATCTTATCATCGCCAAACTGAGCATCAGTTTGTTGGCGATAAATGCGCCCTTAGTCTATTTATACATATAATTATCTTATTTTACTTATCTTAGTTTAAATAACTTACATTACTACTAATAACTACTATTTAATAGGTTAAATTAACTTTTATATAAATATATCATATGATTGAGAATGTATCTTTCAGTCTTTTTTTTTAAGTTACAGTGCTTATGTGTTTGGATGTATCTCTTAAATAGTATATTTTATTATATATATGTGGAGTTAAATATTGCCTCATTCTTTTACCATAATATTTTTTTACATGTGGTATTACATATTTGCCCTTCTCTACCTGCCTAGTAATTTATGTGTGATGGGTTCTTTATATTTAATTATTTTATATTGTTCTAAAGCAATGAGGTATTCTACTTTAGCATGCACTGGTAGTATTTTACATATTTTAAATAAGTCATCATAATTCGGTTTACATTTTAATTTTAAATTAAACACTTCCAAAAACGAACAAACGAGACGTATAATAAATAAAGAAAGAACATTAAGAATACCTGTTGAAATTATCATCATCATCATCATTACAGTTAAGTGACGTTCACTGCTGGATATCAGCCTCCCCGAAGGATATCCACCTAAACCATCCGCATCCAGCGAATTTCAGTGATCTTTACCAGATCGTCAGTCCACACATAGTCCACATTACTGGGACCTACGCTGCGTCTTCTAGTACGCAGTCAACTCAAGAACCTTCTAGCCCCAACGGTCATCCCTTCTCCGATTAATTGTTAGGTATATATTTATATGGTATATTAATATTAATTAGGTATAGTTTTCATACAAACTTTCATCCCCTATTTTATGCCCTTGGGGTAGATTTAATCAAAATCCTTTGTTAGCGGATGCCTACGTCATAATATCTATCTGCATGCCAAATTTCAGCCCGATCCGTCCAGTGGTTTGGGCTGTGCGTTGATAGATCACTATGTCAGTCAGTCAGTAACCTTTGAGTTATATATATTTCTTTTAGCGGATACACATGCACAGTTAAACACTTGAAACAGTGACAATATTCGGATCGGAAAGCGCATTGTCACAGACTTTTGATTTATATGGCCTTTCTACACTACCTACCTAGTAATATTTCGGCCAGACTAAAAATGCAGATGAATAAACAACTACAATAGTAAACACATCTTTACCTATACGGCGTATCTTCGTAGACTCTTATCAAAGCTACATCAGCGTACAAAGTGTACGGGTCGAATTCCTCGTGAACGACAAGCAGAACCACAGTGAGGAGTGTGGCTCCTCTATCCGCGTAGTTCTCACCCACTACCACCGATAATTCGTCGAGGGGTACACTGAAAAAGTCACGTAATTATAAATAAACATATATTCCATCCATCGGGACATTATGTCACGAAACGAGACAACAAAATAAGCAACGAGGCTTGTGTTACGGATACTAAGATAGTTGATATGTCGCAGTCAAATAGTATAATCCGCCGTATTACACTACGGCTAGCCAGTCCGGCTAATCGTTGAACTGCCGCTTTACAAAACGGCGCTGTTTTTGAAAACGGCTAGCCTGCGACAGATACATTACATAGATATATAAAATTTTGTAGATACTTACATATTATACATAGAAACATCCATGCCTCATGTCATATGTCCATGCTCATCACACAAACAGTTGTCCTTACCACGGGAGGCACGGAGGCCTTTAATACCACTGCGCTAATCGGATCGTCGAATTACGATTTCATTCCTCTTCAAATGACCATAAGATTGAAAATACAAAAGTAATAATACCGCAAGGTACACGCTACAAAATTCTGTATCCTGAGCATCCACTTTATAAATGTATTTATTTAATACATCGGCTCACGAGTGGACGTCGATAGATTGTAAATCCAATTATGAACCTATGAGAAACGATGGGCTACCCTCCATTTATGTGAAAATTGACTTACTGCTACCAAACTAGATTTAACTATGAATTGTAACATAAACTAACTATGAACTGCCATTCTAAAGTTTAATTGCATTTTCCACTCCCGTGAAAAAATAAAAAGTGAAATGCAAATATTTGATTCTATTCCGTCGAAAGGAATTCTATAATGGATAAGGTACTGTGTAATTCAATCTGGGATTATATTACTATTAGCTGCAAGAATAAGGCGAGCAGTAATTACATTAATTAACTACTCACTCGACCAAAGGATGTGCCACAGTTATGAACATATTCTTTGTAAGTATGGTGGCCACGGAGTAGTGCATTAGCTGTCTACGTATACTCGCTACATAGGGATGTTCCCTAATCGTCACACGCATTGCTTTAAAGATCTGAAACGAATTTAATTTTCTCCCCTCACTATCAACTAAACCATATTCCATCTGTGAAAATACATACTATATCTATTAATTAAAATTACGATAGCCAAACAAACCTTTCTGTTTAGTAACGGTATATCTCCCTGATTCCAGGACAAATTATCGGCAAATTGGCTACGCATATCCTCTTTGGTGTAATTGTGCTCTTCATTTGTTAAAAAAGGGTTAAAACATTCGACGAACGGACATATAAATATGAGCAATATATAGTACGCCATTTAACATTTATCTGTAAATAAAATTGTCTGTTTCAGGGTCGGGAATATTGGATTTTATAGCCGTGAGCTGGGATCTGGGATAGTATTCAACGAAGCGGAGATGTGTGTCCGTGTGTAAAGAATAAGATCAATATAATTCCCAAGCGTCATTTGTAAGCTCAATTACGTTGCAGATATGGCTGCTAATACGTTTACGTCGGCGTCATATTGCGGCTGGGCAATCCAGTTTGTCTCAAAGGCTCAGATGAGATATAGGCATATAGGCTCTGAACATAAAATATTGCGTCCTAGTCCGGTAATAACATTGATTGCACTATAGGAAACTTGCTTACAAAGGTATCGGTGATGCAACCGTAAAAGATATAATAACGATAAGTTTAAAATCTGTTTATTAAGAATTTAATTTAATTCTGTGTGTGTCATTATATTAATAATGCTGTTGTAAAATTATACAACTACGCACGAACAATTTAATTTCTAAATATACGTTTAGAATTTTTACAACACATAACGCGCATTCATGAAATGCAACAACTGTAAGTAGGTACAGAGATGTACACGTAAATTTAAAACTCAATAGATATCTCTTTATATAAATATTTATAGACTAGCATTTTCCCGCCACTTCGACTGCGTAGAATTAGTAATTGTATCCAACCTGCTTACTTATTTATATTTTAAGAAATTATCGATTTCGTATACAAACTTGCACCCCCGTTATCGCATATTTAATTAAGAGGTCCACCTTAAGGCCTCAAAATATTTCCATACTAAATTTCATCTAAATCGGTTCAGTGGTTAAAGCGTTAACAGGTGACAAACATACAGAAAGACAGACACATTTGCACTTATAATATTAAAGTATTGACTACGAAACAAAAAATGACCATATTCATTCACTTAGCCCGCTCTTGCGTTCTTAAGTCACGCGGTTTTAGTTCAACGGAACTCCATCATCATTAAACCATTAATGACCCACTGCTGGGCACGGGTCTCCTCTGATTTAGGAGGCTTTAGTCTACCACGCTAGCCTACTGCGGGTTAACAGATTTCACATGCATCTCTCATTGAAAATCTCTCAAGCATGCAGGTTTCCTCACGATGTTTTCCTTCACCGTTAGAGCATGTGATAAATACGCACATAACTTCCGAAAAGTCAGTGGTGTGTGCCTTGGGTTTGAACTCGAGACCTTTGACATCTCAGTCCACTGGTCGCACCACTAGGCTACCACAGGTCTGGAACCCCAATCCACCCCCAATCTTTTTCTTTAATTAAGGTAAGCAGATAAGTAGTAAGTAAGGGAAGCACCGAGGATAAGGGATTTCACTCACAGATATTTATATATATACATATACATATGTATATATATTGTAGTATTATAACATATATATAGGTATATGTAAATATCTGCGAGTGAAAGTCCCGTCAAAATCCGTCCAGCCGTTTCAGAGATTAGCTGGAATAAAATAACATATATTTTTTTAAAAATTGACGTAAATACGGCATAATTATATTTTTATATGCATTAACCTAGTGAAAAGCTGTTAATTTGAAATTACAAATAGACATTACAATTTTATATGTATGATAAATATAGTTTCATTTTATCGAGAGAGTTCTTGGTTTCGATTATACAGAGTATTTGCATTGCACCAGCTTTGAAAACCTCTTGTTCAACCTTTTTTGAATAAAATCGGATCAGTTTTCAAACATGTGTCAAAATAAAACATGTATCAAAAGCATTAAGGAGTATTGATATCAACTTCAAAGCAAATGACCCCAAAATAATTTGAACCCCGTAAGGGATGAATTTCGATAAAATATGAAACACGTGTACCATCAATTCCGTAAAGAATGTTTATGCAAAATGTTAAGTAAATAGAGAGAACCAAGGAATCACGTTTTCCCATACCAACTTTACCCCTCTTTTTCACCTCCTTAGAGGTAGAACTTCGGAAAATCCTTTCTTATCGGATGCCTACGACATACAAAGAACACACCCTCCAAGTTTCAGGTCTCTACGATCGGTGGTTTTGACTGTGCATTGATCCTACAGTTATTCACGACAAACGATCTTATATATATAGAATATAGGTATATAAGTTATAGTGCGGATATACACTTTACTCGGTATGTTTTTACTGAAGTGAGCTTAGAATTTGAACTAACTTAGCCTTGAGCAGGGCCGCGCCGCCCCTGTGTGCGAAGTGTGCAGTGCACACCGGCGCGGCGGCGCCAAGACAATAGAGGCGCCGCCATCGAAATATTTTTTGTTACATTTACACAACAACATATACTTTGTTTTTAGTTGTGGCAAGCGGAAGCGAACTGGTTTTAGCTATATAGGAAAATATTATTTAAGTATATAAAACTGGAGAACATTTATTTCGGTCAAAATTAACAAATAATAAAAAAACATAAGTTGGAACATGAAGATTCGTGAACAAAATAGACGCTTCATAGGTTTCGCACACAGGCGCTGTGGGGGGCCGGCGCGGCCCAGGCCTTGAGCAAATAAAAACAGAAAGTTTCTAATTTACGTTTGAACCTTTTTACCCCATTTTTTTTTTGTAAAGAGCAACGACCAACCGGCACTATAACCGTTCAGAGGGAAGTTCTTATGACCATTATATCTGAATTGCAAGGGCAGATCAATCAATTTCAATATGTAGGGTCGGGTATGCCTATTGGGTTAGTCAGTGACTATATAATTCCACCTGCTGCGAATATCGGCATGTTTTTTTCCAATAAGTATTTGATTTAGCATACTCTTAAACAGGCCTTTTTTAAGATCGACAGAACTTTGGTCGTGGTATGTTCGTCACTTTTAAATTCTACAGGATTAATATTTTAGGGTATATTTTACTACGTAAATACACATCATATAATAGTTTGGGAAAGGGTTTCCAAGCGAGTTTTTTATGTACTCATATGTGTATATTAATTTCACGAAAATACGAATACAAGGCCTACTACATACTTACATTTCTTATAATAATTTGTCTTGAAATATTTAAAACGTATTTAACTGATTCAATATTATAACTCACATTAGCTTTATATTTATGAATTTGTTATCAAATTATAAATAACGTGTTTTGTCAGAATCAAAGTTCATAAACATAAATCTATTTGGTTAAGCTTTATAAAATGTTCGGATATCATAATCGTTGGAGTGAAATCACAAAAATAGATCAAATTATATGTTTATTACACAATAACTATAAATACTTATCACAAAAATTAAAAGAAGTTAATACTAACATTCTAGCTAAAATAATTACATTGGTATATTTTAAAAATGACCTTTTTAGAGCGAGTGTCATAGACAATCGCGATATCATATTTTACTTTTCATTTCTGTGTTTGACAATAGAAATATTTGTCTAGCATTAAATAATTAATACTAAAAAAAAATACTTAAACAAGTTTATGTTTTCGATTTTAAGTACTAGCTAGATATCAAACACGTGAAATGGAATTCAATGGAAGACGTTTCACCTGAGTTGGAGCATTGAAAACTTGTAATGAATCTTAACAATTTATAACAACATAATGCTGAATAACATTCTGCCACCACAAGCATATAATTTTATACCCAGTTCAAATCATTTCAAAGGACACTAGTCGGTGAAGTTAGATGAATATCTACCTACAAAGATGCGCTCAGTACTGTCAAGCTTAACAGTAAATCTGCCCTAATATTTCCTGTCTTCCTGCCTATACTTGTCCTGAAGGTATGATTCCTGGATGATTTCATTCCTGTGCAAGGGTAGTAGCCTTCGGCTCTGCAGTGCTGGGTGTGGCAAGGTGCACGTAGGCTCGTGCAGGCCAGGCCGCCGGCCGCGAGCGTTCCATGACCCCCAAGCACGAAGCCGCACTACTGCCCGTGCCCCCGAAAGCACGCGTGCTTGTTGTCGACAGCGAATGCACGGATATAACCTGAGGAAATCCAGATACAAATGTCAGTTTTTATAAAAATAAAGCATGGACAATGTAATGCCTTGCTGGCAAGCATTTTACGAGTACATAAACTTCTTTGTCCAAGTAAAATTGCATCAATTCAAAATTCAATACATTTTGCAATGAATAAAATCGATTTATTAAAGTGTATAAATTCGTGCGACGGTCGGTCATAAACATATTTATGTAGAGCCACGAGGACAAACCTCGAGCCCATTGCTTTTGGTTCATAAAGTAAGCATGATTAATTAAAATAAATAACATAAAAACTAAAATTTGTGCGATTGTACTGTCTTGCCAATGAAAACTGAACACTTTAAAAAAGTATTCAGTTTTCATTGTTTGAAAAAAGTGTCGACGAGTTTCTTGGCGGATTTTTCTTTATTCCAACATCCTGGAACCGTGAAACTCGAGACATTAATTCCATAAACCTTTTCCACCTAAACATCAGGGCGGCTTATCTTATAATAATACAATACGCTTTAATATTTATTCTTACTAACTCTTAAACTGTAAGTTAATCTTGGAATGGAACACCTATCCTAGACGCTTTTCTTTACATAATTAGTTGCTGCACTTGAAAGTTCTTGGCATAATTTCGTATTCAAACAACACACACTCTACACCACAAGTATGCCATAAAATTAAATTCCGCCACAATAGGCTGGTATAAATTCTGTATAAATTGAATTTTAATTCAACCGGCCTGGCTCTTTATTGACTTTGTGTAGGGAAATCACAATTATGGAGGAAAATTGAATTGTAAAATTTATTGTAGGTTGATTATTTCGCTAAAACTTGCGCAAAGTGCCTAGACATCAGACGGCTACACGTAGGTAAGTAGTCTAAAATTGAAATAATGGTATCTAATAACTCCCATATTCAACCGTACGTTGAGGTTTCAGGTACTACTATTATATTACGTACCTTAACGAGTTCGTTAAAACGCTTACCTACTGGGTGCATCTGAATCCGTCAACATAATTTTATCGTAGTAGGTATCTAACGACCAATAATGTTATAAAAATTCAAATGTTATTTGCTAGAATTCTACGTGAAATGGCTAATTTGAAACAAATTATTTTTCCATGATTTAAGATTTTACGGATGTTTTAAATATATGACATGCTAATATAAGTAGGTATTGCTATGTTAGCTATGTAGGCCTATGTATCTATCGTCTATCGAACGTACTGTGGATTTGAATTTATTAGATACAATTTATTAGAGTCAGTTACACTCGAGTCCCGGCAGACCACAGAGAGATTGGGGGTATGATAGAATAATATCGAGAAATTATAAAATTAAAATAGAGATATAACAAGTATCCCCCAGGAGTGGGAAAGACTGTGCTGTAGATTAATGAACATCCACGAAATAGAAAACAATATTCTTAGAAGGTCCATTTTGATATCAACACTACCTTTATCCCATCCAGCTCCATGTCACCTAGTTACCAGCCTCTGCCTTCTTTACCTTGACCCATTTAGCTCAGCGGTAGTTAACGCTGCCTACTGTGCAATGGGTCCCGGTTTCGAATCCCGGTAGGGACAAATGTTTGTGTGATGAGCATCAACATTTGTATCCGAGTAATGGATCTATGTATCTATCTATGTTTAATATCTATGTACTTACAAAAAAAAGTGTATATGTAATATATATCCACCATCTAGTATCCGAAACACAAGCCTATTTTCTTACCACGGAACTAAATGGCGCTGTGTAACAATATCCGGAAAAAGAATACATCCGATAAATTTATTAAATAAGTAGTCACAGATAGACAGATTTTAGATGCACTTTTTACTTCTATAAAACCTATGTTACTTAGTAGATGTAAACTTAGTTTAAGTGTGGATAGAATGTTTTAGTCACAATATTTCGCAACACAACATCCGTGTCACCGCTTATTGTATTTGTGCAACTAGTTATGCAACTCGCAATATACGATGACAAAACAATTCCATATATATTTGTCGTTCGTGTTATATATTTAGGACATAACCAGAATTACTGCAGCGTGCTCGAAAGCCGACTCAACGATGGACCTAAGAAACGTAGCAGCCAACGAGACGATTAAATAGCTATGATATCTTAGTAAAAATTTACGGACGGTACGGTGTGTCACCTACTCGCATGTAGGTACGACAAGATGTTTGAGCGTGAAAGAATGAAAAGTAATTTTTCGATAGTCTAGTTTCTATCTACCCCTTTCAAAAGGTCGTGAGCCTATGTACCTATACAACTAATATCTTGGAGAATATGAGACGAACCTACGATTAACTTCAAGGATTAGTGACGTAATTATAGTATACGGCCTGAGTTTAGGGTGAACCCGTTAATATCAATGTAATATCTGGCAGTCAAACGCTCGATCAATGACTGATTGTAACAAAATCGCGTGAAGGGTGCCGACGGTATTGGGGTTTTAGGATTTCAAACTTTTCAATATTAACGTATAAATAATTCTTCATAATATAGGTACACCGTATGGTGTGGTCTAAGTATTTAGACAGCGCCCCTCTAACAATGTACTGCCTCTTGAACCTGCTTTAAAAATGTAAATTATATGTATAAACTAGCTGACCTAGCAAACGTTGTTTTGCCACATTATAGGGGTTGGTGGACAACCCTTATCACTAAGGGGTATGAAAAATAGATGTTGGCCGATTCTCATAGATACCGGATAAGCACAAAAAATTTCATCAAAATCGGTCAAGCCGTTTCGCAGGAGTTCGATTACGCACCCCGTGACAGAAGAATTTTATATATTAGATATGCAATTAGGAATTTTAAAATCATTATGGATTTATTTTCGGTCGCACTTCACACGGACCTGCTTAAGGGTCAGCCTGTAGCTAGCAATCTGATAATTATGATGATTGGAAGGTTTAAATGTCGTCGAGAAAATCCTTAAGGCTGCAGGTTTCCTCACGATATGTCCATTTTCATTTCAGCAAAAGAATATTCTCTTTCATTCATTCTAATAATAATAATTAATACACTCAGTTTGAAAAAGTCTGTAATGCGTGCAAGTACTGACACTTGGTTATCCATGATAATATTATTAGCCTAAAAATAAATTCAACAAAGTATTTAGGTATAACTTTTACTAACTTTGGACCGATGGTGTAACAGCGGCCTGCTCTCTGAAGAAGAACCATCTGCGTCAATATTTCTGGAGTGATAATCTTGTGCCATTCTTAGAAATACTAACATGGCCAGCCCCAACATCGCGGCGTACACGAAAAATTCCGTCGCCTGCAACATTTTAGAATATACACATAAAATTCAATTTTAATCCAGAACGAAAATTTCTAGTAAAAATTACATATTTTTTTGTCGAGAATTACTATAAAACATGCTGCTTCTACAGTTAGTTTAGTGTTCACAGATACTCCTAATTAATAATTATACACAAAGAGCTAAGGAAAATTGAATTTATGGAATATAAGGATGTGGCCCTATATTCCATAAATTCAATTTTCCTCAGTGTAAGAGCAATTCTCGGAAATGTATAACCTCAGTTACCAGTAATGGTTATATGTTAACTCGTACCAACTAGATGCATAAATGCAAAAAAATAACTCACTGCATACTCATTTGCCGCTGCTAATTACTTCCCCTCATAGTTGAAATAACCAGTATTTTCGTCATTTACGTTTAATGACGAAAATACTGCCTGTCTGTTTATCAATGTTGCATGTCAATCAGACGAAATACTGCTGAATATAAGCATTAAAAACACTTATGAAAATATTGATAAAAGGTTTGGTGGAGCTGTTTTAAAAGGTATGGAAAACGATAAAGATAATACGCTGATCAGTATTGCAATATTCAGCGTTATTCCGAGTCTAACTCGCAACTACTAGATGCGTGCACTTATTATATTGGTGTCTAACCATTAGCCAGGTCGGATGTAATAAAACTCAAGCCACGAAAATGCAATGGCTTTATTGCAACGAACAGCCAATCAAGCTGAGCTAAGAAGTAGTGAATGAAACTCAAATATTTCCCCCATTTTTTGCTGATTAATTCCATGAAGAACTTTATAGGATAAAACGTCACAATGTCAACTGCGTTTCTTTAGAAATTGTGTCGATATTCGCGCGTTACCTGAAAGGTATTTACTGTGACACATTGAACATAGAGCTTGAATACCTGAGCCACACTGAAAGCGGGTCGGAAGCGATGAGGTAGCGGCTGACATGAACAGACTGCGCTGAAAGTGGAGCGGCGCTTTAAATGTGACGTCTGCCATGAACGAGCGCTGGTATCCAGTTCCCGTTACATTTCAAGAATCAGTATTTATTCAAACCTAGCTTATGCCCGTTGCTACTTCTACGATGAATAAGTAATCCCACCAAAAACATAAATGTAAAAAGGAGAGCCAAGTTCAATACAACAATTATGCTTGGCCGTGGGCTTCGCCGCAAAAAGAATGGAGATCTAAATAAGTTTTCTATGCAAAATTGAAATATGTATTTATAGGAATAAAATAACATTATGAACAAGTACTAAACTCTATATCTTTGCTTTATTGGATACCTATAAGAATTGCTGTTATTTAAAAATGTGAGATCTTCTTGTGAAGTAGGTTGGATTTGCCTTGGCGACAAAAAACGAAAAATAAAAAGAAAGAAAAGCAATAGAGTTTAATACTTGTTCATAATGTTATTTTCGAGTTATGGGGTTTTGTTTTCACACCGTTGGCCGGTTTTTAAGCGCGTATTACAAGTTTTTTTTTTATGAGGTCACCACTCTTTTTTGTTTTTTTTTTATTTTTTGATTTTTTTCTACGCTTACTTACACACACCAAGCTGGATTCCAAATTTCATCCTTCTAGGTCATCTGGAAGTAGGTTAGGTTTAGGTACTATATGTCAGACATCCTAAAATTTACGACATTTTTACCGGGATATAATTAAACACACGTAGTTTTATGTGTTTACGTTAAAGAGGTTTTGAGTTATAGAAGGGTCAAAAGTGGCACCAAGTGGTTCGTGTAATATTACCCTCGGCGCTGGCTAGCCAGTTCCTTTGCTTGAAGTTGGCTTGATTTGGGTAGCTTTTTAACAATCTACGTAGTAGTCAAAAAAGCATAATATATTCTTTATTTCTCAATTATTTTTTTTTATAAATTATCGGTCGATCGATACAAACTTCCACACCCGTTTTCGCTCGTTTAAGGGATGATTTATTGCAAATAAAGCGTGAAGAGGTAACAAAGACAGAAAGATCGGATAGATATAATATAAGGAATAGAATATACGATATTTAATGTTAGGATGTATGTCGTAAGTACCTAATAACGCTAATAATAAATCTGTATTTTGCTAATAGCTGCTACATAAGACGTAAATCTCTAGTATAATAATAATTAATATATTACAGGGATTGTCTTCAACGTATATAATATTGAAATTATAAGCTGGAATTTGGTTTGAATAGCATGAATTGAATCCGTTTGAATGCCATTCTTACAGGCAGACTTTCGCATAATACTGACTTATATTTAAGGCTATAAACGATTAATACTGTTAGCAATAATGCTAATACTGTAAATGGATGATGGTGATGTTACCATCATCATCATCCATTTACACCCCACCGCTGGGTAATTTCTCCTCTCATTTGAGAGTAATTAGACTATAGTCAACCACGGTAGCATATGGAGGGTTGGCGAACTGCACATGCCATTGAGAAAATCTGTCAGGCATGCAGGTTTCCTCACATTGTTTTCCTCCACAGTTTGAGCATACCTATTGTAAATACGCATATAACTTCGAAAAGTCAGTGTTGCGTGCCTCGGGATCAAACATTTGACGTGGTCACATCCCTAGGCTACCAGAGCTGAACACACTAACTGATAACAATAATAATTGTAGTCAGAAGTAAATCTTCCTTAAGTTATATTAATGTATGTTTTTATATTATGTATATTCCCTAAAAATCTGACACATCGAAACGAGTTACGTGGACTTTAAATCCGTTTAACCAGGGTTGCCACTTGATTAATGGGACACTCAATTCGGACGTATAAAGTATGATCGTAAAATTGTTGGGCATCTATCTTAGTTATATAAAGAGGCACCTGGGTAGCTGCCCAGCCAAGCGGATGTACTGATTTGTAATATGTCTCATGACTATATCTTACCACTGTTGACTGTAGCTTAACATTTCCGGGGTTCTCATTATACGGGGTTCTCATTCTATAGTTTCTTATTTCTTTCTGGACGGTGACATAGGTCACCATAATCATTGTAAATATTTGTACACACTTTAAGCATGCAAACCATATTAAAATTTTATTTATTTACTTATTTTATTTATAGTTTATACCTTCCAAATTCAATTCAATTCAATTCAATTCAAATGTATTGCATTCCATAATGTTATAAATACAGGTGTTAAGGCTTAGTTCTAGATACAATTATGGACCCTATCGGGCACAGCAAAAGTATAGTAAGAGAGAGGAGGAAAAGTGATTTTTTAGCAATTTATTTTATGTTATAGTATATATTATATAATATATTAATATATATTGTATCTAATTTAATTTGTCGTTTAGTTACAGTTATTGTAAGCAGTTTTTTTATTCTGTAAAGTTATTCTTATTGTTTCTATCTCAATATTAATTATTTTTTATTTAGTATTATAGTTTGTTTATACTGACAATGTTATTTATATATTAAATCAAGATATGTATCATTTATTTATTTTCAATTTATTTTATATGAGTAGGTATATTTATAGCAATTATTATAATTAGGATATTATTAAAATGTATTTATTTGGTAAACATTATTTATCTTATTATTATATTCTAGTATTAAATAATTTTATCTTTTAAATATTCATTTATATTATAGTAGCATTTTTTAGTTAGGAATAATTTTAGTTTATTAATAAATATATTATATGTTTCTACGTTTTTAATACTTTGTGGCAGCTTATTATATATTTTTATTGACATCACGTAAGGACTAGACGAATGCATACTTAAATTAGAAGTTGGTAAGTTTAATCTGTTTCTATGGCGTAGTATATATTTTGTTTGTTTATCCTGGCGTGTAGTATATGAGTCTGGGTATTTACGAAGTAGTTTACATAATTCTAAGATGTACATACATGGCAATGTTAGGATCTTATGTTGCTGGAAGTATTCTTTACAGCTTTCTGTTTGCCCTATGTTTACTAAGATTCTAATCAGTTTCTTTTGTAGGCTTGGTGCGTCTGTACTACCTCCCCACATGATAATGCCGTAGTTGAGCCAAGAATGCGCATATGCATTGTAGGTAGCAAGCGCAGTGGTAAGATTAGTAGTTTTCTTTATTTCGCGAAAAGCATACGAGAATTTTGACAATTTTGCTCTAATTTGTTGTATGTGTGGCTTCCAGGTAATATGTGTATCTATAACTAAACCAAGTAAAGTGAATTTGTTTACTATTTCTATTCTTGAGTTATTGAATATAAAATTAAAATGTATTTGCTGTTTTTGATAGGGGTGAAACGTTATTATTTTAGTTTTCTGAAGGTTAATTTCTAAATTATGATTATTTAACCACTCTGTTGTTTTCGAGAGCAGGGAGTTAAATTTTTCTGTTAAATAGGTTTCATTAGGGCATGATATGAGCATAGAAATGTCGTCCGCGTATAAAACACATGGTCCTTCTATATTTTTTGACAGGTCATTTATGTAGACCAGAAACAACAGACATCCAATCACGCTACCTTGCGGAATTGATGCTTTTACAATTTTTATATCGGAGTGAATTTTTTTAATACTGTTTTTATTTTGGTCATAATACTCTAACTCTACTAATTGTTTTCTATTTTGCAAGTATGACGCAAGCCAGTCATGAGCTTTTCCGCGAATACCTATACCGAATAATTTATCTAGTAGTATTTTAAATTGTACCTTATCGTAGGCTTTAGACATGTCAACAAGTACGCCCACTGCGTATTTTTTATTATTTAAAATATTTAGGGCCTCTTGCATGTACTTATAAACCGCTATGCTTGTCGATCTATTTTTTCGAAATCCGTTTTGACATTCGCTAAATATCTTGTATTTCTCGCAAAAGGTATAAATACGGTTGCACATTGCTTTCTCAAAGATTTTTGAATTTAAATTAATTAATAATTAACTACTATAATAATTGGTTTAATTTAATTAAACCAATTATTATAGTAGGTATAACATTTTTCAGTTGAGGAAGACGCCATGACACTCACCATACTGGTTATCGCTGGTTTTCAGCGATAACCAGTATGGTGAGTATATTATAGTATATAGTATATATATAGTATAGTATATTATAGTATAGTATTTGGTGTTGTATTTATTGCAAGTCCGTAGCATTAAGCTGCGAGTTGACCATTTGTCGCACTAATGAGACGTACATCCCTCCACATTATCCAGAAGCAATGTTTTCTTTTATTTAATCAATGTTTTCTTGGCTCATGTTTTTTTTTTACCTATTGCTTGTTGTTTTGTATGTATATTGTTTGTCATATTGGCACTGGACTAAACTGGACTTGACAATCTTGACATTCGAGTTTGTTTGGAAAGTTCCCAACAAACCTAAATGTGTGGTCATGTGGCCAGATGTCATGTCATGTCATTCTATCTTGACAACTTGGCTTTTGAGCTGTTGTCGCGCGTCGTTATTTTTGTGCGAAAATAAATACTTTTTCTTTCTTCTTTCAACTGATCCTACCTACTAGTACCTACAAGCGTACTAGCTTGTGTTTACTTTAAGTGTTCTATCCCGGCGTGGGTAGCAAAAGGTTCATAACAATAGCCTAGCACGTGTAAGTAAATACATGCGGATACAAATATTACGCGCTCATTTTATAACATCTAAGGGCTTTTTTATTCTCCCTGTTAATAAACAATTACAGCTTTATTTTCTACTAGCTACTCAAACTTTCACGTGTATTATATTAGTTGACGACCCAATTAGTCCAGCGGTAGTTAACACTGCCTTCTGTGCTATGGGTCCCGGGTTCGAATCCCGGTAGGGACAAATGTTTGTATGATAAGCATAAACATTTGAATCCGAGTCATGGATGTATCTATGTATTTATTTATTTTTTATTTATAGTAGTTTATTTCCACAAAACGGCACGGAGTGTACTTCGAAGACAAACATCGAAGGCGTCGGTGCGCCCAACTCGACACAGACACCATGGCTTGTCTATGTGAATGGACGTCACTCGGTGCCACTAGCAAATCTTGGTGCACCAAGTGTAGATGGTGATGCATGGGCAACAGCATCCACCGCAGCAACCACCGCCGCAGCAGCCCCCGCAAGGTCCGCAACACATTTTAACATATAATATGTATGTATTTACAAAAAAAAGTATATATGTAATATATCAACCAACTAGCATCGTAACGCAAACCTCGTTGTTTAGCTCGGACCTAGATGGCGCTGTGTCATAATGTCCAGGAATATTGATTATTTATTATTAGTAGGTAGGTAACTAATATTAACACGCAACACAACAATGAAATTTTATCTTGCCAAGCCGTCATTGAAATAAGTCTTACAGACTGTCTGTCTGGATATAGCGTGGTTTAATAATGAACACCCACATTTCGCCGGTATGTTTTTGTCCCACGTACTAGAGAGCAACAAACTCCGAGCTGCCACTGGGAATTTCATAAAAAACCCAATGTCACTTTTTTCGACCTGGGAATCGAACCCAAGTCCTCATGTTCAGCAGTCGCACGTAAGACCACTAGATCAACTAGATACTTTTAAATCACATCTTAATGATAGTGCTTAGTATATTGCAATCTGTTAAGTCCGCACTATTATACTTAGTAGGTGTCACGGTTTGCGACGTGCATATCAGTAAGATCAAATGCTATGTTAATTATCATTTATGACATGAACAAACAGTTTGAGCTGCAGCTATCATTGCTAATTAATGTAGGCACAGTATTGCCATAAATTAAAATATATACCGAATTATGTACGTAGGTAAGTTAATATTATGACTTTATAAATACCAAAAATCTATAACTAATAAAAATAATTTAACTTATGGTATACGTTGCGGTACTATGTTTTTTAATACGTACCCTCGATTGAAATATTCTAGTTTGCGCGACGAGTATGACGATCAGGTTTCCAAAGGCCACAGAAACGTACCAAGCTGCTATGGTTATAGTTTTCATACTTTTTGGTGCCTATAAAAAGATAAACCAATTTTATTTCATATCTGCCTGCGTGCCTGGTAGTGGGATATACTACTGGGATATATTACTGACACTTAGTCGGAAATTTAATACTTAGATTTATCTTTGTAAGACCGTATAATATATGTTACTTTATATTAAACCTGCACGTACGTATCAAATTACAGAAATATTTTATAACAGCATCGGCAGAGGCATTACAGTACTCGGAAAAGTGTAAACTCGAATACTTAAGTCCCAATGAACTAATACATAACACTAAACAACAAACGTTTTCGATAGTAGTATGTACTATCAACAACTCTTCGTTAAAACGATGTGATCTAGTATAAACAAACCTGTCAATGCCTGTCATGACATAACACATTTACACTTTTCCGAAGTCAAGTATCGTACTCACATCACGGGTCGCTCGAATTGATGGCCTAATTTAGGTTTAGGGTTAAAAAACTTTATTTCCTATTTGTCTAAGAATTTGCTACTTTGCTTGTAATTGGAATAAAAGCAGAATTACAAAGTCAACAGTGACGGATTTACCTGCAGGCTACGTACGCTGCAACTTAAGGCGGTAGATTTTTCGCGGCGACAAATTTGGGCATCTTTTTTCTCACAGTCTTTGTAATTTCATTGTCAAATAAATATATCATTATTATAATTGTGTTGTATGGATTTCCATAGTTCAGTAGGATCGCAAGTATGTAAATCTTCCACTGCCTGACGTAAATACTTAATACTTAATAATAGGCTTTGGTTCAAGTAGTAGTAGGTTCATGCTTACTTGCGTAAATGAGAATTCCAACCCAGATACTGCGAACATGATCTCAGCAACGGAGACCAGTAGGTACTGAGGTACGATCCAGGCTAGGTGCAGCTCGTTGGGAGGGTTGGGTGCGTGCAGTACCGCAGCATCTAGTCTGCCCAGCCGCTCGCGAAGGCACAGGACGTACACGCCGCCAGCTCGGAGGTAACCCTCACCGGAGCCCGACATCTCTCCATCCGCACTTAACGCACGCCATCTAAATCTATTTAATAATATTAAAATAAGGTGTTTCAGGTATTTACAATATATGGATTTGGCCTCTGGAACCCTCACTGGTAAAAGTAAGTTACTCTTTATTCTTTTGTACAAAATAATGCCTCAAAGAAGATTACCATAATCGAAAAGAAGATCATAAACTTATTAAACCTATTAGATATTTATTTCCTATTCTAGTTACCCGATATGAGCGTGTTTAGTCTTGCTTGATGTTGTGTCAATATGTAAGGGCGTATATATGTGTGTTTGATCCATGACTAAGTAAACGTGGGCTTAAAAAACTTACTACTGAAAATTGCATTTGCTGAGTTACAATGAAACGAGCGTTATTTTAAATTAAATTTGATTAACATCTTTATAAAATCAGACTTTACAGTGTTAAATCGACATCCGAAAGATTAGGAAGTAAAATCATATAGATAAAATTGTTTACCTAGGTACTTAAGTATTTTCCGTCAAAAGTCCTTTGGCCAAAAGCATAAATTGTGAATATCATATCACGACTGTATGTTAATAAATATAAACAAAATGTTGTCAAAATTCTCATACTATTAGCGCTTTTCATAAAAAAAAATAAGCCTAATTTTTGTTTGCTTCATTATAGTTAAATAATATTCATTTTAAACCTATTTTTTTAATGAAAGATATCAAAGGTGATTTGAATGGTAAATAAGAGTTCCACTTTGATTTAAAACGCCGGACATATTGGTGTGGGCACCGTTTGTGACATTCCGTCGTCAAACTCGGTCACGCCATCGAAACGAACAAAGGAACAGTACATTCCTCGTGTTTTAACCGATTTTTCAAAAAGGAGAATTTTACGGGAATTTAAACGTAGATAGGTACAGTCGAGTTCAATAATATATGAGCATTTCTAGGGTTTCATAACGATGTGACAACTGTAAGTATCATTAAATTGTGGGCAAATTTTGATTCATTAATATGTGACTGCTTTTTTTTTCAATAATATATTTTCAACCAAAAGCACATTATAATATGAACAGTGTAGGATTCACAAATATGTATGCACAGATGAAAACAAAAACAATTCCTGTTCAACTTTAATACGTCGGCATAAAGATGATTTTACTAGCAATCTTAAAATTGCATGGTGAAGGAGTTCGCAACATTATTTGTAGCTGGCTGGATTAATAATTTCAAAAACTTAAAAAAAGCAAACGGGGTAAATAATGGGAACTACTGTCATTTCTGTAACAATATAAACTAGATCTTATTTATTCAGGTATATAATTGACTTTTCATAAAAAAATATGAAACTTAGTCTGCTCAGATATTATTGAAGCCAAGGTGATCACATATTATTGCCTTAAGCATGGTTTATATTACTGAACCGTTCACATGAGGATATATTTTTGATCTACCTATAAGTTGTATAGAATTTATTTGAGCTTTCGAACGTTTACAATATTTTGAACCCTTGGCAATGCCAATAAATTAATGAACTCGACTGTATTAGAATTTTAAAGTCGGTGACCAAAAATTATCTAAAACTAGGTGACCCAGCGAACTTCGTAGATACCGCCATATTTTTGTTTTCGTGAATATTTTTGGAAATTTTCTTCTATAGAAACTTTGTCTTGATAAAACCAAACACAAATAAAAAAAACAAAGATCCGAAAATCAAGTTTCTATCCCTTATAGTTTAGGCCCTGCATTGATATATATTGGCATTCAATTATTAAGTCAGTCAGTCAGCTTTTGCTTTTATATACAGGGTGTAACATGCAAGGTGTAATGCCGGTGCGGGGTGATAGGGGACTACCATACCTATCGATTGGTTACGGTAAATGCTACCGTAACCTATACCGTTTTTATCGCGTTTGCTACACCAGATGTGGGGTTCGCACCTTGCTTAATTTGCTCTTAAAGCCCTATTTTAGTTTTAGTTACTAGTTTGGCAAAAAGGAGACAAGGCCTATGCCTAACAGTGGGTTGAGATGAAGGGAGTTACTATGCTGACAGCAAACGGAATTCCCTGACATTCTGGTAGCATCAAAATAATCACGAGCTCAGGCAACCTTACTCACTCGCAGAAACAGAACTATTATTGTTGCACTGCGGCCTTCGTAAGGTACTTCCCCAGTCAGGCAGGTCAATTTAAGCGGAAACCTCTAACACTAAATTTGCGATTACAAGTGAACAATTTTCTACTAGATTTTTTGAACTAGTGAACAAGTTTGTCCTAATAGATATAGGTACCATATTCTCGCACGTTAAGTACGTATACAATATGGAGATGATAACACGACAATAAATAAAAAGACGAGCCCATACCATTTAGTTAGTTCAAGAGAGTATTTTGACTCTATTATATAAGTCGTAACATCAAGTTTTTTTGAAACAAACTAAATAGCACAAAACATATAAGATTTGCGTAAAGATTTATTTATATTTAAGATTGGTGGAGGTCTTTTAAGTGGCGAGTTGGCAACATGTGTATATACTTATGTTTCCGGTCTTTCATCTTATCTGTGATAGCCTAGTAAACAATACATCATGTTGAAAATAAAAAAAATGGAAAATAATATCCTGTGTCCAAACTACTAAATAACTACTATGTTTGATTGATTTTTGGTATACAGACTTAGAATATCATGAGTTATACTGTGTTTAATTCATTGTCGTGTTATCATCTCCACATAGTATATTGTACTTACTTGCCCGGCTGTAAGCACATGTAAGCCGATTCTCCGATGTGGTCGACTGGAGCGTCGGACACGTAGTAAATATCGCTAAGTCTTTTCTCCGTTTCCACAACTATTGAAACGTTTTTGCTAGGTCCAGTGTCGCCGACGTAAACGACCCTGAAGAATTGAAATATACATTTAATCGCAGTAACTGATACTGTACCCAAGTACAGTAATAAATATAAATAATATGAATAAAAGAAATACAAAATTGGCATTAATTTAATTTCTAGATCCTATGATTCATGCATTCATTGATAGAAAAGAAAACATTTTTCAATAAGCTTTAATTGAATTCTGAATGGTTGCAAAAGTTGTTCGCGAGCAGTTTTATTTATCTGGTAATAAACTTTTAGTAGCAGAATTGCACAGTTGTTGATAAGAAAAACACTTCTACAAGTATTCATCTTAAGCTTAATTGGAACTCCGTGAATAAATTCACAATCTTCATTCGCTTTAGGGAGCTGAGCAAAAGGTATTGCGTAAATTCCCAAATCAAGAAGGCATTATAGCAACTGGCAGTTGGATTTGTACCCGGTCGATGCCATATGGTCTTCCTCTATTATCTGGGACCTGAAATATATCGGCGAAAGGTAGGTGCACATGAGAGCACCTCTGCCTAACCGTTCGGGTACGACATGCGTGATGATATTGTTAGATATGTATGTATAATTGTATATCTTACAAACATAGAAATCCATTCAAAAATTTGTGTAGACTACCTTTTTCCTGTTACTTCGTCTGCGAACAATTAGTAATTTTATCCAATATGCTTATGTATAACTATATTTAAATGCAACAATACAGGTATCATAAAAATCTACAGCAGTATGTTCCTAGTAACTTGGATGGATGATTTCATTTTAATAACGCCTTGAATTTATACTATTTTTGCGGATACTTACAGAGGTAGGATCACTTTCCACCTACTATTTAGATACGTATTGAATTCAATGCAAATATAAGAGCATCCATGATACAATTCACTCAATTACATGAAAAACAAACAAACTTCTAATCTATGTGAAATACCTGAAAATTGCATATTTAACTAGAGTTTATTTACTGTACAGTACATCGTTATGAATGTACTGATTGGCTTGTATTTTTTTTACTAAAACGGCAGAGTATCCGCTCAATATATTCCGTTGCGAATTGAATAATTTCAAAGTGTAGATTATTATAATGATTTATAAGAGCTTGCGCTATGTTAATAAACTGAAACTCAATGCTGGATTTGAAGTAGACTACTGTCTACTTCTAAATTACCTGAAATTAGTATGTCAGGTATTTTTTTATGGATTTATTTTGTGAAATCTACAGCTAAGCATACATTAAATAGCAATAGTTGAGATACAGAAAGCCAATTACAGATTTTCGCAGATTAAACATAGTTTACAAAACTGTTAGTGTTAAACAGTTTAGGCAAATACGTTAACTTATTTGACTAGCTGAGGGTAATGTAAGTAGGTACATAATTATATCTAATTGACATTTTGTATTATAACTACATTTTTTTTACTGTATCATCATCAACTCATTTACTAGACTAGCGCCGTGGGCATACCACGCACCTAGTTGGGGTTGGCAGATTTTAACCGCCACGCCATCGAGGAAAACTCTCAGGCATGCAGGTTTCCTTACGACGTTTTCCTTCACATCAAAAGTCATTGGTGCGTGCGTGCGTGCGTGCAACTCGACACCTTTGACATTGCCCCATCACTAAGTTATTACAACTTTTAAATCTTTTAGTAATATATACATATTTGAGGTAATTGGACTGAACATTTACCTAGTGGTAATTAATGATTGATTCGCCCAACCACGAATAGGATATTACCTCTTATTTAATTTTAATTAATATTAAATATAAACAGAGAATTTTTAATACATCACACAAAAACCGCTTAATCGAAATTCAGTTCCCCACATTTATAACGAGTTTGAAAGCAACTAGCAAATATTTGATGTACTGCACTAGTTGAAAGGTAACTACATCATTCACATATGTATAAAATACTATTGAGCAAACATTTAGTTGTTTGTTTGTGAATGCACGTATTTATTTGCTTAAAACTTCATTGATCATATTTTAATTTTTAGATTTTATAGTCTATGTTTTATTTAAGCTACCGTATTTGTCATTCAATTCTCAAACTTGGTTGTGTGAATTGAATGACAAATGCGCTAAAGTTCAGGGTGCTATTATTTTGAGTTTGTACCGGTTCAATTTCAAACGTATTTTGAAAAAAAACTTTTTTTTTTCTTTGGAACATGACTAGAGATGTAAACATACCGTATAATGCCAAATGATCAGGTATTTTATTGGTATTATACAATAAACTACGGTATTATTTGTATTTTATTTTCTAATTGTTAAATTAAATTTTCATAGATTTTTCAAATATCATTGGTGACTGCTAATCATGTCACTTCCCCAATGAACTCTGGCAACGTTACTCACTCGCAGAACAGAACTATTGTTGTTTCACTGCAATTGTATATAGAGCCGAGGTACTTCCTCAGTCAGGCAACTCAATTTCAGTCAAAAATCTCGCTATGCCCTACCTCTAAAAAAAGCTGCCCTTCTCCCTGCATTAAATAGCCCATCCCTTGCTCATGTTGTTTTTAAAAGATATAATAACTAGATAATATGTAAAACACATAACGAATAATACGAAAAATACCGTATTTTATGGTATAATACCATAGTATACGGTAGTTTTCGTATTATACCAAATATAATATAATACAAATGGTATAGACTCTAAACAGGACAGGTGTTTGGTGTAGTACTATATAGTATAATTATGTAATGTAATATATAATATACCATACATTGATACCGCAATTACTTTAAGTAGCTACCTAAGTTGTTCTCAATCATATATATGCAAGCGGATTTA
This sequence comes from Craniophora ligustri, assembly GCA_905163465.1. Taxonomy (NCBI): domain Eukaryota; kingdom Metazoa; phylum Arthropoda; class Insecta; order Lepidoptera; family Noctuidae; genus Craniophora; species Craniophora ligustri. The sequence goes on along the minus strand of LR990954.1, from coordinate 10,731,070 downwards.
CGAGACGTTTTTGTCGACTTGCCGTTTAACACATATTGCATTCAATTGAATGTTTCTCTAACGGGTATGATAATACGTTTTTACGTAACACGGGTCTTCCTTTCAGCTGTAACTTTTTCCTAAGCGATTTGAGACAAGCCGTCCGCGTCGTAGTAATAAAAGCCAGGTGTGAAAAGAGATTCGACGATGCCACGTCCCAAATATTCTTGCCCATCCGCCTTCAGCCTTGTGATATCGAAAGGCTAACATTACCGCACAATCAGGCTAATTTTATTATATATTAGTCTAATATCGTGCAAGATTTAATTAAACTTAAACTTACACTAACATCCATTAAATTAATGTAATCTAAATTCCATAAAACGTGTTTTAAGATAGCAATGGCTATATTTTCTTCACTGGATTATTTGGTTACATCATATTACCCGATTATTATTAGTTTATTTCTCTGTAACTTAGATAATTAGATACTCAATAATTTTTCACTGTTTTTTAATATCGTAAGGAATGGTCAACAATAGATATTATTCCTTTTTTGTAAGTGACTGTGTTCCTTAATAAATAAATATGTAAAAAAGAAAAAAAACTTAGTTACTTATGCAGGGATCGTAGCGCGTGGATTTCTGTAGTATCTGCCTACACCCACGAGAAAAGGCGTTAGTGTGTGTAATTATGTATGTATGTATGATGTATAGATACTTACTTTAACTTAGGCTTGCCAGTCAAAGACTTCACGAACGGGTTTGGGTCCATGAAGTACAGCCCTATCTGATCGTCTGAATTTTGTCCAATCACGACCGGCATAAACTGAAAATTAACGAAATATTGTAAATATTGTGGCTTACAGTAGTAACACTAAATAATTAATATAGGGTTTACGAGGTAAATCCAATTTCTGATCATTATTATGATTGTTTTGCGATAATAATCTAGGTTCTCAGTTACGCTTTCACCATTGGTTCTGCGTGACGGAACCTCTTATTTATTTGAAACTAGCTGTGTGCCCGCAATTTCGTCAAAATTAAAACTATTTTAAACTATAAACGATTACCGAACCGTTATTAAAGGCTGCTTTTTGTAGTAAGAGTCCTGCCCTGGTTCGAATCTCGGTAAGGGCAATGTGTGTGTGATGAGCATGGCTATTTTTATGTATTTACAAAAATAAATGTGTGTATTTAAGGTATCAACCATCTAGTATTCCTAACACAAGGCTCGTTACTTAGCTCAGAAATAGATGGCGCTGTGTTATAAATTCCGGATATGTTTATTTATTCTATCTCCGAAGTTGTAACGTCTCATTATGTAAAGTTTCATTACAATCGCTTCATTAGTTAATCGCGGAAATATGTTTTCCGCGATTAGCGTGACATTGGTAAGCCCACTATAAGAACACTTAATAACAATTTTCAACCCAGTTCCTTGAGGGAATTTAACCGCGACTACACCGACACCGATCTTTTTTCTTTAATTCTATACTATTAACTAGCTGGCCACCGCGGCTTTGCCCGCATGATATATAGATAAAAAGTACCCTATGTATTACAACATAAAATACTATCACGCCTGTCGTCCCCGAAAGGTTAGGCAGAGGTGTACTAATGTCTACCCACGTTTCGTCGGTATGTTTTAGGTACCTACCATGTAATAGGGGGCGAGCCTTTGCCATCAACCGGGCACGAATCCAAACTCCGAGCTGCTACTGAGAAATTCGTAAAAAACCCAATAACACTTTGCTCGACCTGGGAATCGAACCCAAGACCTCTTGCACGGCAGTCGCACTGTACGACTACTATGTATTAATCCAGGTAATAAACTGTATGTATGCTAAATTTCATGCGAATCTGTGAATTGGTTTTTGCGAGAGAGAGTAACAAACATCCATACAAACTTTCATATTTATTTTATACACCTAAATACAATTCGTTTATTAGAATAGTATAGTATTATTTTAAAGTCTGCCTCGTTGGTCTAGTGGTCGTAAAGTGCAACTGCTGAGCATGACTAGGGTTCGATTACCAGTAGCAGCTCGGCGTTTGAATTTGTGCCCGGTTGAAGACTCGTAGGCTCGTCCACTAGTACCTACACCTCTGCCTAACTCTTCCGGGAGACGTGATAGTATGTATATTTTTAAAGTTACTAATTTTAATACCTAACCAATTTGATGAATATTGGAATCAAACGCTATGAATCGAATTTCTGTCAGGCAGTAACGAACTGGGTAGTTATTAGGTTTTATGTTTTATTGCTTCGTGTAGTTCACTGTTTTATCAAAACTCAGTTTCAAATCAAAATCCCGTCGTCCATTTCGTTTTGCCAAACCCTGCTCAATATTTCACGAAAATATTGTAATAGTTTTGAAAACAAATTTCGCCTCTTGTTTTAATTGGGTTTTACCTTCAACAAGCTTGGATAAAATTCTAAATTTATCATTTTGTCATGTACCTACATACAAAGTCTTAACTTTAGATTTTAAACCAATGTTTTTTGCTTAGTATCGAAAAGTTTATTCACTTTTTCTTCTCGATTATGAAAGAGTAAAAGCTAAAGCTTTGTCTCTGAATACAATAAAGATGTATTAAAAAACCGGTAATGTCAGAGTAAGGGTCGCGCACCGAGAGCTCCATACTCAATCTCTTGAAGAATAAATAAGTTAAATAATTTAGTGAATATAATATGCATTGCGTTTGATGACAAAGTTTGAAAGTTTTGAAAACTCTTCAGTAATCTACTTAGTGTATAATTGAAAAAACTGTACTGATATTAGACTCATAACTACAAAGTAACAATTACGGGTATTCTTTGATTTGAGGCACGGCACCACGTAATATCATCATCATCATCATCATCATTAACAGCCCACATTCGTCCGCTGCTGGTCGTACGCAGGCCTCCCCTAGTGAACGCCACAGAGCTCAATCTTCGGCTCTTCTCTAATAAAACATACCTAATACTAATTGAAATAGGCTTTGCATTTAGCCCCCGACTGATTATATTCCGCTAATTATATTTAGTAATTCAATGTTTTTAATTTTAGCAGCTGATTTCTTCGCTTCTGGTCCTTTTCAACTCATAATACTAATTTCCTCCCTTTGCGTTTTATTCCTCCCCTCGCTAGATGGAGCTGTAAAAATCCTTGCTGAATCGCGCTATGGTTTCGTTACACGCCCTGGTGTATAGTCTCCGCCGAGCTAGCCCTCAGTATTCGCTTCTCTGGGTAGGTTAGCCGAACCTTAAGAATTTTTGAAAAGTCTCTGCTTTCAGAGATTTGAAAACTATGACAAAGTGCAGGTTCCCCTGAATCTGTAATCGTTAGAATTACTTACTGTTTCTTTTCTGCAACAAGGAAACAAAGCACGGCCTTATGTAGGTACATAAGTATGTAAACTAGTATGAACAATCAATTCGAGTTATGCAGATATTAATGTGTTTTTTTGAAAATGTTTATCCTCCATCCTTTTACATTCAATACACACATTTTTACTAATTATTCACCTTCTGAGAAGTGAAGGTGAATAATTAGTAAGTAGTTATTAATATTATTAATAACTGAACGTATTCGTTGGATATTCTTTATGACGCGTCATCATAAATAGACGTCGCAATTGCAAGATGAGTAGTGTATTCCTGTGATAGTTAATTAACATGTTTTGTTAAAGTTACCATTCCAGCTACCGTCTTCAAGTCATCCTTCGCAATATGTTTTCTCATCACCCTTCCTGCGCAGTTCAAGGTGCAGGTGGCGGTCACAGTGAGGGTATGATGTGGCAATGGTATCATGAGGGCGGTGCCGTGTTGTTCCACCGACGCTATGCCCTCACCACGAATGGCCACATCGACGGGACAAGCCAGCGTGTTCATTATCACTAGCCCTGTTTGGCGATGTCCTGGGACTTGGAGTGTGGAGCGCTAAAAACAACTCAGCCATTGCATTATAAATATAAAATTAGCTTCTGCCAGCGGTTTCGTCTGCGTAAAATTACACATTTTAGTATGTACGTATGGATTCGATTTACTAATCCATCTGTAGTTGCTAAGCGTGAGCCATTCTCGGTATGAAACTACAAGATCGAGTTCGCAATAAAGAAATCTGACGAAGGACAAAGGTCCGAGACGTCGGCAAATTATGGGGCTCAAATGGAGTTGGGCGGGACACATGGCGAGGAGAATAGATGATAGGTGGCACAAAGCGCTCACTGAGTGGTGGCCAAGAGGCCATAAGCGTAGTGTTTTCAGCTGCAAATTAAAGTTCAAAATTTGTACCCTTTTATTTTAGTACAGCTCTACCTTATTACTTGAGGGATACATGTGTGAATGCATTTAATGACCTTACACAATTCCTGATCCATATTTTGACTTTTGAAATGCGAACCAACAGACAGTTACGCTTCGTAGCATTTGTTCGAGTAAAAACAGCATCCCTTTTAAAATGTTTATGAATTACGGAGTTTTAACGTAATACCCACAAACACAAATACGAACTGTCTCCTTGTTCTATTAGTCGTATGCGTGACTGCTGAGCTAGAGGTCTTGGGTTCGATTCCCAGGTCGTTACACTGTTATTTGTATTTTTTTATGAAATTCTCAGTTTGAATTCGTAAAACGACGAGCGAAATATGGGTGTACAGTACGTCTTGCATTACGACAGGCGGAATGATACCGACCTCTATCCCAATTTGTAGAATACCAGCGGACACAAATGCCAGTGCCGCGAGCATGCCGCCGATGAACATCTTCTGTAGTGGCGGCATGTCAGGCAGTAGCGGCCACGCTCCGCCAGGACACACCGGTATCATCAACAACACCATTGCAGGGTTCATCACTTGCAATTGGTCCGGCATCAAAGTCACACCAAACACCTCGCTTCGTAACCTAGATGCTTGAAAAGTCCAGCGGGAACCCTGAAAGCAGTAATAACAAAACCCTTAGAAAGAACACGTGGTAAGCTAACAATAGTAGAATATTCGGGAAAAAACCGGGATATCAATTTAATTTGATTCGACGACCATCGGGTCGTCGCGTCGCCTCGTGCCCAAATATTTTTGTGATGAAAATAGACATTTTGCATGGATATTTCTATGTATAATATGTTTGTAACTACAAAAAAATCTATGTAGTAGGATATTTAGTATATCTACTATCAGTAACAAAAAATATGTCCATAACCATCTAAATCGGTTAAGAAGTTAATGCGTGAGGGGGTAACAGACAGACCTATACTTTCACATTTATAATATTAGTATGAATTCTGTATTTTTTATACCAAGGCCGTTAGTTAACGTTTCCTGCCCACCATCATACCATGGATACCCGTGTTTCCGAGTTCGCGTTACAGCAATCAAATGCGACAGCGCGGCTTTTCAACGTGCCGTGCATTATCAGAATTGAGATTAACCTGACCTTTTTGAGGGAGACCTTATTTTTTTTTAATAAACTCCACCTGGGTAAATTATGGGACACGTACATTGTCACAAAATCCCCACTTTGCCCTTCCCTGATATCGAATAAGAGCCGAAAGTAAAGCATAATCGTGTATAGAAAAAGATAAGCAAAAGTAGCAAATTTTAAAGGAGGATTTCGTCTTGTTATAAACTCTTGAGCGCATGAAAACAAAACTAAAACTTAAATGTATAGTATCCTACAATGTGGCTGATATACTTGATGGTGACAGGTACTCTAATCTAACGTAAGTATACGCATAATCGCTTGGGAGCTATGCCTGTCTTACGCTCCATTGGAGTTGAATGTAGGATTAGAAACACCCACAAACAGTGTAGTGATAACTGCCTGAGTAATAGTGCAGCTAGATTAACTTGTTCAACGTGAAAGCTCCATTAAAGTTACCCATGTATATGGTAAAGTCAACACGAGCTGTGTGCCAGTTGCCTATGAGGTAATCAAGTAATTGTTTTGTAGTGTCAATAAAAAATCAATATGGATTCGGCTTCCTGAATTCATTTTTCAAAAACTTGTTAATGTTTTTAGTCTCCACGAATTCTTTATAGTCGAATATACATTTGTATAATTATATCTTATACGCGTCACGTGAAACTGCATTATTCTCATGTTAATTTTACTCAATATTAGGTATAATAATATTTTCATAAATTTCATTCGCTTAAAATATCTATGGAGTTTATTGCCGGCTTTTCCATAAGACTTACTTGAAACCATGCAAATGTTTTGACAATTCAAAAGTAAGTACGTGTAATATTGTTTTTAACTGAAATAAAGCATTTGAGTTAGAATTATTAAAGTGAGGTGACATAAACTCACACAAATGCACTCACAATCACGCAGAAACAACATTTTAGACAAATAAGTACTACACATGCTTCGAATGTTCCAAATCATTCATCAGTCATTTAAATCCGACCCATAACACAAATTCAATCTTAGTTTGTGTTTCCGAGTTCAACATCTATGGAAATTGTTTGCCAACAAACTATTATTATTATTGTAAACCAAAATATAGATTAATAACAGACCTGTTGATCAAATAGCGACCAGAATATAGGTACGGGTAGGTATAGGTAGAGGATGGAGAACACAACCTTCATGTCAGCGACCAGTTTCTCCCCGTACTTCTCTATGGCATAGTCCAGCCAGTGGTCGCGCGGCAACCCATCCACCTCAGAGTTGTACTTGAAGCGCTTACAAATGGCGTACTGTAGAACAAACATTCGACTCATTATAGTTCTAGCTTTTGCTCGCGACTTTGTCCGCGTGGAATTGGTAATTTTATCCAGTCTGCTTTCTCAAATTGCTTATTCATTTCTACATGACAAACTTCCACCCCCTTTTCGCTCTTTTAAGGGATGGTCTCCGGGACAAAAAGTACCATATGTTATTTTCCAGGACTGAAGCGATCTTCATACAAAATTTCATCTAAAACCGCTTACCCGCCGCTTAACCGCAGTGCGTCTGTCTCAACAGACATACGCATATCTGCCTGATGGTAAGCGGTTACTTTAGCCTCATTAAAAACATTTTTACTCTTTTTCGAAGAACTCCATACTGTAGTTTGTAGTTCCCGGTACAGCCTAATTGTGCGTGGTAGTATGAAATTGTGTGTGAAATGAAAATGATTTTATGTATCAAATCGTATTTGTTGTGCGCCTAGGTTCGCCTTTTCCGAAAACTGTTTAATTACAGAGATATCTGATATTTGGATCCATTAGGACCAAGTCAATGTTTGTTAATACATATAAATGATTACGATGCAGCTAGAATTATGGTATTGATTATATTTATTAGTTTATTTGGCGTAATGAACATTGCCTATCACTGTGTACACTTTTTATCAGCGTGTGGCTTTCGAATAATGTAATGTTTTTTTAGAAACCTATAGAAACGGTCTAGGTTTCTTAAAATAAGTTACTTTTCAAGAATTCCTGATGAAAATAGATAAATATGAAAAAAACCAGCTGACCCAGCAAACGTTGTATTGCCTCATTATAGAGGTTGGTTGTAGAAGATTGAAAATTTAAGGTGGTCTAGTGGTTCGAGTACCGGACTGCTGATCACGAGGTCGTGGGTTCAATTCCCACGGGACACAAATATTTATGTGATGAATATAAGTGTTTATGTTCGTCTGGGTGTTTCCTATGTATTAAAAGTATTTTTTGATGCCAAGAGATAAAAAAAATACAAAAAAAATGTTTTGTCATAATGAAAGAAAAAAAGGTCTGGTGAGGGTCATCCTTATCACCTAGGGGTGTAAAAAATACCCTACGACCGATTCTCAGACCTACCAAACATACATACAAAATACCATAATAATCCGTCAATCCGTTTCGGAAGATTTCAGCGACAAACACTTTGATACGAGGTTTTTATATAGGTACTAGCGTCCGCCCGTGGCTTCGCCCACGTGGTAGGTTCATAAAAAATAGCAACACCACAATTGATCAATATCAGTTCAATCGTTCACGCGTGATGTCTTGACCAAGGGAAATAGGGATTCATTTTTATATATATAGATAGATAAGAAGATAGTGCTTGTATCCAAACGCAGGAAGGAAGAAAATATCCCAGGGATTTTATTCGTTCGTGGTCCATCAAAACATTTCCTAAGAACGGCTTTAGTATTTAGCCTCTTCAGGTAGGCCTAAAGAGGTCCAACGGCCTATCATGTCTTCCCGATAACTGTTTCAGTAACGCTAATATCGAATGCGATATTGATATTAACCGCTGATAATTAGGTATACAACGTAACATCAAATTCATGGATTTGCGTATACATTTAAAAAGCAGATACAGTATTTTTTTTTTTTTGTATTTCCATATGTTGGTCGTAATGACAAATCCCTAATAAAATAGATTAAAGTTCTAAAATGATGAAACAAAAAAAGATAGTAATTTCAAATTACGCTTCCTATTTCAATATAAAAATTTAGCATATTTGTTGTGTATGTTTTACACATTTCGTTGACAAAAAAAAAACCGGACAAGTGCGAGTCAGACTCGCCCACCGAGGGTTCCGTACCTAATGTAAATATAAGATCATCAAAGTGGGCGCAGAGGATATCTTAAACGAAAAACGAGCCTATAGGTATAATATAAGCTGTTTATTATAATGAATTATTTATCATCAAGTTGACATTTTTAAAATAGATTTAAGTTGTAACTGTTTTTAAAAGGACGCTAAAATCTTAACATAGCAAGTTTTGGAGGAAACTTGGATTGAAATCGTTGGATCCTGCAAAAAAAGACGGCACCATTTCAACTTTTCAATATTACTTACCTAGTCCGTTTCGACTAGCCTTTATATAATTTATGTAATATTCTTCAATTGCTTTTTAAGATAAATTGTTCGATAGGTACCTACCTATTTTAATTATTAATAGGTATTTTAGGTGAAGTTTACTTTAACGTTAAAATTTGACGTAACGTATGTTTACGACCCACTTAGTCCAGCGGTAGTTAACACTCCTTCTGTGCTATGCGTCCCGGGTCGAATCCCGGTAGGAACAAATGTTTGTGGGATGAGCATAAACATTTGTATCCGATTCATGGATATATCTATTTATAATATGTATGTATTTACAAAAACACGTATACCTATATGTAGTATATCAACCAACTAGTATCCGTAATACAAGCCTCGTTGATTAGCTCGGAACTAGATGGCGCTGTGTCATATAGTCCAGAGATATCATTTATTTATTAATAAGTACAAGACACTTCAGTTGGTAGGTACCTGATGCATACTCCTTGTAGAGTAAGATCCCAGGGCCGCCAGACGTCACGTATTTTCTGACGAACCAAATGTGGGTTATTGAGTAGTGCTAGTATGTACTAAGAACGCATGCCTACTAGCTAACTTGCCTAGTGGGCCAATTTTCAGGTATCAGGTAATCAAGGTACATACAAATATTACTTACCTCACGTAAATTCTCCAAGCTGATTTTTACGTATATTGTAGGCAATATCCTTAAAAATAAGTCGCCAATACTCCCAGACACTTTCCGTCGGCCGTATGGAGGGAAGGAGGTGTGAATCCCTCCATTTGAAAAGGAGGATCCTCCGACCAGGCGAGGTGTTGTGCCTGGCGGGCTACTGCCCATCGGTTGATGTTGGGTGGTTGTATATATGCAATCTCGCGTGCAAATGTCACTTGCGCGATGTAGGATTACTTGCGTCATCGCGCTGAGTTCGTAGTTCTTATGTGGCGAGATAGATGTCGCTACATCACTCCCCTCCGAGACCGGAGGTCGATATTCTTCTGATGAAGATGATAGAGTCAGCGTTGTTTAGTTGTTGCCAGTGCCAGGTGTGATGTTCCAGTGAGTCGGAACAGGTTGCCGCGTAGTCCGCAGTGAGTCGGGACTGTGTTGCGGTGAGTCCACGGTGAGTCGGGACTGTGATGCTGCGAATGCCTCAGTGAGTCGAGGTGGTGCAGTGATGCGTAGTGGCTGGCTGCTGCGTCGACCAGGAGAGAGAGTGGCTCTGCTAGATGACCGGCCGAAGTGCAGTGTGCTGTGCCAAGTTGCTGATGCCGGCTGAAGGTCCTGGACCAGGCATGTGCGTCCGCTACAGGCGTGTGGTCAGGGTTGAAGCCGGAAAGGGTGCTGGCTGGCAGGGTGATGCGCTGGAGAGTGCTGTGAGGAGTGATGAAGGCGAAGCTGCTGGTCATCGAAGGTTGCGTTGATGTTCAGCTCGGGGTCACCAATATGGAGGGAAGGAGGTGGTGATCCCTCCACTGGAAAAGGAGGATCCTCCGACCAGGCGGGGTGTTGTGCCTGGCGGGCTACTGCCCATCGGTTGATGTTGGGTGGTTGTATATATGCAATCTCGCGTGCAAATGTCACTTGCGCGATGTAGGATTACGTGCGTCATCGCGCTGAGTTCGTAGTTCTTATGTGGCGAGATAGATGTCGCTACAGGCCGTATTGCTTTGCAGACGCTTTAAAGCTCCCGAAGGAATTAATTAACTTCACGTAAATTATGATGTTCCATTCTAGTAAAAGGTTTCAAAATAGTTGTGACAGATGACAGACCGATCATAGGAGCCAATCATCCCCCTTAATTCAATTTTAATGCCACTGTGGGTACAATATACGTAAAAATCAGCTTGGAGAATTTACGTGAGGTAAGTAATATTTGTGTGTACCTTGATTACCTGATACCTGAAAATTGGCCCACTAGGCAAGATAGCTGGTAGGCATGCGTTCTTAGTACATACTAGCACTACTCAATAATCCACATTTGGTTCATCAGAAAATACGTGACGTCTGGCGGCCCTGGGATCTTGGACTATTGACACCGTTGCCGAGCAACGTTGTTAATTTTGCAGCTTGTCATTATAAAAATATATTCTTTATGTAAAGATGATTAATTTCCATCTTCTATTTAGGATTGTGTTTAGTTACAGAATTAAATAAATAGTTTATGAAAATAAATAAATAAATTAGATAAATAAATAGTACCTTTATTTATCTTATAAAGGACAGTACCTTGACAAATGGCATTAAAGATCTAAATTAAAAATATATTTTATGAAACAGACAATTAACTTTTTGTCGTGAGATAGTTTTTTGAATAATAATTAGTACTTTTTAAGTTTCCGATTAAAAGTATGCCATTTTTTTGTTATCGCCTGTCAATACTAGGGATGCCCATTTTTTTAATGTGTATAATGGGACTACCGACCAACATACAATATAATGAAATATGTAGATTAACTATTGATTGTTTCATTTACCTATCTTATTTTCATTGAAAATATGATGAACAATGATATTGTTATTTGTTTTATTTTCATTTATTTTTGATATCATAATTGGTATTGTTTGGTTTTAAACGTCTTATTACACCAACATTTTATACGGAAATCGTATTAAAATCTTTATCAGGACGTTGTACCCGTACTGATTAAGATTTTAAACAATCGATTCATCTTATTTGATATTTTTAATATTAAAGAAATTGACATTTTATTTTTATGTTCAAAATTCAGGCCAAAACGCTCGCTGGTGTTATGGCGTCTGCCTTTGAAGTCATTTCTATGCGTGTCAACACTAAACATTTATTAGGTGCTTATATATTTTGCGTGTTAAATATGAACTCTTAATTATATAAGCGGCACGCGGCCCCCCAATGCAATAATAATACATCAATTACAACTCTCAACAAATTATATATTTACGTTCCACACAAAAAAATAATTATCATAAATAAATTATAAAATTACTGGAATACAATACTTGGCTGTATTGCCTAAATTCCTTTGCCTTATCCCTAAACGGAAGTAAAAATCAAACAATCAGTACTCGACGTATGTATTAAAAACTGACACTATTTGACTTATCATGGCGGATTGCTGTATTTCGTAATTTTATTTTACTTAATAAATATATTTATCAATGAGATTGATAATATATTAATAATGCGTCGAAAAAAATAAATTAAATTTATTTTGCAATGCGCAAATGAAGCCCTTACATGTGATACCCCATTTGAACTAGTAGCTTCAATTTGAAATTCAGATTCCTATAACAATATTCAGACCCCTATATTTTAAGATCCAAATACAAATGTACAGTTTTGAGATTTTTCCTTGTATTGTTGGTCTATAACGATGTTAAATGCCAAATTTCATAGGTCTAAGTCAACGGGAAGTACCCTATGAGTTTTGATTCCCTTGAGCGTGTCGAAAAATGCGTTTTTTGCTGATTAAACGGCCGTATCTTTTTTTTGCGTAAACTTAGAAACTTGATTCTTTCACAACTTGATGGGACCGTAGACTTGAATATACAGTTTAAATTTCAACTCGATAACTACACCTATTTCTGAAATAAAAGGTCTTGACAGACAGACGGACAGACAGACAGACAGACAGACGGACAACAAAGTGATATTATAAGGGTTCCGTTTTTTCCTCTTGAGGTACGGAACCCTAAAAAACATACATCAATAACATATATAAATAAATGGATTCAATTCTTTGTTCTTTAATAACCTGGCATTTTTAAAACATTTTCGACGTACAAAAATGTTCTAAGGTTTATTTTTATACGTCCAGATAGCTTTTAATAGCATTAGATACTGCAGAGTTAGAGAGAGAGAAACATTTTTATTTTTATCCTTATATCAATTTTAATTATTACTGTCAATGTAACTCCCCAAATACAGCGCTTTAATAATTGTTAAACTGAAAAATTAATGGTCTGAAGTTCTAACCTATGGCACGTACTACTAACCTTATGTTTTTGTGCGTATGTGCTTTTTTATCATTTAAATGCGTGGTCAGCGTTTGACCACAATCTCACCTGATGGTAAGTGACAATGTGGTCCAAGATGAAGCACGCTTACCTAGAAGATTACCTATTCACTCGTGACTTGAAGACCCCCAAATTGTAGTCACCGGGAAATACAGACTCAGGCAACTGATTCCATTTTCTCATGCGCAAACGATAAAGTAAACCATCGTGAGGAAACCTGCATGCTTGAAAAACTTCCTTGATGGCGTCTGAAATCTGCCAACCCGCACTAAGTGGTGTACTATAACCTAATCCCTGTCAAACGAGATGAGGCCCATGCCCAGCAGTGGGACAATAAGAGGGTTGATGATGATAAGATGAACTTCCCAATATTCTCCTAATATATCTGGAACTGGAATGTTGAGCTAAGTTTACACAACATAGGTTTTCATTTCGGTTCTAGTGATAAACGTGTGTTTAGCTAAAGGGTAACACGTGGTTCAATAAATTTACCGCTATTATTGACACGAGCTATTCCACCAAAATATTATCTAAAATAATATTGCTCATTAGCATTAAAAATCTATACACAAATAGTGGTCACTAATGCTCTCTTTATACGGCATTGAAAGGTCTGAAATACCCAAAGAACATCAATCATAACTTATATTCTCTTTTTATAGTCTACTGCGAAAAAAACCTGTGAAAATAGATGTGCACCGCAGTGCGATGATTGATACGTCTTACTCGGAGGCTATTGGCGTGATAAATGAACCCAAATATGGCTCTCCTTAGAATTATAAGGCACATTTATGTGTCATCAATTACCTGTAGGAAAAACATAGTGCAGGCAAGTGGCGTTGATATACAACGCCAGCTATACACTTTGCCGTACGAGTCTCGATAAATTATGCCTTTTTTTAATAGCTAGAATGGATTTACTGTTACTGAAACACTGTGTAATTTACTTTTGCCTTCGCGTTCGAGTTTCTTGTTAACCGACATTCTTTTCACTTTGGTATTCGCATGGAACTTGTCATTAATATAATAAAATACATGAGTAGCAGCATCTAACACTGAATATTTATTTAGCACATAAAGAATTAAAAAAATAAAGCTTTTAGTTTTGAACTTTACTCAAAGTAAACCTACTTACTTTGAGTAAAGTACTACCTACTTTTAAGTGAATCGGATTAAGTAAAATGATTTTAAGGATATACTCGTCTAACTATTTTTAGCTTCATTTCAAGGAGACACTCATTCCTCATATAATCTACCGAAACACTTTCTTTTTCCGACTAGCCTTTTCTCAACTATATCGGGATCAGCTTCCAGTCTACCTAGACCAGTTGAATATCCGTATTTATCACAAAGGGTTTGCCTTAATTGTCAGACCTCCGCAATAAGGATAATAGGGATTTCGGGTTTCTAATTATCATTAACAGTTGTCGACGACACCAAAAGCTGCGGGCTATGATAGCTTAGTGGCATGTCCAGTAGGTTGTGAAAGTGAAAGGTCTTGAGTTCGAACCCAAGGCCACTGACTGTTCGGAACACGCTCGGGAGATTATCTCGATGGCGACTAGAATATTTCGAGGTGGAACTATAGATGGGCAAATTCATCTCAAATGACAGGAGTCCGGTGTTCAGCAGTCGGACAATAATTGATTAACGATTGTCTAAGTTTACGTATGAAAATGAATACTGAAAATTAATGTACCTAGACTCCGAGTCACATAGGGTGTGTGTGTTATGAAATAAAATAATAGGTGTTATAAAAAGTTATTCGCCCATAGATCTCTCGTCATTTAAAATTTTATGTGACGTGTGCTCTCCACGGGCTTTCTAGCTTATAAAAAACCCCTTAAAATAACAATTCTTGTGTGCGCTACTTCTAAGGATTGGAAAACTATGATTTAGGTTTTGGAAAAATTATAGGCACCCGAAAATTGTCTGTTTCTTGTCTTTTCGTTGATGATTTTAGTTAGCAAAAAATCTTACGACAAAATATCTTTCTAGGGATTTTTTCGAAGAAAACACAAACTATGTCCTTCCCTGGGACTCAAACTATCTACATACAAAACTTCATCTAAATTGGTTCCGCGGTTAGAGCGTGAAGAGGCAACCGATAGACAGACATACATACTTTCGCATTTATAACACATACATACACCCCCTCGTTACCCCTATCCCATAGGAGTAGGTAGAGGTCAGAGCTGTGGAAGTGTAGTGGTGTCACCAATGGTCTGAGATGTTAAAGGTCTCGAGTTCAAACCCAAACCACGCACCACTGACTTTTCGGGAGTTATTATTTATTATTTCGTATTTATCACATGCTCAAACGGTGAAGGAAAACATCGTGAGGAAACCTGCATGCTTAAGAGATTTTCTAGATAGCATGTAATGTCTGCCAACCCGCAACAGGCTAGCGTGGAGGACGCTAGGCTGAAGGCTAAATTCCCTCTCCATTGAGAGGAGGCCAGTGCAGTGGGACAATAATGAGTTGATGATGATGATGATGTAGGCAGAATCTATAGAATGCCACGCGCTACGTCCCCTGTATACCACTTATTTTAAGATTCACCAATTAGATCAGAATCCATAGTCACTTTATATTTCCGACGCCATTGTGGTTGTTAACTCAGGCAGCGCCACAAGTGTTAAAGGTGGGAACTAAAAATAGTCAAAGCGGCGGATAACAACTCGCTGTATTACATTACGCCTAGCCGTGTTGAAGAACGTATGGTGCCGAATACATTTCAGTGGATTGTCATTCAGCCGCATTCAAACCGGCTAATCTTTGAACCACCGCTTTACAAAAAGGCGCTGTTTTTTAATACGGTAGATTATACTATTGGACTGCGACATATAGTTATATCGCTTATCGTAGTTCGTGGCCAAAACTGTTACCAATGTAGAACGAATCTAGAGTAAAAGCCAAGCCATTATTGAATGAGAACTGATACGGTAACAATGTGCTTGTTACCTACGTATAAAAAATATATAAAAACTAACTACACGTTAGAACCATACGCCATCATAAATTGCAATTAATTTATAGTGTGCAGGTGTGAACTTAAAAAATTAAACGAATGAAGGCTTTTGTTGTTACAGAAATCTCTAAGCATATACCAGAAACATGTAAAATACTATATCTAAAGACAAGAGCCCAAAATTAACTCACTCCGAGACCGTGACTATGGATGCTGTAAAGGATCCGAAACGTCGGGTTAAAATAATATTTACATACCGCGATAAAATCCGTAAAAAGTAGTTTTATTTCAATATTATCAATACTGTTAAATTTTTCATACAGCAAAAACTAAGCCTTTAAAACACAGTTCGAGGAACGTAGTACGTGCTACTCAATATTAGGTCCATATTTTTAACGGCGTCCGCGGGAGTGACGTATGTATTTTTTAAATTGTTTATGAGCGCTTGTGAATTGCGCCAACCCATCATTGTATAATCCAGTTTAACTTTCCATTATGTGGGATAAGTGCAAAGAAAACCTTTTTTAATGGCTTGGCTACTGTTTTTAAAGTTACATAGCTAACTACTTTGATAGAGTATATAGACAAATAATTACAATTAATGCAAGTATATTAATAAACGAAGACACACGTCTGTAGAGTTCCTCTGCTATTTAAGGCTTAGTGTTGTCAATACCGAAAATTTTTATATCTATTTTGGGATGTCTAGTAAAAATAAATACAATATAATTATGCTATACTACCTACTCCTATGAGCAGATATTGGCGTATAGGTTTTATACATTCCTAGATACTTGGCAGTAATTGTTTTATTACAATCTTGGAAGAACAGGTGGTATCCTTCTGATTCCCCCGTCCAACCCTGGTTAGCTAACCAAGTCTATTACTACGAAAACGCTATGATAGGGACTGATAGGGTAGTGGAACCAGACGGCGAAGTCAGAAGTTTCGAGTTCGGCCCCAAGAAATGCACCACAGACTTGTGACGCACGGGTGAAGGAATACATCGTAAGGATACCTGCATTTCTTGGAGATTCTCTCGATGGTGTGTGAAGTCTGCCAGCCTGCAGTAAGCTAGGGTAGACTACAGCCTACTCCCTCTCAAATGACCGGAGACTTTTTCCAAACAGTGGGATAATAATTGGGTTGATGATGATTATGGAAATATGTGAACATCCACTCACCCAGGCGCAAGATATAAATTTGAGAGTCACGTTGTTACGAGGCTGTTTTATTCTATATGATGGCTTGCCCGCCACGAATATTACTGTAAGAAAAGCATTTAATATTTATTCTATACTAGCTGACTCAGCAAACGTTGTAGTGCCACATTTTAACAGTTGGCGGTAGAAGAGTGAAAATTTACGGTTATAAATGTTGTTTTATGCCAAATCAAAAAAATACTAAAAATGTTTTGTCAACAAAATTAATAAAAAAAAACTACCAAGTGCGAGTCGGAATCGCGCACAAAGGGTTCCATACCATTGACTACCAACAATTAGTAACAACAGTAGGTATACAATTTAATGAAAGGTAAATTACGATTTACGGTTTAGGATGTATTAAAAAAAACTACTTATTAGATCTCATTCAAACTAATTTTCGGTGGAAGTTTGCATGGTAATGTAGTTCATCTTTTTTTAGTTTTATCATTCTCTTATTTTAGTTACAGGGCGGGCTTTGCACATTTTACCACTTTGGAAGTGTCTCTCGCGCAAACTATTCAGTTTAGAAAAAAATATATTAGAAACATCAATATCATTTTTCAAGACCTATCATAGATACCCCACAATTGGGGAATTTATGAATTATTAAAAACATTTTTAAGTTTCAGTTCGTGGTTTACAGAATACATCTAGCCACCAAGTATCACCAATATAGTTCTTATAGTTTCGGAAAAAAGTGTCACAGCCACTTTTTTCCGATACGGAAAGATACGGACGGACGAACAGACAGACAGACATGACGAATCATTTTTTGCCATTTGGCTACGGAACCCTAAAAAGTCTGGTGAGGAATATCACCGAGGGTTGTAAAAACAGCCGATTCTCAGACTTACCAAATACCCATACATACAAAACTCCATAATAATCCGTTTAACCGTTCAGAGGAGTTCAGTGACATACACTTTGACACGAGAATTTTATATATAACTAGCTGACCCAGGAAACGCTGCTTTGCCACATTATAGGGGTCGGTGGTAGAAGGGTGAAAATTCATTTTAACTAAATAGCAGGAAAACATAGCTTAAAAACAACTAGATAATAAGAGATTCAAACTATATATCTACTATCATACCAAATTTCATCTTAATTGGTTCAGTGGTTAAAGAGTGAAGACAGACAGAAACTCTTTCGCATATTTTATAATATTATAATATATCAAGACGTGTAAACAAGGAAAACGCTATTTGCAACTAACGTCTAGTTACTTTAAGGCACAAGTGAGTAGGTAGTATACTAACTGATAGATATAAGCACAAGCAGAGCCGGGAATCCGAATCCCAGCGCGTAACAGGCATCGTCACCGAAACACATGACGCTCCTGCGCAGCGCTGGTGTCACCACCATACCCATGAAGCCTCCCAGGTTCACCGTGCAATAGAATGTGGAGAAGAACTTCTGTAGTAAGTGGTTCTCTTCCGGAAGACGAAACTGGAAGAAACATTACTACTCGAAAACGAAGATAGCAACTGTTAATCCTTTAAATCGTGTTTTTGGACAATTACGTTTTTATATAATACTAGCTGACCCAGCAAACGTTGTTTTGCCACATTTTAAGGGTTGGTGGTAGAAGGGTGAAAATTTAGGTTTGTATGTATTTTTTAATGTGACATAATAAAAAAAAGAAAGAAATTTAAAAAATGACTAAAAATTAAAGAAAATTGTCTAAAAATTATCACTAAGGGGTATGAAAAATAGATGTTGGCCGATTCTCAGACCTACTCAATATGCTCACAAAATTTCATGAGAATCGGTCAAGCCGTTTCGGAGGAGTACCTACGGGAACGAACATTGTGACACGAGAATTTTATATATAAGACTAGCTAGTCCTTGGGGGAGGTTTACGTCAAGCAGTGGACGTCAATTAGCTTTTATGATGATGATGACGATACTAGCTGTACCCTGCCACGCTTCACTGTGGCACGGATGGATCCAGCACAACCAACCATCAGTCAGTCAACAGTCAGTCATGGCTCCAATGGAAATCCAGTAATAATTCTAATTAAAAAGAACGTATTTTATAGTCGACTCAGACTCACCCCAGGGGGAGGTTATGACCCCCATGGCATCCCCCCTGGATCCGCTCTGGCACCGTGGCAGATTTATATTTATTTATTTTGTATTGCATAAACTCAGAGCATAGACGAGAAATGACGACCAACAAAAGAGAAATGCGTTCTGTTGATCATCACATCAACCGTTAGGCGTCCACTGCCGGACATAGGTCAACCCCGCGTCCATGTTGGTTATCCTGTAAGAATTGGCAATCCCTGCTATTTTTTTGGAAATAATTGTAGTTATGCAGAGTCACCATATACGCCTACATATATATACTAATATAATACTGGTAAAGTGGAAAAGTTTGTTTGTATGAACGCGCTAATCTCAAGAACTACCAGTCCGATTTCAAAAATTATTATTATCAAAACTTTTAGGCTATTCAAAATTAATATGGGGAACTTTTTATACGAACTCTCTTATATGAAGCAGGTGAAGTTGCGCCGGTCAGCTAGGTTAATATATACGTTTATGGTTGTTATAGAGCAAAGTATCGAACCTGGTCCCCTCCGAAAGCTGCTACGCAGGGTTTGATGCCACCGGTACCAGTAGCTATAAGCAACAACCCGATCATTGATGTTGTCCTGTAAATAAATAACATAATTGCGTCAACTGTACCTTTACCTATTAAACTGTTAAACTTAAAGTACAACGTCAATTAAACGACTACGATTTAATAAACCTTAGGCCTAAAAACCCAACTTTTATTATTACTACCCACATTTATCACAATCTCTTAAATATTTGGGTGCTAAGAAAAAAACTTCTATACATACTTATAGTAGGTATTTTGTTCAGTTTTAAGTTCGATGTCGTTTTTGCGTCAAGTTCTAGGGTAAACTTTGAAAGTCTTTAAAGTCCTGAATAGCTACTGCTACCAGCAAGTACCTACACTATTCTAGTAATAATAAAGTTTCATCAAAGTTATCTCAAGGAAAACTCTACCACTCTACTCTGCTTGTCCTAGTTTTATCACGATAATATTTATCACTGCTAGAGTTTACCTAATTCATAACTAAGTTTCACTAAAAATCTGAAACTTTTGAATTATGTGGAAACGTATGTGTATTAACTTTCAATATATAGGTGATATGATGAAGATCAACCAATACTAATAGTCCAAAGTTATAACCACGGTCATGGTAATCCTCAAGGTTACCCATTTTAGTCCCCTTGATTGGGCTCTGGTCTCTTCTCATCTGAGAGAGATTAGGCTATAGTCCACAACGCTAGCAGAAAACCTTCTAGACACGCCTGATGTTTAGCGGTGTCACTTACGCGTTTGTTTGTTTAAAACTTTAGTTTAAAAGCAGACCCACAAAATATGATAAAGACCACAAATATATACAATATAAAATACGTTCAAAACCATGCAGATAACCCTGTTAGGTATATTTATTATAAAGAACTAGCGGCCGTCCTGGTTTCGCACGGATGGACATATTATTTACACCTTAGATTTTAGGCCCCCTGATTGGGCTCTGGTCTCTTCTCATCTGAGAGAGATTAGGCTATAGTTCACAACGCTAGAAGAAAACCTTCTAGACACGCCTGATGTTTAGCGGTGTCACTTACGCGTTACTGACCCTGTAGATACCGTATAGGTTTCTTAAATTAGGGGAGTTCCTAAACTGACAGCACACGGAATTCCGATGCTGTCAGAATAGTCACTACCATAATGAGCTCTGGTAATCATAATCACTCGCAAAAACACAATTTTTGTCGCTTCACTGCGACCTTCTGAAAAGCGGAGTTAGTTGGTAAACTACCTCCGCTTTACTGCTTGTTACGCTTTACTGCTCTGCATGGGCAGACGCAGCTCTATTTGATCGAGGAATCTCGCTATGCCCTACCTCTATAAAAATAATATGAAAAACTGCGCGCAGTCCCAACAGTGTGGTTGATTCACAATCGCATAAACCTATTATGATGATTATAATCATGAATTGTCTTTTGTCCACAGTTCACAATCGATAAGTAAAGCAAATATATTACTTCTTACGTCGCCAGAAACTCATAATAACAGGTAGGTTAATACATACATACCTACCTGTTATTATCAGTTTATTAAAAAAAAGAAAAAACACAACGGTGACTTGTGTAAAATTCTATTTGATATTGGGGCTGGTATAAAAGTGAATCATATATTTTAAATAATTCAGCATTCTTAACAAATGATGATGACTACCCAATTAGTCCAGCGGTAGTTAGCGCTGCCTTCTGTTCTATGGGTCTTGGGTTCGAATCCCGGTAGGGACAAATGTTTGTGTAATGAGCATAAACATTTGTTTCCGAGTCATGGATGTATTTATGTATAATATGTATGTATTTACAAAAAAAAAAAAAGTATATATGTAGTATATCAACCAACTAGTATCCGTAACACAAGCCTCGTTGCTTACCACGGAACTAGATGGCGCTGTGTAATAATGTCGGGAAATATTTATTTATTTAAATACCAATTATAGAGATAAAACGGGCATAAAACAAACTTACGTGGGCGGCAACATCAGTGGAGGTATTGCTGAACAACATGTCAGGACAGTGCCAGTTAGATATATTATTGAGAAATACAAGATCACTCTGAAAAAAATATAACATAAATACTCAACTAAGATCAGATTTCGAAAAGTTTGTGGCTCATGCCTATATTATGTATTTTATTAGGAAAATACATATGTTGTTGAAGTTAGAGATATCAGCCAACTGATTATCAATAATAGTATTGTGTGTAAATAATAAGACAACACTAACAAAGTTAACACAAAATTTTAAATGATCTACGTAGACTATTCAGAAACCTCCAATAAACAAAACGCCTTCTAATATGCTTGTATTTCATATTTTAGAAATCCACGGATCACCCACCGTTTTGGGAGACTTTCCATTCATATAGGTATAAACATAAGCTCCAATAGTACCTACATAACATTATATACCTAAAGCAAAACCGGTTATTCAGGATACCTAATCTCACGAATCACGATTGGGTTACCGACTAATGATTGTTACATGAGACTGTTGTCGCTTGCTGGAACCTCCGTATTTATATTTATTATTAGTCGCTCGTGCGTTATAATATAATATGTACTACGTATGTTATAGTAACTAAATATATCCTATATCCAGTTATTTCCTAGTGCCTATCCATATAACAAGTAATAGAGCAAGTAGGTACCCGTACCTATCAGACATTTGTAAAAAGCTAGAAATTTTCGTTGTGAACTTATATTATTTGTAACAGTTTACACAACCAAAAATACTAAACAAAATAGTGAACTTTTAAGTCACAACATTCGGCGTTAAAATTTTACTTATAAAACGTTTGTTCTGTGTTTCTAAATAACTCTATGTTAATTAACTACAGAGAAATGGCGCTACGTGACAAGTTTTAGTGCAATATTTATACTAATTATGAACTTCACCCAGAAGTCAAAAACAGTTTATAATTTGGACTGAGAACCTTACAATTACTCAACAACTAGCGCAAAAATGCCCCAAGTAGTGAATAGAATAACTAATTTATGCTAACACTAGCGCCACCATTTCTCAACACGGACCTAATAAACTAACAAATAGTGCTCCTAGCGCCTCTACAATCAAGTGGCGAGTAGGTAAAATAAAAGTGATACCATATAAAAAAATCATATCTAATTTGGTAGAAAACTAATAGTTGGCCAGCAACTACATTAAGTGCAGGGTAAATAAATAACAGAATGTAGCAGAAAATGGATGCATATAACGATAATGTTACTTATCACAAACCACAAAGTTCACTAAATAATAGAACAAACTCATCGAATTATAGCGAGAAAGCCATATTTGATACAACGATAAAGATAATGAGTATACAAAATAATCTACATGATAATAGTAACATGATGTACAAATGAATGTCAGTATCAATGATGTCACCGAATAAGTAAAAGAACTAAGTAACAACACAATTAGGGAGCGCACACGAAAGACATGGAGTCCTTTGTTTAAAACTTTAGTTTAAAAGCAGACCCACAAAACATGATAAAGACCACAAATATATACAATATAAAATACGTTCAAAACCATGCAGATAACCCTGTTAGGTATACTTATTATAAAGAACTAGCGGCCGTCCTGGTTTCGCACGGATGGACATATTATTTTTAGATTACATTATTGAAGATTTAGTACGGATCCCTTATTTTGTCTAGTAATAAATTTAAGTAGAGTAAATTCCTCAGAGATAATGTGGCTATCTAATATTTCTAATGATTAAATATCAAGAAATATCTACAAACGTTTCTGCTTTATTATTATAAACGTAAATATAGGTAATACTCCAAAACAGAATATAGAAAGGAAAGAAACGCTTTAATGAAGCGAGCTTGATTTGGTAATAAATTTTAATTATATAGGGGCAATAAATTTACAGACTTTTCCATAGCCTAGCGTATTGGGTTTACACGCCATACCTAAATGATGACCCAATTATAATTGGACTTTTCCATACAATCCATACCATCACGCCTGTCGTCCCCAAAGAGTTAGGCAGAGATGTATTAATGTACACCCACATTTTGGCAGTATATTTAAAAAAATTGGCAGTATTGTAAAAAGGGCAAAACTATTGCCATCTACCGCGCACGAATTGAGACTCTACTACTAATGAGAATTTCATAGAAAGCTTTTCCTATAATAAATAAAAAAATTAAGTACTTCAATAGTTACATCTAAGTACTTTACAAAAAATTTAATGGATTCATAGGTAATTATTAAAGTTGCACATAGGTACCTGTATCTTCCAATAAAGTTGTCAGCCAATATGGCTCCCATTAATGGCATAGTATAACACATCATTATAAATATATGATACACCACTGTAGCTGCGTTCTCGTGAAGACATAACACGTTTCTTAAATACAGCGATAATATGGCTGCAAAGTAAAAATTATAGTATGGTCCATTATACTATAGGGTTAATTTAGCGGTTGACTAGGTACTTTGATCATTGATAAGTATTGATTATACCATTGACACTGTCAATATAGATAATAAATCACCCGGTGATCTGTAACTGCCCTCTGCCGGTACCTCGCTACGCCCATGTACAGGATTCTCCTTTTCTGCCACATACACTATTATCTGTGCACTCATTATATTATACTGAGACAAATGATGATTCAAGATTCTATTTCTAGTGATTAACGGACGCAACACGCGATGATTGCAAAATTTTGAACAGTACTCTAAACTGTTTGTACCAAGCTATATCTATGTATATGTAGCGGGAACAATGCTCTCAAAATCAAGACGTCTCAGATCAAAAAATCAAACATAGGTATGGCCACAAACTGCCATCTTCAAATGCTCTCTGAGTATGCTCAACCACTTATTGTAGGTAACCGTACATATATATATTTAAAAAAAACCTGTAATAGCTTAGTTGTGTGACCAGTGGGCTGTGAAGTCAAATGTCCTGATTTTGATCCCAAAGCTTGCATCAATGACTAGATTATATTCAAAGTTATGTGCACAGTTATCAAGTAAAGGTGAAGTAAAACACCGTGAGGAAGCCTGCATGCCTGAGAGATTCTCTACCACTCCGCACTATACTAATGTTATGGAGGACTCCCAAAAATGAGAAGAGACCCGTGTTCAGCAGTGGGACGATAATTAGGTTGATGATGATGATTTAAGTATTAGGTATCTACGTACTTCTCAATCCACAAAATGAAAATCTTTCACAAAATTCAGTCGCTATAATGCAAAATATCGACGTCGGTTGGCTTTGAATCATTCTTAAAGTCTTAAAATAATAAAATCCCTAAAAAAATACTTAGACAAATAATTATGTATGTACTGATTATGTCAACGCTTCTTTCAGATTAGAATTTTTCGATAGTTTATATTAGTCTATGATTAGAATGACAGAATATAAAGCTTTTTAATTATAAGACGTTTTCTTTTCCTTTTAAGTGTTAGAACTTTTTGTACTTTCTCAGTTCTATTTTAGCTATAATACCTACTATGCACATGGGGGTCTACGGGCTGATATAAAATCTATTTTGTGTCTACACAAGCATAGCAAATCGACGATGACGCCCGATTAGAGCAACGATATTAAAGGCATCGAAGGGTCCCAAATTCGAATCCCGGAAGCGGACATTAGTACCTGCTAGCTTGAACATTTGTACCTGAGTCATAGTTGTTTCTATGTAATGAAAGTTTAAAAAAAAAAATATCTACAGTGGATTTCATTTATAACGACCTCGGTTGCAACGAGTTTTCGGTTATAGCGACGTCAAACTTACGTCCCTTGAACTTAATGCATACTTTCGTAGGAAATTCATTCGGCTATAGCGACTTCGGCCATTTGTGACAGATTCCTAGAAATCCGTTGCGGATATTGCGACTGAGTCGTCAGTCAAAAAATCAAAGAATCATTCATAAAACTATTAAGCTTTCTTATCCTTTGTCTACATTCAAAGATGGTCCAATGCTTTGTTTGTACGTAGGACTACATACTTAGCCCGTGTACGAAGTTTAACTTGTGAATAAGGCTCCTAGACGTAGGTAGGTAAATACTGTTTAAGAAAAAGTGGACATCATATCGAGACTAAATAATAGTAAAAACAATATTGATCCTTTTTTTGTTCCGTGGTGTAAACACTTTTGGAGTTTCACATTCTATAATATCAACAATGTGGAAAAACCATACCAAAATTATGGAAGTTTTTTGAATCATAATCCCCATTGCAATCCAAATTTTATTTTGGATATAGCGCCCTCCGACGACGACCCTTTGCCGTCGTTATAACCTTAATCCACTGTATGTAGTGTATCAACAATCCTCAGACCTAATAATGTATTAATATCTATTATTATCAACAATATCAAATACCATAGTTACTACCTTTTATACTTACTAGGTAATTGGTTTCAGACCTTTTATTAAAACCTGATACCTAGATACTTTTCGTTCATTTGTAAATATACTAGTAGCCACTCGCGGCTTTGCCCGCATGTACCATGGTATATAGATAAAAAGTAGCCTGTGTTAATCCAGGTATTCAAATCCGTTAAGCGATTTTTGCGTGAAAAAAAAGAGTAACAAACATCCATCCATACATCCATATTTACAAACTTTCGCGGTTATAATATTAGTATGATGGGTAGCATAGTATAACTATATATGTAATAATTTATTACACTATGGTATAACCCTCAACAATACTCGCATTTCAATATACATATTATGATGGTTATTGCAAATTAAACCTCTCAACTACTTTTTGCTTCTTGCCTACTATAGGACATTAACTTCTGCTTAAGATATGATAATATAAAGCCACGTATTCACTGAGCAACAATTGTTTATAAACTCGTGTTACAAAAACATATAATTTTATTTCTTAAATCACTCAACAAATCAGCTAAGGTTTCTGCGTGAAAGAGTAACATACATCCATACAAACTTTCGCGTTTATAATACTTATGTACTTATGTGATATACTAAGGTATAATTAGGTAAATTTACACGTACACTCTTAGAAGTGTAAGTGCAAATTTCATATTTAATAGAATAGTTACCTACGTATCTTAGGAGTCGTAAATAAAACAGCATTCATTATTATTCCTTTATTTTTTCCACCATTCATAAATTACAATAAATTCCTACGTTATAAGATCAGCTTTGCTTGACCAAATAGTACTTAAATAGACACATAGGTTTTTCAAAATGTTTGTGACCCTAAAGGTCTATAGAAATTACTTAATAATTGTATAAATATATATGTATATATAATATATATGTACCTATATATAATATATATGTATATATATACATATATATATATATATACAAGGCCTGCTGATTGATTACATAGTACCTATAATCCAAGTATTTACTTTAGTGATTGAGCTGCTAGCTCCTTCAACGCCTTCTAGATTTCATTATTACAAATCCTACCTACCATACCCTGACTTTATAAGACGGACCTCACAGAATGCGGAACTATGTAGTTCGGAATAGCGATGTAACAAAAATTTACTGCGGACGGCTATTGTCGTGTAACAACAGCTTATGTAGTAAAACAATAGCTTATTATAGTGTCATAATAGCTTGAGCGATGTCACAATAGCTTGTTTGTATCGTGTCGCAGTAGTAGTCGAGTCAGAACATCTAGTGTTATGTCACAACAGTTGGTGTCGTGTCACAACAGCTAGTGTCGTGTCACAAAAACTAGTTTCGGATCAGTGGCATAACGACGCTATTCCACAGGTGGTCTATCGACGTTCCGTTTTATAATTGTCATAAGGAAGGTATGCTTGCACATAATTTTTTTAATTTTAAGGTCCCCCTGACTTTTATGTTGTGAAAATTAAATAGTAAAACCGCGCACCCGCTCAGAATTATTTTGGGGCCCAAGCGGCTGTGTGGCTGACGCACATCACGTTCCGCACACTCCTCAGTGACACATCGCATCCAGTTTTAGATATATAAATATATTGAAATAACAGAACTTAGCTTGATCTATCAACTAGTCAATCACCCGATCATACGGGCGCGGTCCCGTCAGAAGAGATAGGCGTTACGCATTAATTCATCACTGACACGACATCGAGTACACTCTTAGGCCAAATTATTACGCGGACAAAATATAAATCCCTCCTCCTTTATTTAGATTCTCCTGATGATATTGAGTCTGTAGCGATATCAGTAGGATATCACTGCTTCCGTTACGTAGAGTGGTCGTTGCGTTGATATGTGAGTCATGTAATGTAGTCAGTCAGCTATTAAGTAAACTTGAATAAGATGATACTAAATGATGATAATAATAGTATTAATTATTATTTTACGTCTTCCAGTTGTAACGTAAAAGCCTGTTACGTGCAATGTCCACAGGCCGCCATGTTGTTATTATTTCAAACTTTGTGCATTTCGTTGGGCGTTAGCAGCAATGCTCAAATACTAACTTCGAGATTATTCAACAAGTTAAATTATTTATTTTGTGTTATATGTATTTAATCGCAGGTGTCGTGTCGTACCTACAAATACGAACTTTGCGAAAATTTAACGTAACATAAATAATAGTAGTGACAACGTAAATAGACGTATTTCTTGCATAGTTATATTAGAGGTCATATGCAATTTGTTTCAGTCCGGAGGTACCGTGGCTTTTAGGAGTCTTTTTTAAATATCAGAATTATCACGAATTTACCTTGTCACCCTATCTGTATACATATATAATTATGACGATGAAAAGTATGACCAGTTCCATCTATTACAACATTAAACGTTTACTAGCTTAAATATTATTGTATTGTTAAATTGCCTTTATGATAGACACCGATAACATTAAATTGAGTAGATCGATAATTGAGTAAAACACGATTATGAACTATTGCCGAGGCTTTGCGCAAACCAGCCCCCCCGCTCCTCCCCCCGGTGATATTTCCAAAACCAACGAATTTTCAGTTCCATAGGCCGCCAAATAGTTTTCGACTTGTATCAGTGAAAAACCTTACATATCTATCGATAAATTACATGTTTTAAATCATATCCGTATTTTATATAAATTAACAAATTTAAATTGAGTTCATAATTTAAAACAATTCACAAAACATATTTAACAATCACATAAAAGTTTAAAATAAATAAAACCTAAATTATTTTTATTAATTTTGTAAGTCTATCTGAATATAGGGGTTTGTAATTACTATACTTGCTGATACTTTGGCGTTTTTACAAACATAATACTTACGTAAACAGAATAAAAAGGGAATAAAAGAGTCAGAATAATGGCAGTACAAAACAATATAATGCGCATGGTGCGGGTGGATTATGGACTCTTTCACCAAGCAAGAACTAAATCTTCAATAGACACCCTGCCAATCTCTGGAAGATTTACAGGATAACAAAACAAAATTGGTAAACATTCAAAGTATCAGCATGTACACATTACATGTATAGGATTATCAAAAGTACCACTTAAACTACGAAAATTTAAAAATATAAATAGTAATTTAATTTTTTCTATTAAGAAGATTGTTGAGCTCTGTGAGGTAACCCCTGTTCGGCGGCGCGGCTGCCGCTTCCATGGCTTCCTCAGGATCGTCATCATCGTCATCATCTTCTCCGTCGACACAAACGCCTTCCAAGGCCTCTGTCATGTCCTTCTCGTACAACTCGAAGTATTCGTCGTCGTCATCGTAGTCATAAGTAGTGCAATCGCTGTCATTGTCATTAAACACAAGATCCGTGTTGTACGCTGGCGGCCCGTGCTGAATCATCGTGCGCGTAGAACCGTTGCCCAATCGTTCGGCAATCGGCGGTATCATGTATATCGTGGACTCGGCCTCAGAGAGGGATGCCAGGGGAAGCAAATGCGGATGCGCCGATATCTGGGAAAGCATGATGAGATAGTCGTTGCGAATATCGTTGCTGTGGACACAAAATGATACATATGTTAGTGCAAAGCTCAAGTTTTCTAATCAACTCGACTACACACTAAATACTGTTGTTTGAAAAGATAAACACACTTGTCCGCGCCGAATACGCCCCACGTCCTCAATTTTATATTTCTCTGTATGAAATCAGAAATCTATCCCACCCTGTATTCCGAACAAAATCATTCTAAAACAAATTCCCTTCCTTGTGAAATCCGATGACGATTCGATCAGTGTGGATGAAGCGACTAACGAGAATATTGCGTGATGAAAATATCTTTAATCAACGCATCGATTTGCATTCAAAGAGGTCATCAAAAATTGTACTACCATCGGCGCAAACAAATGCGAGGACTACAAAATAAATGTGTATGAAAACTTACAAACCTAAACGAAAAACAGTAATAAAAAAATAGTAATAAAAAACCATATAAAATAACTAAAAATACTGAAACAGTGAATAGCATATACATACATAATAATATTAAAAATCGTGAATGAAACGCAATATTAAATAAAAAATGATCGAAATAAAAAAAAAACATAACATAACGTACTCAGTCGTCGACCGGGGGTTCGAAATAGGACGGGATCATTGAGTGGAAGAACCTGTAAACAGGCGATCTGGTGGCGCCAACGTTGCGAGGGTGGTCCACGTGGTATGTGTAGTTGTACCGGTTTACCGACTTGTCGAAAACCGGGTCCCAGCCGCATGTGGGCCTGTAGAACGATGTTAGAGGCTGCGGACAGACGAGATTACACAATGTCATTATACACACTCCAAGAAAAACATTTGGTAAACAAGCTTACGCCTCGCCTGAAGGCAAACGATTACCATAGCCCGGTGCAACACCAGAGGTCTCGCTAGAGCGTTGCACATTCACTCATTACGTAGATTTTTCAATAAATAATGTAGAAATATTGATTTGTATGGGAAAAATTAGGAGATGGTTTAATGGATTAATGAGATATGAAAATACTTAATACAATATTTGTATTAAATATAGCCACAAAAAAAGTATGATACTGATGTTGACTACACAAGCAAGACGACGTTTCTACACACGCAAATGTGTGAATCAAGTAACCAAGTTAGTACCAGTAGTAATAATAATCAACTAGTAGGTTATAGAAAACCGTTAATTCAATAGAAATAGAATATTATTTAGTTAATGTAAATATACATACAACATCGAGAATCAGTTTCGCCATGCTAGACAGAATAGATATATGGCGGAGATACTCCGGCGGCCACACTTGGAACAAGCCGTGGCGGGTACGAGCCCAGTTCTCTGCTGCCTCCTGATGGAGAAGAAAATACCACCGTGTTAAGGACGTGCGGGTCAAATACAAAAAAAAATGGTTGTCTGTAAAATCGGTTTACGGACGATAATTTTACGTGATAACAAGTTAGGTATAAGTTAGGCCGCTGGTGCCTCTCTATCGCTTGATCCGCGCTCTCGCTTGCACGCTCGGCTCAGGCGAAGCGTGCCAATTTTTCGTGTGTGTAGCCGGCGTTCATCGATTTATAAGACGTCATCACGTCAAAAGTTAATTGAAATGGAAAGATTCGAAACTTTTTATTTTTTATCCTATTGAACCCCATAGTCGGGTGTAGCCGACAAAAAGAAAGTATGTGCACGATGACGTCGTCGGCAAGGAATGGTGAGGGTAGAGTCCACATTTTCATTTGTCGGTGATACCCGATCAGTGGCGTTCAAAGGGTAAAAATACTGTCACTTTATCACTATTTAAGACAATTGACCTCTATTGTGGATATACTGCTAGGTTTTATTATTTTTATCCATTATTTCAATAGTCTTGGTACAGAGTTGAATTACCTGCACTTTCGGATCGTCATTGAAGCTGGCGCAGAGCTCCTTAGCGTTCCTTAAGAACCACGGCATTACAGCGGGCTCATTCCAACGGGGCCAAGTCATTTTGGCATATATCATGAACAGCTCTTCAACACCAGGGCTCCACCTAAAATAATAATACAATATAAATTTCCACCAAAGGAAAATCTTTATTCATAATAAAATAATACAAAAACCACTGTTTACCAAACCAGATTTGTAAGCAATGCATAGACCGCGGTTTTTAAGTACGTTTAATCTTGAATAAGTAAAAATATAACTTACAGCTGCTTAGGGTCTTGTTTGAAAACAGCATGTCCCAGCAATACGGGATCGGAAACGCTGCAGAATTCCAGTATTTTAACAAACACCTGCGGGTGTGCTAAAATAGCTTCCTGGATGATACGGTCGGCCTCGCCGAAGTCCTCTGCAATTATAGAAGCTATTTAATCTAATACCCTTTTATAGGTATATAATATACAGGTACGTGTGTATTATTTAATTATTAAATATGCTTTTATAAAATTGCGACATCCAATTATTGAGTTGGAAATATTTCTGACTTTTAAAAGAATATTGATCTATTTTTTATTACTAAGATGTGTTTTTATTATTATTTATGAATGTCAGTTAACTACAAAGCATGTGTTTTTATATTTCTAATCGAAACTCACGTTTGTTTTTAAGCGCAACATGGAAATGCGCTAGTCCATTGGAATACTTGATGTTGTAGAGTAAGCCCGCATCGCGCTGCCGGTCGAAATACTTGATGGTGTCGATCAGCCACTCATGCTCCCTGGCCCTCAGTGCCAGGATGTCTATCAGAGACAGCAGCGCCAGAGGATCGTTAGGATCAACCAGAAGCATCATCTTAGCTATCTCCAAGGCGGTGCGGTGACATGCCTTGTTGGAAAGCAGATACACATACTTCAACATCGCGACGTGGAATGGTCTGTTCTCCATAAACTTGTAATCCAGGCGTATATTACTCTGTAAAAATGGATATAACATTTAGTGGTGTTTATTTCTTATTAAATAATAAAATCAGTTATATTTAAAACTGTTATTTATTCATTTGAATTGCACTACACATGCAGAAAAATATTATATTACTTGGTTGTGACCATGGATATTGCAAGAGATCAGAAACTTAAGGTAATACCAACATACCACGGTAAAGTAGTTTTATTTCAAAAGAGCCACCTTCCATATGATACCTTATTATAAATTCCTGATGAATTCGGAATAACAAGGGTGCCAATATAATCACCTGGGAGAGGATGAACGACGGATGTGCCACATACTGGAGGAATGTCACCACATTTTCAACAATCTCGTTGGCCACACTGTTTTCCTCCATACGAAACAGACGATCGGAAATCTAAAATAAACAATACTATAAATGCTTAAAACATACTATTTAATCGCACATAATAATAATAATTATTGAATATAGACTCTATGGTATATTGTACTGATGTTGTGACTGTTAAAACAATAAATTAGTGGAAGGTTTACCTCGAGTAGAGCTTCGACGTGCATGTTCCGGCGAGCGGAATCCAAATACACCACAATGCTGTTGCCCTGGGCGTTAGCGAATTTCGCTAAAAACTCGCGATGCATGCGCTGATAAGTCTTATCATGACTATAAACAAAATACATTCGCTGATTCACATCTTTGTACTTATCCATGGATAATCCTGAAATTTCAATTGTAATATTTAAAAAAGAAGGACCATTAAAGAGCATTTATACTGTTCGTAGTATTATATTGATTTCAGTTACCGGTGTTATTGAAATCATATACTGCCGTGTCCTTATTAGGATGGACCAAAACACGGCGCAGCATAAGCGCACGGTTCTGCTGAGAGCGGACCCTGTAAAAAATACTACTTTTAGACAAATCGAATAAGTTTGTTATAATTAAAATATTTAATTCAAAAAAATAATTTTTAGGTAAAAAGTGACAATAAATTACCGCCTAGCTTGATCATCCTCCGGCCCGAACAGACGCCTGAGCTCATGGGCCACATTCAAATGCTTGGGTTCAAGAGTCAATACAGTCAAGGCCTGATTCACTTTTTCTGGCTTTATTGGAACTGGTGACGGAGCTCCCAATAAGGCGTTAACCTCTTGAACCGACCGTTCGATTTCATCCAACTAAAATGTAAAATATTGCATAAAATTTCTTCAATTATTTTTCTGTAAATACTTAGTAAGAATAGAAAGTAGACAAATATTAGAATATCAACTAAATGCCTTATTAATTTATTCTAAGTTGCATTTTCTGTAAAAATAGTCATATCAACTTTCAAAAACTGATAGAAAGCTATCATTTATATATGTATACTTGCAAAGATAATTACATCTGCTTCCTTGCTTGCCTTCCGGCTCTTTCCTTTTCTTTTCTTCTTGTTTTTCTTGTTGTTACCAGACCTTGGTAATGCTGCAGCCTTATCTTGTTCCTCCTCCTCACTCACTTCTGGAGATCCACAGTCAGACTCCGATTGAGAGCTTACAACCAACTGGAGGCAAAAATAATTCATTCAATTTAAATTTTAAGTATTACGACTTTAAAAGAAATAGAAAACAATCCATGCATGCATTTTTATTTATTAGTTTAATTTAATTGAAATGTAATAAATTAAAATAAATAAATATTTCTGGACATTATGACACAGCGCCATCTAGTACAGAGCTAAGCAACGAGGCTTGAGCTGCGGATACTAGTTGGTTGATATACTACATATACCTATACATTTTCTTTGTAAATACATACTATTATACATAGATACATGCATGACTCGGATACAAATGTTTATGCTCAAACATTTGTTCCTACCGGGATTCGATAAGTGCGGAAAAATCCTTTACGGACCGTCCCGCCGCCTGGGGAGGCGACGGGGTGTGTCGGACTCCCCCAATGTGAGCGTTTACCGACTAAAAAACCGCACCCGTCAACGCCACCAACCCGATTGCCGGGGCCATGGGATTCGCAAAAGTATGCACCACAACACCGGCGGGCTTCGGTCCAGCTCTTATCACTGGACCCCGGCTAGGAGAGAGGCATCGCTCGCCTCGCATCCTCCACGCAGGCGCACGTGTGACGAACACGCGCGCCGCCTACATGGGGCCATTTTCAGGTCGGGCGGCGGACTCCCCTAGTCGCGCCCACCCGCTGGCCACAGTCCATGGAGGCCGGAGGTCTGTTTGCGCCCTCCGGCGCCCGGTGCGTCTACTGCAGATCGAGAGAGAGGTTGTGATTTCTCTCTCCCTTTCCGCCGCCTCTTTCGCGCGCATTACTTGCTCGCAGTAAGAGGCGGCGGCATCCCACGCGCTCTCGCTCCCGACCATGGATAGAATCATGGCTGGAAGCGAGAGGTCACCGCCGACTGCCGCTATGAGTTCACGGCGCTGCTCTGCCCAGGCTGGACAGGCCTGAACCGTGTGCTGCGCCGTGTCCTCAGGGCAGCCCACACAGTGGTGACATCCGGGCGATGGCTCCCGGCCTATGCGACACAGGTACTTGCCGAAGCACCCATGCCCAGACAAGACCTGCGTCAGCCGGAAGCTGAGGGCGCCGTGGCGCCTCTCAAGCCAATCCTCCATGACAGGCCTTACCGCCACTATCGTGGCGTGCCCACCGGGATTCGAACCTGGGACCAGCACAGAAGGCAGTGTTAACTACCGCTGGACCAGGGACTTTATGGAGCTCCGTAACCGTAACCGAAACTATCGGATATCCGAAATAAAAATATATCCGTAACCGTATCCAGTTTATAAGTTTCTGATAGTTTTCGTATAATGGCGGAGTCTAAATAAAATTACATGATCAAATCAAATCATTTATTTCAATTAGACCAATACAGGTGCTTTTGAATTGTCATATTTAATTGAATTTAGTTGCACGGTTCCAAAAGGTAGGTATAAGACCTACTTTTTGGAACCGTGCAACTAAATTCGGAGAAGAACCGGCAAGAAACTCCATAGATACTCTTTTTAAATTAAATACAAAATTGTTGGTTTTGTTTTACAAAGATTTATGTATGTTATGTAATATCAATATAAGACTGGTACAGTTCGATGAGAAACGTATGATTTATGCAGAGAGGAAATAACTAAAACCAATTTAATATTTTGACATATTTTGAAAGGTTTAATTTGAATATTTTTTATCAAGTTAGGTACCTAATGTAGATTCTGCAAAATATAAACAGTGTGATAAAACCTTTTCCCGTAAACGAGGTGGCACTACTTCACTGAAACTTCATTTAATATCCGTAACCGAAACTAACGGATAATCCGAAATAATTACATATCGCGCGTGCATGACGAGATATATGAATGTGGACGAGGCAAAAGTGGTATACAGGGACCGTAGCGCGCGGCATTCTGTAGTTTCTGCCTACCTCCATGGGAAAAAGGCGTGAGTATATGTATACAATGTGGAGATGACAATATGACTTTAAATGAAAACACTGGCAATACTGGTTTATAGAAACATTTGTAAACTATCAAATAAATCCGAACATGGAAATTAAAAAAAAAAAAATTTTCTTACAAACTAAATAGCTTAAAACTGCAAACAAAATAAAACACCATTTATAAAAATGGTACACTGACCTGCGATAAGAATGGCAACGCAGCTTGGTTTCATTCATGTTAAAGCTGTGGCCGACGCAGCGACGTAATGTTTGGCGCCATTATTCTTATTGTTATTAATGCTCAATTACACAAATCAAATCACAGAATATTAACCAAATAGTCGGGCATCATTCACCCGCGAGTTATTCACTGATCAATTTATTATTCACAATCACTTTTCGATCACATAATTATGTCGCCAGTCATTAAATTTTTTTATTTTCAATATGTCCGCCGTGTTCTTGAATACACAAACTACACCGACGTATAATGTTATTTCTCACTCTTGATAATAGGTCTCACGGTATGTCCGTACAGCTAAAGCGGCATTACCGTGACACTCCCCATAAATTAAAATCATATCAGTGTACTCCGAAGCGGTATAATTGTAACGAGGCATGATTATTTAATAATAAAACCTTGAAACACCAAGTATTAAGCGTCTAATTTCGCAAAGTTCACTTAGCTATTTAACTAAGTACCTATAATACGTTTATGTGTCCTGTCACTATTAAAACAAAGCGTCAAATTTCGCACAACACAACACAACACAACAACAAAGATACGATAACACTCGCGCGGCGACTTCAAACGGGCGCGGGCGCATCCGAAATTCCAGAGAAAATAAAATGCGTCACAGGCAGTAAGGACGTCCGGTGACACACTGACCGCGTAACCTAGACACGTCGACAAGTAAGCAAAGAGGAAACAAGCAAACTTACCTATCTCTTTCGCACATACATATTTTCTTATCTAGCTGTGATGACACGCTTTATGACTCTTATGGCTCGGGCATAAAGTATAATTTGCATTGAGAAAATAAATTTGATAGAAAAGGCGTAGGTTTTTAAAGTGGCGAGCTGGCAACGTAAGTCGTTAACCTGTCGCGTGCTCTCCTGTTTACAAAACATCATGTCGAAAATACTTAAAATGAAAAATAATGTCCTGTGGCTAAACTACTGGATATATTCATTTGATTTTTTGTGTGACGGTTGGGAATATCATGACTTATACGAAGTTTCATTTATGATCATATTGTCCTCCCCACATTGTATAATTACATATCTGTAACCATATCCGAAACCGATAAAATTTTATTCCTATATACATATCCGTACCCAGATCCGAAATGTCATATCCATAACATCCCTGATCCGAAATGTCATATCCATAACATGCCTGATCCGAAATGTCATATCCATAACATCCCTGATCCGAAATGTCATATCCATAACATCCCTGATCCGAAATGTCATATCCATAACATCCCTAATACGAAATGTCATATCCATAACATTGACGACCCAGTTAGTCCAGCGGTAGTTAACACTGCCTTCTGTGCTATGGGTCCCGGGTTCGAATCCTGGTAGGGACAAATGTTTGTGTGATGAGCATAAACATTTGTATCCGAGTCATGGATATTTCTATGTATAATATGTATGTATTTACAAAAAAAAAGTATTTATATGTAGTATATCAACCAACTAGTATCCGTAACACAAGCCTCGTTGCTTAGCTCGGAACTAGAGGGCGCTGTGTCATAATGTCCAGGAATATTTATATTTATATTATATTATATATTTATAACATCCCTACGTTGGACTAATTGAGTCGTCAGTAAATAATAAATTCATGCAATTTATTTAATAACAAAAATAATAATATTCAATGAGGGAGAAATTTAAAGAAATTGATATTATGACTGTTCCATCACAGTATATTTACGAAAATCTTTTATATGCTTACAAGAATATCTAATATAAGAATATCTAATCTCTTTGAAAAGCATTGTGATATCCATAATATTAATACCAGAAATAAGAATAAATTTGTTGTTCCTGCAACTAGGCTCCAGAAAATCAGTAAATCCTTTAGATGTCAATGCATATGCTTTTATAAAAAAATTCCAACCCATGTACAAACATTAAGTCTCAGCTTGAAAAGAGACTTTGGGCTAAAGGCTACTACTATACGTTAAAAGATTACATGAACGATAAAACTGCTTGGGATTGAATAGTTCTAATGAACCGGGCTATCAATCGTCTTTTACTGTAATTTATTATAATTTGCGTAGTAGTCCCAATATTACCCTGAAGCTATTTCAGAAAGCGCAGTGGCAACATGACCTATTGCATTGATCTATTGCATTGCATTAGTATATTAATTGAAAACCTTGAGTGAGCTTAACTAATCATCAGAGCCATCCATTTAACATGGTTGTGCTAGTTTATACTGGTTTTATGCGAGTACCAAAGCTTATCAATTAATGATAGGCTGGTGTTATGCAATAGTTGTCTCCTTTTCGTAAAATACCAGGTTAATTCAAAAGTGTTTGTAAAGTACATATACATAGAGCAACCAGCGAGATGCTAACTGGATATGCTCTGAAGCCAATGCACAAAACACAATGCACCTTCAAAAAATTACCTCTAAATGATTGCTATTTAGTACCATATAACTGTTCTTCATCATCACATTAGACATCCAAATAACTAATAACAAACAGTAATTCTGGAGCATTAACTTAATAAAAGGTGCTGCTAACAACTCAAGTAGCCTGACCATCAGTTTTTCTTTATGTTGTTTTGTATCCTCAGAAATTGGAATACAGAAATCTAATGGCAGTTGCTTCGTATTGAAACTAACACCAGACTACACCGTTGGGACGTCAACCCAAACATAACAAATCCACAAAGAATTTGGCTAGGCATACAGTGATAAAATATATTTTACCAAAGACAAATAAATGCTCAATCAATTAATAAAAAAAAACAATCTGTTCTACAAAGGTACTGTATGTATTATAAATGGAATAATATATTCATCCGCAAGCCAAACGCCAGCACAAAGGAAAGATCAAATTGCAATAAGGTCCCTTAAAATAAAGTCACATTTACAAAAATAAAGTTCAACTATTGACCAAATTTCATATAATGAATGACCTAATTAATATAATTCTTATTGGTAAACTTACCCCTGCATATTTAGATTTCCCAGGATTTTTGACATACAGTGGTTGATATTCTTCATCAGAATCATCAGGTGCTTCAGGAAGCGTAGGTTTGCCCACCACCTTTCTAAAGCAGCGTGAAGACATCTTGATTCTAAATACACAAATATATTTATTAATCACATGTTAACAATAATAAACACAATACAATAATAATATATAGTGGTTTTTAGAATATTAAACACTCACACCTTAGTAAGAGATCGCAAATGCCGGAGGTATAAACGCTAGCAGCTAGCTTTGCCTAGGGACTTGAAGCATGCGCAATAACGCCAATCAATAATTTGGTCCCTAGTTTTCGGACATGCTCAGTAGTGACCAAACTAAACTTATTGATTTTACCACCACTGTGCGTGGAAGGGGTGCGACGACATATAAACATATATCAATACAAACTCGATTAAAATTACACAACACGTGATATTATGTTGATAGCATCAATAGGTAATACAGAAAGGTTAAATTAAAAAAAACCCATAACATTGATAACACCGTCGAAACTAAATTAAGCAAACGACTAACATTATGCAATCAATAATTTTAGCTTACCTTTTTTTTACTCCCCTTTCATTCGTACGCTTGCACGACGTAGACGCACGGTAATTGATTTTGGTTAAAAAGATCTTTACTTAATTTTTTGATGCAAATTATCAAACAAACGTGAAACGTCAAATAACCCCGTGCCACAGAGTACTAATATATAATATATTTACACCTCATTCTCATTTGCTGCAACATTTCAACCCAAACATGTTGTTTGCAATGTAAACACTTTTCGACACTGACAGAAAGCTGTGATACCAACATGTTTTGATGTGAATTTTATTTAACGGAACTAAGAACGCATGAAGTAACGTGAAAGTTATCTTTACCACATATAAGCAATTCACCATATACCATCAAAACACCCAAATCACGGATGAAGACGAGCTAAATTGCTTAGCAAAGTTACACATAATATAATTCTGATTCAACATAATTATGCTACTCAAGTGAGTAAGTAGTTCTATCAAAATCATAAGCTACGCTAAATAGGACAAACATTAACAGTACCTACCTAATCAATCTTTTATTAAGGATATATAAATTATTTAGCGCATACCTACTCAGTCACACAAACAAAGACATCAACTTTACGAAGTAAATGCGTGATTAAAATGCTCTAAAATTCTGGTTCTACATTTACATGTCCTTAATTTTGCAAAAAACAAAAAGGTCAATCCATAACCATGCTATGAATAAAAATAAATAAGAATGATTTATTTTCAAACCATCAAATCCATAATGTTAGTGTTAACAATATAACTTATAGACTATATTTATTTATTTATGCACATACAATATCCTTACAGGCTAACCCAATGCGATATTGCAGCATATTTACATATTCCTTAGTACTAAAGTCTTTTCATAGTATAAGTTATACATAGTTATCTATTATACATATCAATGGAAATATAATAATGTATAGAAATAACAGTGACAGTGACCACTCATGAGAAGATAAGACCCTCAATACTATGTACTATATATTAATAATACTAAAATATATCTATATACTATAATATTACTATTACTATATAATATTAGCTGATCCAGCAAACGTTGCTTTGCCATATTATTAGGGGTTGGTGGTACGAGAGTGAAAACTTAGGGATATAAGTACTAAGATTTATATATTATTTCTAATAAAAAAAGAATTATCATAATCGGACTACTCTGTAAAAAGTTATGTGTTAGGTTATACATTAAAAAAATATACAGTTGACTTGAGAACCTCTTCCATTTTTGTTTCGTCTGTTGAAAAATACCCCAATAATAAAATCGAAATCCCGTCTATCTGGGCACTGTGTTGCCTAAAGAGATTTTGTTTGATTTGACACAAGAATGACATTTTTTAAATGACAGTTGTTTCGTAAAATTTGACTTGATTTGAAATTGTAGAGATAAAAGTGAAGAGAGAAGTAAGCAATCCTAGACGATATGACGTATTCACTTTTTAGTGTTTGAATCAAATAAAAGTTGCTTGTACTCGACAGTCAACTTTGCTTTTTAGTTCGGGCACCGGAGTCACCGGCAAACGCCGCGTTTAAAATTATTACCTTCCGATTTGAAACAGACGTGCTTTCCTGTGGTAATAGTTATTCAATATGAACCTGGGACATTCGATAGTTTTATTTATTGCAATATTCTCCACATTAGTGAATAGTGCAGTTGTAGTGGATGATAGTGATGTCGATCAGCAGGGACTGTATAGTAAGTCGGATCATGTTGAAATATTAACAAACCGAAATTTTGAAAAAAAAATTTATGGACAAAAACATGCGCTGGTGGCTCAATTTTATAATAGCTATTGCGGACACTGTCGAGCATTTGCACCTAAATTTAAAGCTATGGCTGCGGAAATTGTAAATTGGAAGAATATAATAAAGCTGGCTGTTATTGACTGTTCTGTTGAGGAAAATAATGAAATATGTAGACAGTTTGAAGTAATGGCATATCCGTCTTTACGCTATTTGCATGAGTTTTATGTCAAAGGAAATGGCAATGTTGGAGATAAGATACAAATAAGTGATACACATGAGAAACTTAAGGCTCAAATAATTACAAGAATACAAAATGAACAAACAATTGGTCGTTTGAGAATGGCACCTTCGCTTAGTATCGAATCATTTAGTGACTATGTAGCAGCTACTAAAGATGTACCCAATGACACCAACTACACTTTCCTTATATTAGAAAATGTCAATTCAACAGTTGGTTCAGAACTTGTGTTAGATGTAAACGATTATCCATATATAAAGGTAAAAAGAGTGCATGAAACCAGTGAAATTGCTTATCGGGCAAACATTAAACAGTTTCCAGGACTTATTGCAGTTAGTTCCACATTGGAGCCTACACCACTTATTCCTAAAGAAAAAAATAAACTTGGATTGCTCAAAGCAATGAATTCCTTCTTGAAATCTAAAAATTATGCTTTCCCAGCTAGGGATCAAAATGGCCAAGATCTAAATATAAATGATCATATTGAAGAAAAAGAACCAACTCTCAATACTGATCTTGTATTTTATAGTGATTTAGAAAAAACAATTAAGACAAGTTTGCATACAGAAATTACTAGATTCAAAGCCTTGACTGGTGAACCTCTGCAAGCTCTTTTAGATTATTTAGATATCCTCATATTGTCCTTTCCATTTAGAGGCAATCTAAAAGAATACGTAATAGATTTACACACAACTCTCAGTCAGAAGAACACATGGAGCGGTAGTGACATTTATGAATTAGTGACGCGATTGGAAACAGTACATGCACCTGTGTATACAACAAATCTCGAGTACGTAAGGTGCAAAGGAAGTCAACCTAAGTTCCGTGGATATTCTTGTGGCCTTTGGACCTTATTCCATACTTTAACTGTAAATTCTGCAGAAAAACCTGATACAGTAGCTCCTAGAGTACTAAAAGTAATGCATGGTTATATTAAACATTTCTTTGGCTGTACTGATTGTGCTTCACATTTCCAAGAAATGGCAGCAAGAAATAGAATATTTGATGTTAAAGAAAATGATAAAGCTGTGCTCTGGCTATGGATAGCTCATAATGAAGTGAACCTTAGACTCGCAGGTGATATCACAGAAGATCCTGAGCATCCGAAGATTCAGTTCCCAAGTGTTGCAAGGTGCCCTGAATGTAGACTCGCGCGAGGTGCTTGGAATCTGCCAGCTGTGTACCAGTATCTCCGAAATGTTTATAGTGGAGAAAACATCCAAGCTTTGCGTCGAGCAAGGTCATCGGCAACACCAACAAGTCCTTTCTCCAATTTGGACATCGGAATGCTAAGTCTCCTGTACATATTATCTTTCATTATTCTTATTCTAGTCATAAAATATTTTCTATCTAAACGGTATAAAAAAAGATTTTACAAACATGGAAGGGGTAAAGTATAATATTCAGTTTCAGATAACACAACTTAGATAATAATTGTCTGTTGGCTGGTTAATTGTGTAGTCAAATAGTTTTTTCCTTTTTATTTTAATGTGTAGGTATTTTTGTATCACAATACAGTTATTATGTGGAACGGATTATTGTAGTTCCCAGCAAAATTTTGGACCATATGATGCAGAAGTTATAAAAAAATATTGGTTCTTGTGAAGCAAATAGGTACATACATACTACCTATTAAATTGCTTTCTATCTCCATTGGCTGTCTTATAATACCACTTCTTCAAAATTTTAAGGTGCCCGGCATAACCACATTAACTTATAAACATTTGTTTGTAAACAATAATTGGTTCCACATCTTGCACTTTTCAATTGTGTGTTCTTGTCAATATGAGAACTTATTCGTCGTTTTTCTCCTTCTTATTATTTATTGTTTGTTAGGAACCCGGAATAATGACGTCTGATTATTAAAAAAAAAAACAATTTGAGTAAAATACTCAAATAAATT
The DNA here is from genome assembly GCA_905163465.1 of Craniophora ligustri. Lineage (NCBI taxonomy): Eukaryota > Metazoa > Arthropoda > Insecta > Lepidoptera > Noctuidae > Craniophora > Craniophora ligustri. The sequence continues at coordinate 10,687,710 of LR990954.1, read as the reverse complement.
TTATTTTGGCTTAGCATAATTGGCTTAGTTTCTCTTATTAATTCTAATCTAATTTTATACAGAATTTCCTGAATTTTACTTGCATTCTGGGTCTTAATCTCTATAAATGTTTATTTAGACTTCTAAAGGGGGTATAACTATTTACTTTTGCTGTTCATTTACTTATGGGTAAAATATTATAGTACAATACATCATCACTGTTAACTGGATGTCTAATCAACAAAGTTTTTAACAGTTACAGGACCAAATTATAGGTTCATTAATTATAAGTACCAAATGAGATATCCATATGTATATACGGCCTACAGCGTCCTGCAGTACTGATTTTATTTTATTTGTAAAAAATCTGAGGTAAATTCTATTCACACGTCATTGATATCAACGTCTATGTTCGATGGGCTCGAAAACTGTGGGTGATTTCTCTTTCTTTCTTGAGCTTACTGACTCCTGACAACAACCTTATAATTTATCAAATTTCGCAGTACATATTTTAACTACAACGTGTTGTGTGTGTGATTTCTGTGTCATCTGTGTAACAAAGTGTTACTTTGGCACACAAGTCAAACACATTAACGGTGTTATTTGCGATGTGTCCTCTTTTACTTTTGTTTAAATTATGGATCGAATTTCAAACGAAACTAAGTTTATTTCAGATTCAGAAAATATTGAATAGATAGCTAATGTGTCTTAAAATGTATCATTTACTATTTCGTCTTCCAAAGGATAAGACTCATCATTTTTCTTCCTTTATAATGGGAATTAGTAACACCCGTTTCTATATTTTTCTCTTGGTTTTTATATCTGCTGAATATCCATAGATGGATATAAATTACGTAAACTGAAAATCTTTCTTCAAGGTATATTCATTCATGGCGTATTCATAGGTATAATCAGTTAGCGGACCTACCTACGAAAGTTATTTCAGTAGGTCCGTTCTGTTTTACTGTTTTGTATGTACCTATATAATTACGAAACAAAAGAAAAGTTTGGGTATTTACTAACATGACTAATGAACTTTAAAAGAAAACAAGAAAAATAACAGCTAACGTTTCTACGAAACAGAAGAAATTACGAAAACAAGAATTGAATGGAAAGAAAAATAAATAATACTTGTTAATGAATAGCCTTTCAAAACTTTTTAGTTTACGTAATTCATAAATCATAATATTATATAATCGGTTCGCCTCTATTTCAAACAGGTTCTGTACTAATAAGGCGTTGCTTTCATAAGTTATCCCCTAAAACATTTACAAGTGCTTCTAGTAGTCTCTTTCTCCCGTTTAGATTTTAATTTCCAAAAAAGACCATATGCATTACTTCGCAATATTGAATTTCATCTCTCCCTTAAAAAGGCATAGACTTCATATAAACATTCAAGTCCTATAGAGAATTTCAATGAACATTTGTATCCGTAGTTTATTTTTTTACTGAATTTCAATATTATTTGATACGACTTATGTTAAGGAGTATACATACTAAGTAAAACCAACTTGAGGACTGTACAGATACACACATGAGGCGCAATTTGCAAAAATCCTTCATAAGTAGCTTACATGTTTAGGTTTTACAGCGTAGGCTCTGTGTTGATGATTTATGAGTCAGTCAGGCCAAGTAATATTAAATACTCATTGGTTTTAATGACCGTTGGTAGAGGTACGTCTCCCATCAATAAAATGCTAGAAATCACTAGGTAAACCTGAGACCATTTAAATTTTCAGTCGATATTGTAGATGCATACCATATAAGTATTTATTTAAAACCATTTTGGTATACAGACTTACTTTTTAATCAGGTTTATAGTTACCGTTAAAATAATTTAGTTCATAAAAACGTTGAAATACCTGTCTCCATGTTCCAATAACAGTTATTTAAAATTTCAATCAGTGTCAAATTGTAGTGGGAAATGTTATTTACGTAAATGTATGTTGTCTATTGTCCGCTTATACAGGAGAATTTTAATTCAAATGACCTATATAGATTGTATATACCATCTGGTCATAGATGACTACTCTAATGTGACCATTCATTATGCGCTTAACGTGTTGACAATGGTAGATACACAGTTGAGTTAGGCAGGGGACATATCAGCCGTCTCAATAAAACTGTTTCCGTTGCCAATTGTTCAGTATTCAGCTAAATGTTGTTATATGTATAATTTACGTACGTCAGTTCAGAAATGCTAATTGTGAATAATACGTAATTTCAATGTGCAGTAGCATTAATTTGATTTCTTTCGTTCGAATACCAAGACCTAATACCATTGGTATTTGTTTAAATTCTTATTTATATCCTATTCGTATATGTATAGTTAAAAGAAATTTGCATTGAGTGTTGGTTCAGCACCAGGCTTTTTTATAATTATTCCGAGAACGACGCCTGCGCACTGTCCACTGTCTCGCAAATGGCATGCCGCGCTAACGGTATTATCCTTTCGATACACTAATGCTGTTATTTACTAAATGGATTCCGACCAGTTCTTTTAGGTTCTGTTGTTAATAAGAAAAGGTTATTATGTTAGAAAACGCTTTTCCGAATACTCAATACGAATGGAATAAAACCACTATTTTGAAAACAAAGTATAATTTATATAAATATGTATGTATGTATGTGTAGCTAAAACTACCAAATGGTGCTCAAGACGTTAATATTAAAATATAGTAAGTATATGATAAAAATATTGTGATCGGGGTAGGTTCTTTTAATATGTAATGATTAACTAAAAATAATGCCTTATTATCTTGGGAGATATTCCCAGTAAAAAGAGACTAGGTATATACTATAGTACATACTTAGGTATGTACTATATGAAATTCTATATAATGTATATACAGGGTGTCCCGAAACTTAACGATAACCTGGTACCGGGTGAGAGGCGAAGGTATACCAGTTATTAAAATAATAAAAAAAAATCCATGTCGCTTAGTCAAGCGATAATAGACATTTTTCGAAAAAGTTGAAAATTGGACACCCTTGGTCGCATTATTAAGTACTGTGATACAATTTTCACAATTTTACGAATTCTTAATGTTTTTTATATAACTTGCCAAGGGTAGTGTCCTACATTTTTTTTCCAACATGGAGTGTCAAAGTTAACAGACGATAATTTTGTAAAGCATAACTCGTCGAAACTTAATTTATTTTACTTAGTTAACAATGTTTATTACTTTGATTTGTGGTCGCATTTAATAGCCATGTTATTGTGATTACATTATGCATTATTAAAAAAACACTGTAAAATTGTGATCACAGTACTAAATAATGCGACCAAGGGTGACCAATTTTCAACTTTTTCGAAAAATGTCTATAATCGCTTGACTAAGTGACATGGTTTTTTTTTATTATTATTTTCATAACTGGTATACCTTGGCCTCTCACCCGGTACCAGGTTATCGTTGAGTTTCGGGAGTGTATATAATATTATATGTATATATATTTAAATCCATAGTAGGTATAATTAAATTATTAAAAAAACTGTATCTGATATTTAAAAAAAATAACATATGGACGGTATTATCATATAAACATTCAAAAACAAATACATTCAAAAGAGCAATACGTTTGAAGGCAATACTGATGATAATTACAGTTATTGTCTGATCCAAAGTACGCACGATAGAAGTAAATAAATTAACGGACTATTGTTTGCTTTTAATAGTTATAATGAACTAAACCTCTTTTACAATAAATAACGTTGAATGTTTAATATCTATGTATAATACTACATTTTATTTAATACCTCGGTAGGTATCAGTAGTATACAGGTTTGGTATTTAAGAGGAAACATCACGCAGGCACACAGAAACATTTACGTCGGCACACAAAAAGATTATGTATCACAAAACGTTCCTGAATTTCGAAGATACTATTGTAAATTATGTGCATGACTATGTATAAGATATCTTTGTCATTTATGGACATCTTTGTTTGATCGTGCTTCTGTAGCTATAACGTTTAGGAGGCTAAGTCGACCTAGGGCCTATTCCCAAAATGACGTGGTATCGAAAAAGGCTATAGTCCCGAGATACCTTCTTCTGAAAATGATTTCCAAAATAGGGCATTTCGGAAATACCCAATTCAACTTCAAGAGGCTTATTCTAAACATAAATTACTTAGATAATTAATATAAATGACTTAAAAAATAACACATTTTAAAGAAACCTAATTTAAATTAATATATATATATATATATTTATACGTGAAGATTTCTTCACATTCAGATAGATACATTTATTTGTTTGAAGAACTGCTCCATTGTTGTTTCGTGTGTTTGTAAACCTGTCAATTATTTTTATTGCTGTATCAAAATTTAAGCAGACTAGTATTCATGCAAATATTTGTTCATGCAATAGAAGGTGTATAGCAAATTGGTTATTGTGTGAATAGGTTGTTTGAAGAATTGGTATTTTGGCATACAGGACGTCTATGTAGAAGCCAGTCATTTTGCAAATAGGTTCTGTGACAACGTAAGCCTAAGCGGCTTAGGCGGCCAGCGTTATTTCCACTTCTGAAATATCCAGCTTGTATACCATACTGGATTGGTTTAATCTAATGTACCTGCTAATTTATTAACTATTATAATTTTTTCCTATAAATGTTATATGTCACAAATATATTTTATCATTATTATAAGTACGCATATAAGTTTAAAGGTAGGCAATTACTACTGAGTAAATAGGTACTTTCTAATTATACATTCCATTTTATTACAAGTCAAAGTTATGAAACGTAAACTATTAATTAATTCTAAACTAAAATATATTTTATAGAATAATAGAATCAATAATAGAAAATTTACTGTGTAATGTATCAGTACAATTAATGACTATGTACGCAATATTGAGTGTATAATTTATTGAAGAAATCTCTTAAAATATTAATTATATTTACACATTAAAGCCTAAACATATTCTAGAAGCTATACTGTAATGAAGTGGACTACCTCAAAATTTTTATTATATTAACTCGTAGAATATTTTTTTATGAATTAATATACTTAATTAATTGGATTCGCAGAAACAAGTGCCTATAACTATTTAAAAATATATGTAAATATTTGTCATAAGTATTACGATTTATCGTTTTGCTTAAAATTCAATAATAGAATGTAACATATCATATATCTACGATATACATAAGTGAGATACACATGAGTGATGTCAGAAGATCCAGAAATTGATGATAATAATGCATATATTTGGTAATTAATATTTTTTTATATCGCATCTTTTGTAGAAATAAATAATGTTGGCATTTAGATTGAAATGAAATTATTTTATGAATTTTTTCGCGTACTATAAAGTTTTAAAATCTTTTGGCGTTTACTATTGGCAGTATTCACTGATATAAATTTACATCTCATTAGGTAATACGAAATATATTGGTTGGCTGGCAGTCACGACGCTTTGACAAAATATTTCCTTTAATATTTTATGATCATTTAAACCTCTCAAATGAGAGGTGACCCGTGCCCAGCAGTGGGACAGTAATGGGTTGATGATGATGATCATTTAAACCAACACACTTCAAGCATTGATAACTGACTATAAACAAATATAATATTGTCATTCATTCGAGCCTAATGCCCTTTCATATTTTGAAACGACTCTTTTCCCATGAAATCCGTGTTCTTGTGTAGGTTTTACTATTGGAATTAATTGTAATAACCGGACATAGAAATATATATTTAATAAAAAAATATTCCACAGAATAAAGGTGTATTTAAACAATGTCTTAGATTATAAATATTAAATTATAAACTAATCATTGCTGGCCCATTTGGATTCGATGAGGCTTAATGTTAAATTGACGTCGATGTGGATATCAGTAGGAATAAATATATAATAGCGCCTTTAAATAATAGTTTTACTGTGCGTGAGCGTTAATGAACGAGATATTCATTATTTTATAATATAAAATTCCTGTATTACGGATGATGCACGATATGGGACTATACAATATAAGAAAAAAACCGCCCTAGATTCAGATATTACTTTATAACAAAATGTTGACGTTTATCACGTTATCACAGATACTTGTCATTATATAGTATTATTATAAATCCTTTCATCCTTTGTTTCGGTGATCGTATTTTTTTCCTCGTCCGTCACAGTCAGGTACTATTTATTATGTGTAATATGCACAAGTGGAAAGTACTCATAAGTATAGTTATAAAAGGTGTGACAAAATCATTTCTGCAAATTATTTTTTAACTGTTGTATTTCTATCACTTTTAGTTTTAAATATGATTGCGACAAATTATTTCATAGATAAACGTTCTCAACGTTCATTTGCGTGAGACTTCTATAACAAGTCCAGTTCCTCTTTCTATTAAATTTGCTCAACGGTCCACATGCACTCAATATTTTGATCAATATAGCCTACTTATATAAATTTACTTGATGTTGCCTTAAACAAACAAGACCAACTGCGCTTCTTTCTCGACTTTATGCGCGCGACCGTGCAATAATATAATATGTCAAATTCTATCGATTATACCAGATAAATAAGATGATAATACAAAATTTGATTTATACATATCAGTTAGTTATTATGATAATAAATAGTAAGGCGAGCGTACATATTAGGTAGGTACCTACATGCACGACAAACCTCACAAAAATATTAATCTATCACAGCGATATTTTGATAATCTACTTGAAAAGACTAGTTACGAAGTAGTAAGTATATATTTTTATGATATTTAAATGTTTTCTAACGGAATTTAGCTCTTATTACATTTCACTGTAAGCCTCCACCCACGAGGACTGCCAAATGATCTAATTTTACTATAATTATTATCAAAAGTCACAAACACTGCGTAAATTCATAAAACTAATTTCATTTCATAATTTTCAGTATGTAGCTTTTGAAAATAAATGACATAAACAACAAATTTATGGTTACTAGTTTGGATGCATTGCGTATTTTATACGACCATTTATGTCTGCATATTACTCATAAATAATATTTTTACATCCATACAGTACGTATCATCGCAACTGAGTGGAAAAGGACACGGTTAAGGTCAGTAGGATATCTCGTAGTTATTTATTATGATGGTGGCTGGGTTACCTAAATGTTTATATATATTTAATATGGTGGATGTATTTATCATGCTTCGCCCAATTTATCTAAAGCGCTGTGTACAAGACCACATTTAATCTGAAGTACTCGATACTACGGACTATTTTATTTTTATCTATGCTAAGACTTCCAGAGGGTACAAAAATAGCTTCCTATTGTGTCCGTTATTAGTGCCTTGACTTGAGTTAAATGGGTAGGCAGGATCAACAAGTTGACTGTAACAAAAAATTATCAGGATCTTTTTGAAAATTAGTATCTGCACATGGCACAGATTTCTTCTAAAATTATAAATAGGTACACATTGTTGGTAATTATTTTCGGCCCATTTAGCACGGCTGCTAGGGGCAAATGTTTGCGTAATGAGCTTAGACATTTGACCTGATTCGTGGATGTATCCATGTATCAACCAAATAGTATCCCTCCATCGAGTAACACAAGCCTCGTTGCTTAGTTCGTGCCGCTATGTAATAATGTCCGGATATACTTATTTAATTAAAATGTACGTAGGAATATTGATTTCTTACGCTTACTCATTAGACATTGAAATAAAACAACCTATTATCTACGGATTTTCCGTAGAAAGTTTTCATATCATTTGGTTAGATATATAACATATTCATATTAGTTTTATGTTCTATTGCCAATATTCTACATATAATTCGATAATTATTTTGCCACATTCGTTTCTGAATGTTTAGTAGGTAATCTGTACCATGTATATTGTACGAAAAATGCTAATTAATTCAGTCAATTTGCTTGATGGGAAGAAAATACGTGACCTACCTATTGTTAATGTGTATTTGTGCTGTCTGTGATGTTATTTAAATATTATAATTTAGACTTATGGGTATATAATGGATTTAAACGGTAATTAGTTCTGAATAGAGTACGTTATAATAACGTGTAATCATACTGTTTAATTAGAATAATTCGTAAGAGCGTATCTGATTGATGATAGCGAGTGAAGTTAGTCATGTAGTTCTCTTATAGTTTGTAAAGGTATGTCTGTACAGCTAAGAAAGCTTAGCACCTTTTCTTGAATTAAAATGAATGAATTACAATCTCAACCTCGTGTACGTACCTATATGTAGTATAATTGATAGATAGGTCTTTTTTACACTGCCATGTATTCTAAAGTTACAGTGACTTTAGTAACTGAAGGTTGATTATACAATAGCTGACATAAATCTATGTTAGGTTACTATTTTCTGTAATAAAATTTTGTTGTTCTACTTTTTATATAGCATTTCTGCCATAAATTAACATATTATTATACTGGCGCAAGTGACGTAACGACAGTAGGTTTATGTCATCATTTATAAATATTTAATAAATATTTTAGTGTTTTCAAATGTTATTGCAAATATTTTTATTTTTATTTACGCCCGCTATTTAATACATAAGTACCAGATAAATCGGCGGCTAAATTTTAGTCAGTATTAAAAAAGTTTTCTACCGTTTCGTTTTATTACCAGGTATATTTACTTTATTTGGCTTGAAGAGGACAATGCCAAACGATTGAGCTTGTTTTTGCATTTATTGTTACATGTGTAAAATATATATACAATTAATGTTAATAAAGAAATTGTATGGACATTTAACCGAAATTATTTGCTTATTTGCAACGCATTTGGCTATATTATAGTGATTTAAATTTAAGAATCATATTGGATATCTACACATTGTAAAAAGTCGGAAAATGTAACTAACCTGTTTCTGGACTTTGATGCCACTATGTTGTCGTCCAACAACAACAACAACAACAATAAACACTCCAATTTTGCATTAGTATGTCTTATACCATTTTCATTCCTCATGTAAGCGACCGACGATCTTGCGATATTATTTCATAATTTACTTTTACCTGCATATCTGCTCATGTGGAACAGAAAAACATAATTATTCCTCTAACTTTTATAGGTCTGTTTAGAAACGTCAATCATACATACAGACATACAATCAGATATACCTACATACATGACACGTACAGTCGAGTTCATTAATATATGGGCATTTCTAGGGTTCAAAATTATATTAACGTAAAAAAGTTCATAACAATGTGACAACTGTAAGTATCATTAAATTGTGGTTATCAGTAATATGTTTACAGTCAAAAGCACGTTATTATATTAACAGTGTAGGATTCACAAATATGTATGCACGCATGATTACAATAATATCTAAACAATTCCTGTTCAACCTTAATACTTCGGCATAAAGATGATTTTACTAGCAATCTTAAAATTGCATGGTCAAGGAGTTTGCAACATTGGCTGGATTAATTTCACTACGGCATCGAAAACACTTATTTAAAAAAATTAAAAAAAATCAAACGCGGGTATATAATGGAAATTACTGTCACTTCTGTAACAATATAAACTAGATCTTATTTATTCAGGTATATAATTGACTACACTTTGACCATAGCCAAAAGGCCGAGAAGCGATAGTATATAATTGACTTTCCATGAAAAATTATGAAGCTTAGCCTGCTCAGATATTATTGAAGCCACAAGGTGATCACATATTATTGCCTTATGCATGGTATATATTAATGAACCGTTCACATGAGAACGTATTTTTGATCTATAAGTTGCATAGATTTTATTGAGCTTTCGAACGCTTACTATATTATGAACCCTAGAAATGTCCATATATTAATGAACTCGACTGTACATTTTACTTACTAGCTCTGATTGCGTTAAAGACCCAACATTTTATGAAATAAATTTTGCTCGTCTTTTAAAATATTTAAAACCTTAAGTGGACAACCTTCAAAGACTTAATCCTGCAGGAATTTCTGTGAACCTGTTAGGGATTACGTCTCTTGTGCACTGATTGAGCTCCAATTATTTTTATCCTCAACCACAGCAAAACCTGGCAGAGTATACCTAGTTTTAAATAAATAACAAACGCAGCGTAACGTCTTCTTTGATAGTACCAAGCATTAAGAAAGCCATTGTAGCGATAATGTTATCTCTGGTGCAGACATTTCTAACTTCGGATATTTATCTATATTTTTACACAGTATGACATAAGAATACAAAGGTTTGCACTTTCTAGTACTCAACTCCAATATCCATATAGGTATATAGTTTCATAATATTGCACCCAAATAATAACTTACGTGCAATTCGTAAAAACTCAAAAAGTTCAGCACGGCTTGAACCAAAATTTTGACACGATAGAGAACCTGTTTTAAAGACTGTTCTCAACTTCAACCACAACGTGTCAGGAGACAGCTAGTTTATTATATTCATAAACACAAATTAGGGCTGTGGTAATTTACTTTAACGTTCATCTATATGTTTTACTTATTACTTACGAAGAAATCATCTTAATTAAACACGACCATCCCAAGATTAAAAATCTACAATTTTTAGTTACTTCTTTTACACGTGGCCTATCAAACCCCATCTATTGCACTACTTATTTAACCAATGCACACATTAAGAGTACGTAGTTACTTAGATACCTACAGAATGTATGAACCTATAAGCGAGGGGAAAGGTCGCAATATCAGATAACACACAATCGCCTATATTTCCTTAGATAATATAAATTTTATATTAAGGTTTAAGAATTTATTTCTCAAAAAGAATAACATTCACTTACATGAGAAAACAACATTTATAATAATACAGTATACATTTGGGCGATGAGACAGTTCATGCCGATATAGCAAAAGGTACACTTATACCCACCATGTTAACTGGCCAGGCTGAAGTTGGACGCAAGCAGCGTCGCAGTGTCGTTTTAAAGCTACTCAAATTTAAGTAGCCCTCAAATACAGTGTCTCGCTGTCTACCCTCTTTCACTTCTCAAGCGAGTAAAGGGGGAGCACGTGATGATGAGAATAACTATTTTAGAATCTGCGGTTAGACCTAGTGCCACACAACGTTAGCGCAAAGTTCTCACTTCATCCCGGCCAACTAACGACGTCCCGATTAGCCCAGCGGTAATTAACTCTGCCTTCTGTGCTACGGGTCCCGGGTTCGAATACCGGTAGGAAAAATTTTGTGTGATGAGCATAAACATTTGTATCCGAGTCATGGATGTATCTTTGTATAATATGTATGTATTTACAAAAAAAGTATATATGCAGTATATCAATCTTCTAGAACGCACGTAGGGACCTGATTCGTTGATGAATTTTCAGAACTACATATACTTATTTAAAATTAAAACCGTAGTAGGAAATTCATCATTAAATCTAAATCGTAACAAATGTATTTCGAATGCAATGCTTTGATTCATTAGTTTATATACCTACTTATTTCATTTTTTGGGTCTACTCCATTTTATTAACGAAAATATAATGAAAATATTCTGTTCATCCAATGAATCTTATGAAGGTATACGCTTTGAATGTCGCTTTTATAATTGCACTGTCTCTTTATCAGCTAACTGTGAAGTACATTTATGTATGTGGGGATAAACAAACCGTATGTCATTTGTTCATTTATTTCAATTAAATGTCTTAATATTTAAAAGTTGCTAAGCCTATTTTAATTAATATGAGATTTCTATTCAGTTAAACTAAGGGAAAGTAGTTTTGATAAATAATGGTATTTTTGTTGAAATTCCTGTTACAATACTTATTCATGTCAATTCCCATAATACAAATGATTAACAATCGATGTCTCTATACTATTTTATTTTGATTGCAGGTACATGTCAGCATGATAGTTGACGTTTCGAACGATCGAGAACGCGTCGCTTCAATTAATGTTATGACATCGACATACTTCATGCTAGTTCTAAGCTAGAAATATTGTTAGATGAATTTTAGATAATTTACATTTTTAATTACTCTAATTTTACATTACTCTAGTTATATTAAATTCTGTCTACCATTAATTACACGAATTTAGCTTTGGAGATAATAATTTGATTGATCTCAATTTAATTATTGATTAACTTTGACAATGATTGACAATTTAATATGGGTGCTTTGGCGCATTGTGACTGGACTGTTGCAGTACAGAACTGAAAATATTTAGGTATTGTTATTTTCTTTGATACACAGGTATTGTGGTAAATAATTAAGGTCACTTATTTCCGTACCGTACCTATCTTTATGCTTATCTACCAGTGTAATTGTAATCAAATGCCAATATAAATAGATATAATTATTTTTTATTTAATTTTATTAACACCTAATCACTTATTTGATTACTGATTCGCCGATGTGAAAAAATATAATTAGGCACTTACAGTTAACAAGTATAATTGTAAATACTGTTCTGAATTTTATTGATAAAGAGAACATTTTCACAAACGCGTTTTTAATCAATCAACCTACCTTTACCGATTTAAAAAAAGCGGGGTATAATCTTTAGCAAACCAACGAAGTATATCAAACTTATTGCGTCACTAATAAATTAATACTTAACTGAATACAATTGGTGGGGCTTAGGAGAGATAAATCCTACTTCTTTTAATTTAAAGTATTTCTCTTAAGCAATAGGTAACAAATTTTTTTAGGAGAGTTATGTTTTTCGAGTGTATGTATGTATGTAAGTTTTTTCTTTGGCACGCCCTACAGACCAAACGGCATGATGGATTTTAACATATTTTATGTGGTGTCGTTAGATTTGTTTTGACTACGGCAGTGATATAGGCTTTAAAAAAATTGAGAAAATCATTTTTTTTTAGTTTTAAAGGTATGAAGTCGATGCCAAGCCAAATGTACGCTCATCGCGCGTGATCTTGAGCGGGGCGACTTCAAACCAGGCACCGGCACCGACAGGTAACTAAAAAGAAGTTAAAACTGTATTAAGTTATTTTTAACTTTTTAGTTTTGAAGTCGGTTTTTTTAAACACATTTTTTTATTAAATTTTTTACTTTTTAGTGTCTGTAATGGGTCGTCAATAAACGCGTCATCTACATAGAAAAATTTAGGGTTTCTCTCGATTTCCCAAGGATCCGCTCATCAGATCCTCACCATTTATGGGACCACACGGGCACCAGTTTTTAAATAAAAAAGAATCATCAAAATCGGTTCACCAAATCGAAAGTTATGAGGTAACAAACATTTAAAGAAACAGTCTAATTGATAACCTCCTCTTTATTGAAGTCTGTTAAAAATCAGTCGACGATTTTCTTAGGCTTTCCTAGTGCCACAAAGGAAAAAATATAGGTATACACATGGACCTATAAAAAAACATGGGTATACATAAGTTGAATGACGGAACCTGGATGACCTGCTATGAACCGGAGAGAAAAAGCCAGTTGGCACAATGGGCCTTTTGTTTTGAAGATTTGCCTAATTCTGTAAAATTGGAGCACTGACAAGAAAATTGTAGCTGAACAGTATCTACAGGTTGGTAGGTACAAAAACAATTATTTGAGCGGTAGTCCTCGCAGCACCTAATATCGTCCTTAAACACGATAAAGCGTCCGCACATACCACTAAGATAACGAATGCCGACATAAATGGGACTAATAACGCATACGATACACAGCCCGAACTTCGCACTCTGCGACTTCTTTATATTCCGAGAATTAAATATTTAATAAGCTTTACGTTTTATAAGTCTTGAAGCAGCGGCGAATGCATTTCATGAAGCCATAGAAGGAGTTACACACAATGGTTTCAAAAAATGCAAAGATGTGAGCAAGTCATGAGTAGCACCTATATACGCACTCCTCAGCATAATATATATGTATAGCAATAAAAAAACAATGTCTGGTCATTGAAATAAAACAAGTTTTACGGATTTTATTGCTGTAGGTATATAAATAAAATAAATAAATAAATATTCTGCGACATTTCACACAACACCATCTAGTCCCAAACTAAGCAAAGCTTGTACTATGGGTACTAGACAATGGATATAATACTTATATACTTTTTTTTTGTAAATATATACTTATAATACATAGGAAACACCCAGACGAACACAAACATTTATATTTATCACATAAATATTTGTGTCCCGTGAGAATCGAACCCACGACCTGGTGATTAGCAGTCCGGTACTCGAACCACTAGACCACAGAGGCCGTATATAGATACAAGATTTTGCACGCGACTTCATCTATTTAAAATTAATATTTTTATCCCATATCTGATTATTTATTTCAACCCTCTTTTTAGAAATGATCGATTCCGCATACCAACTTCCACCTCACTTTTCGCCCTTTTTAAGTATGATTTCAAGGACAAAAATCCTCCTTCCTTGAATAGCTCTTGTATTTTTTGTACAATTTTTTGTAGGTACGTGTTAGTTAATTATTAACCAAACTAGTCTGGAGTAACACTCCTAATGACAGCTCAGTGGCGACAATTGCTGCTATAACAACAAATACTATACAAAAAACGCTGCCTAATTTTGTACGGAACCCTTCTTGCGCGAGTCCGACTCGCACTTGGCTGGTTTTTTATACCACTAGGATTTTAAACGAGCGGGCGGCAAATATCGGTTCCACCGGCTCCGGGCGGCGATCCCACGCTACGCCACATAGTAGGTACTAACAGTCGCTAGTACTATAACTCTATAGGCAGTTTACCTGCACTGTCCAGTTTTTGATCGAATCGAAGACCTTTTCATAATACTTACACAAACGCAGAAAGTGGTTTTGGTTTTCTGTAAAAGCTGCCGCAGTGTACAAATGTATGTTGTTCATGGAAGTGCAATTCGATGTGAAGTACGACTAATGCAAGCAAGGGCGGATCCAGCTTTCAACTCAGGAGGGGGTTCCGGTGTCTAGCCAAAATAGACAATTCGATAATTTTAATTTTTTAAATTGCATTTTGTCGTCGACTTACCTAAACTCGGCTCGGAAGGGGGTCATGACCCCATGACCCATCGATTAGAAAAACCACGCAAAACGGAAGAACCTTATCATCCAATCAGCATATTGGTAGCAAGGTTACGAGTGATCTTGCAATACCTAGGTAGGTATCGTATGGTGGGAACTAAATTGTATCAAAGCTATTTAGCTCTGCTGGAAAGGATACTAAATAAAAGGCGATATAATCTGCAATTTTTATTGAATATACTTTAATAAAAACCACGTCAATACACATACATACATGTTAAAAATGTGATCCACACAGAAAGTAATTGAATAATTGTGCCACTCCAGTGCAATGTACGACACAAACGTTTACAAATTTAGATACATCGATTTTACATTATGCTTAGACAGTTAAATCGTGTTTTCCACCACAATTTGAAACACAACCAATAAGTTTAAATTTAACACGATATACAGAACCATTAAATAGGTACATAATAAATAGTTGTCCTATAGTAGAACATAATTAACATAAACAGCATAAACCTGGAGTTTCACCGAAATAAATAAATAAAAACTACACAACAAAAACATTGGTGGTGGAATTTAATTACAAACGTGCAATATTAATTCTTAAAAGTAACCTATACAGCGGTGGACAAAAAATATAAGTATTTGTGCTAAAAAGTAATTATAAATATTACGTATATTGCTAAATAAAAATGTTCCTTCTCACAATGTTATCCTTAATCTAAATAAAGATTTAAAAGAAAAAAAAATATAATCTTGTACTGTACTAATATGGCACCATAGCCAAGACGGTTGAGGTAAACATAATTCGTAAATGACTTTAATGTTCGTTAATATCAAACTTATGTACTTATTTATTTATATAGTATTAAACAAATTAGACATATTAAATGTAAAGTAAATCGAGGTAAGAGTTTCACTGTTCATATCACTAGCGTCCTGTTTACGAACCTAATGGTACCAGATGGCGTCGGGCTTGAGCTCGATCCCGTCGAATCAGCCGGATATTATAAATTAATAATAATAATCAAGAATGTATGCTAAATTTACAATCGAAAAACAAAACAAAAAGATATTGCCAATCTTATCCGTACTAAGATAAAGAGATTCAACACATTACTTCAAACATTTCAATATTACACTCGTAAGCTTATACATAGTACATAGGTACACACGTACGGAGAAGGCAGATACGTTATTCTTTTTTACTGTAAGTATCATTTGTTTAATTTTATTTAAACTGGCTATATGAAAATTACAATATTTATTTTATCTTATCATAATTTAAGGGCAGTTTTTAGTTATTATTTAATTATTGGTAACAAAAGCACTACCTACTATAATCTTATTATTACCTACGGAAGGTAATAAAGTAGAAACTAAAGGTTACATAACACAACAGGTATGTAGTTACATATTGTGTGTAAGTAGGAATAGACATACAATTGTAACAATTTACCATTACTAATCTGAAAAATTGATTTGAATGCATATGTGTAGGTATACATCGATTGGTATTAAATCATTTACATTCATACAAATAAGTGAAAAACTACCGTTGTAGGTAGTAAACTTTCTTTACAAAAGGACATCAATAATGTCTACGAATTACAACTATTAATTAGAATTTCTAAACTGCACTTTTTGAACACCAAATATTTTCATATACCCTAACGACAGTTTAGCTAAAAAAATATAGGTATCATTTTTTGTATAAAAGTCATTTGTAATTTTCTACCTTGAGAAAAAGTAGGCATTTTGGTCATAAATTGCTTATAATTTTTAATGTTCGCTATAAACTTTTTAAATTTCGATTATATTTTCATCCTACTCAAATAATAAATTTCCATATTATGCGAGTTGTGCTAAATTATAACGTAGGTACTAAGCGATAAAAATATATTTCTTTTAAATACGCACAAAAATATAACTTATATAAATGTAACACTATGTAGCGCGCGTCACCTGCTACGAGTATTTTCATCCGCTATGAATATTATTGCATTTAAATAAGTTCTTTTATATATTTAGCACATCTGACGCCTCACAACACCGTAGCACAAATCCCATTACTAAATGAAACATTTTTACGTAAAAACGTACCCAAATAGTTACAAAAAGATTGTAACGTAATAATATATATTTTGCAAGTAAGTCATTTGAACTGCGCACGCCAATCATTGTAACTAATCTGTTAGATAGGCGCACGAACAGCGAGAGTAAAGATTTGTGTTGTACACAGATACAAGAACTCTGAAGCAACCTAAAACAGACTAAGAGTAACGTAGTGGTAAGTTACCACTGCATCAATTGTCCGTGGTGCCAGGTGGTTTAGCATCGAACACGGATTGATCTTTCTTCCATAGTGAGTACCGGCCTTTTTTCAATTTAATCGACGTCGACGTCGTTTCACGCTTGAATCATTTATAAATTAAGCCCATAAAACCGCTGTCTTTCCCAGTTTACACTCCACACAGACGATAAACGTAACACTTTTGTGCACAGCAAACAAGCGTAGATAATTTTATTTATAGTTCGCCTACTCCGATAGTTTTACAACTTTATAATGACGGACGCAATACAATAGTAATTGCGGCCAAATAATAAAAGTTGTATGAATCCTTTTTGTTGTCGGTATTTACTTAATATGCTCGATTTAATCAATACAATGTATGAAAAAGACTTATTGATCACATTGTCTACAATTATCAAAAATATGAGTTCCTGTATGGAGTACCTAAGCAAAAATGACGCAAAATGAATATCCCAAAATGTGCAAATAATACAAACTTTTTTCAAAATATAAATTTTCTGCGATGTAACAGCGCCAAAGGATTATATTTCTGAAATACATGCGTTACGTTTTACAAAAATTTCAATAAGATGAAATATGCTGTGGGGTTTTGCAAAGCTGCGGGGTACGAATAGGAAGTTATATAATTAGAATGTTTCTTTACTCAAATGTATTATAGCGTAGGTTTATAAAAGTCATTATATTTAATATAGGTAGTTTTCATTGTACCTCCCTAGGTACATTGAAAACGAATCATTCAACCGGACGTAATCATAGCTTATGCGTGTATTAGTGGTAAGGAGCCTGAGTTCAAATCCCGGTAGAGGCAGATGTTTGTGTGATGAGCATGAACATTCGATCTGAGTCATGTTTATAGAATGGATGTGTATTTATTACGTCATCACAAAAAAACTATGTAGTGAATGAACCATCAAGCATATCTTGAAGTGGTCGTTTAGAAAAATGTACTTTTTTATGTCGTAAGAGTGGAATCAAGCATACGGTTTGCGTAAGTGGTGGTAAGTGGTTACCGTAGCAAATAGACGTAGCGTATAGATCGCTCGCGCGTCGCCTAGCCCTGTAGAAACCGTCTAGGTTTCTTAAAAAGGAGTTACTAAACTGACAGCAAACGGAATCCCCATGCTGTCAGAATAGTCACTGCCCCAACGAGCTCTGGTAACCTTATTCACTTGCAGAGATACAACTATTGGCTTTGCACTTTTTTTGAAAGGTTCATTTTGCGCCATACTCACGAGAAATACTGTGATGGAGCCCCGGGCTAATCTCTCCCCTTATTGCTTAGTTTATAACCGCCTCAACGATAAATAATTACCTATGGATACATATTATTACTAAAGTTAAATATATTAAAAGAATTTAGAAATTTTGCTTTGGTATCTTTTTCAAGGGAATATTCCAATAGTGGCACTTAGGTCGAATAAAAGTAATCGCTTATCTATATTATTAATAATACTTAGAATACATGTTGAATAAAAATAAACGCAGGTAAGTATATTATGTAGTAAGCAGCTTTTAAAGTGCGCGAACACCCTGTGGACCAATAAAATATAATTAATACATTTTAAAGATGATTAGAATTTAATACAAGGATTAAGGTCTTAATCGATTTGCTGAAGAATTATTGGCACCATTGGTATTGGAGAAAACAAAATATCGATTATTTCCATTTCGCCATGCTGTTTCAAACATAAAAGCGAGCAAAATTAATTAGCGTTACTTGAACGTGACACTCTAAAAGTCGGAAACTTCACTTGTTGTTCCTTAACTCTTTTCCTTGTGGTGTGTACGCCATGTGACGCAATCCCTTATATTTTTAGACTAACCAATCGATATGGAATGCCGATTACCTACTGTGAAACTGTTAAATATCTATAATACCTGCTTTTAAGTCACGTACGTGTCTTGTTCTCTGAGTGGGTTACACATAAGAAAAATACTACAAAAATAATTATAGCTACTTGATAGAAATTAAAACTAAAAATTATAAAATTATAACCTGACTTATATTATGAGCCTGATAATAACTTACGCTAAAGATGCACAATGCGCTTAACCAACAAAACAGTAAGTTTATTTTTAATCTTACATTAAAAGTTACACCACACATTAGTTTGAGGAATACTTTTTCTAAATATGCCGAAGTAATCTAGAAGAAAATACAAGAACATCTGTGTTTTTCTTATTTTTATATTCGCAAAGATAGCCGAGATAATAGCAATCAAAGTGCGCATTATCGCGCGGAATTATTTAAAAACGTCACGAGTCCCCTCAGCGAGACACCAACTCAATGAATACCATTATGGCGGTGGGTACGAGCAAGTCGGAGCGTGGGGCCCAAGCGCGCGCTTCTTGTAAGTGTTCAAATCTTCTTACGGCCATAACTTCCGTAATTCTGTACAGAATTACGTGAAATAAAGACTAGTATAACGATCGTAATCTAAACTTTGCTGTTATGTAGGTTTTAGTGCAACATTCGCATGTGTTAGTAACACTCATTCTTAGAAAATTGGGAGTGTGCGCAGTGGTTGATAGTATAATGCTATTTGTATTTTACCATAATTCATATATTAAATAGGTATATATATATAATTAAAATTGTTACATATTTTATTAAAACCTACTGAAGGTCAGTAGGTTTAAACAAAGCCCGTAAAAACAATTTAATTTACTGCCCAAGTACCTAAGAAGCTAAAAGTCACCTACTGAATGCCACACTTCCACACACATTTTTCACATTTTCACATATTGTGATATGTCTTAAGCTCTCCTTGGCAAATTATGTTAGTCTAAAGGTGTGTAAAATTTAGTTACATGTTATGTAACTTGTTAAACACAACACCATAACACGTCCACATTACGTAACATTGTTATATAACAACTACGGTGTTGTACGAAAATTGTTATATAACAATGTTACGTAATGTGGCCGTGTTATAAAACACAAGTTATATAACATGTTACTAAGTTTGTACGCACCGTTAGGAATGGTAGAATTCAATTGCTTTGCATATGGTTTTTTTTTTCTTGATGTTGTTATCTTAAGACTGTGACGGTTCATTGCGGAATGAACTATAACTGTGTACTAACAAAACTACAACTACACTGTGAACATGCAAATAATCAAAACAAACATATTAAACCAACGACATGAGTTGACACGTCTGGAGTACAAATGGTTCACTAACACGTGCCAAAACGACCCAACCCACAAAATGGTAAAAAAGTAAAATTATCGATTTTGTAAAACTTACGCGGATATTAATGATGATTGTATTTCGTAATTACAACTTTAAGACACTGGATGGACATATGTGTGCCCGTAACAATGGGTTCTGTATAGTCGTCCTAAATGTCGGAATTAAAATAATATCAATATTCCGTGATAAAATCTGTAGTAGGTAGTTTGCAACAAAAACACACACGACTTTTATAACTTACTTTATAGGTATAATTTGTACATTGGATCACTTTAGCACATTGTGGTCCATTTGTGTTAATGTGAACCATTCCGTAATAAAGATGGCCTCACCTTTATGAGCATTTAGTAGTTGTCTAGTTATAAGTCGGCAGTTATCGCTGCTTTCTTGCTGAGTCGCCGCGGGCGGTTGGCGTCGGTAACGTCGGCGGTTCCACCACGGCCTGTCCGCCACACGACATCCACAACAACATGTTAGTCAAGCGAAGCGTTAGACACGACCAGACATAACAATCATACCATGCCATTAGACCAACGTCAATCAACAATACTAATAGTTCGAAAAAAATAATATAGGTTTATGAATATTTTTAAAACCCGCAGTATGTTTTGGGTCCTATGAAACGGTGGGCGAACCTATTGCATTGATCGAATTTATTATGGATTGACTAAACGTAGTGTTAGACGTTCTATGTACTATGTTTCTATACTCGAACCAGCATCGCGGCCTTATTTACAAATACTATAACAAATCGATGTAATGATAAGTCAATTTGGTAGCACTGCTAATGAACGAACTAAATATGCATTTGATGATTCATTTATTTGATTACATACCTGTATGTTAATATCTATCTAATGTCATATGTTAATGAGTATATCTAATATAAGGCGTAAAAAGGCTCAAGTTTAAAACTGGGTCTTATATTTTCTGTAATTAAGGTTGAGTCAATAATCATATTTTATGATTGAATGAACCTTATCAATACGCTCTAATCAAACTAAATTTAATTATTTTAATTATATGTTTAACTGTGTTTCCTAACCTTACTCAGAAAGTGGTAAATTCAAAGTTCACTTAGGCTTTAGTTTTTAATAGATCTGAATAATAAATTAAATTTATCACTATATATCAGATTGATAAAAAATATATATTAAAGATCGATCGATTCCTTTAGAAAATGTTTTGTTATCATACTGAACTCCTAGCGGTGATAATCCACTGTTTCACCTTAATGTAACGTATTCGCTTCGGTAACATAATATTAAATAACTAAATAAAACAACATGTTGAGATTGTTTTATGAAATACTATCAGTTCGGATTTTTTTATATTTTTATCAAGAAATACTAATAATACAGATCTTAATAAATTGATTGTGCTATAAGGAATTTCTAAAAAAAATACAAAATTGGCACTGCTGTTTTTTTGCTACTTTATCAGTATATATTATCATTTCACTTAAAGCAGTGAAGTGTTATATACTTGACTCTTGCAATTGACTTTGTAAACCTAAATTTGACTTCTCTTGGATTGTATTCACTACAAGCTATTATAGACTTCGTTCTGTCAAAAGTTAATATATATTTTTTTTTAATATTAAACCTCCCGTGGTTATTGACATTAATACTTATACGATACTAACGTCACTCAATGGTGCCTTCCTGGAACCTCTCCACTAACACTTAAACATTATGGTATGGTATTAAAGTTCAAATTTACTTTTAGTAAATTTAGGGAGACCCGTTGCTAAGCGCAGAGAGCAGCTGAACCGATTTCGCTAATTCTTTTTTTAGAATATTCCTTGAAGTACGAGGATGGTTCTTAAGGAGAAAAAATTTTAAAGTTGCCTGGAAAAGTCTAAAAGGTACACTTTTGTATACTCCCATACAATCGATTCTAAATACCTAAAAGTTAATTTGAACGGGTCTCCCTTGTTTGACCGAATGGAATTTGACAAATTTGTACTTCCCAAAAATTTTTTCGCATAATTTCATTTGCCAAATTATTACTTAGCAAAAAATATATTCTCAAAAAAATTGTTAATACAATTTTTTTTTAAACCTAATGTTTGGGAAATGTACGTTTAAACTATAACTTGGTTACCAACTAGTACTTTTAACATTTTTAATTTAGTCAAATATTTCAGTTGGAATAACAGTTTTTACGCAAAATCAAATAAGCCAAATATTTAGTATCGTCAGTTTTCAAGGCAGCCATTTCAAGCATAAAATCTAACTTTGGAATAAGTTTATTACAAGGGTGTTTTTTTTACACTTGGGACAAATTCTAAACAGGTAATAATAATATGAATATTAACTATTCGTTTTTTTTCGTTAGTAGCTTTTTCCCATATATATTTTTTTCTATATAATGTAGTCGTTTCTGGCGTAGGAAGTCAGTTTTAACCTAACCTAAGCTACCCATTTTTTTAAAGAAGAAATTAACCTAATCTAAATTGTTGAGTTCCGGGTAACCTACTAAAAACATTATCTTTTTTATATTAATGCAAGTCATGTCTAGCTAGCCTTAATATCATTTCACCAAACGTTTATTGTCTGAAAATTGTTTGCTGTAATAAATCATTTGATTAAAGAGCAAATGCCATAATAACATTATACTTGGTAATATTTTGCCAAGTAAAAATTTGACCAAATAAAAATATGCGTACTAAAATCATTCGAAATAATGCTATGGTATAAATAAAGGTCGCTAAAATTTGTTAGGGTAATGAAATTTTGTCAAAATCTTTTCGCCAAAACGGCAGGCACCCATTATTATCATAATAGTTATCATCCCCAAACTTTCAAGATCACACTGTTTTATATTAATCTAATTAGATACCTAATTTAGGAGCATTCTAGACCATTTTAATGAGGAATATGTCAAAGGTGATGTGATAAAGCACTTATCGAGTTATGACCTTTTAGCACTTTGTTGTGATAAGTTTTTAATAAGCAGGATAAACATGTAGTATAGGAACAGTGTATTTGCAATTAGCACGAGGAAAATGATCTGTTTAAACATGACACAATATGACGATTATCTTAGAAATTTGTATAAATATAAAATATTTGATTATTATTTTATTACAATGTTTAAAATAAATCAACTTAGTCTTTGTGTGATATATCGAGAAATTGAAATTATGTACTGTATACTGTATGTACATAAATATTAATAAATACACCATTTTTATAGGGCGCATGTTTGTTTCAGGTACGTATTGAGTGCTGGCAGGGTCTGTCAACATGGTTGTTGAGAGACCCTGCCAGGATTTTTTAAAGTGTATAAATTACAATAAATATCTACCTAATCTAAGTTTACTAATATTATAAAGTTTATTTGATGGTGCTAATCTCAGGAACTACTGGTTGGAATTGAAAAAATATTTTTGTTCTAATCATTAAAGACTAATTATTATAGATTGTGTTGGATAGTCCATATATGAGGAAGGTTATAGGCTATATAACATCACGCTATGACCAATAGGAGCGGAGCATAGATGAAAAATGTTACAAAAAATAATCTAGGAAAATTAATTACCCACTTGAATCACTTACTCTCTCTCTCTTAGGTGACGCAGACGAAATTATTTAAATTAACAAATAACGTTGTCTAATGACTTGATAAGATATATGAATATTATTGTCCCGATCCGGTTTAGTTACGAAGCACACTAGCGTTACAGCTTGCTTTTGTTACAACACTTAAACATTACAAACATGTGCATCTGTATAAAAACAGAATATGTAAAAAAATATTGCGAGGTGTAACAGCTAGATCTAACATATTCGATGGTGTTAAATCGTGTAGTTGTATACACTGACTAACTGACCTTGGAAATGTCAACGCCTGTGACGCCCTTGACCAATTCAGGAATACACTGTACGATGTTGAGGACCTCGCCGGTAAGCTTGGCCGCGCCCACCTCTCCGCCACCGCAAGATACCATCGTGACCTTACGGGCTTGCGACAATGGAGCCGCCACTTCTGCAGCCACCTAATAAAAAAAGGAACATTTTTTTTAAGTTACCCGACATTATGACACAGTGCCATCTAGTTCCGGGCTAAGCAACGATGCTGGTGTTTCGGATACTAAATGGTTGATACACTACATCTATACGTTTTTTATTGTAAATTCATAATATAATATGTATGAATGGACTCAGTTCAAATGGCCATGCTCATCACAAAAATATTTGCTTTTATCGGCTCATAGCTATTCGAACCGAGAATCTTAGCGTAGAAGGCAGCGATCACTACCGCTGCACTAATAAGGCCGCCAAACATTGTAACACAACAATATCGATAAAAAAAAGAAATATTCATTAGGGTGAATGAAGTACGTAATTATTATACCACACACAACCCTGCATTTCGAACTGTAAACTAAACACTCACTTAATCGGAAACAAACCTAACTTCAAAGTTCAGATTTACCAAGATAAAATGCCTCTTGGGCGATCTGAAATATGAATCTTGTTGATTTCAAGAACAAAAGTGACGTGAGGAAGGCCATTACATTCCCAGTTTACTCAGTACCGAGACTTCATCATCATCATCATCAACCCATTACTGACCCACTGCTGGGCACGGATCTCCTCTCATTGAGATTGATTAGGCTATAGTCCACCACGCTAGCCTACTGCGGGTTGGCAGACATTACATGCCATCGAGAAAATCTCTCAAGCATGCAGGTTTCCTCACGATGTTTTCCTTCACCGTTTGAGGACGTGATACATACGCACATAACTTCCGAAAAGTCAGTGGTGCGTGCCTTGTGTTTGAATTCGAAACCTCTAATATCTTAGTCTACCGGTCACACAGCTAGGCTACCACACCTGTACCGAGACTTGTTGGTACTGAATTTAACAAGCTATAACTCCTTTAGATAAGAAAACATTGTATAGCTATAAGCATTTTCAATGTAAAACAAATTTGCTCACAGTTTCGCGCCATCTACTTAGTAATGGTATTTTTTTACCACGGTGTGTTAAGGATGCTATTCGCATGCAATTCCAGTAATTGCCTTAATTAATTGAACAAGGCATAATTGACATTGCCGCATGGACGATGATGACAGCATGCTTCCACTAAATTACTATACTGCGGTTCCTAAGTGGTTTAATTTGATAGAGAGCATTAAATCGGTACAACATTAAATTTGTACGAAAAAATATCTGAACTGGTATTACACAATACTGATATAACAGCGATAAAAATCGACGCAAAGCTAATAGGGCCACCTTCCGTTCAAGACTCTAGAGAATTTACCCCAGTTCCTATGTAACGTCCAACTAAAAACCTATTAAAAATTTACAAAAAATAAACAAAGAAACGGAATCCTGGGGGTAGTTACACTGACCGATAGGTCGAATTACAGTCGTATATATCTTATGTTTTCGGGTGTTTTATGGGCTATAAATAAGTTAATGTTTACCTTAGGCAAAGTCTCGAGCATCATATCAACCATAGCAGCCGAACCATATTCTTTCCACGCTTCTGCCTTCTTAGCCATTTGTTCCGCGTCGGCGGCCGCCTTCGCCTTGATAGCGTACGCCTCCGCCTACAGTAGTGAATTACACATATTGTACTGTATAGCGTGTCGCAATCAATCATCACATAAACTTATCTACGACATTTAAATTAAATATACCTGTATGCTACAGTTGATCAAAGAAAAATAAGTATATAGTACATAATCGCTCAGATATGAATTATTTTCCAACTAATCGAAGTGATTACAAGACGTGGTACATTATTTAATGGAACAGTTTGAGGTGTCGTTCATACAAAATGAAAGAAATAAATGAGCGTAAGTAAAAAATATATTTGGATGAATATATGTATACTCGCCTCTCCGCGCACTTTTACAGCTTCAGCCTCCGCTTCTGCCTCGAGTACAGTTTTTAGTTTATGGGCTTCAGCCAACTTCTCTAGTTTGAACTTTTCTGCTTCTGCAGGCCTATGAAATAAAACATATCAATATAACTGCCGTTACAATCAAATAATAAAAGACGGCGATTATGAGGAAAATTTAAGGTTTATAAGGGATTCCCGTATGCAATCATTCTTGAACCTACAGTTATGAATATAAAAACAGGAAAATTATACGTAACCAAGAGTAATTACCTGCAACAGTACCTACTGTCAACTGAACTGAGGTAATATCACGTACGACGTATAGTAAAACTTGCAACGCGTATATCAGATCGACCGTCACCGTTTACATAAGGTGCATAATTCATTTGAGGGAGTCGGTATACGTATTTATAATAGAATAACTGGTGACATTTTGAATCTACCGACTGTCGCTTTTAAACGTAAAATAAAAGATTGTCTTATCAAGAAGGCATATTATAATTTAAATGACTATTTTAGTGACAGTACAAGATCGTCACCGGATTGACCCAAGACAACTCACTATTGTAACTTGTTAAAACGTGTTATTACATGTGAGCGGGCACATACAGACAAATGGAGGCTAAGTGTGTATTAAAATATTCATAATTATATATTTTTATTGGTAAAATGGATTTGTGTATGCTAGCTCACATAATAATAATAATTTAGCTGATTCGATAAACTGTGTACCAATTGATTCATTGTAATATTGTATAGAATCGTTAAATTAATTAACAGACAGAACTGTGTTGTTGGGGAGTTTGTTGCGCCGCTTCTTCTTCCCAACAAAAACACTAGGAAGCGGTGAAGGGCGGGCGTTTTGGGGGCTGTCTTTATTGTCGACGTTCAAAAAGAGCCAATTAAATTTGGCGTACTTTGAATAAATGATATTTTGATTTTGATTTTGATTTTGACCAACTCAATACCCTTACCAATAACACTTATGCGGCCGAGTCTCTTCTCATTAAGGTCCCTCCCTAGGCTATAGTCCAGTTACGGTTTGGTAGATTTTATACGTTATCGGGAAAACCAGACATGCAGGTTTCCTTACGTTGTTATCCTTGAGCAGGTGAGCATGTTATAAACACACACATAACTTCGAAAGTATTGTATGACACATAAAGTCAGCTGGTTGTACAATTAGGACAACAAAGGTCACTGATAGCTTTTGAAGGACTTTTTGTAGGGAATAAACATACTTAACTGTAATGTGATTGTTGAAATAAACACAGCACATACAGTTAAGATTATTTAATTCGATGTGAGTATACCTGCGTATGGTAGCGTCTAATTCTTTTTCCCTTCTCTGCACCTCCCATTTTTGTACAGCGATTTCTTGAGTACGCTCAACAACTGAAATCTGCATTTGTTCTTCCTTAATACGTTGTTTAGTTTTCGCTGCTTGAAGTTCGTACGCCATTTCTGCTTCAGCCTAAGGAAATACATAAATAAATACGTTATTAAATATATACAATTATTTGCACCCGTAGATTTCTAAAATTGAATTGAAAATATTTCTGTACCTTTTTCGTTTGTACTTCAACGTCGTACGCAGCTTTCTTGAGTTCGAAATCTCTTTGGGCCTTAGCTATTTCGGTGTCGTTAAGGAACCTGGCTGCCATCCGTTGCTCCTCAGCCATCGCCTCCTTGATCTTGGCCTCCGCTTGTGCCTCCGCCTCACCAATACGAGCATCACGCTTTACCTCCGCCGTACGCGCCATTCCAAGGGCTTTCAGGTAACCCTAAATTTAAATTAGAGTGCTTTATGTCTATATGGTCACGGATACAAAATTATTATATTAATTATGATAGACATTTATTATATTTAACTAAATCTATTAAACTAGGTTAAAGAAGCTATGTTGTAATGTGTGTATTTTGTAGTAGATAATGTTGCATGAAATTGTCTGTATGACAGTCATAATACTTAATAATAAACTCATTATAGACTTTTACAAGCAAGGCCAAATAATGTTGTGCCGGTACCGACTAATTAAACATTTACACATAAAGCTTCAGCTTCCCAAATTATACATTAAGCTCACATTGAAAGTGATAAAATAATACTACAAATATACGCAAAATAGGTGATAATTATAATCGCAATTATCTACGATATTAATAGATAAATATAGTCAAACATTATTAATAGAGAACAGAGGCACTGACATCTAGTTCCGAACTAAGCAACGAGACTTTTGTTACGATTTCTATAGGGGTTTATACAATACATATATATTTTTGTACATATAAATATATACGGCCGGCCGCCTAATACCAAACTGTACAACTGTCAATGGTCGATTTGATTACAGTGAACATAGTGTTTTTACTAGCTTACGGCTACTACGTGCTATCACTGCTGACTTATAAACCAAATTGTTTAAACAACAGACATAGTCAATAAAAATAATTTGTCCCGAATTCCGTTTTATTAATAAATAACGCGAAATAATTTTTCCCATTTCTAAAATGATTATGATAAAATTTAAAATGTTATTATAAAATTAAGTTATGAAACATAACATATATTGGTACAAATTATGTTCATGGAAACATTTCTTAAATACGCCCGCCGTGTTGTCACTCCCATGCTATTATCTGCTGCCTTTTTTGTAGTTACATATATTTCAGATAATAAGATGACTTTGTTGCAGTGATAGTTAAACACAGGTATCCTAACTACATTTCATACCTATACAAAATTATGTTTTGCAAGATATTGCCACCAAACGAAAACAATATAACATACATCATAGTAATGTTCGTACTACCTACTTATGTTGTAAAAATAATTATTTCCAGTACGATTATAGACTGCAAAATACAAGACCTCGTTAGTAAGTCTTGATTAATAAATTATAACAATTGATACTAATCAAGATGTTATCTATCAGTAAAAACAAATTATAGTAGCCATTCTGTTGAATTTAGAAAACTAACAGCTAGCATAATATCTGGGTCCCTTAAAATGCTATTTATATTATATTAACCAAACACAGGTATCCTACATTTCATACCTATACAAAATTATGTTTTGCAAGATATTGCCACCAAACGAAAACAATATAACATACATCATAGTAATGTTCGTATACTACCTACTTATGTTGTAAAAATAATTATTTCCAGTACGATTATAGAATGCAAAATACAAGACTCGTTAGTAAGTCTTGATTAATAAATTATAACAATTGATACTAATCAAGATGTTATCTATCAGTAAAAACAAATTATAGTAGCTATTCTGTTGAATTTAGAAAACTAACAGCTAGCATAATATCTGGGTCCCTTAAAATGCTATTTATATTATATTAACCTTGACACACTTCGAAAATACACATACATAAAATAATACATACAAATAAATATTTCTGGAAGTTATGACACAGCGCCATCTAGTTCCGTGCTAAGCAACGAGGTTTGTGTTACGGATACTAGTTGGCTGATATACTACATAATATACTTTTTTTTTGTAAATACATACATAGATACATCCATGACTCGGATACAAATATGTTTATGCTCATCACACAAACATTTGACCCTACCGGGATTCGAACCTTTCTGTGCTATGGGTCCCCCATAGCACAGAAGGCAGTGTTAACTACCGCTGGACTAATTGGGTCGTCAAATAAATACTACATAAACTTTTAAAACTCGACAACTGGTACCCATTGAACAGCCTAAACGATATTGTTTAGACTGTTGAATGTCTAATATAAATATACCAACATTTCAGAAAATCTGACTTATATCTTATCTAATAATTTTCAAGAGATATTGCTTTAATCCTATAAGATAATAATGAGTAATTAATTACATATATTTAAATTGAATTACACATTATTATCTAAATCAATAACGTAGTATACTTAACTTGACATTATGTGTAATGCTACTTTAGTTCATGTTATAGTTGTGGATTTACCTTATTTTTGAATTTACAAGAAAGACTATTTCAAATTCATAATTTTTCTGAAAGCGAATTTTAGTGATATGTAAGTATTTGCAAATTTGTGAGGATGCTTAAAGCGAATGTGGTTGACAAAGTGGCAAAGCTAAAAATAGGCAACACGATAAACACACGCATTTGTTTGCTTAAAGAAGTGAACATAGAACATGCCATGGAAAACTGCATCCTAGCTCGAAACTTATTACAATAAGTAAACGAACATGAAATAAGCCTTCAACTAAAAGTTTGTACAATTATTTATTATTTTCCGTTGCTTTAGTCATCAAACATTTCGCTTTAATACACCCCTTATGATGGCATAATTGTTCATACAAAAAAACATAACATAAAAACATTTAACACCATTCCAAAACCTACATACCTTAGCTTCCTGTAGCCATGTCGAAAGAAAAAATATATTCTACTAAATGTTTCAATAATCAAATGTATGACCCTAGTAACATTTACAACCTCATCTTAGTAAGTTATCACATGGTACTTGTGATTTTGTGATCATAGCGCACATAATATCATAGCATCATAGATCATAGCTAACTAAAGTTAAATTTTATAAGGATTTTCGAAAATAAAAAAAATATACTACTTATTTATTAATTAATGAGAGGAAAAATACTTCATCTGATTGATAAAGAATGCAATCCAAGTAAAAACCATTTTTAGTTTCTGGGTCTTCGGTGAGAAAAAAATCCCACATGTTTTCAGAAATGTAGACAAAGCTATAGCGAGAATTTTAATTTATAATTTTTGTTATTATTAAGGATATAAGAACCAGTCTGGTTATTCACCTTCTATCTTCATCAAAAGATTATTGAGCCCAACACTTAATGGGATGAGTGATAGCTATCATATAATCATTTAAAGTGCATGCAATTAGAATAGAATAGAATAGAATAGTTTATTATATATCTCATTATACAAGTTTCTCTTATGCTAAAAGTAATACTAATGAATATAAAAATCTGTAAGAGGCCAACTTTCATGATAATACAACATTTACGAGTGGATAAATTTCAGGTTAATTTAACACAAGCCATGTAATGTTACCAGTGTATTTAGGGTATATCTTACTTACATCTGAACATTTTAGTGTTAATGTGAAACCCTTAAAGATCTTGTATTAGTTCTAAGTGAAATATAAATATGAATATTGTTGCACTGTTAATGTGTAATCAGTGAATAATTATATGCTACATATTTTTTTTGCAGGAATTTCTATGGCTGCAAGCATAAGGGAACTGTAAATGTTTACTTTATTCAACAGATAACAGAGCTCGATGAATCTAGTATAACATAGATACATTATTTTACACTGGATGGGCCTGAGTTTTTGCCAAACAATTCCACAGCATCATTGCACAAACGCATCATTAATTCACTCAGCATTATGACCTAATCAACATGATTGTGTTAATAATGTCAAGTGTTTCGTAGTCCGTTAAAATAATCGGCTATCTACAAACGCCCTATTATTAAAGTAGTAGAAGTGTAAAATTTGTTATTATAAAACTGTCTAGTTTTATGGAGTATGTTAAGAGTAGGTAGCAGTATAATTAAGGGAGTTTTTAGGGTTTGTCATGTTTCTGTCTGTCCATCCGTAAGTAAGCCACTTTTTTCCGAAACTATAAGAACTATACTGTTGATACTTGGTAAGTAGATGTATTCTGTGTCGCATTAAGATTTTCACATAAAAATAGAAAAAAAAACGATAAATTTTGGGGGTTCTCTCTTCTCTCTACTTAGAACTGAAACTCATTTTTTTTTATCATACCTATATGTGTTGGGAATCTATGGATAAATCTTCAAAAATGATATTGAGGTTTCTAATAACATTTTTTTCTTAGCTGAATAGTTTGCGCGAGAGACACCCACCGAAAATTGGTTTGAACGAGATCTAGTAAGTAGTTTCTTTTTATTACGTCCTGAATCGTAAATCGTAATTTACCGATCATTCAATTATGTACATACTGTTGTTTACTAGTTGTTGGTAGTCAATAGTATGGAACCCTTTGTGCGCGATTCCGACTCGCACTTGGCCGGTTTTTTAATTAATATAACACCTGTCACCCAAAGCCAGTTTATTCCATTTAGATTTAGTATGTCCTTTGATGGAATTATATCAATATCATATCAATTCCTTAAGTACTATCATAATCGATATCCACATGAAAATAAGTGAACAGAATTATCTATTAAAAGGAACCGATTTATATGCTATGATACTCATGCTCTGCAAATAAGATTAAACTTCTGAAAACTTTACCTCCTCATCTCGAATATCCTTTAGTGTGTATGACACAACCGTAATTCCCATATTGATAAGATCACTTGAAGCAACCTCGAATACCTAAAACAGAATGGTTAATATAAATTCCTGTCATTATTTTTGGTAAGGTTTTACATTCTCTAAAGAAATATAATTTTTATTGAGTATTTTTTTAAATATAGCAACAAACCTTCTTGGAGAATATTTTTCTATCCTTGTATATCTCTTCAACTGTCATGGAGCCCATAATAGCACGCTGATGACCTTCTAGGGTCACTAGGGCTATATGTTGTATCTCCTGTTCACTCTTGCCTAAGAACTGCTCACATGCAGAGAGCAACATCTCAGCATTCTGACCTTGAATTTTGACCTGTAATTTAAATAAATACAATTTATAACAAATACTTTAACTTAAGGTGGAAGCTTCACGGTAGCCCGCCATTTGCCTGTCATTGTCAGACTGAACATTAATCAAAATATGATTCGCGCCTGTAATAGGTATTTCGTTACAGAATTATAATCATATAAATCAATAAAACAGCCCTCAAAGTGCATATAACTGCATTGATTGACTTTTTCATGAAATAGACAATCAATGCAGTTATATGCACTTTCGCGGGCTAGCGTGGAGCTTCCCCCTTAAGGAATGGTACTTACCATTATGTACAAAAATGATTTTAAATATTTTATTAGATAGGTAATTTTAAATAATGAGAAGTACTTTATACCTGTGCTATTCCTGTTACGGATATTGGTACACCTTGGCTGGTATACACAGTTGGCGATTCAACTTGAAGAGTCATGGTGTTCAGAGAAATACGCTGCACACTCTGGATTGCCGGCCAAACGAACGCACGCCCACCCGGTACTAGCAGTGGCTTCGAGTAACAACATCCTGAATAAAAATATTATATTTTTGTAAATAACATACATTTAGAATTAGGAACAAAACAAATGTCAAATAATACCTGTTAATGGCAATCATTACATTTATATCAACATCCAATAATTGCACCTTAAATTATTTAGGTAACAATTATTCAAACAATTTGAATTATGTAAGTATGGCTCTAATCAATATCGCTAGAGCATAAAAAAATAAGCTAGACTGTCGCAAGGAATGCTAATTAATTTTAGTCTACTAGCTAAAGCCCCCATACAATTTGTAATTTTATCCAATTTGCTTTTTCATCAATATGCTAATTAATACTACCCTCTTTTAAGAAATTATTGATTCCACATAAAATCTTCCAACCTTGTTCACTGTTTTAATCAGTCGGGACATAAATAATCCAATATCCTTCCCTGGGTGTTAAACTATATCCAAACCAAATTTTATCTAGATATGCGGTTAAAGCTTGAAGAGGTAATAAACAGACAGAAATACTTTTATTTGTGATTTTATACAAACTGTCTGGTAAGATAGTTACATAATTTTTTCTTTCATTAAATAAAACATGGAATAATCCTCATGAGGAAAACGTGATGTCATTATGATTATCATATATATGTCATAAAATCATAAAAGAATATCTTTTGATTTGAGTTTGAGCCAGACTTGTATATATCAGTATAATATACATATTTTATGTATATCCAATATGGTGGGACCATGTTTAGTTATTATCATAAAATGTGTACCTAAATAAACAAACATGTGAAAACCATACATTATCATTTGCATAAGCACCATCTGATGATAAATACACATCTATGATAAAATGTTCGCTGACAACAGATAAAAAATGCTAAGCTCATAGATAAAATATTTTGTATTGAGATTACATATTCAACAATAGTTGAGGCAGGCTGCCAAAAAGCACAGCACGAGATGAATAAGCAAAGGTTAATATTGTTTGCCAACAAGCTCTTCATTATTAAATAGCTTTCTCGGATTGCATTTCAATGGAAATTCCTCTAGAATTTCTTAACCACAGCCCAATCCTGGTGTTTTACACTGTTATAAAGACCTTAAATTACATAAGACTCATTTTTTGCCATTAATCAAATTGAGATGCTACAGAGAATTTCTTAAAAGGAAACCAAGCATATTTTCTGTAATCTAGGTACTCTAAACTTCCAAAGAGCAACTGAGATTGTACACTCAATTCCAATTGGAAAATCATCAATGGGAAAGTATCTAGGCACTGTATAGAATAGAATATATTTTTGCTTCACTTGTTATGTAAGTAAATGTAACAAGTCACTTATAATTATAATTTTACAAGAGCATTTGGCGTATTGTTTTGGTGCAGTTTGTTTAGGGTGGGATCTTTTACAGCCTTTAGCCGGATTCTTTTCATCCACTAAGGTAGGCACTGCATACCCCATAAAGAGCAGTCCCTGTCCTTTTCTTGTTGATGGTTATGGAATATCGGAGGTAGAATGGATGGTAACACACTGATGAAGATACAATTCATACCAGATACAATAACATTCAATTAACTAATGACTCTATATCTAAAGATTGTTAAAAGCTTTATACATTAAAATATAATTATATCAATTTAAAAATAATTGGGCATTATGTTTGGTTTTGGTTTGTAAGTTTTATTTCCATTGCAAATATATTTACATTTACATATATACTGAAATAGGAATTCCTCTAAGAGTTTAGAGTTGTAAAACTGCTTCAATGCTGTACCCAATGTTGTTGTATCTGATTTTGACTACACACACATCATAGAGACAATTAAATGTAAATAAAATTACCATAGGTAGTACTATTATTTAGATAGCATTATTAATAGCTAATTCTAGACCAGAACGGACAAGATATACAGTTGTAACAATTTAAAATACACTATATAGCTAAACTGCATGTGTATAATAATGACATATGTACATTGTAAGCAGTACAAAAAAAAACAATTACAATTAAGAACCAATTTATCTTAATTTTATTTGAATGAGTAGTCACCTCTAAACCAACTAATATCAATTAAGTAATTGGAATAATTTATATAATTCTATTAACTAAAACATAATTAATAAAGTACCTATGACGAACCGGGTAGTCCCCTGTGTCATTTATAGTATATGTAACTTCGCATAGCTTGTTGGACTCGCCAAATGACGACATAATTAAAAACGTATCATAATTAATTGAAAGAAGCACCTTCCTGACAAGAAATCGGTAAAATATAAATAAAGGTCTGATAAATAAATAAAAAAATTACAAGCGACCAAAAAACAACATAAGCTGAATTCTATGTAAATACTTACCGGAGACTACAAGTGCCTCATTAGGCCCGCATGTGACAAAACCCCAAGTCATATTATTGCTTTGAAAGGAAATTAACTTTGAACAAAATAAACGTAGTACATCAACTAATTAAATTACATAAACCCATAAATGCTCCTGAATAGCTATGTCAAAACACAAATTGGTTTTGGGAAATGGATGTGCTGTGCATGAACGATACGCGACACCGCTGACCACAGAGTAAGAAGTACACTTAAGTACTGTACAATCGACAATCGACCATAGATTATAGCATGAAATTAATATTTATGTACTCTCGTAAAGTTTTGAGTAGACAAATAGCAATAACAACATTTCAAGTAACAGCTCTAAATTAATTTATGATTTAAGTGTTACTGGATAGAAAATGCTGAAAAAAAAAAAATAAGATACTTGTTAGCCATTTCAGAGAATATCTTGCATGTATTAAATAGTCTTCAATTGTTACTTATCAGTATTTAACTAAAATATAGTATTGTTTCAAATATTTATTGCTATTATACTTGATGTTCGGATTCTATCAAGATGCTACAACTCAAAGGACGGTTGGTCTGGAAGATCTACATAAAATATGAACTAATTTATCTACAGCTTTATTATACATAGTAACTGTACGACATATTTCATGCGTTTGTGAATGGTTATCAGTACGGCTGAAAAAGCGATTCTATTCTACTAGCGTCTGACATAACAGGATAATAACATATTTTAAGTTATTTTATGAATAGATTGGTCAACGGTAATTATTCATTGTAACTACACTATCGTAGATGGTACAGAAATTAGTACATTTATGTAATCTAGAGCGGTCTCTTACTGCTGTGAGCTTTATTTTATTTCTTATGAAGGAAAAAGTAATGGCAAATCATGTTGTGTTTAAGATTTTTGATGTGAAACATCTATAGCCGCACGTAAAACCGATTTCTGGCGTGGCGAAAGCGTCGCCACGAAATTTAAATTTGATTTTAGTTCTATTTTCAAGTTTACCTTTTTTTGTCGAATTGTGAATTGTATTAAACCTCTTTGAGTTTGTGATAATATGTTTTTTTTAACACATATATTTTTGATGTGGAAAAAAATAGTAATATTTTATTTCATCATTATGACATATTTAGTGCCTATCACAATATGTTCTTTTCTGCATATTACTTTTACAAAATAATGTCCATGTTTCACATCTGCCAGGCATCCCGTGACGGCTCACTGTTTTTTTATTGGGATATAGTGGATTCCGTGATGGGTGTCCGCCATACCGTGAATAGCTTGTTGGATGTGAAAAGTTGCTTGGCTACTCTAAGCTATGTTTATATAGTAAGGTGAACAACTGGGCCTCGTTATTAGATAATTATATTATTATGTAACTGCAGCTACAAATTCGTTTGTATTCTTCAAAAATAAAGGAAGATGACTAGCTCGATGTGTTGGTTTTGCTTCACTTAAAATAATATAGAGTTAGACTCACAACTATTTAAAAATAATGACCTTACTTCGAACAGTATTAGATTATAACTTATCAGCCTATTGCCGTCCACTACTGAACGTAGGCATCCTCCAAAGAGACTAGTATTAGATACTTAGTATTATATTCAGTTCAGTTATTATGTTCAGTTCAGCACAATAAATGTGGTGCATTCCTACAAATAATGTGTCCTGTAACTGCCAAGAGTTGTACACATATTAAACTTAGAACATATTGTATTTACTGAGACCATAGACCATTATTAATCTATTGCCAGTGTCATTTGAGTTCAATTTTGCAGCAGTGAGATACTGCAGGATTTGCTCCTGTGTTACAGCCAATTGGAGTTTGAAGGTGAATCGTTTAGTTTAGGGTTACCATAATTATGTCCCGGTACACCGGGGCATGTCTCCAGCCTAAGGCATGGTGTATGGTATGGCATCTCGGCCGATAAGCAAATGCCCCAGATTAAAAATATTAATTGGGAGGTAATCTATGTCTAACAGTGGCCAGCGATAGGCTGAGATGGGTTTCTCATGTAACTATTATTATCAGAAAGCCAAAATAGAAAGTAAAATTGGAATTGATATAGTCGTCATGTAAGATTTATCAATAAATGTATTAATAGTTTTGAATTTATACCGACAAATATATAAACGCGTTGTATTCAACGATATAAAAAACTATAGATACGTTACCCGCT
This sequence comes from Craniophora ligustri, assembly GCA_905163465.1. Classification (NCBI taxonomy): domain Eukaryota; kingdom Metazoa; phylum Arthropoda; class Insecta; order Lepidoptera; family Noctuidae; genus Craniophora; species Craniophora ligustri. The sequence goes on along the minus strand of LR990954.1, from coordinate 10,649,788 downwards.
CTCTAAAATGGCAACAAAAAATCAAGGCAATTGCCGGGATCGCGCTTAGTGACGCACCAACCAGCATTGCGAGGGTACGTTCCGTAAAAATAATTTGTGCTTAATAGTTTTATACTACCTGAGAACAAGATGCCTTCATGTGTTTACAAATTATACTACAACAGTGAAAGATAAAAATGTGTCTTTCCCTATCTTTGCACGAATTAGTCGCTGTCGCCATTTTGCATTGCCATAATGTTCGTGCATGACGTGTCTATATAATAATATGTCATTGGTTGTATTCATGTACAAATAATTCATTGAGACTCTTACTGATTTTATTCGAAGACACAAGTCTTCGAATAAAAAAAGCCAGACATACTTCTTAATCTTCATTCATCAATTCAATACCAAATAATAATAATAATAATAGGATACCCAGGATAATATCCTGGGCAACTAAACGTTGTAAAAAACAACCATAGAGAAGGAATTGATGAATGAAGATTAGGAAGTACCTATGTCAGGCTTTTTGGCGGGATAATGAAGCGTCATGTTTAGAGTTGTTTTATTTTCTAAAATTGGTTTCAATGAATTTTAATGTATAATAATGGTGGTTTATTAACCGTTAAGTGTTTGTAAACATGCATGAGTGATGGCAAATGAAAAAGACAGTGTAACGTGACTTTCAAATTTTCTAAAAAGGTCCGCGTTAGGTTTTAGTAAAGAACCATATCTTAACTGAAACTAGGAAAACATTTATCATCCTTCGTAAAACCTTAATTCACCAAATCATCAACCATAATCATGAATGACCCTGTCATCCATCATCATTAGTATGAAAAAATACTGAAGACTTGGCTGTATGGACTTAATTCCTTTGCTTATCTCGAAAGGGGAGAAAAGGAAAAAAAAATGAATGTCAATTTTATTGATGTAGGTTTTCAATTTTTCACTTGTCCGTTGTGTTTTGTCTTGTGGGAATTCCTGAAGATTCTTAATTCTTTATTTTCTTTCTAACTGTAAGTATTCTGGCATTTTCATTATTACTCTATGCATATAAATATTTTCTGATAAATTGACCGTCGGCAAATATTGCGTTAACGATTATCCTGTTCGAAAATAATTGAACATATTTTTAACGGCTATAATAAGCGAAATCTGTATTATGCAGAGGCAGTGAGGTGAATGTGTAAATATTATTGATACACATACCTACGCACTAATTATATGTTATAAATTAAAATAACCGGATATTCTTAAATCCCTTTTAATAAAGATAAACAGTAAAGTCCTCTGATGGAGTTGGGTTTGCCACTCACTATGAGGACTGTTATTATTGGATAATTTATTGAATATACTAGATAAGAGCACCTTAATATAATATGTAGAAAATAGGAAAGAAAGAAAGTAATTGAAGTTTAAATTTAACGCCAGAAAAGATAAAATAATAAATGATGTACACATAGTACCCTATGAATAGTGCATCTCATTATCTGGTGCAATTAAATGTAGGAATGTATATGTACTTGCCCCTTATTAATAAAATATTTAAGCTTGATACTTTGCTATACACTGCTGAATGTAGACGTCCCACAAAGATTGCTTACTGTAGAGGTCTTGGGCAGCTCACGGACTTGGTATACACTAATTGAATATCAATATTACCACCAAAAGTTGATACAAAAATGTATACACTTCAAGACATTATTGTGACAGCACAATAACGTCTTGAAGTGTATACATTTTTGTTTCCTGAATTTAAAGTCCTATTGCACCCAGGGTAATTATCCTGTTAATTAACTGGTGACTGAGTATTTTTTTACATCCAATATTATTGAGCTTATGACATGACAGAAAATTCCTTACCTAAAAATATGGTTTTATTATTAAACAGGCTATCTATTACAAAAGTAAATATAAATGATTAAATTCCCCTAAATTATTAATTTCTGCAAATTAGGTATACCAAGAAAACTGAAAAACAAATATTCACAAGTGATTATTGTCATTTATTTAATGTAATATATCAGTCTAGTGCTGTCCGTTGCTGAATGTAGGCCTCCCCCAAAAAGTGCTCTACTTGTACTTGGGATATAATAAATATAACCAGATATTATTATATTTAATTGTGCCATCTAGTTCTGAACTAAGTCACAAATCAGTGTTACAGATACTAGACAGTTTATCAACTATCACACTACATAAAAACAGCACAAACCTCATTACTTTATTTACATTGGCCACAGCCACTACCAGGATTCAAACCAATGTACAATAGCAGGCACCTTTAATTATTATCATTGCATGAAACAGGTGGCCTTATATCAAAAGCATCTCTAATAAAACCAAGTATGATCTATAGCAAATTAACAAGTTTTACTAATCTAACTTTTAATTCATCAAAAAAGGTTACTTCTTCCTTTTTTGATGAATTAGTTTAAAAATGTGTGTAGATTCTTATCTATACACATTTTTCAACTTTACGAGTCAGTAATTACTGTTTCTATTGCAGTTCTACTTAAAAACTGTCATGAAGGCGGTGGTGATTTGACACTAAATAAGGTAAGTGCATTTAAGTATATATTTTGTCTTAAGATATTATTTATAAATATTTATTAGATTTGTATATTAAATGCAAACAAATAAAACAACTTTTATAACTTAGAAACTTTTATAACTTAGTTCTTAACCTGCTACTGAATGGACATGAATTTAATTTTTATTTCAAATTATATTTTTCAAACATTTATCTATACTTCTATACTAATATTATAAAGAGGAAAGATTTGTATTTTTGTATGTTTGTAACCAATAAACTCAAAAACTACTGGACCGATTTCAAAGATTCTTTTTGCTACATTATCTCAGAGTAACATTGGTTATATTTATTACTAGAAAAAATATCTCGAAATGTATACTCGGGCGAAGCCGGGAGGGTTTATTTTATACATCAGTGAAAACCAAACAAGAGCTAGATGGTAGAGCCATTGTAATATTTCTATGATCAACTGATTACTTTTTATTTTGCTTTTGTTTTGCATTAAACAATAATCAATCCCTATTTCCATTTGTCACGACATAACTTGAAAACGGCTTCACTAAATTCACGTTTTCAAATACTTTGTGAAAGGCTTTTACGGGAAAAATAATAATAAAAGTTAACCTAACCTTATCAGTTTACATTCTTCTTCTTCTTAGTCGGTACGCTCTTACCAGAGTGGTCGTGGTCATCATTGTGAATCACGATGAGTGATAATGTTATTAATAATACGGCGCCATTCGTTGCGGACTGCAGTTTGTCGATTGACAGATTGTCTACTGTAAATATCGTTTAATAGTTTCCATTTTCATTTCCCAACAAAATATAATAATACAATTAGGCTTCGGAACATTGCCAATCAAGAAGAAAGAGATTTGGTGGATCGGTTGGCAACGAGACATGACCTCATCTTAAGATCTGCAGCAAATACTACACTAGGTACTGTAAAATATTACGTTGGAGCGCCTATCAATGTGATAATCAATCAGGGCGGAAACACGACCAGCAGGAAGACCGAAAACCCGCAATCCTGATTGTTGTTAAAAACTTGGAAACACGAGATATTGTACTTACACGAAGCGATTTTCCTAGTAAATAAATGAAATACACCATTTATATGAACCGTTGCAATACCCACTGAGCTTGGCAAATTCGTACGTGGCACTCCCATGGTCCGCGGGCAACGGGGGATGTAAGGCAACGGAGGTGGCGACTAGCGGCACGTGCGCGCGGGAAGGGGATTACCTGACGGGAGCGTCAGTCGGCCGCCGTCGCCGTTGATGGTAACATTTGTTTTCGGGTGCCTAAACTTTAGACAAATCACACCAGATATCACTACATGTAGATGAATCCGCCAATAGTGACAACTCGTTTAGCTCAGCAGTAGTTAACGCTGCCTGCTGTGCTATGGGTCCCAGGTTCGAATCCCGGTAGGGACAAATGTTTGTGTGATGAGCATAAACATTTGTATCCGAGTCATGGATTTATATGTAGTATATCAACCATCTAGTATCCGTAACACAAGCCTCGTTGCTTACCACGGAACTAGATAGCGCTGTGTAATAATATCCGGAAATATTTATTTATTTCACGTCAAGCCAAACAAATTACATACAATATTTTTTACCTATCTTAGAATATTAATATATATTAATAATAATGTTATTAATTGATATAGCATAATGAACCGAGCCACAAGAATATATATTTCTGTATTAATGTCGTCACATTAATACAGAAATATATATTCTTGTGGCTCGGTTCATTATGCTATAAGCCCAATAATACGTCTACTATTGGGCTTCTAGGTTTACTAAAAATACCTACTAATATTATAAACGTGAAAGTTTGTAAGTATGGATGTTTGATACTCTTTCACGCAAAAACCGCTTAACAGATTTGAATGAAATTTAGCATACAAATAGTTTATTACCTGGATTAACACATAGGCTACTTTTTATAAACGAATATCGTAGGAGTAATCGTAAAAAAATCATCACACTAGGCTACCACAGCTCTTTATCGCGTTCGATGTGGCATGTCAGTTTTGATAGCTTCTCCGTTGCTATGTACGTTGTTGCTATGTAGCAACCTAGACGTCGCTATACACATAGTGGTTCATCTATATATATTTATTTATTTATTCTATGGGAACGGGGGCGAAATGAGGAGGAGAAATTAGTATTAAATTGCGCGGGCGAAGCTGCGAGCATCAGCTAGTATTCAATATAACGCAATAAATTAACTTATAAGCATTTTACTCAGAGATATCTGCAGATTAAATCGTAACGTAATCCGTATCGTTTCTAGCGGTGTACAATACGTCATCGGGTAGCAACGTTCCGCGCCGCCCGCGTGGACCATGGGAGTGTCACGTACGAATCTGCCAAGCTGTAGCAAGCGAGACCATGGTTATCACTTTAATATCAAAATGAAAAATCCATTTAATAGTAAGTAAGTATCAATATTATAGTTTTTATTTTGAACATACATAGATTTGCCACTCAGCCGGCCGTTGTTGGGGTTCGAAGGTTGTCGAGTGGTGACCACGTATTGGAAGTTAAGCAAGGTGGACTACGACCTGGTAAAGGTTGCTGGAATACTCTGGATGTGGTCAGCGCGCGGCGCAAGACCGGTAGTCGCGTCCGTCGTGGTGATCTTTGCGAGAGACCTACGTCCAGCAGTGTCTTATGTCTTACGGTTCTTCTTATTTCCCAGGTATTCTTAGGAATATAATTATAAGGGCCTGTTTGTTTGAATACTGCCAGAAAGCTACAGGCAATCTATCTTAACCTGTTTTGAATATTATAAAAGTAACCTTCGAAGATTTAGTGATTACACGGTTCTGTCATTCAGGGAATTGATGTGAGTCGAATTTGCCACTAATTTACTACTAAGTTACTTATTTTAGTTTTTTTTTTTTTTTGTTATTATTTCAGTTGAGGAAAATACTAAAGATGAATATCATATGCATATCATATTATGAAATGCTGACAATTATTTGGAATGGGATTTAGCTATATTGCGTCGATGGACATGTATGTCAAAATCAAAAAGGATCGCTTAACTTGCATTCGGTTGAACCAAGCTAAACTGCGTTCACATTACATATCTCCATTTACGCATTGCAATTAGTACCTATAGAGAGAGATGCAGCTTATGTTGGTCGATTGACATTTATATGCATGAATATGCGTAAGATGCTATCACCGTTTATATATCTTTTATGTATATTTACAACTAATCAAGTATTTGCGTCTGACAATTATTTAATGATCTGATGATGGGGCTATTACCGCAACAACTATTTAGTGGTTAGGAGCTAAGGTTTTTTTTAATTATAGCCTTTTTTTATTAATTATAATTAATAAAGCCAGTAATTATATATTGGCATAATATGTATATATTATATATATGGCTGTAATTATATATTGGCTTGGCACAGACTCTAAAAATGGTTCAAATTTATTGGGTATGCAGGTTAAAGGTAAGATATTTTTATAGGTTAATTGATCAAGGTTTGGTTTATTAGATTGAGTATGATTTTTAACTTTTTAGTGCTTTTAAATATTTTTGAAGTCTGTTTGTTTTTGTTAAAAATGTTTTTCATATGGCATATTCATCAACCCATTACTGTCCCACTGTTGGGCACGGTCTCCTCTCTTTTGAGAGGGATTAATTAGTCTATAGTCCACCACGCTAGCCTAGCCTACTGCGGGTTGACAGACTTCACACGCCATCGAGAATATAACCTCAAGCGTTCAGGTTTCCTCACGATGTTTTCCTTCACAGTTTGAGTATGTGATAAATACGCACATAACTTCTGAAAAGTCAGTGGTGCGTGTCAGTGGTTTGAACTCGAGACCTTTGACATCACAGTCGACTAGTCACACCACTAGGCTACGACAGCTCGTACTACGCTACGACAGCTCGTATGACATACTATGATTGTACCACCTCTAGATTTTTATTCGAGGGCAGGTGGAAATTGCTACTAATGGAAATGAACACCTAGTATTTTCTTGCCCCACACTAGTATTTTCTACGGTCGTGGGTGCGTTTACAAACACAATTTTCCACATACACAAACGCTCAAACCTGGAATAACTACCTGTTGATCTTAGAAATATTTGCTCCAAGGGGGGATCGAACCCGTAACCAGTGACGCACAAGCCGATCGCGCAGCCACTGCAACAATCAGGTCGTGCTATGCTTGTTTCTTTCACGATATTTTTGGCTTATTTTGGGTAACTATTTGCAAATTCACTTTCTCTGATCCTGAGCTTCTACACATTTTTTTGGCATTAACAACGGCGAGAACAATTTATAATGATGCTTGTAGGTAGGTGCGCCACGCCCGTTTAATTTCACTCACTACTTCTTGTCTACCTATAAGACCCCTTTTATATATATATATATATATTTATTGATAATATATATATATATATATATTATATGAATAATGGTATCAATGTTGTGCATTTTAATTTTAATCGTATGGGGTACAATAAAGTATAATCTATGTTATAGGTAGGGATATATTACCCCATTATTATTATTCCTTTTTCGGACCTCTTGCAACATGTCACGATTCGAAGAGATTGTAAAGGAGACCTGACTGACGGCGTGCCGTCATTATCCTGTCAGCTTATTCTGTATTTTTCAGTTTCACCAATTGTTAAGGGCTAATTACAGCAGCTTATTCTGTATTATGAGGCATTATGTTTTATTCAAAAGGATATATTTTTTACAGTGATGATTATGACCTACCAAAGAAGTAAATTGAGAAGGGTCAATCACGTAAGTTAAATACTCCTCGATTATTATCATATAGCCATAAAAGAATCTGCTGAGGCTAATATACTAAGATTTAAAGATTTAGTATACCTACAGATTAAAGTGGTAAAGCTTGAGAAAACGGAAACTATATAACTGTATAATTGTTATATTAATTAATGTGATTATGTTATTAATGGATTTTATAATTCAACTTAAAACAATCTACTGATGCACATAACATACGAACGTAATTGTGCAATAAAATTAGTTAATATTTTATTATTATTACTAATAGTAGTTTCCTTCGTTGTTCGTTTTCTTAGCAGCGTAAGATTATAAATTTCCACAGCTAGCTCCAAATAATTATCAAGCGTGCGAATCGATGTGAATCGTCGCGGAGGGGGCTCAAAGACGTGAGGGGGACGCATTCGCGGCGCGGGGGTGCCGAGGGACGCCGCGGTACCGCGCAAGTCGTCTCTCGTATCGACCGCTCCGGATGTGCATTGCAATGCCGCCGGAGAGATCAGGCGACCCACCTACTCGCGGAACACCACGACACCGTTTTGATCGAACCGTATGAAGTCAATACTATGCTGCACGGCTGCACCGCATTGATGTAGCACTGTTGCCATTGTTGACATTAACCAACGTCAGCGTGTTTTGTGCGGAAGTGGAGGCCACTGAGCCTACTTGATTAGTTAATTCCCTAAGCGGTCTCTTTTATTTGATACTTTTCGACTTTTGCTTCTGTTCAAATGTTGTCAGTAGTAAAGGTTATTAAGACAAACCTATTCTGTAGTAGGATTCTGTATTTAGTAATAACTGACTGGGTAAAATAAATCTCTACTCTTGGTAGGTACGTAAGTACCACAGAATTCCAATTTTCAGATTTCCTATTTGTATTATTTAAAAATGAATAAGAGTATTGGGCCCAGCTCAAAATTCAAGGCAGCTCAAATTTAAAATATATATGCTATTTTGATTAATTAATGATTTTGAAAATCAGATTTATTAAATGTACTCGTTTACTTACTTTTCCTTTGTAATAAAACTGTTGGTATTGACTCGTGGCGTTTATGCGAGTAATTAAAAAACAAATACCTCGCCATCGAATGAATACGAATGATTGAATGATCTATGAAGCGGTATGTAGGTATTTACTAAATTATGGAAAGTTATATATCTTTATTGGTTATTACCTTACGTAGTCAAGCGTTTCATTGTGTGCGTGAGAGTGCCGATCCAGTACTATTTTCGATTATGTTCTCGTGCCCAGCAGTGGGTCTTTAAGTTGGTCAAAGAGCTGGTTAATAAGATACAATAATAGAAATATTATTGAGGGTTGTAAATTCTGTTGGGCTCCGGTGATTTTATCGATTTGTTATGATATTAGTACAATTATTTTATTAAATATTCTGATATTTAATTTGATTGAATGAATTTTTAATTTGATTATTCACCTACTGAATTTAATAATACGATTGCGATGATTACATTACTTCACCCATAACAAAGTAAAAACGTGTAGAGTTTTTATGTGGCCCACTTTAATCAGAAGACGTTTGTAAAAAACTAAAACAATCATTGGTTTTGTTTATTAACTTTCATTATTATTTCTCCTTTTATAAGTATTGGTTTTAATGAATGATGTACCCTACCCTACGTAGAGATCACTTAACCTTAATGGTTTCACGCTGCCTTTTTAGGGTTGTCTTTTACAATGTAACCACAAAGTCATTTAAATTAAGATATACTTACTGAGTAATTCTAGCAGAAATTATTTCTTCCAAGCTAAGATTAGCAAAGGAGTTAACATTTAATATAAATACTGTTGAATACCTTATATGGTATACATACCATATAAGGTAACAAACATACATGTTTGTTTATTCATGGAGGACCTCGCCGGAACTGCGAGGGAGTATCTATTCGTCGGTCAATGACATCGATGCGGAACCATAGTTGAGCGATTTCGTGGGGTGCAGCCTTTAACAATTTGGCACTCATATTTTCTATCTAAACGGATCACATTATCATAATAGTTTGACACCAGTATGTTACAAGTTTTACTACCTACATTGAACAATTGGTTTTTAATTAATTTTCGGTTATACTCATTTTTCACAATAGTTCGAAATTTTAAGCTTCGTATTTATAATAATTCCATCATGAGTTATATAAATAGTCCTTTAAAACTACTAGGTACTCAAAAACTTGTGAAAACTACGTCGTTACATTGACCTTATACATCGATTTTTTACTATTCTACATGGTTTCAATTCGCTATCGTGGCTCAGGAATAAAAAAATGGCAGTAGGTATGGGTTATTAGGTAGGTAGGCAAATTGGACTGACGATCTGGTAAAGTCGGTGGAATCCGCTGGACGCGGGTGGTGCAGGACCGGTCTCCCCCAAGAATATCCCGATACTTGGGGACACCGATAACACTGAACTCAAAACATTTGCATAAATGAATTATTTTATTAAGTATTTATTTTTATATATTAAAAATAATCAGTAGCACAGTCAAAAAAACAAATACACCCAGTATACTATTACAAATCTTTAAATATGTTAATTAATAATATTTTTTTTATTTACATGTATTAATTTATTATTTAAATTAATTCATTTAAAATTCATAACAGAAACGGACAATTGTTTGATATGTTACCTTTCAATCAAAACCAACGACGTCATAATTTCTGAAATAAATTATGATTTAATCAGTAGTTTTCTAGAATTGGCGCTAATAGTCGAGTGTCGATAATTATTTAAACCAAAAAAAAAAAATAGGATGAAATCCATGGAATAAAAAGAGAATATAACAAAAAATATAGGAAAAATAATTTACAGGCGATCCGAGCTCGGGAAGTGGATGGGGGTACGTTTTTAAGAGTGCTGAACTGTTTATATCGATTTCCAGCAAAACTACATGTCCTATGGAAAAAAGTTAAATCGCGAACTTGTAGGTAATAAACTTATGTGTCGTAGCACCAAAATTTAAATAACCAAGTTTTTGTTCTTTTTTTTTATCTTTAACAATAGTATTTTTGCTTTTTTAACCGACTTCAAAAAGGAGGAGGTTCTCAATTCGTCGGAAATTCTTTTTTTTTTTTTTTTTATGTATGTTCACGAATTACTTCAAAACGCCTGGACCGATTTGCAAAATTTTTTTTTGTTCAAAAGAGTACACTTCACAGATTTTCCCATTGTAACCACATCACGATCTGATGATGGGATCCCAGGGAAATCGAGGGCAACCCTCAAATTTTTTAGGCAATTATCACGTTTTGAATATAATTACTAAAATTGTTCCAGTATTTGTGTCTGATAATCATCATTTGAGGTTGATGAGCTGATGATGGAAGGTAGAACTCCTCAACAGTTAAGATTTAAAAGAAAATTCTTTCAGTTATAAGCATTTATTACATTTACATGTATTCTCCAAAGCTGTTCAAGTATTTGCATCTGAAAATCAACATTTCATGTAATGATCTGATGATGGAAGGTACAACTCCTCAACGGTTAGGAGTTGAAGGAAAAATCTTTCATAATTATAAGTATATATGGATCGATAGTTGTATTCTTTCAGGCTATTAGATTGACCTGATATGAAAAGTTTAATATATATATATACAACACTAAAAAGAAAAAAGTAAATTAACTTTAAAAAAAAAAGCAAAACCAACTTAAAAAACTAAAAAGCAAAAAATAACTTCATACAGTTGTACCTTTTTTTTAGTTTTAAAGGTATGAAGTCGGTGCCGATGATGTGGTGGTTGTAACCACCCCGCTCAAGGTCACTCGCGAAGAGTGTACTTAGGTACTATTACGTTTGGCTTGGCACCGACTGCATACCTTTAAATCTAAAAAAAAGGTACAACTGTATGAAGTTATTTTTTGCTTTTTAGTTTTTGAAGTTGGTTTTGCTTTTTTTTTATTAAAAAAGTCGGCAGGCATTTTGTTCTCTAGTGGATATCTCTATTTTCTGATGGTATAAAAAGTATATACCTTACCGTGGTAAATTTTCTCAGAAAATGTAAAGAAAAAACCGGAATTCAAATTTGTTCGATTATCTTTGTGTATAACATTGAACTACTCATTAAAAAGTACACTTTAATTAAAAAATTCTTAGATTCCATATTTCATTGATGATTATGATTGATAAATTCAATAACTTTCGTGTAATTAAAGTGTAAATTTTAATAAATACTTCAAAATTGTACTTAATTAAATTACAAAAAAAAATAGAATTTGAGTTTTTTCTTTGTATTTTCTGAGAACATTTGCCATAGTAAGGTATATTTTTTTATGCCATTAGAAAGTAAAGATTTCAATTAATTTCCAATTTGTTTAATTCTACCAATTTCATATTCACTTTTTGTCATTATCAAAGGCATTAAGCCAGTGCTAATGTCTATAATAGACTAATTTCAATAGTATAAGTAAATACATAGGTTAACGAGAATGACAATCGCAGTGTCAAATAAATAATGTTCTATCATTCAGTGATTATTTACCTAAATATAAATAAATTTAAGTATAGTTCGAACAGATGAAATAGACGCTAAAGTTTATGTTATTTCAAACTGTTTCCAAAAAAAAAAACAGAATGCTTTGATAATTAAGATGAAACAAAAAATATACCTGCAGTTACGTTTTCTATTTCTTTTTTCTTTTATTAGTTAAGTACTTTTATTGATACTGACAAAAAATAAAAAACAAAGAAAAATATTCCGTTTGTAATTCTTTGGACATAATATGTTCGCGCCACGTCTACAGATTTGTAATGTTTTATACAGATATCATATTAAAACAATGATTATGGAATATTTTAATTGTATAGTGGAATTCGATGGGTTCAACGCCACCATAGCGGCATGTAACCATTCCAGATTGCTCAAGGTACGCCTGTCGCAGGGCTCAGCCTCTCGGAATGCGCAGTAGCATCCGTACCTCATTGTAATAAGAATTTGGCGCGTAAAAAGCTGGCCAAGCTTCTGGGAAACGGGTCCGCAAGAAAGGTCTTCTCAGAAGGGTCGGCAGCGCATATTGTTGAAGCAGCCCATGAAAGTTAGGTTTGTTTTATTGTTTTACTTACACGTGGTAGGTCTTTAAACAATGCTATCCGAAATTAAGAACTTAAGGCAATATTTTACAGAATTAATCAATTTAAATTGTAAATAGCATAAAAAAATGCTCGGTAGAAGTACTAAAAACAATTGATAAATATATTATTATTATCATATTATATATCTCCTTGTAGAATCATGACTAAGCTAGGTGAATTAGCCTCAAGGTTGAGACATGGAGGCTAGGTGTTAGGTGTATATTTATAGCTAAAATATTGAGATATTTCAGTTATAAGTGTACGCACAAACAAACAAATGTTATTATACTCTCTAGTTTATTTTGCACAGCTAGAGTCCGTGGGATGTCTACTATCTTGAACAAAAAGTAGTCTTCCCTTGTTGGTTCTATAAGTAACAAAAAGCTACAAATCACTTAAGTTCACTTTTACATTCATAATAAGTATTAGCGCGCTTTTAAAACACTTCATTCCAATATAAATAGTCGAGTCTACGTAGACTACGTAGACTTATCTCAGGGACAGCTCCGTATTCCATTTTTAAAACACGAACTTCATGTGGAACACAAACTCTCGCAACACGGAGAGTGTTGCGAGAGTTTGTGTGTGAGAGTAACATGAAAATTATGTCATTGACATAAAAATTTATGAAATATATAAAAATGACATAAAAAATTATGTCATTGATGATTAGTCCATGATCAATTTTAGATTTTTTCCCCTTGTGAATTTTATGATTACAGGATAATGGGAAATAACTTGTAGGTTATGACTCGACAGTCGGACAGATGGACGGACAACGAAGTGATGCGATTCCGATTTTCTCTATTAAGGTAGGTATGGGTGCCGTCACGAGTTTAGAGCGCTCGACGAAAGTAGTGGGGAGACTTGCGCATGTTGTACACTCGTGCTCACATATATTACGAAGAGTTTTTGGAAAAGTTAGATTAACTTGAGTTGTTACTTTTAATGGAAAAGAAATAGAAGTTTATATAGGTATTTTAAAAGAGAAAAATAAAATATAACCACGGTTTATTTTATAAAAATAATAATTTATTATTTTTGTAGATAGTTACCTATAGAATCAATATTACATAATCAATAATAAAATTAATGTAATGTGTTTTTTAATTATTGGTGTACAATAAAGTATATTCTATCTATATAAAGTATATAATATCTATAATCAATTATATTTAAAAAAAACTTAAATTCTAATCATTTGGCAATAATCCTATTCCTTTCATCAAATCGTCGTTAATTAAGGAAGTTAAAGTTAGTAGATGGATGCGACTGGAACTACTTGTTGAAAGGTAAAGGGTCAAGACGATGAAAAAATACGAAAGCAATATGTGCGTGAATGTACTTTGGGCGATACACCAATACGGCGCCGGCACTGGCCGCTTCACCCGCCGCACACCGCACACCCCGCCAAACAGACCCAAAAAATGATATCTGCGCATTCAAGGCCAGAGCTCTAAACTCGTGACGGGACCTATACGTTACCTTACCTTAAGAAAAATAAACGCGCCGTCTTGAGAACCACCTCCTTTTTACATCGGTTAAAATGTATTGACTTTCCGATGGAGTTTCAGTATTGTAGTGGTAAGCGTTGTGATATATATAACCATAAGGAAATAATAGATAATATGTATTTAAGTGTTGTAGATATTTTATGTGAGGCTGCTCGTGCCTCTTATGTTTCAAATAAATGTAGTCGTAAAAAGCTGTTAGCAGGATGGAATAAACATGTATCCGAGGCCTACGGGAATGCTAGGCTTAAGTTCAGAATATGGGTATCCAGTGGTAGACCAACACACGATGTTACGTATGGTGAGATGTTACAGGCACGTAAAGAGTTCAAGAGTAGATTAAAGTGGTGTCAAAATAACCAGGATCAAATCAAAATGGATATAATAGCCAAGCACCATGCTAAGTCGGATTTTAAGCAATTTTGGAAATGTACCAATAATGCCAATACTAAGCCTAGTATTCCCGTGAGTATCGAGGGTATCTCTAGTGCAAAAGGGATAGCCAACATGTTTAGGGAATATTACACCATTAAGTCTCCGCTGGGTCCGCCATGTCGGGAGTTTCATGCCTCTCATACTGATATTTCAACCGTCATACTTGCAAAAGATGTCAAAATTGCTATAAGAAATATGACAGGTGGAAAATCTCCCGGGCATGATGGGCTCAGTGTCGAACATCTGAGAAATGCTGGTATCCATCTACCTCGAGTGCTTGCCATGATGTTCAATTTGTGTGTAAGCCACGCATACCTTCCTCACAGTCTGATGCAGACTCTGGTGGTGCCTATACCCAAGAACAGGACAGGAGATATGGCGGACAAGACAAATTATAGGCCAATTTCCTTGGCGACAATAACTGCCAAGGTACTTGACAGTGTGCTCAACTCAGATTTCTCCAAGCATATTAATTTGCACGACGCCCAGTTCGGGTTCCGGCCTGGGTTGTCCACAGAAACTGCAATATTTAGTTTGAAGCACACTGTTAAGTATTATACGGATAGACGTACTCCTGTGTATGCCTGTTTTCTAGATCTCAGTAAGGCTTTTGATCTAGTGGCATATGACGTTCTGTGGCAGAAGTTAGCAGGTACCGCGGTGCCATCGGAGTTGGCATCACTCCTGAGGTATTGGTATCTCAACCAGGAGAACCGTGTGAAGTGGGCGGGTGAACTCTCGGATGCGAGTGGGTTGGAGTGTGGGGTGCGGCAGGGAGGGTTGAGCTCACCCTTGCTCTTCAACCTGTACGTAAACGCTCTGATTGAGGAGCTCAGCAGCATGCGTGTCGGATGCTATGTGGACGGTGTTTGTTGCAACAATTTCAGTTATGCGGACGACATGGTGCTGCTGGCCCCCTCAATCGGAGCTCTCCGGAAACTACTCGCAGTTTGTGTCTTTTGTAGCTTCACACGGTCTCATGTATAATGTAAAAAAGTCTGTTTGCATGGTTTTTAAATCAGGTTCCAAGACTCCACCTGTACAACCACTTATATTGAACGGTGAGTCTTTAAACAGAGTATACAAGTTTAAGTATTTCGGCCACTGGGTGACCGATGATTTAAAAGATGATTTTGATATGGAGAGGGAACGCAGAGCGTTGTCAGTTCGGGCGAATATGTTGGTGCGCAGATTCTCCCGGTGTACAGACGCAGTCAAAATTACTTTATTTAATGCGTATTGCACCTCACTGTACACGGGGAGTCTTTGGACTAACTACACGCAACGGGCGTACAATGCTCTGCGGGTCCAGTTTAATAATGCGTTCAGGGTGCTGTTGCGGCTTCCACGTTTTTGTAGCGCATCTGCAATGTTTGCTGATGCACACACAGATGGCTTTGCAGCATTATGGCGTAAAAAGACCCCGTCATTTGTTAGTCGGTTGCGTGGAAGTCGCCACGGCATCTTGAGTGCATTTGCTGCTCGGCACGATTGTCCCCTGACGTGCATTTTATTGCAGCGGACTAAGTCCCTGCTTACTATATTGTATTAAATGTCTCATGTATGGATGAAAGTTATCTGAATAAATAAGTTTTATTATTATTATTATTTAACGATGTGCGTGTGGTGTGAGGGCCACTTTGTCAAAACTTTTTGCCTAGGATTTCACAGACGATAGAAGAAAAAAAAACATGAAATAAACCATTCAATTAAATTGACAACGATGGTTTTTGACATTCAGCGCACAGTCACTCCCGTTTCTTGCGTTGGATGAACAGAGAAATTTAACTATTACAACATACTACGGTGGTTTTACCCAATTGTGATTAATGTACAAAGATAAAACCATTAAAAGGTCAGTTCCACAAAACAATTTTTGTGGTCACCTGTTCTGAAATTCACCTAATAAAATTAAAACACGGGACTAAAATTAAAGGACTGATGGCCCAAATTTTGTCAAGCTCATAACTTTCGAACCACAAGAAGTGGTGACCTGTTCTTGCAAATTTTCACAAATTATTTAGTAGCGTAGGATTTCAAACAGCAGCTGTAAGGAAATGGTTTAAATTTTATTTGCGTTTTTTAACTTTTCTGCGAATCTCATCTCATCATCTTGCTTTCACAAATTTTGTTTGGTATTAGCTTAGATTTTGCCATAATTTATCTTTTATATTAATTTTTTTTTTACGGGTGACTGAGGGCCCAACTTTACAGGCTATTACTTGCTTATTTGACTTACACAAATTCTGATTCCAACATTCACAATTATTTTGGAATATTCACTAAATCCTAGGCACAATTTCAAAAAGTTTTGACAAAGTGGGCCACTTTGTCACACCACACGCATATCACTTACAATTTATCGCTATGATTTGATAAGGTTTCACATTTTTTTCTTATATTATACAGTTTACAACTCTAGAACCGTTACATATCGTATAGGTAAAAGTATATAATGAGGTTCCAGACATATGGGATGCAACCGGCATTGTCAACTTAACTTTCGCTAAAATAGTTCTTGGTGGATTGCACAGTGGTGGTTGTTTAGTGCGAATAGTGTGTACTGTATTGGCATGACCGATAATGTCTCTGCAGTGCAGTTTGCTCGTAACATTTTATGATCATCCAAGATTTTAAATCTAGGTTAGAGTTCTTGATTTCAAATTATTATTTAACAAAGGATTCCAAAATAAATAAATGTTTAACAGACGGATAGGCGGACGGACGCACAGCGGAGGCTTAGGGATGTAGGGTTCCGTTGGCACCCTTTGGGTACGGAACGCTAAATACGTACGTAAATAGAGTTTAATATTTTTCGATGATTTTCTGTTTTACTTACAAGTAGATTTTTTTCATTTTATTTTGTCAACAAACGCGGGGTAAAAATACTTAAAATCATTTTGAATTTGGCGCGAAAACTGAAGCGACCGTTTCTTGGGGTATGTAAAGTAAACACTAAGAAAACTCCAAGTATAAATGTACATAATCCTACTAATATTATAAACGCGAAAGTTTGTAAGTATGGATGATACATCAGAATAACACATAAGCTACAATTTATAAAGACATTGTGTGAATTGTCCAAAATATGACGATAAGAGTCAAGTATGTAGGAAAAAATCTATAATCTGCGAGCTATTCTGGCGTGAGCTGCGAAAACGGCAAGAGAGAGAAAACGGCGAACATATAAAAATATATGTTCGCTACAGGAACTATTGTAACAACTTATTGAAGAAACTGAAACGACAGTACGAAAGAACAGAATTTGAAAAATGTCGTAAAAACCCAAAAGCCACCTGGAAACTTATTAAATCTATCTCCAACACACAAACTAAAAAAAACTCTGCCAGTGATCTTCTATCTCTTAAAGATAATCCATCTGAATCTGTTGATGCCGTAAACAGTTACTTTGTCAATGTGGGAGCAAATCTTGCATCTCAACCTCGCTGACTAACATCAGTGTCCATTATAATAAAACCAGTACCTATCCTAATTCTATGGCAATCTTTAGCACTGATAACGGGGAAATAGAACGACTCATTCTCGACTTGAGACTGAAATGTGCTGTGGGTTGGGATGTTATATATTCCAGCGACCTTAATTTGCTCTGCTAGAACGATACTTGTGCCAATCATCTGCTATGTATTTAACATATGTATTTCCTCTGGAGTTTTCCCAGCGGTTTTCAAGAGAGCTTTGGTTCACCCTATATACAAGAGCGGGGACAGAGGCAGTGTCAATAATTACAGACCCATCTCTGTTCTGACGATACTTTCAAAACTTTTTGAAAAAATTATAAGTAACAGACTTATTCTTTACCTAAATTCTCATAATATAATAGCTAGAAATCAGTATGGCTTTAGAACTGGAAAAAACACAGAAGATGCAGTACTAGAATTGGTTAATACAGTTGCTAAAAATATGAACCATAAACTTAAAACAGCTGCTATTTTTCTTGACCTCTCAAAAGCTTTTGATACTGTCTCTGTCCCCCTCCTGCTCCACAAATTGGAATTGCTTGGTGTTAGAGGCCTACCACTTAGCTTATTCAAGAGCTACCTTTCAAACCGCTCTCAACTCGTTAAAATAGACTCTCACATTAGCGGAGAAATGCATCTTACATTCGGTGTTCCTCAGGGTAGCGTTCTTGGCCCTACGTTATTTTTAATTTACATGAACGATCTCTGTAAGCTCACTCTACCAAATGCTAGTATCATTTCGTATGCTGATGACACGGTAATTTTGGTTTCTGGTGATAATTGGAGCGAGACACGCTTATCTGCAGAACTTGCCTTGAGAACTACCATGGGGTGGCTGGCTCGGAATTTACTTACCCTGAATCTAGGAAAAACTAGATTTGTCACCTTTTCCACTAGGAATACATCACAACCTAAGAATTTCCCGAATCTGATAGCCCACAAATGCAACTTACCCACTGGACTGAACTGTAGCTGTACTCCAATCTTGCGAGTAAATAGTATTAAATACTTAGGTATCCAGATTGACATTGCGTTAACATGGAGTGAGCAGGTCAATTTACTGGTGCCTAGAGTCAGAAAGCTAATTTTTATTTTCAAAAACTTCAGAAACTCAGCGGATAAGTCTACTCTCAAAACCGTTTACTTTGCACTTGCTCACTCCATTATCACGTACTGTATTTCGGCCTGGGGTAATGCTGGAAAGTCTCTGATGCTGCGTCTAGAAAGAGCCCAAAGAGCGGTCCTTAAAGTTATGGCCCGCAAACCTGTTCGTTTCCCAACGTCCGAACTTTACACTCTCTGGAAACTGCCATCCATAAGACACTCCTTCGTCTTAAATGTAATTGCGCGTAAACACCTTGACCTACCTTTTGATCCCTCTCTTATTGGACGGAAACGTAGAAGCGACAGAGTCTGTAACATATGCCCCACAAAACTTCAGGTCGTGCGGCGTCAATTCGATTTTTTTGCCCCCATTATTTACAACAGAGTCAATAAGGTACTAAATGTGTACTCATATACCACTCGTGACTGCAAAAAAGCCACTGACGAATGGCTCTCCACGTTAACCTACGAGGAGATAGAAGCCCTAATTAAATTATAGCATCCTTCCCTCATATATTTTATAACACACCAATATTTTAGACTTACACACACACTCACACACACACACACACACACACACACACACACACACACACACACATACACACACACACACACACTACACTTACACACACACTCACAATTATTGTGTACTAATAATTAAAACCACTGTTCTCTCATAATCCTGGAAGTGGGCGTTAATAGCTGCGACACAGTTTTTAATAAACTAATGTAGCTATTACCGGACGCTAATGATTGTTGTAAAATTTTGTCTTGGTTTAAATAAAGATTATTATTATTATTATATGTAATGTATGATGGAAATGTTTATCTTAAATAGTCCTACAATAAAGCCCGCCACAGTATATTATCTATATCTTATGTGTAAGCCATTATAGCCAAAATAGTAAAAAATGATAATTATAAAAAACGTTTATCCTGAATGACTGTAGCATCAACACAGCCTACTGATCGCAGAGGCCTCAAACTAGGAGGGTGTGTTTTATGACGTAGGCATCCGATAAGCACGGATGCCTACGTCAAGTTTGTATGGGACAACATGATTCCTTGGTTCAATCTACATCAAATTTTGCATAAACATTCTTTAACAGAGTGGATGGAATACGTGTTTTGTAATCGAAATTCATCCCCTAACGGGGTTATAAAGGGATAGACAATTATTTTGGGGGTGATTAACCGTATTGTTTTGTTATTATATTCATTAATTAAAATTTTAAACTTAAACTTAAAATTATTCTTAAAACTATTCAGAAAATAATAATGATAATTTAAATTGTAATTCCAAACATTTTCTTTTTAACCGACTTCAAAAAGGAGGAGGTTCTCAATTCGTCGGAATCTTTTTATTTTTTTTATGTATGTTCACGAATTACATGAAAACGCCTGAACCGATTTGCAAAATTCTTTTTTTGTTTAAAAGGGTATACTTTACAGATGGTCCCATTGTAACCACATCACGATCTGATGATGGGATCCCAGGAAAATCGAGGGCAACCCTCAAATTTTAAAGGCAATTATCACGTTTTTTAAATATATTTACTAAAATTGTTTCATATGATGATTAACTGTTGAAGAGTTCTACCTTCCACCTGATGGTCCTCAACAGTTAAGAGTTAACAGAAAATTCTTTCAGTTATAGGCATTTATTACATTTACATGTATTCTCCAAAGCTGTTCAAGTATTTGCATTTGAAAATCACCATCTCATGTAATGATCTGATCATTGAAGGTACAACTCCTCAACGGTTAGGAGTTGAAGGAAAAATCTTTCATAATTATAAGTATATATGGATCGATAGTTGTATTCTTTCAGGCTGTTAGATTGACCTGATATGAAAAGTTGAATATATACAACACTAAAAAGAAAAAAATAAATTAACTTTTTTAAAAAAGAAAAACCAACTTCAAAAACTAAAAAGCAAAAAATATCTTCATACAGTTTGACCTTTTTTTTAGTTTTAAAGGTATGAAGTCGGTGCCGATGATGTGGTGGTTTTAACCACCTCGCTCAAGGTCACTCGCAGTGAGTGTACTACTTACTATTACGTTTGGCTTGGCACCGGCTTCATACCTTTAAAACTAAAAAAAAGGTCAAACTGTATGAAGTTATTTTTTGCTTTTTATTTGTCACATTGTTTTTTAGTTTATTGTCTTTTGTTTGCACTATATTTTTGGATGATGTGGCCTCCTGTAACCGAGGAAACATATAAACTAAATACTTATATCATGACTGTATAAATGTTTAGTGTTTACCTTGTTGGAGACCCAAATATTAAATAAATAAATTTGCTTCGAAATTAATATAAATACTCTTTAGTGCTTTTGAATAAAATTACTTTTTATTTTGACAAATATTTGAGAACTGAATCCGATTTTATTAAAAATAGGTTGAACAAAAGAGGTTTAAAGCTGGTGCAATGCAAATACTCTTTAAAATTGGCTAAGAACTCTCTTAATCAAATAGAAGAATTCTCTCAATCAAATAAAACTATATTTATCATAAAAATAAAAATATAGTGTCGCGGGTAAAAGCTAGTCTAATGACAAATTTATTATACCTACTCGTATTAACGAACGATAAAAAAACTTGTCGAACATATTATTCAAAATAAAGTATTAATTCCACCTTCTAATTTACGAATAGCAAGATAAATACAATACATTTAAATATTTTTCATGCATGGTGTGTAGTACATTATTACTGCTAGCGTAATGGACATGTCTTATAGTTGGCGATATGCCGTTGTTTAGTAGTCGAGATGCGCGCGGTAGGCGGCTCGGGCGCGTTTCTTTTTTGTCCCCCGCGGATTCCATTGCCTGATGTCCAACCTGTAAGTCCGGCAGTTTGCCGAGCGTTGACCGCGCGCCTTGCTACGGCTCGCAAAGCCGTTGGACAACATACAGTGGACGCTTTCGATGACTCCCGTAAACTTATAAATATTGAGAATGCATTGAATATCTCCTTGTATTTTACCGTAACTGTAAAAAATTACACGAACCAAGTTCGCATTTAGATTAAATATCTGTGTGTAAGTTGAAAATTACATTATGTTAAAACATACATTTTCCTCTGTGACAAAACGGAAAACTTAACGTGGTTGGAACGTTTCTTATAGAAAAATGCTTTTATTTCTTATTTACTATGAACATAAAATAAACACGCGAAATGAGACTTAATTTGTCAGATGTTCAGTTCCAACAGCAGGAGTGCAACGTTCACGCTTCAATCACCACACTGCGATATTTACCAAGTACACTTACTTATATTTTATAAGGAGACTAATCAACTATTAAGGATTTAAGGCGAAATATATCTTACGTGTGTTAAATTTTGTTAAATTTAAAAAGACAGTTTGACAACAAGTCGCTCTTCGAAAGGTTCTATTTTAATTGTAAATTATGAATGATGTGAAGTCTCATTTTATGGTAAATAAATAGTATATCTAGACTAGATTAGGATGACAAGAACACTAAAACATCAGCTACGCTACCCTATAAATGTATAGATGAGCGTGGCTTCACACGAGCCCCTCGGAAGAAAATATGAAAGTAACGAAGTTTCCTTAAGATCTTGCTCATGAAGCAACTAATATGGAGCATCATCATAACTTTCAATGATATTATACACGCCACTAGCTTCATTTTATCGTTATAAATATCCTAAAATGTTTTGGCTTCACTTTGTCCTGAAGATCCTCCAACCCATATTTTTAATTACTTTTATATTTATATAAAATGTATCCTACTTCCTACTAATATTATAAACGCGAAAGTTTGTAAGTATGGATGTATGTATGGATGTTTGTTACTCTTTCACGAAATAACCGCTTAACAGATTTGAATGAAATTTAGCATGCAAATAGTTTATTACCTGGATTAACACATAGGCTATTTTTTATAAACGAATATCTTAGGAGTAATCGTTAAAAAAATGATCACACTAGGCTCGATGTGTCATGTCAGTTTTGATAGCTTCTCAGTTGCTATGTAAGTTGTTGCTATGTAGCAACATAGACGTCGCTATACACATAGTCGATCATATATATATTTATTTATTCTATGGAAGACTTACAGCTTAAAATGAGGAGGAGAAATTAGTATTAAATTGCGCGGGCGAAGCTGCGAGCATCAGCTAGTATTTATATAAAAGGCAAAATACCATATTTTCACATATTATACACATATAAACAAGTGACGATTAAAAATAGAAATGTAGTGTAGAAACCATTACAAAAGTGTAGAGGACTTTTCTTATTTTTTACTGATACCTATGGCAAAAAGGTTTTGTTATTGTATGAATAACTACGAGTTCTTTATTAAGAAAATCTCGAGACTACTGAATTCGATAATTTCAACATAGTATGTAAGTACATCTGTTAAAAAAGTACTCTCACGTTTTCTGAAGGTATGTGATATGTGATATTGAGCATCACATGCTTAAATCGGGGATAATGTGACCGTACAAATGCTTCAAGAGAATCCCCCTAAATAATTTGATAAAAGCATTTGAGTGCCACTTACAACTGGATTAGACTGTTGAAACTAGGAAGGACTAATACGTTTTTATATAACACTAGCTGACCCAGCAAACGTTGTTTTGCCACATTATAGGGGTTAGTGGACAACCCTTATCACTAAGGGGTATGAAAAATAGATGTTGGCCTATTCTCAGACCTATTCAATATGCTCACAAAATTTCATGAGAATCGGTCAAGCCGTTTCGGAGGAGTATGGGAACGAACATTGTGACACGAGAATTTTATATATAAGATTAACTTATTTGCAGTTTATCTAGTTTTGAAGGTGAAAAGTTGATTTATCACGCTCAAATTCTATTTTACTACCGATTGACTCACAGATATTGTTAGTCTGTGACAGTGGGGTAGGTACTCATGACAGCGTCATGTAAATATGTTATTTGTATTTGTTTGTAGTTAGATGGATTTACCTTTTACTTGCCATTATAATCGTGACGCTCATAGGGTAGCAATATCTTCCTAATGTAGATACATAGTTTCCTGCAAATGTTATGTGCAGTCACAAATGTGAACGGATTATTGATATAGAACTAATAAATGTTGTTTGTTAAACGAAATACCGTCAAATCGATGCAATTAAAAAAAATAACCAATATTTTGGTCAATCTAGTAGTAATCATATTATCTCTGAAACCGTAACAATTTGCCGATAATGTAACGTGTTGATAGGCACTGAAGTTATCAGGTTGCTCTACGAACTGGGTAGTTATTCCGTATACAGGTAATTAATTCAAGGAGGCGTGAACGGCCTAATCCAAAACTATAATAGCGATAATCGAAAGCGTTTGAACTTTGATTTTGATTGACAAAAGAGGATCACAGGATCAGAGGATCACTTCATCAGAGGATTTTAGTAAAATCAATATTATTGCTTCCATTGGTGGCGAATTACTTTATGAAATGATAATAATGGTGTTTACATCGATATAATTTTTAAAAATACTTCGAAGAATAATTGACGTAGCGTATTGTGACTTAGGTATTATATATATGTATATATAGATGATAACTAGTGTATATATTATATCATACGAGCTTATACAGCTCGTCAACATCAGTAAATAATTTAGTCGAATTATTTAATTGATAAGATATCTTTTAAAAAAAATTACTTCAAGAAATTGGAATACTAGTTGAGTCCATCTGACAATCAAAAAGTCAACGCGGATACAGTTTTCCAAACTAACTTCGACTTATTTAGTTCATGATCGCGATCTGGGCATTTTCACTTATGGATTCTTTTCATGTTTCTCATTACATCCAATACCGACAATCCTGGCATTAATGATCCCTTCTGGTCTTCTTCACATCAATCATCGTTAACTGTTCGCTAATAACATTAAGCCAAGCTATGTAAACTGAATGGGAATGCTTATTATTGCCAGAATGTGAAAAAACTTACTGGTAATAGCAGAAGTCTGTAATCTTGAGCTATACTGATCTCCTATGAATAAAATGGCTGTAGAATACTTCGGGTTTCTGACTGAGAACCGGTATTGACAGTTTATCCTGCAGGTTATCCTTATATTTATTATTAATTTGTTTCGTTTGAAATTAATTAAGCTGACGCAATATTCATACCATGGAATATTGCGTTGTTATAAGTTACTCTATAATATTGTAAAAAATATAAGTATTACGCTAGTTATTCGAACCGTTCCTCACTTACCTACTATGTAATTTTGGCATTATTTATACACTGCAATATAATATGCCTGAGTAACTTAGGCCATCTGGCATTTCCTTTAGCTCTTTGCTTTCACCGTTGCAGTTATAGTCATCATAGTACAAGATCCCACCGCTCGATTCTGCAGGTATCTGTTATTTTTTATAAAACCAAGTTTAAATGAATGTTAAGAAACTATGCAATGGATTAGGGGTAGGTTGCCTATAAAAAATATGCCTATAATAATACCTTTAATTAATTTTAGTATAATTAATTCGCTAATTTAATTTGCAACTATATGTATTTTTAATGAATTTCACGCCATTTAAAAGATAATAATGTCACTAATGTGTTTTTGGTTATTTTAATTACACATTTCTTAATATGATTTAAGTGCTTGAAGTCACTAAATTCAAATGTATATGGATTCCGCTGATTGGAGATCAATAAAACAATTACAGTTCATAACAATAGATTGCGGTTGTACCTGGAGTGTAAGTATGCGTATATCTGAGTGCATGGTAGAGGCCCCGCCAAGACGAGCCAAGCGAAGTGCAAGGGCACCACTATCTACCTTTTTTCGAAGCACTTCGTCGTTTTTTTTGTGTTTGAACCCTCATAACCTGGGTTTGGATTATACCAGATAAACAAAATTCTCGCATAAAGTTTTAATTGCATAGCTCTTATACTTAAGATTTTTTGATATCTAAAAAACTCTGATTTCGTCATTGCCTTAATGATGATCATTAAAGCTCTTAGGGTACTTCCTAATGACCTAGAAAGCTGAAATTTGGTATGTAAGCCAGTATTAGTACACAAACAACAACAAAAATCCTAAAACTTGGATTTTTTATCCCCCAACCCCTTAAATGAAAGGGATGAAAGTTTGTATAAAAAATCCGCAAATTATGACGCTAGAGAAAAAAAGGAAATAATATAATAGATCTGGAGTCCAAACTAAGCCTTAGCCTGTATTTTGGAGCTCCAGGTCCCCCAATATTGAAGTCACAGTAATGTTGTCAACGTGACGTTTTTAGGCGTGGAACGTCATGTAGGCATGCTTGTATGTGTGCTTATATATGTCTGCTACTTACATATATGTACGTAGCAGACACAAGATGTATTGGATGTGTATGCGGAGTGGGTATTAAATACAAATTGAGTTATTGTTTTTGTGTAGGTGTTTGGTAGTAGTTTTCATGCGATATTTTCAGGTGAGATACAGAGCTATAATTATTTCATAATATATGCAAAAAATTACAGAAACAGAAGAATTATGAATATTAGTCATTGTGAATTTAGCTTACAAAGATGTTTAGCTATTTATTTTGATGGCTCACCTTCTTTCTCACGAATATAGACATTGGCGTACTAGGTCCAGCAGGTTGCATATTTATGATTTTATACATGTTGGCGAGCCAGAAAAAATAAGCGCCTTTTATATGTAGTTAGCGATTCCGATATATAAATTGGCTTTGCTTTACCACTCAACTTTAGATGAGTCGAGTTAAGCTTGTCTTTATTTTTTTGGTTGAATGTTTTCGATCCTTTTATAATGCTTTCTTTGATTGCCATCGATCCCAACTTTACAATAATGGCACTTTATTTGTTCCGTGTTTTTTTTTTTGTTGATAGATGTTTCGTATGTCACGTGTCTAGTACAGGAACATTAAGTACATTATTGTCATAAGCAACTTACAAAAGAAATGAAATTCCAAAAAAAAACATTTTCATTATAATGACGCCAAGACTGGCACGGTCAAAAAGTTATCAGGTCTCTTGTAGAGCCAAGCTTCTGACTAACGTCCTAACTCTATGAGGCCTAACTCCACAAACTCCGTACCTTAGTCAAAATACGTGGCATGGCCGTTTTCGTTACTACAAGAACTATTGTATAACAGAAAATTATGAACAGTGAATACATTTTTTATTTTACGCCGACGTGAATGTAGGGAAATGGCCTAGCCGAGGTACACAATAGGCAATTGAGATCTGTCAACGTTCATTTCCTAAACGTTAATGAGATTTACCTTATTTAACTTTATCAAATCTATCTAATAGCCTGTAAGAATATAACGGTACCATAGGTACTTATAATTATGAAATAACTTTCCTTCAACGCCTTACCGTCGAGTTGTACCTCCCATCATCAGATCATTCACATGAGATGGTGATTTGCAAAGGCAAATAAAATTGAACAGCTTTGGAGAATACATATAAAACGTAATAAGTGCCTATAATCGAAGGGATTTTCTTCCAACTCCAAACTGTTGAGGGAGTTGTAATGATTATCAGAAATGATGATTATCAGACGCTAATACTTAAACACTTTTAGAAAATATATTTAAAACATGATAAGTGCTTAAAATAGGAGGGTTCCCTCGTTTTCTCTGGGATTCCATCATCAGATCTTGATGTGGTCCCAATGGGGCCATCTGTGAATTCTATCCTTTAGAACAAAAAATGAATTTTATAAATCGGTCCAGGCGTTTTCAAGTAGTCAGTGAACATACAATAAAAAAAAGGATTCCGACGAATTGAGAACCTCCTCCTTTTTGAAGTCGGTCATAAATAGTTGACTCTATCAAAGCATAGCCTCTATCAAACCTGCTAAATCTATAAAGCATAATTATGTTAATTATATAACGTAATTTTACGCTAAGAATGGATTTAGGGAATTTTAACCGTCTCTATATTAATAAATATTATACAATAAAGGGGAAATGGGACAGGGAATCCGAGCGAATTCGGGGCGGGTTGCTAGTTATATAAGTTTGTGCACACAGTTATAATTTTTATAAAATAAAGCTTATAGCTTTATTTTATAAAAATTATAAATGTAGAGGAGTAAACAGGGGACAAAGCAGACAGTGGCGGGAATGAGACGGGGCGACGAGACGCGGCAGTTGCGCGAGCCGTTCATTGATGCGCAGGCGCCTTAGAGGTGCGGGGGGCAGGGAGAGGAATGCGGTCGCGGCGAGCAATGACCGCGCCAGGGTCGCTTCCTTTACGAGAAGCGCGGGCCGTCGTACTACAGCCGATCCCCCCACCTGCCCCATACGGTCCGTACTACATGGACATGGTGCTCGCGCCCGCGACGCGCGCTTTTCGACCCTAAGTCCGTTACAAAAATTAAGTGCGCCGCATTCCGCGACCGCTCTGTTGTCTCTTTTACTCTTGAGCCATGTTGCGTCTTCTCTTCTTTCGCTTCGCAGCTTCGTCCTCCTTGCGTTGTTTTGGTGTTCAAAGTAAGCAAAACTTACGTCTTGTCGAGCTTTCTTTACAGCGTTATGTTTGCTTTCGGTCTTTAAAAGATATTGGTTGAATACACGTTGATAAGTATTTAGAGACTTTCGACTAGATTATTTGAAACCTACATTGTTTTTGCACAACTCATCATATTGTAGAAAAAACAATGACGATTAAAGATAGCAATACTTTTATTTTAAGTTTCGATGAAGTTTCTTAACGGACCTTGTCCACTACGTCCGAGCTAAGCAACGAGGCTTGTGTTACGGATACTAGATGGTTAGTACATCACATATTATATACTTTTTTGTAAATACATACATAAATATTATACATAGAAACTTCCATGACTCAGTTCAAATGTCCATGCTCATCACACAAACATTTCCTCCTACCGGGATTCGAACTATGACCCTTACATCTCAAGGCAGTCTTTAATACCGCTGCGGTAATCGGTTCGTCAAATTTAAATTACCCACTTCTCGGGCCTGTGCAAATGGAATATTAACTCTCGTAAATTCAGACTTATTTCAATAAAAACCTCTTGTTTTGTTTTCTTTTCTTTTTGGCGACAGTTTCAACAAACTGTTAAAATAAATAAGTAAATTATACTTACATCGGCGCGCAGGGTATCGTGATTGTTAAGAGTGGTATAATTAATTACACCCCATGAGAAACTCTTTTCCCGACGAATAAGGTGTATTTACTGAAGTCACCTATGATTTGAAACTGACGCTAGATTGCTAAATTTCAGTTAATTTATGCGAAATCTGTAGATTACCGAGGCATGGTTTGTAAAAAAAACCGACGCCGGAGTCCCATTAGTTGAGTTTTTGTGTATAAAATCCGAGTAAAAACATAAAAATGTTAGTTCAAAATAATTATAATACGGCATTACTTGACTCGACATGTTTCTTGTGTGCGAAAGGAAAGCAACTCCAATAGTCTGCCGAAACCCATTAGTTTTAAGATCTGTCTAGTCTCATCTGATCATCTGTATTTTTTATTTATTTATTTCAATCATATTCAAAATAATATAATATATAAACTTTTTATAATGTAAGGTATTGTTTCTGTACAAATAAATAGTCATTGTTAGTCGGTTGGTCTGAGTGGTTAAATTTTATGGAGAAATAGGCACATATCGACTTATTGCAGCTTTTATTTATAATGATAATATTAGTCGAGATTTTATTTATGATGATCTTTTCGTTGCGACTATTTACGTAGTTGATAATATCTGCGTTGGGGGTCCGCGTGATAAACAAATAAAACTTTGAAGTCAAAATCGAAAACAATTGACGTTGTATCGATTCTTTTTAATAATGATTCGATTGCTTTTAATATCGATGACGATTTTTTAATAATGTCTCGATTGCTTTTAACATTGACAACATTTTGTTTTAAAATAGCCTCAACTTGTTTTAACAGAAGGTGTCATCCATCACCACGAGTTGGTTATATCAAAAGTGAAAATATAACTCGCCATTTGGAAATATAACGAACCGTTACTTTTAAGGGTATATATGACGACGCTGTGTAATTTTTTTTTGTTAAGACAACACAATAAAATTATGATCCCAGGATTAAGTTGTGATAATATGAGTCTCAAAACTGACAGTAAGCGTGCTAGGAGTTCAGTGCCATCCGTGGATCAGAACGCGGCTCAGCTAACCGGATACGGCCGGGCGGCGTCCTGCATACTCGAACCACTATGTAGATAGAACCACATTAGCATTGGTGTAGGTATGGGTATGTAGGTTGTTTGTGTCCCAGCGCACGGTGCAACGCGCGGCCCTGACGCGCCCGCGACCGATGCGCGCCGATGTAAACACCCAGCAAGGTCAACTGCCTTACGAACGTCATGCTTTTCAGCTTTTTGTTAAACTTACTCTGCACACACGTTGAGAAAACGCTTTGCAGCCTTGCATGTACATTTTACCACAGTTTCTTTTAAATTATGTTATATTTAGATTATCTGACATGTATCGGGATCTATTTTTTGGTGCTATTTTGCCGCACCGTACAAAAATAATCTTTCTTATCTGGCAAGTTAATATCTTTATAAAATACAGCGTATGCTTCACGCCTACATTTACATATTTTATAAAATAACCTTTTAACCAAAACAATTATTCATAATCATCAAATATAAATGGACTATGATAAAATAATAATAATCAATATAAAAGTGAGATAGGTTATCCATAAATTTGATCAAGGTTTCGGAGGAGTTCAGCGACAAACACTGTGAAACGAGATTTAACTTATCCAAAGAAATAAACCAAAAAAGCCAGTGAAAAGTGATATAAGTGTCAAATCATGATTTGAAACATATCACTTTTTCCTGAATGTACAGAATTATTCATCGTCATTTACGTGCAGTTCCCTTTTGTTTATTTTCACAGTAAATAAATGATAAATTGTCTAAATATTTTATCAGATGATTGGAACGTGATCAATGGGCCGCGAGCAATGATAACAGATGATTGGAATTGCGAGGTCCGCTTTGTTTCCATAAATGATAGGTGATAATGAAAACAATACTCACTTAGGATGTTATTAAGATTTTATTGTTTAATTTTTACCAACGTTAATATCAATATTTACATTGTGTTAAATGCTGTCAAATCAATTTGTTTGAGACTAGTCATTTTTATTAAGCTATTTTTATGTACCTACCCAAGTCGCCCAACACACCAGAAACAGTACCATTTACAGCTGACCTAAAAGTGCTATGATCAGTTTTTTTCTTCCTCTTTTCACCTACTTGGGAAACATCTTTAAATACAAGTAATATATATTTTTTTAAACTGGGTTGTACTTCTAAGTATGTTTAATTTTATTTTATCAAACTTACATGTAATATCTGTACATGAATTTCCAAAATACTAACTATTATACTACAATTTCCACAAGTGACTCGAATAATTATGTATAAAAAGTAGGCGTTATAGTATGACGTAATTGGGTAACTTTTTTTTACACTTTTGCTACCTGATATTTACCAAAGCCCGCTAGCTTTCGACTTTTCGACTCAACTTTCATAATAGCCTACCTTCCTTACCTGTTGTAGTGTACTTGGCCAGAAAAAATATATGCCTTAATACTGTTAGGTCTGTCTCGTACATTTTATGGGTTTCGCCTGTATCTAATTGTTCTACAAAACATCTTGTCGATTTAAAATTAGTAATTTCTTAGTCATCCGCAATGAAACATCGCTGAAATTTAGTTGTAATCGTATCGATTGTAATCGAATCGACCATAGAAATGCTTTACCTAGTACCTTTATCAAGTATGACTGAGTCCCCGCTCAGTCATTAGACGTCATCAGTCAATTTGCGGCTGCTGCTCCCTCCGAAGTTTTTAACGACTAATGTAAATGCGTCTTTATAGATAAATATGTAGTGTGCAAAAATATAAAGGATCGCATTAATTTTTTTGCACTCATTGAATTCTTTTTCTGAATTAAATGAGTGCAAAAAAAAAACTCATTGATATTCAATTGTTCAGAATTTAATATCAATAAGAAATTATATTAAAGTTAGAACAAAAATATTACACAATCTTTGCATGTACACAAAACGTGTTAGTAACATGGATTTTCGCTTCAATTACTACCAACAATCGGCTCCTCATTGATCCCAGAAACCGCTCACAAACATCTGTACCCCACATAGCCTCCCAAATCTCTTTTCAATGACTCTCCATTGCTCCTCTAGTTCTCTCATTGCGATGAGTCTATTTTTGCACCATTTTTATTTCTAGTGACATTAGTATTGTTTTAGTATAAAATAAAAATAATGGTTTGATAAGAAAGGTTTATGCATTGATTGGATTACGGTGAACCTATAACGTCAACATCACGCATGAACATTAATAAATCAGTCTTAGTGAAATTTAATTTGGATAGAATATTTGGTCAAAAGTGGTAAAGCAATTCGATGGCCGAATATACAACTCTTTAAACTTTTTATTCTACTGATTTACTCGAATATATTCACGCAACGACTCACAGGATTTTTCTAAGGCATAACACTATTACACATTTGTAACTAGCAATTTAAGAAACAAGAAAATCGAACCGACTGTCGTCACATTATATTAAATTGTTTACTTGAGCCGCTTTCATTTTGTTGTGTAATTCTATTAATTCCATTTCTATGCAAAACGTTTGACTTTTTTCTTTGTGTTAAATACTTAGCAGTGGCAAACGCTCGTGATTAATTCCACCGACAAAACGTTAATACTACTAGCTTTTGTCCGCGACTTCGTCGGCGTAGAATTAGTAATTGTATACCCTCTTTGAAAAAAATATATTGCATACATACTTACACCCCTGTTTTCACCCTTTTAGGGAATGATTTCCGGGACAAAAATTATCTCTATACCAAATTTCAGCGGTTATAGCACGAACGAGGTAACAGACAGAGAGACACATTCCGCATTTATAATATTAGTAAGGATATTCGATTCGGAGAGTAATGTAAAGATAAGGGTATATTTGAAAATGGCTCGGATTTTCCTTTGTATTCTCCTTTGTACCCTCTTATTTTTTGGTGTAAAAGAGTTTGAATATCTAATTTAAGATACACTTGATCGACGTTCATAATTACGAAAAACGCTCTATTTAATTCGCTTGTGATGAGAGTGGAATTTCTTCAAATCTAGCTGTATACCTACATAGATTTATGATGTGTTTAAAGTTGCTCTTAAGTGCAACTGTCTTTGATGGTAGTGTAGATAGGGTAATAAAAGTTCCGACAAAATAATAAGAATTCTCCTTACTCAAAATATTAAATCTACTGCCTAAAATACTAACTTTGCGACTACTTTTGTCCAATTAAAAATGATGAAAAGACCGAATGTGAAATCTAAGAAAAAAAATTCATTGCTATAATACTTCTCTACCAACTTAAATTTCATAAATTACCTTTGCTATCTCATAGACTGTGGTGCTATTTTAAGTATAACGTTATGCTGAAAATAAATTTAGAAAAAAATAAAAATGTTCATGTAATAATAGGTTTTTTGGTACCGAAAATCATAAATTTTGGGTACCAAAAAACTTATTAAATCTGCGCTAAGATAGATTTGACGGAAACCCGCTTAGCGGGGCTCCTATTTCTGCGCCTTTTAAAATAACCACCATGCTAAGGCGGGAGGGAGAACCTTCTAACCTAACCTAACCTATCCGCGCCGGAATTTTATAATTGCTTAACATTTAATTTACTTCTATATTTTAAATCGTAAAACTTTTCTTTGCTGTCGGTAACTTAGTAATTTTGTGGGAGGTTCAATATTGTATTCGGAAGTTTAGTTTTATTATTCGAAAAGCCATTTTTTTAGTAGACATGTAATTTTAATAAGCTCTTATTTTTTTGTTAAATGGGTCATTTATTCGTACGTGACACGCCCATGGTTCACGCGGGTGGCGGGGGACGTTACTACCCGATGACGTATTGTATACCGCTACACACGATACGAATTACGTTTTAATCTGCAGATATCCCTGAGTAAAATTGCTTATAAGTTAATTTGTTGAGGTATATTAAATATGATGTGCTGTAGATATAAAATATTACTAACAATATGTATTTTTAGTTACCCTAGAAGGACCCAATTATAGGTCAAAATACTATAGTTATTTGAACAAAGGTGTCAATATTTGATTTGGCCTAGTGCGAGATGACATTATGTGCACCTATTCCATTCAATGTGCTACTTTAGATGGTTAGCAGTTATAATTAACACAGTATTTTTTACTAAATACTAGTTAATCAATTACCCATAAGTCAATAATCTCTGTAATGTAATGTTATTGCTTTTGTAACAAATTCTAGGCGGATTAATTAAATATTGAAGTTATCTTAATATATTGATTGTTTAAAGATACGCAGAACTGAGTTGGCGCGGTGCCATAATCCGCAAATAGTAGAGTTGAAAGCTAGCGCATGTGGGAACAATGTGTTAAAGCTACCAGGTGCGAATGAAATAAAGTGCCTATATGAAATAGATCAGATTCCACCGTTGTACAACATTACTCCATTGTGAAAATGAATAATCGATCACTCGTATCGCTGTCCGTCTATCGCAGGACAATTTCCTGCCACTCTATACTAGACCGATTAGATGGAAATTTGCCACGAATATGAATTTAATTGAGCTAAATATGAACGTGTAATGTTTATTTTTTTTTTATGTATCGTCATGTCTAACTCCATTTTAAACCAACTGCGAGACTTCTAATTAATAATATTTTTATGAACATTTGCGCACAATTTAACTAAGAATCTAAAACATTATCTATTTTAATGTAGGTTATGATAAAACATCTAACAACTGACTCCGTAACGGACAGTTCGATACCTAAATATTGGATAGTTTGTAGACACAGTTAACAATAAACCTGCCCACTTGCTACTATAATACTGTGTACGATAGTATTGCAATAACCGCTTTTACTACAGAACACAGTTTCAATCCATAGTTCAGTTTCAGATATTAAATTTCTTGAAGACTTCGTTTCTTAAGTTGGTTCAAACTACACACAATGAGCAAAGTTCCATCGAAAACAGTTGAATATTTCGGAAGTTCATCTTAGATGACAACTTGACACGATTTTTTATAAATAAACTAGCTGACCCAGCAGACGTTGTTTTGCCACATTATAGGTGTTGGTGGTAGAAAAGTTAAATTTAGGGTTATAAGCATTTTTCAATGATATATATAAAAAAAGGTCTGTTGAGGGACATCCAGATCATCTATAAAAGTGTAAAACGACCGATTCTCAGACCTACAAATATACATACAAAATTTCATAATAATCCGTCTAGCCGTTTTGGAGGAGTTCAGCAACAAACACCGTGACACAAGATATAGTTGTGTTATACCAATCATTCTATCTAGAGGTATTATAAACTAGCGGTCCCTTTATTTTCACCGTGATATAATTATATGTATAATTGTATACGCACTTTAATAAGACGGTATTTTTTGGGAAATTACGGTAATAAAAGTACAAATATTTGTTACTCTGTTTTTACCGTCAGTGTTGCTTAGAATGATATAAATATTTAAAAGTCGCTTTGACGTTGTCCCTACTCTTAAATTATTCATATTACGCATTAATGATGTATGATCAGATCATTGTGTCGAGAACATCTTTTCTTTATTACTTTTCACTTAAATTATACTTTGCTAAATCCCGTTACATTTGCGAGCCTTTTGAAAGACATGACGGAGTAGCTACATTAAGATTTTTCCAGTACCTAACTTGTTGCCTGCTTTGCCACAGGCTCAAATGTAGTCATACTTCGTGGGTTCCGATCTGTTCCCACGCTCGATTTATTTGTCTCTTTCTTACTGTAGGACCTTCTCACTCTCACATTATCTTCGTTGAAGTAAACATTTAAAGCACCTAGGTGTGCACGAGAAACACGGGAGTGTGTAGTTATTGCCACTATATTCATATTTTATATTCTTGTATAATTTTTTTAAATCCTAATTATGTTTCATGTGATGTCACTAATCCACATAATATATTTATTGAGAGTACCTTTATATGTGTTGGTATGTTAAGAATATTAAGTATATTGGTGTCATGTTTGTGTCCAGTAACAGTAGTTGGTGTTAAGAACTAAGTATAGTTGGTTTCGTGCTGTAGGTAGTAAGGTAGTGGTCGAGAATGCCGTTGGGCGAGTCCGACCGAGGCTCTCAGTGCAAAAATATTCACAAGCCATTCCTGTAACTGCTTGGTCGCATTCGCACTATCTCGTTATCAACTTACTTATTGCAATTGTTTGTTTACTCGTGTTTATTTGCTAATTGCAAGATGCAGAATCTTTATAATTGAGCCTTAATTTTCAGCTAGTTACAAATTATTTAGAATTATTTCTATGATAGAGTTGCTTACTTTTCAATGCAACCAATATTTTATATATTCCCCTCATAAAAGTATTTGCCAGTAAATGGGCAAGACCTATAGTCATATAAAAATAAGTTTTATTAACAGCAGCGACAACAATTAAAGCGTCACTTAATCATCAAGATCAGCCTATACGCGTCTATTGCCGGACGTAGGCATCCCCTGGTGAACGCCATAGAGCTCGATCTTCGGTCCATATCGCTTAGTCATACTCATTCAGAAATAGGCTTCATATTTTATTATGTTTGGCGCAATGCAAACATTTCGATAAGGGGGTATATAGGCCCGCTATTCTAACTTCCTTTCATCGAAGACCGTTCCGTTACTGATTGGGCTATGTGTCGCATCGCCGTGTTAAAGTGCCGTACTGAAATTAATATGTGTCCGGCGTAATGATTAGCATCACATTAGTATGTGCCACTAGTCATGTTTGCCAAGCACTCAATTCGAGAAATATTTGAGTAACCGTACTATGACAAACTGAAATGGCGGCTGGATTCTCTATCTTGAACTCACCTGTCTTTCAATTGTGACCACACTTCTTCTCAAGAAGAAATTTTAGCTAGTACATTTATTTATAAAAGATTGTTAAATAGTTGAATTAGAGTGTAAGTGCTTTAAGGAAAAATCATAAACCCTCATCTTGAAATTAGTTATAAAAAGATAATGATGCTAAATAAATGCTTTTTACCAGTCCACCTCTTTTGGCTTATTTTAATAACTATGATAATTAAACAGTGTGGCGTAAAAGGTTCTTAAATTTGTAGTAGTTAGATTTATGATTGGTTGACTTAAACGTTTTGCATCGTTTCGACGTTTTGAAATATTTGTAAGATTTCCGAAAGATATGAGAATGACTTATGATATTTTACTGGTGGAAAACGTGTTATGTTATCTAAAAGAGTCTTAACAGTACGAGATCCGGCTGTAGAATAACTACGCTTATGTTCATAGCGTACATAGTAAAAATCTATTTTAGGTATAATAAAGACTGGGGGAATCTCTTTTTGCCCAGGTACCAATCAATAAACAATCAATAAACCATGATCTATAAATTACCTTAAATTTAAATTAAATATCCGGCGATAAATATTATAACGTAATTAATTAATTTCTTTGGCGCCGACTCAAAATTACTTAGGTATACTTACATTAGTTTAAGAATTTAGTTGTTAAGGTTAAATAATAAAGGTTTATTATCTTTTGCTTTTTAGTTTTTCAGTTGTTTTAAAATCGCAACATGCTTAATTTTCGATTACTTTGATTACCTTACAATTCAAAATTAAAATCTGTAAGTGGACAATAAGTCATCCCTATCTTCCCTCGCTTGGGATAGGTTTTTTTAAATTTATATGGGATTAACTTCAAAGTATATCCTATACAAAAAAAAAGAATTATCAAAATCGGACTACTCTGTAAAAAGTTATGCGTGGTATATATAATAATCAGTGACTGAACAATCAAAGCTCCTATTTTTGGGTTGATCTATTTTTTCCGAATTTAAATGGGATAAACTTCGGAGTGAACTCTTTCCAATAAAAAAAAAAACAAAATCGTATTACTCTGTAAAAAGTCGGTTGAAAATGGAGTTAGGTACACGCGGTTTCAATTACATTTATGTAATTTAATTAAATAACTAAATTCTGAAGTGTGCGAACACTCTGTTGAGTTCTGAAACGGCGATGGCAAAGGTAACAACATCAAACGTTGTCAAGACGTTGAAAAAGTATCTTATTAATAATAAATTTGAATAGAAATACTTGATGAAATTTTTCAGAGGAAGTCTTTGCAATCTGTTTCAAGAAATTTTATAAAGTTGTCTATAAAATAATGGTAAAAGAAGAGTCTTATACAATTATTTTATATAAAGTAGAAAAGTCTTTGTATTTATTACAGTAACTACAGGGAGTTTGATTAAATCATTGTTTAAAATTTAATACGGATAAAATAAAACATATTCATCTCAAATAGCGAAGGTATAATAATCTCGTAGGACATAAAAGCAGGGTAGTAATGCATTATAGGAATAACAACAAATTATAAGGGGTTGTAGGTACTGTAAGAATCTAAATCTCTCGGGGGCAGGAGATATTTATTAAAAACACTCGTAATCGTCACTTTCTGGCCTTGATACATAATGTACACATGTTTATTTCACACAGTCGGAAAATGAACGACAACTACTCTATTAACAGAGCAGAAAGAGTCTTTACGTAATATTTCTTTGAAATTATACTTTAAATCCCTCGGGATTTATTATATATATATCAGATTGAAATTTTCTAAAGGTCTCTACGTATTGTCTGTATTACTTAAATACCATGAAGGTATGTTAACATAATTTATAAAAATTACATTTAAGTCTAATAGCCGTATTATATGATACCCGATTTGACATTTCACACGCTTAATTTACTTCGTAAAAAATTACAACCACGTTATGATAAAAAATTGCAACACTTGACTGTCAACAGTGATACTAATGAATATAAAAAAAATTATTATAACAAGAATTAAAGAAAAAGAAGAATTCAATCTTGAAATAAACCCATTTAGATGTTTAGACAGTGAAGATATACTTTCTTACCTGTTATAAATTCTTATAGCGCATTTCTGAAAGCGAACCTCAATAATAGTTCGCTTTAATACGTTAGTTCATATTAGCTGCGGTTAAAAAAATATTTGCCGTCAACTCCAAATAGGTATAGTGACTTGCAAATAGGAAGGAACAATTAGGAAACAAGGTTCATGCAACGCGGCGCGATTCTTAAAATGGTATTTCTAATATGTATAATTACATCGTGAAATATTTCTACGTAACGTTATTGTATGATCCTGAATAAAAGTATGAACCTAAATGACCTAAATATAAACCGAAAGCACAGATTACAAACCAGTGTTTCAAGCCCTCGGATCTCAAATGCGTCCTTTAGTTAGCGGTTACTTTATTCCCTAGGCGGACAACAATTACATAAATAAGTACTATATTTTCTATAATTTTGTTGGAGATGAAATACTGTTCTTTATTATTTTGGATTAAAAATCGCATTAAAAGTTGTAGTTTCGTGTTGATGCTGGCGAAAATGTTACAGCCAGGGACACCGGTATCATTGTCTGCTATGAGTCATAGGCGGCGCGCGCAGTTATTTCAGTGAGTTCTGCGTAGGCAGAGTATATGCTTTCTTCGTCGGATCTCAGACCGCTGTGAGACACTCGCTAGTGCTAATAAACTATACAGAAGGTAGGTTATTAAGGAAGGTCTCTTATAATTTTAAAACTATTGAAAATTTATAACGTTTGGGACAGTTAGTTATTATTATAGACAAAAATGTATATTCTAAAATCACTCCAATTTTCATATTTCTTGTCTAAGCTGAATAAAAAAACAACTGAAAGTCAATAATCGAATGTTGCATAGGTAACATGTGAAAAAAGATTTACTAAATAAATTCGAAGTACCTATTACAATAAATCGGCAATTTTATACTACAACCCTCATTATTTAATAATTCAGGTGTTGTATTTTCTCTAAAAAAAGTAAATTAATTGAAACAATCACAATCATTGGTTAATTTTATTGTTCATGATGTTAACCTTAATTCTAATTTTGTTTTAAACTTGTACCCTGAACTGAGCATGCGCTACAAGGTTACAGGGTTTTATTAACCGGACTTGAAATTCATTATGGAAACTTCTTATGCAAACCAGTATGTACTCTTACAAAGTACCAACTGTTTTGTGCACACCTGCCGCAAAATTACTGGTTTTTTCATATAATTGTATCTGTTTATAATTCGATTCCCACCTCCGCCATATGCCATGACGCATTGGTAAAAAACAATGAGGGTAGGTCGGGACGAGCTGCATTGCATAGGTCAAAGATAAAATTAATCGCTCCTGTAATATAGAAATGCTACTAAGGAACGGCACTAACAAGAGCATAGCTCTTGAATAAAAAAGATTATTTCAAATAATCAAATTCGATTAAAAAAATCGGTTTTCCTAGAAATCAATAATTATAGAAATCGAAATCGGTTCACAGTTGGCGGATTAATAAAAAAAAAAGGCACATATAACCGCTTCCTTTTTAAAGTCGGTTAAAAACTATTGTTTGTTTTTATTTCTAGTGTTTTTATCGCGGTATAGAATATAATGTATTACATATTTCAATCCCGATGTTTTGGATCCTTTATATACATGGCCATGGATGTACAGATGTTAGTAGGTGTCTTGATGTTACATTTAATATATTTTTTTATATTGACCAACCGATGTACGCAGAACCAGCTCAACTTATCATTTGGTTTAGTTGTTTAAGGCTTCTAATATTCGCATAAGTGTAAGAAATAAAGATATATTTCATTTATATTTTGATTATTATTTAGATATGCATAAAAAACAATATTTATTGGTATAGTGTTTTAATTCTTTAAAATAACTTCATAGCATATATCTGCAATTAATTTTTTCTGTTATTATTGGCCTTAATTGCTTAAAAACTCTCATGTCTCAGAACTCAATGAACCCGATTTTTTCGTGGGTTAGTAACCTTGGTTTTGCTAATGCTTCTAGGAATTGTCTGCCTTTTTGACTTAAATGCCCGTTAGTGAGCAATTATTTTCGAAGAAATAACGTATCCTTTATATATTTTGTAAAAGGTATTTCTATTATGTTGGAGCTGCTTTTTTATCATACTTATATTTTATCACGCACTTGTAGAGTTAGTTGACATCAATAAAATTAACGCAAGACTAGTAAGCCTGATTGCAATCAGTAACAGCTTAGTTAGCAGCAACAACTTCAGTCCCCTTCGGTAATACAGCTTACTAGTCCACCCGCGGCTTTGCCCGCATGGTAAAGATAGAGATAAAAAGAAGCTTAGTTTTATTCCAGGTAATAAACTATAGGTATATATATTCATGGTGTTTTATTTGAAGTCTGGAAAATTATATTCCGCCCAGTGTGAGCGTTTACCGACTAAAAAAATTCCGCCGCCTCTTTCGCGCGCATGACATCCTGACCGTAGAAAAACAAGTCCTCGGACTTAGATAAAGCCACCTCGACCTTCACCTTCACCTTCACGGGTAGATGACGGCTCTGTCCGTCAAATACGCCCCGACGGCGATTACACGAGTGCCGAACTGATCCAGCTTCAAGGCAAGGAGTTGAGCGATGTCGAGCGACACCGCCAAGACCATCTTGCCCCGAGACATAGCATCCTCCGCCTCGGCTCCCACGCGCATGATTGCGTCGATTGTAGAGCGCCCGCGGTGGTAACTAAACTGGTTGTCCGCCAGATCCGGCCCCACACAAGTGAGGGGTGCGACGAGGCGGTCGGCAATCACTCTCTCGAAAAGCTTACCCGCCTCGTCCAGCAACACAATGGGCCGGTATGCTGATGGACTGTCTGCAGGGCGCTCCTCCTCCCTTAGCAAGACCAGCTTCCCGATCTTTCACCGGCTTGGAAACTGGCCCCGCTCGAGGTATGCGTGCGCTGAAGCTCTGAAAACTAAACCCAACATACGAATAATATAATTTGTATCATGTTACGTTCAAAATAAAATTACATTGGAAATCTGGCAGCTCAGTCTTTCGCTCGAATATTGATAAATTTATATACATAAAATATTCGTATTAATTCATTTTAGTCCACAAAGAGATAGAGAGAATTGATTACTTCTCAAAAACAGAACTTTTAGTTGTAGTTGGGATGGTAGGGCTTGGTTGGGGCCTTTCGTAAATGCGCACTTAATGTTTTTTATGTGTTTATGCAAGAACATTCTTATCGGCAAACCTAAGTTTTAATTTAAAATCTTATGTATAAAAATCTCGTGTCACGGTGTTTGTCGCTGAAATCCTCCGAAACGGCTAGACGGATTATTATGAAATGTATGTTTATTTGTTAGGTCCGAGAATCGGCCTTAGGCTATTTTTTACACCCCTAGGTGATAAGGATGAGACCCTCACCAGAGTTACTATTATTATTGACAAAACATTTTTTGTTTTTTTAGGGTTCCATAGCCAAATGGCAAAACCGGAACACTTACAGATTTTTATGATTTGGCATCAAAAAATACTTAACCCTAAATTTTCACTCTTCTGCCACCAACTCGTAAAATGTGGCAAAATAACGTTTGCTGGGTCAGCTAGTAACCATACATAATTTCAATTAGTAGTGACTGTTATCGCAATGATTAATCAATATGCTCTTAATGGATCATAGTAAAAAGAAAAACACTAGGCACCTTGTGCACTTTTGATTTCGTACGAATCCAATATTGCACCGGCGCGGCCCGTTCCAAATTCAGCCGATCGTTCGGCCGCGTAGAGAGGCGACAATCGCACGTTATTTTTCGAAAGAGTACTCGAGCGTCAGTGAGCAAAAAAGCTTGTTCATTGATTGCTGCAGAAACAGCTAACGCCTTTAGAACTTTGTTATGCGGTTGAGGTAGATTGTAAGAATTTTACGGATTGATTGGGATTGTACGACCTGTGTTCAGTTAATAAGATTACTAAGAAGAAAATCTAGGTTTATCGAGAACATTTAATGTTTTGTTAATAAGTTTTTAATTGGTTTAAACTCATTCGTTTGATTTTTAGCTTTCATCATATTATATATTTCATCGCATTATAGTACTGCATGCCATAACTAGATGATAATAAGGGAAATTGGCAATGGTGAAGAATTTTTTTACCTCATCTATCATTTAAACAAATGTAGGTAATGTACCTACACGTAGTTTATGACACGCCGCGTCGTTTACCCAGTACCATAAAACCCTCAGACTCGCGCAAGTTCGACACGAGGAAGCAAACGCTACCGCGCCACTTAGCTTTTCAGAAACCATGAATCATGACAACCTATCAATGGTCGAATATCTATGTCGACCACGGGCTTAGCTATTTATTAGATTTTTTTTATCATACCTTCATCTGAAAATTGTTCAGAACCGTGTCGGTGTAAAAGTACCTAACGCTTTAGCTGAACCGCTACGTTCTATGCATGGTGCGTGGGAAGAGCCCCTTCCCTGCCCTTCATTTCTTATATGCCTGCAAGAAAAGTTCCGTTACATGCTCCCTTAGCGATCGGGTTATGTGACTCTCTGGAGATATGATGCTTCATGCCAATTTGGGGTTGATGAACATGACTACTGTATTGGTATTAGCGGTAGTATGTCGTATTGGACGTGGGTTCGGCGCGTCGTGTCGTGTTGCGGTACAGTGAGAGTGGCATGGCAGCAACATCGTGTCGCGGTTAGGGCGAGCGCGGTCGATGAGCCCGACGCAGAGGGCAGCACGGAGCCGCCGCGGGGGGCACTCCCGCTGCCCCCGCGCCCTTTTCACTAC
Organism: Craniophora ligustri; assembly: GCA_905163465.1. Classification (NCBI taxonomy): domain Eukaryota; kingdom Metazoa; phylum Arthropoda; class Insecta; order Lepidoptera; family Noctuidae; genus Craniophora; species Craniophora ligustri. Next base: position 10,606,099 of record LR990954.1, on the reverse strand, counting down.
CCCGTCTGCTTGCGCACTGTGTGTAGCCGCGCCGCGCGCTCACTAATGCGTCATATCGCCATCGAAGCTAACGCGCTTTCCGCCGCTCTGGACTTCATTTCGCGCGCGCCATGTGAACTTATGTGTTAACTTATGTACAGAGATGAGACGCGTCGGCATGTTCGGGAAGCTTGTTATCGCTTCATTATGACTTTTTCCGTTATGGACAGTGACTTTGGTGTCTGTGAGCAGAGAGACAGTTGAGTGGTACACGCGGTTGGTGCACGTGCTCGGCTCTTCTTCCCTGAGTAAGTTTGAGACAGTTTATTTTAAAGTGTGACTGGATTACTGACGTAGGTTTACCGCTAAGTCGGTACTGTGCGCGTTATTTTCGCAGCGCACAACGGACCGCGGCGCCGGCCGCCCGGAATGCGGCCTCCGCCCCACCGCGCGTTGTCGGCGCCGAACGCGCCGCGCGTAGCGTAATAAATAAAGGCGGGGCGCGGCTGCGTGCGCGCGCACCCTCCCGCGCTCTCCGCGCCCTCAGGTCATTGACTCCCAGCCGCCACCGCCGCCGCAGCCGCCGCCGCCGCCGACGCTGCCGAAGACAACAATTTTCGGAAGCGGTATCGCGCTCTTGGCCCTTAACGCGGTACACCGGCCCGCGGAAACCCCAATGTCAATGCCGATGGATAGCTGTAGTGCGTAGTAGTCAAACGGCATTTTACAGCATTCAAACATATTTAAGTAACATATTTTGCTATCGAGCCCCATCTATTGATTTATCGACTGCACCTGGACACTTAAAAACATTATCCCTTGCACGCATTGTAACAGCCCCCATTAAAATTGTTTAAAATGTATTTTACTTTCACAAAACCGGTTATAAAAATAGCTGCCCGACCGTTTTATTTTCTCTGGACGCGCCAAGCCGATTTGTTTGTACGCTCACGATGGCGAGCAATTTTAGATTTCTTCTCATCACTGTGTGGATAAGAATTTGCCCTGTTTCCTTGTTTTACTGTAGCCACGCCGAGTTAGATTCTTAATTTACCTCTATAAACTTTTAATAAATTTATTATATGTATTTTAATTTAATGTTAGATACGCTAATCAGAATGCTTTATTTGATAGGTAATAATAATAATCAAATGCTGAATTTAAGCATATAGTAAAAACATTTTATGAAAGTTTTGGCAAAAAATAACTCCTTCATAAAGTTTGTACCAACAATCTCCGTTATTTTATCAGCATTGGAAGTTTCGTGGAACGCTAAAAATAAATCTTGAACTTCCCGGTTGAATGGCGTCGCCAGCGCGGCAGTGCGCGGGGAGTGGCTGGCAGCCATTGCCCTCGCCTAGTTTGTTTACAACTTAGGCTTGAAGATCGCCGTGATCCTATCAGCACCCTGTGTATGTCGTCATAAGGTGCATATTCGACCATGATGGAAAACGGGTGTGCGACCCCTGCGCCTGCGCACGCGCCATCTGCGTGCACACGATTAAAATAAACTGCCAACCATAGATAGCGTAAAAAGGAGCGTCGGCCCCGGCGCCAGGTGCAACCGTGCAACGCAACCCTCGTTTGCTGTTTACAAAGGTGCGCCTAGTGTTAGGTCAGTTATTACCTCGAGATGGTGCGGCCAAAGCCCCCGTGGCCTCGTGCCAATGACCAGCCCGCCTCGCCGGGCCTCTCGATCCAACGGCTAACTTCGTTAGGATCCACGTGTTACTTATTACTGTTTCAAGATACCAATATGAAAATTACGTGCACTCGTGTATACACATACGAGAGACATGCTCTCTCTATGTGTATAGTTGAGATGACTTCCGTTGTGCATTTGCACATTAATATTATATTATATTACGTTTCCATATTATTTTACTGCATCATCTTGCGAGTTCTTCTAGTCTACCCAGGTGCGGCTAAATATTAATATTTTACACAAAATGATTGCCTGCAAAATTGTATTTTACTAAATAGTTCAAGCATATTAAACTGAACGCATTTATTGAACTGAAAATGCTTCAGTTATTGATTACCTTGGCACATTTTTATTATAAATAAAATGATATAGCAAATTTCCAAAACTTCGTATATGTTTAAAAAAGAGTTGGGTGCCAATATCGCGTATCTATAGAATTAGACAATAGCAAGTAGCCTAGCCTCAGTATCATTTAAAGCTTTTGAATTATTCTTAAGGTATTATAACTGTAACTAAAGACAATAATATAATTACACCTGGTTCTAAAACAATGCTTTATTTGTATGGCGTGCTCAATAGCTAAATTAAAACCTACCCAAACTGCAATCCGTTTGCGGATAACTATTTTCTGTTGATGCTTACGTATCCGCTTTGTGTGTGCAAAGTACTTCGACGAGTATTATTTCGTCATTTGGTTTTTTGTTCTTGATTTTTATCATTAATTGATTGATTTTATTGAAAGAAATAAGTCATTTAGGTAGAACGCATCACAATACTTACTATAAATGGTCAGTCATTGGTTCAGTATTCATCGACAAATGCTTAGCAAAACAGAAACGTCCAGATTGTTATATTAGACACCCGGGCCGTAAAATATCTTCAACAAGTTTTGGGGCGTTAGGAAGCTTGCGCGCGCATCCTCCGGGGGTTGAAAAGAGTGACTGTTCGTCTCTCTCATTCGTTACCTACTTGTACGAGAAATAATACGCATGTCAAACTAATTCCAGTCTCGGAGACGGAATCAATGAGATGCTATACGGCACTTTTAGTCAAAATTCACAAAGGTGTTGAAAGTAGACTGGTATCGGTGCGATAATAAATGGTAATGTAGTTGTTTTTGTCTTAGAATATTCCTTGAAATTGTCACATACAGTATAATGTGTGCGAGACTCATTAGTTGTGCGATCGCAGGCCTCGTGCGAAGTGGAGTGCAACGGAGCCATCGCTGCCACAACGAGCGGGACACGCAACTCGCGGTATGCGAAGAAAGCTTATCTCATTCACATCGTAACCTAATACATACGGCTTCTCGTATATAAGAACGTCAAATCAATCAAATTATTTTGCCTGTAGTTTTAAAAATAAGAGTAGCGTGATAGTAGTATCAAAGACGAAACAAACAGGAAATTGGCCAAACTAGTCATCGTAAAAACATCAATCAATTAAGTTTTTGCGACGTGTCTTGGAGACATTGCCCAAAAATCTAGATTTTACCTTTTAATCATTATTATTTATTTATAATAAAACAATTTATATTATACTAGGATTTGAACTACTCATATAACTTATAGCATAATTTTATCGGGGTTTTCATATCACGGTCAAAACTCCAATAAAGGTAGTATCTGTTTATTCTGCTCAACGCGTTTGCGATAAAATACCCATGTTAGTTGAAAAATATATGTAGATATGTTTTTCTAACGAAACGCGTATGCGGTGGAACATAGTGCTGTGGCCAGTGTGTGCAGGCCAATGTGCGCTCAACGATGCGCATTGCACGTGTTGTTTGAAAACTGGAACGTTATTATCCACAACCACGCTTCATCGACTCTCAATATCCCCCTCATTTAGTCTAGTATTTTAGAGATGCATGCGGTACATTACATATGTTGAAATAAAGTGTATTGGAGTGGCCTCGGATTTTTTTTAGTTTGGGTTTGGAACATAGCAAGAGCGCAACAAAACGCCCCGCCGCCGCGGCACATAGTGTAATGTCTGGTTTTATCTCTTTGGAAAGTCATTATAAACAAACCCACTTCCACATAGCCTATGATAAACATTGATGCGTAAATAAAGAATACTCTGTTTTTAATTACTGCTTTTGTCTGGTGCGTGATTTCACTTTCGAAACCATAGTTCGATTTTACTCTCATTATTTTGAGTTCAGATAAAATTTTATCTGCCTATAGATATATAAAAAAAATCTAACAATATTGTTTGGAATAAACCCGACGTGGAAGTAAACTAATGTCTGTAAAAACTTTAAAGCGAGCTATAATAAAATTATCAAAGCGACAACATTTTAGCTGATAGATCTGCAAGCGACGCAGGATATGACGTTATCGGTTTTGACTATTAACGGTTTATACAATCGTGGTCTTGGACTCTGAATAAATAATACTAGGTGTAGAATTGTAAAAGTGTGAATGTACTCTGTGTAGAATTATAAAGATTTCAGTATCTTGCTAATAATAATAAATATTTTAAGCCTTCATGGTGTCAGTAAATACTAATTTGTAAAAAACCTATATTAAGTTTTAGACGTCTACAAAATATTCAAAAAAACAACTCATTTAAAAAAGCTTTCTTTTCGAGTTACTGGTTACATACACCACATGGAACGGCATATTATTTTTTTGTTTTTCTAAAATGGCCACGAAAACGAGTGATTGGATAGTTTTTGTGGATATATATTGGTACCTAATATAATTATAGTAGTAATTTAGGTACCTACACACCGAAATCCATACAAAATATGCACCCAGGATCCACAGGAAGTTTCCTTAATTGACCGGTATAGCAGTATTATTCGGAACTAGCGGCTAACCTCACCTCCGCTTTAGTGTAATGTGGTGTCGCTTTTACATTCGCAAAACATTATCTTTTCATGCATATCAATACTGATAATTTTATTTGTATACAATTTTTTCAAAAAACTTCGAAACGTGAAAAAAGCACCGAAATTTCTATAGAAACCATAGTATGCACCTGCTTAAAACATCATAGATTCTATTAAATCTAAATTCAATCTTTCTACGTATATCGACTTGTCAGCAAATATCTAAATTGTAGCTGTTAGTAATTATTACTATTACATACACGACACCCGATACCTCAGTCTCCGTGACCATGTTGTACATTGAGACTTGAAACGTCGAGATTAAATAGTATCAATACAGTTAAATAGGTAATCCACAAAAGCTATTTTAATATCTCATATTCGTCGTTTCCATTATCATGGCATATTATAATTTACTATTTATTAAAATACTATTCTCTAAACATAAACAATAAACTGTATTGCCGGGAAAATAAACTCTATAATTAGCACTGCATAAATTGCGTTTCAGCTTAACCCTATGTTAATGGATTAGAAAAGCATAAACACAAAAATCTAAAAAAAATATGGTGGCATAGTGAACGAGAGGTTTTACTTTACGAGACACTATCGCACGACTCTGACATTGGCTGGAAACACTTGAAATGTCAAGTTACGTGACATGGAATTGTATGTTGAAATTTGAATAAATAACTTTGCATTTGTGGCCGGTCATCCGGTGGATCTCCATGGACAGTGCCGGATTAAGGTAACTGAATGGCCTAAGCAATCTTCCTAAAAAAAGGTCATCCCATTAATATTATTACCAATACATAACAACTTTAAAAATGGGATGAGCTTTAATTTTTTTAGCCCCAGCATTCTTATTAGTTCTCCTTTGTAAGCAATTGCTTCAATAGCTTATGGGCTAATCAAGGAATGACAGTGGATATTGATTTCTTACACTTGCGCGAATATTAAATATTGAAATAAAACTACTTTTTACGGATTTTATCGCGGTATATTGATATTGTTTCAACCCGACGTTTCGGATACGTTACAGCATTATTTTATCTTTTAATGGCAGTGGATATATAATATGTATATATAATATGTATATATATAGTGGATATATAATAATTTGCAGCCATATAAGATGCGAACGATCTATTTAACAAACAGAATATTAATATTAATAGAAGATTGACCCTTTTAATTTATTTCCACTAAAGACTCACGTTTACGGAAGTTATAGTTCAACATAAATTTGTTTTGAATTACTAAAATAGCGTTTTAGCCATCAGCATAAGTATACAACAAGATTTTCGCTCTAGTTCGGAAATGTGAGGTCTCAAAAAAAGTGGATCACGCCACGTGCCGTTACATCAAATAGAGCGACGCTGCACGCATTTATCATTAACATAGCTAACGTGACCACGAGTACGCCATGTTCAATGTCGAGCCGTCCATTTAGAACCTACTTTCAGAGATCAGTACGTATCCAAATCATATCCGCGGTTTAGGTGCTACTTTTTCGCGTCATATATACCTACGGAGGTTTAATGAACTAATTTTGTCAATTAAAACGAATGTGTCGAGGTCGTCACCATCCGTTTCATTAATTAATGAATTGTCTAAAGTAGCAGTTCGACACCATTTCCGATTAGTTGCTCCAGCTGTAATAGATTATGTGCTTGAAGTAGAATAGTAAAATTAAAATATAAATTATGAAGATTGTAAAGGAATTCACGTAAAAGAGTATCTACGGAGTTTCTAGCCGACTCTTCTCCATAAAACCTACATTTTGAAATAGTTCAACTAGTTTTGATAATTCAAAAGCACCTGTAATTAATCTACTTGAATTAAACATTTGATTTTGATTGATTCGTGAAATAAATTATTATTTCGGCGTGATTTGCTGAAACTAAAGGTTAAAATATAGTTAAAATTCTTGTTAAAATAGCCAAAGAAGCAGTGGTACCGAAATTCTTAATTAAAAGCGTCTAACCATACACTGTAAGCAGATAACTTTGTGGGAAGCAGGCGTCACTGAGGGGCGGCTCGCTCGAGACATCTTAAATCGGTAACGCTCAGGTAGTCGCCGCTGCCGCCCGCAACGCGCCTGTATTAAAAAACTAACCCCAAACCCATAACATAACCGGGTTGGAAACTGCAAAACATTCCACACTCTTTGTTAATCTGTTGAAGTAAAAATATTTTTACAATAAAAAAACTAGTGAAGTGTAGCCAACTTGTACAACAATCTACTAAAAGTTCAACTTGGGTTAAGTTAGTATAAACTTCTGTCAGGTTTTACCTATTTTTGAAATTAGGTCAATTAAAGGGACTATAAACATGTTTATAACATAGGTATTTAGTAAATTGAATTTTTATAGTTTCCACCCTGAATTGCAAGGCCCACCTCAATGTACGTCACAGCAGCTAAAACCTACTAAGGCTAGTAGAAATCGATGGTTTATTATCTTAATAAGGCCGAATTCGAATTCAGCAAATTTGCTCGTTGAGCTCTTTGGACTCAAAAGAATAAACAGCGGAGCCCTTATAGAATCGTTTCGTTATTCGTCCGAATGAAGAACCTCTTTTTCAGGAATGCGTATACGTAATAAGTTGAAATTAATGTTTTATGTTGAAACTTTACGTTCTATTTAGAACCTATAGGGCACTTATTGCTTTATGATGATCCCACAAAATATTTACGTAGACACATTGTATCTCGGTGTAAAGTATTCAGTTATTAGTTGCTCAAACCCTCCAAAACTGTATGGGCTACCTTAGGTACGCAATGCTTCATTATGATTGATAGATAGTCGGGTAAATGGACTGACTAACCATGAAGCTAGCTTAAGTACTCTCACCACTAGGAAACAGTACTAACTAAAACTCTGTTTTTTATTGCACAGGTAATGAAGTTATCATCAGATTTATTCAGAAGCAATGGGTTGAAGAATCAGTCGACGGCAGCTTTCGCAGCGATTATGTCAGAATATGTCTTGGATATTCGAGGTGAGAATTCAATATTGAACATGCACTTTTAAATCCTTTTCATAATTATTCCCAATTCATAAAGTAGAGTAGTCATTAAACCAATAAAATTAGTACCACTTTCTTAAAAACACATGTATTCAATTGAACACTCGTAATACAGTCGGAGACTGTGAAGAATTGAATAAAATCTTTGAATTGCGAGTTTTTTTTGGAATTCATTGTAGTCCATTGAAAAACGATCATCCGACCGACGAGGTTTTATGTTTGAGAGGCTACTTGCCCGCTGGTTTATGTCAAGTGATTGCATATATTCTAAGTGAACTTAAATATTCACTATTGCGATATAGGATGAGCTTTGTGATTGATGTGTCAGTTGACAGACGACAGGTCTCCCTCTCATTTTCCGTCGTTTGTATGTAACGAGATAGATGTCGTTACAAAACAAATAAAATTTAAAGTGACCGTTAGACCATTACTTTTCTAACACTAAACTCGTCGCCCGTTACCAATGAACTGCCTGTATTCATACCTGGCGAATTTGAAAATTGTGTTAACGATGTTAAAAAAAAACGGCAAAAAACTTTAATGCTAAGTTGATAGTCACTGGTAATTTAATGCTAGAACTAGTTGCTATGGTATTATAATGATTTCACATTTGTTATTATTTTCAGTCATTTATTTTATCGGTCTCTCAATCATCGTTCGATGTGGTGTTCTAGATCGAATTATTGTATTCCTGCTCATATTTGGTCTCGGCTCGCTCTACTCCCCTCGCGTAGATTACAATAACCGCAACGTCTTATAGCGTTCTAACCAAATTCAGATATTCTTCAGAAGAAGTTATGTGCGAGGCTACGCTTCGCGGCCGTTGGTTCAGTAAATTTTGGACGTCTGCCAAGTCAGTTACTACAACGTAGAATAAGTCGCATTATTATTCGGGTTTTATTCTACACAATTTCACACGTAATATTTTAACAAAAAACGCAATTATACGGAACAGTTAATCGCGGTAGAGTAAAGCTGCACGTATTCGTTATACTCACATGGTCATGCACTGAGCACCACTTACATCGTGACTCCTATGCGGACACACTGTAGTATGAGAACGCGGATGCTCAACACGTGCTGGTAGTTTACTTTGCTTAAGTTGAATAAACTGTGTTGTCTTGCAACGATCAAGTATGTGACTAAATTTATACTAGTTAATAATAATCATGTGGCAAACCAAGGTCATCAAGATAAGCATAAGTTATGTTTAGAAGTTAAGAATTTACGAAGTCCAAAAAATAAGCATTTGTCATGAATGGATGACAATTGGTGTCAAATTGGTGAGTGTATTTTTGTAACTTTGATTAGATAAAAACCGAGATGTATAACGGGAAAATTCACACAAAATTGAGACCACACAGTTATTTTTATTAATTCTATTATGAATATTTAAAAGGCAGCTATTACTTGTTGTCTAACTGCGAATAATCTGAAACCATGCTCGTTCAGACGTGTTTAATGGTGAATGTTATGTTAGGGCTTTAATTAAACCACCGGAACTGGAAATTAAACGCTCCACCTCGAGTTACAGTAACGTGCAGGCAATATTGTCGGTTAACTTGACTGCGGTATTCCTAGTTAGCGGCCGTTTAAAGGAAGTTCGAGAGTTATACGCTTTATCGATAGCTTAGGTATTTAAATAAAAATCATGTGTGCGGAACGACATAGCATTATTTACATTCACGCTTTTATTTTTCATTGTGTATTTAAGATATCGGATGCATGGAGCTTATTTAGTTCTCGTCTTTTCACGTGTTTCAATACACCTAAATAAAGAAATAACCGATCGAACCGAAACAGACTAGATTTTTTTCTCCAAAGTTTAAAATTCTCATTTCAAATTGTTGGTTTCCGATAGTTATCTTATATATAAAATTCTCGTGTCACAATGTTCGTTCCCGTACTGTTCCGAAACAGCTTGACCGATTCTCATGAAATTTTGTGAGCATATTGAGTAGGTCTGAGAATCGGCCAACATCTATTTTTCATACCCCTTAGTGATAAGGGTTGTCCACCAACCCCTATAATGTGGCAAAACAACGTTTGCTGGGTCAGCTAGTATATTATAAAACGAAATTGTATAAAACAATAGTGACATGCATTTGTTAGCCTATGATAAGAAGTGATGTCTTCAGAGTACTATGCCGTATCGCTGTCATAACAAACATATTATTATTAGTTATCGCGTCAGTGACGTAATGCGCTTATTTAAATAATTATTGTAACCGTCTCAATTTATCGCTCTCTAACGTAATGGTATTAAATATGTTGTATTTTATAAGCATCGTAGCGCGTGGCATTCTTTAGTTTCTGCTTACCCCCATGGGAAAAAGGCGTGAGTGTATGTGTGTATTTTATAAGCTTATAAAAAGCAGATTACCAGACTGACCGATTAGAATGTGTACCACAAGCGTTTCTCGTATTTTGGAAAACAGGTTAACAGTATTAAAGTTCATTTAATAAAACAATTTTGCTTCTATACAGCTATCGTTGCGGGAATATTTATACTCGTCCAAGAAAAAAAAAGAGCGGATAAACTAGTAAAACGTCAGGACAGATAGACATGTGTGAGTAGGTAAAGCGTAACTATAATTATTATGTAAAACATTTTAAAACACAACGATACAAGAGAAAAATCCTAGTTTGCGTCAAAATATTCCCGTTGACAAAGAAAATCACCTGCCATTATTATCATATCGTTTTACGGATACTAAGGCGCTGACATACGGGTGTAACACGAGGACTGTACTAATAACCACGTGGCATGGCCAGATGACATTGTCATCTGAGCCTTAACATTAATTCAATCTATCCCTAACAGTTAGTATAAAACGCTTAGGCCAAAATTTAAACCAAATGCCCGAAATAGACGTGTAGCTTATGTCCGACATAGCTCATAAGCCAAGGGACCGCAGCCTCGGCCAATGCCGCTCATCTTCGTGATTGGCCAAGGTTTTATCATCACTATTAATTTCTTTTTTGGTACTGACTTCGTTGATTCAAGTCAATCGTTTGTTATATCAAAGGAAGTTAAAAATGGCGTTGATTCCGTTTAAAGTTTCTAAATTTAAGACGCGATGATATCATTGTCAGCTGCAATGTACAAATAGCATCTGCCATGTGAGTATGTCAGAAGTACCTAGACTATATTTAAAACCACCATTGTAAATCGTCAGTCATATTCCATCGACACGGAGAAGAAGAATCTCGCATCTCGCTCTGCAAAGGTTATATATTGAAATATAACTTGGTAGAGATCTGTAGAGTGTAATAATCTGAGATTTAATTAATTTAGCAATAGCCGTAATCAGCAAGGTTAATATAATAATAACACTGTTTTGTCATGTTTTGTAAATCTTTTGCGTAATAGATAACAGAAGTCGTAACATTATATGTTGTAATACAAATATAATAGTTATAACTATGCACTACCACCGATAGTCATACATTATACATACTTAGATGTTAGGTTATGTTTGTGATATCGGATTGGTTTTGTAATTGAGTTGCGGAAGTTTGATGTGTCTCATGTGAAACACTGACATCAAACTTGAAATTGACCCTTACATAGTTGTAAGAAAGTTACGATGGCAATGATGAAGATTCGTGCTGTTGTCTGGTGAACGTAGACTCAGCTAAGGCTAGCGTTGGGGTAGTGTTACATTGAATACCTCATTTTAAGTATTAGCAGAAAAAACGAAAGCAGTCTCATTTATAAACTACATGATTTTGCATCATGGGTCAGTTTTAAATTCGTAAGCGCGATCATATATCTATACGAGAAAGAAGTAAAACCTAACCCTCTAGCACTGTCTGGAAGTTACTCACACGAACGGATTGGTTTCAACCAGACGAAATGAGCGTTTTTTATGAAAATAAAATTAATAAAATTAGGAATATTTTTTTAAGGCAGTGGCGGCTGCACCGCGTTAGACTAGTAAAAATAAATATTTGTCGACTATCTAATCATTAGTCTGGTCGCCAGGTTTTGTAGACAGGTTAGGTTTAATGGACGGTTGGCATAATGCCACGAATGGCGCCCTACTCGTCTCTTATCGTCAGACCATGAGTGAGTGCGTGCTGTGCTCTTCTAATAATACACACAATAGGCTATTCTTTTATTGCACTAAATAATTAATCTCTCTACCATAGTTGACCGAGAGTACAACCGCTTTTGCTTTTTCTCTTTGGAACGAATAACTTAGTCTTGGTTCAATTGAAATCGATGTATCTATTTGAGGGAATCTATCGTCGAAGTCAATAAAGCAAACTACGATGTTGTTTTTCGTCTCTGATATAAAAAAGATTTACTTTTAAACGGTTTAACTAAATTCAAGGATTGGTGTAATCCAGTTTCCGGGCCTGACTCCTGGTTGTCGCCGCCGTCGCCACCTAGCCATAGCTGTAATAATTGATCAGTTCGAATTTACTTTCTGCTAACGGATCCTAATAGCTACTTTTGTAGTAAATATTTTCTTAACTACAGATTAAATTGAACGAATAGAACGAATACAAGGGACTTAAAATCCAGAGGGTTCTCGGCGTCAGGAAATAATGTCAAGTAATAGATATTTGTACTTGAAGAGAAAATTGTAACCAATTATACCTATATATAGATTTGACATAGCTAAACTAAGATAAAAAATAAGTAAACAATAAATGTAACACAGCATCCTAATAAAAAAAAAATAACATATTGCCAATATCATAAGTCTATATTAACTAGTTAATTTTTTAAGGGAGAACTTTTATATAGTTTCGCCGCGTTCGTGCATCGGTTGTTTGTGTCTCCGTGATATAGCAGAGATACTCTTAGTGCCTACTAGAAAGTAGTTGGATGGATCGTTAAAAATATTGCGGATGTCTAATAGCTAATTCTAGAGTTATGTAAGTCTTTTACGAAATATAAGTGTGATTTTTATTTTATTTTTATTTAGGTTCTTAAGAATATCGCCGTCGTATATTTACTACCAAGTTAATCGTTTGTTTTAAAGATAAACTAGGGAAGGTAAATGCGATAGAATTTAGTAAGTAAGACTTAAGGATAAAAAAAAAAAAAGGAAGTTAAATTACATTCTGAGTGTTCTTCCAACTCCATCATTAAATTTAAGTTAAAGTAGAGGTGTTTCCGAGTGCAAAGTGCCAAATCACAAAAAAAAACGAAGTAATGGGAATATATAGATTATAAAATGCTTTTTAATACGATTGTGTGCTGTGCATCAGTATCAGCGTCGATGCCCCGCGCCGTTGATAAACCGACCCCTTTAATCGCGTTGCAATAACAATGTGGTGCCTGGTGCCAGCTGCGAACTTGAATGGCGTCGTTGGTTGTAAAAGTTGGCAAAAAAATGCGTGGCGTTGAACCCGCCACGGCAAATATGCACCGGGCCGTTAGCTTTATCCGAGGTCAGGCAGGTATCGCCAGAGTGTACTGTGTCGTGTCGTGCGCTTGAGTAACAAATATATGCATAACTTCTCAGCTGACGGGTTTACGGTTAACGATTACTAATTTCGGTCGGTTTACATGACACTCTGCGCATTTGACATGACGTACATATATCATTGCGAAGGCTTACTACTTACTCTAGTAATTTTAATCATTATCATGTCAATGGGTTGTTGCAACTACTGGGTTGGCTTTTAATAGTAATCTTTAAGGTTTCTCAATTTGAATACGTTGTATTTGTATGCTCAAATAAAACCTGTTGCAAAAAAGTCTTAGTGAGATGAAATAATTATGTAGTATCATCGTCACCGTAGTAACAAGTTCTCTATGTGTAGGTACTAAGCAATTATTGATATAAAAATATCAGCCGTTATCGGTGTCTTGAATATCAAATTATTCAAATATATTGAAGTTAGACTGGTCATCGCTTTACCAAAAGAAAGCTCGTGCAAAATCATATGAACAATCAAATGAGGAGCACGAGTGATAGGACGTTACGAAGGCGGCGTCCCCAGCGGGCATACAAAGAAACACGCATGCGCTGTGCGATCGATTTGTTAATAACGCAAGCTTTACCCAAATTCGCTAACACTATCTTCCACTTTATACGTTTAAAGTAATCACAACCAATTTCTTATAAAATTTGCCTTCTAACGTATTCTTAATAATGTATTATATGGTTCCATTAAAATGTTGAATCGAAACTGAATGGTTGAGAAAAATAAGTAAAATACATACAATACTTAATAAGTATTCGTATTTTGATAGCAATTTCAAATAACATACAATAAATGGTTTAGATTAGATTCTTTGTGATAATAATAAACATTTTATGTAATGTATATATTATAATAAATAATACTTTCAGTAAACTTAAACAAAAAGCAACCGATTTATAAAGCTTTGTTAAAAAAAAGCTAGAAGAGACTAATATGTATTATAAAATATACATTCTTTCTACAGTTAATCATGTACGATGCTCTAAAAATATCACAAGGGGTTTTCGCTCCCCAGGTGAGGGTGCGGGCAGGGCGGGGCGGGGTGGGCGCCGGGTGTTCGATCGAATTTATGTATAACGGTCTCAGTAAGCGATAGCGGCACACGTGTCTCTTACTTCGATATCCACCTAAAGGTAATTATTACACGGCAACAATTTAACTTAACTTTTCCTCTTGTTTATATGCAAATGTTTTTCTGCTGCCAGAAATCAGATTATAATAGGTAATTCTTATCATCCAAGTAATACAACAACTTTACCCTAAAAAGGACATTATTTGCATAAAAACTAATATTGAAACCTTAATGTTTATGTTTTACTGAAAATTAAGCTCTTAATTATTATAAATAAATGTAAATAATCTTGAACTTATGCCCGAAGTATCTGCAGCACTACTCTCAAGCAGGCGATATAATTTATTTCAATAGTTGTCTTTTTGATGTATATACAACAAATAATACTCTATCTCTCTATCTAAAGTTCTTTACGATGCCAATATTATTATCGAGTGGTAAGATGTTGGGGTAAATAGCAGTTCACATGGTATATGACAAGAGTTAAATATTGACGAGCTTTCCGTACCGGTGCATTCTCCCTTGAAATTTTAATGAAATAGTATAATTATAGCAATAAAATAAATTGTATAAATAAATATGGTAGACAATATACTACAGTAGTTTTAAATACATAATTGAATAATAAGAACAACATTATGCAACATTATGCTGTAGTTATTTATGTATGCAAAATACTCATAGAATAGTGTCATTGCTGGGTTCCATATTTTTCAAGGGTAAAATGAATAACATACATACTACGTTACTACGCAAATTTATACGCTGGACTACCTGAACATCGGTGAAGTTTACAAATAAAAGCGTATTGCATTGATTTTCAATAATTTGAAAGATTTAACAACTTATAAAAGTACAGTAAAACAACTAATTTTTAAACTTAGTTTGAATATTTTTTAAACTAGGCAGGGTGACGGTTTTAGTTATTTGTTAAATATTTATCAACCACGTGAATATCATTCGTCATGTATCCACGGTTCTGTTTTCGAGGATAGTTAATATAATTTGTATCACATGCCAGACATATTTTCACTGACCCAAACATGCGCATGCACTACTTTCCCTTTAATAAAGTATTAATACATGCACAAGCGTAGTATCATTTATGAGCTGGCGTCGTATGAATAGAAATGATTCATTCATACCGTTTATACGTAAGCAAAGAACGTTTATACGGAAAATTAAAATAAATTTGTCCTCGGTGCTCGCAAAACAACAGATTGTATTTTTTACATAGCAAAGTAGAATTATACTTTAATAAAATTTATCAAAACAATGCAAAATGTGTTACCATAATTATATGTCTCTTTGTTCAGGTACATCGGACGCTTGGGCTTCACGGCTTGGTTGACGCCTGCTGACATCTTAGTCGGTAAGTTTTGATGATATAAATAACAAACTAATGTCTTAAGTAGTTGTTTATGTTGTAGTGGCTCAAAGCGATTTTTATTCTGCTCATATACTTTATAAATATCTCTATAAAAAGGTTTATTGTCGTGTACCCATTTAATTATGCTGCGCTGCTGCTGTGCAATTATATTTAATTGTTTTCGATGGTAATTAGTCGATGTATTGTATTATTCTAGAATATGGATCAAACAAAATTTTTTCTGTTGTTACAGATTTTATATCGAGACTAATCAAACATGGCGGACGGATGCTGTAAGAAAAAGAAATACGAGATGACCTACATTTAAAATTAAACAGGTAAATTACCAATATCCTTGCTTTTATTTAATAATAACACATAGTGTATATGAATATATGTATATGGACATAATTGCACAGCGATTTCACGACTTGTCTTCTTAGCGACTTGGTACTGTGCGAATGCGAAGTTTTTATTGCCTTCAGAGCGAAGTTATGAATGATGTTTATGTTGTTGCGTGTGAACGGTCATGGGAATATTGGGATTTGAGATTGTTTGCCACTCTCTTACTACTACGGCGTTATTATGCGCTATTTACTATCAATTACATTATAGTCGTACTATATACATCTTATTATAAAAGTACAATACTATGACATGCAACAGCTCAAACTGGTGTAACGTAATTCATACGAAGAAAATCAAAAAGTAAAAATCCAGCTATTGGGTTTTTATATACTTTACAAGTATATTGTACTTCTTTCAGCAGAATAAAAACGATAGTGAGATTATCTAGCTAGCGGCTTTTAGTATCATACAACTACATAAGCAATAGGGTAGGAGTACATTCTAATGGAATGTGTAGGTACCAAAAATAATGTAAACGAGTAAAGCCTTGTTAGTTAAATGGACGATCTGTATTTAATACACAATTTGATTAAAATACTACGAAACAAGAGGGTTTCTTATTTTATCTGTATGTTTGAGCAATGTATGTTAGTGTTTAGATCCTCACATATCAGAAATATTATTTTTGTTTTGAAGTTGGTTCCGTTTATTCTATATTTATTATGCCCCATAGTTTGTGTGTGTGTGTGTGTGTGCGTAAACCTGTCTAGCTGGCGAGAAATTTAGTTCAGTTAATAAACAAAAAATATGAAATCAATCATTAGAATGGATTTTATGGTACATTTGACAGCTGCCATTTGGGAGTGCCGGTTCGATGACAGCCCCGACTCCGCAATCTCCAAACTCCGCGATGCAGAACTCAAGTGGCTGACATCCTAATAGGTAGGTCTTAGACCATTATAATAACATCCATATCTTACGTTAGTAAATCCTCCATAACTATTTTTGTTTTATTTGAGGTTTTATAAATAAATGCTAGCGATGTTAAGCAGCAGCGATATATATTATTTTTATATCACTACTTTGCCCTTATTATAATTAATAAAAACCCCTAACTAATGTCGATCGATAATACATACGATAACTAGACTCATAGAACTAGACAGTTCATAAATGTTTATTTCTATAAATATGAACTATTTATTTTTAACCCACGAAAAGAAAACGGACGAGGTTCTCAAGTCGACGCGTATGTATATCTTATTTTTTATGTATAACAACGCATAAATGTTTACAAAGTAGTCCGACTATGATAATTTCTTTTTTATTGTAAAGAGTATAACTAGAAGTTAATCTCATATAAATTTAAAAAATAAACCTTCCCCAAAGGAGGAAAAATAGGGGTGATTTATGGTTCACTCGCAGATTTTAATGTTGAATTGTGTATTGTATGTTAGGTAGCTATTTTAAAAGTAATAAAAAAATAAGCATGTAGTATTTAGTAGATTTATTAGAAAAAACTTTAACCCAAAAATAAAAACGCACACTGAAAATGCTTACAGACGTCACATTGGTGACGTGAAATCAATTTTATACACTTGTGGTATCCGATTGAGTTGAAATTTTGCGTATGTACTTGTAAGTTCGTTGACAATACTAGCTAATAATGTAGTAGCGAAATTCCGGAGGTTCGGCTAGGATCGTCTCCGCAAGAGCGAACATTTCAATAAATATAGATATTTAAAAAAATGCAAAATATAACTAACGATATTTAACGATATCTTCACTATTGTCGATCTCCAGATATAAATAAATAACAACACTACGTTTTAGTAGCGGCTTCGCTGATTTTGAACTGAGAAAGAACCGAGAGTAACTAACAAAATGGGCTCTTATTTGTATTGGTTTAAAAAAGTGGTCGAGCTCTATGTCAGAATCTGTTTATTTAATTAAAATATCAGGTACCTGCCCAGGTCGGCCTGGTATCAGGTCTTTGGACAAATAGACAAACAGAATATTAAAAATAATTGCTTTGGGTTCGTTAGCTTTCATCTACTATAATAGACTCTACAATTCTCTTGCAGTAGATCAGTGTTATTTAACGTAGTACTTATTTGAGAAATTTATCACATATTTGTTTATCGTTCTACATAATTCATAATAACTAGTTATCGCTCACTGCGACCATAATTAATTTAAATTAAAGGTTTATTTATGGATAATTAAAATATTACCATTTTTTCTATATAAACTATAACTGTGGGTAATGTCATACTCCTCCGACCGCGAAAAATTCGTAAAATGGAGTACAAAGTTTTTGCTTCACATATTAATAATATATGGATAATTAGATAAGGCTTATTTCATCTCCACGTATAACGTTTTAATGTAAATATTATTTGTGGAAATAAAATAAACCTTATCTTTTTTTTAATGAGTAGACAAAGTTAAAGTTTCAGTTAGGAATGTTGCAATTATTATTCGTTTGCAATATATATACCTGCTCTATAATTATTTAGCTCTTTAAATTAGATTCCAAACTTCATTGTCATTAGTAGTGATATACAAATAATATCGACATACATATAATATATATAGTAGGCATGTATAATTATTCGTTTATAGGTATGTGTACTATGTTAAATAACATATTATTATCTTGTTTGTGTATTTCTTTTACGCAGTCGAAGTGTAACTTTGCATTCTTCATCGAAGCGATTGTGTAATGCTGATAAAAATATTTTTTATTTATATTGATTAATACGACGGCTCTTGCATGTCGTCGTTTGTGTTATCTTATTTACGAATAATAACAAAAAAAATATATAAATGCCTCGTAAGATTACCTGGCGTGACTTAATACTAACATATTTATCTCAAATGTCATATACATATAATATATAATACAGTCGAATGCAAATGCAGTTACATTTCTACCGCGGTAGCTGACTATAGTATCTGCACAGCGCATCTGCTGTCTCCGCATTTGCTTTCTACCGTGTGAAAGACAGGGGTAGTGAGATGTCCAGTACATCACAAATTCTCACTACCTTGTCTTTCATGTGGATTGAGCACGATTCGTCTCGAGACTGCTGAAAGGAAGATATCTCAAGGACCTGTCGATTCATCATAAGTATTTCTCTTGTTTTAGCACCATTTGTGTTAAATGTTACCATATCGCAGTAGAATCACTATTCATTCTTAGTTGAATAATTGATATTATACCATCTGGAAATATGAATGAGGTTTTAGTGTAAACTTGTGAAATAACTATTCTTTTCATTCCCTTGAACATTGACATTAATATAATATGGAGTAATGTGACTCGTGATTTACAATTATTTAATAATTCAACTGTACAATTAGTTATGAAGTGAAAGTTTCACGGACGATAAATCTAAATAATAACAATATAGGTTAGTTAGACTACAGATGTTACGTTTGCGTTAAGCTCAAACTAAAACTTATCACACCATTTTCAGTCTCTGTTTCTGTCGCTCTCTATAAATATTCAACCAAGTGCATTTATTGAGGGTCGTTATTAATCAATTATTACATTCGTTGCAAAATTTAGACTATAGTTCCAAAACACATCCCCAAATTAAACATATACTAAATCAATTTTGTTGGCTCTCTTCAATACAGGTATACTTAAGTTATTTTTGTTATGTTACCAGCTCCGCACATACACTGACTGAAATTTGGTTTTACATAATTATGTTAGTAATTTCTTTATCGCATAAAGTCTTGTATTTGCGGAGAAATAAAGATATTATTAATTTCTTCATCTATGGGGGTGAATCCGCCCTTGAAGCTAGCTATTTGCTATTTTATTAGGAAGGACAGAAACAACCTAGTAATTTAATTTACGAAAGCTTTAAATCCCGCATATACACATACAGTGGTAGTCATTCAATTACAAAAGTAACTCGCGTATAATTTTGAAAAATAAACTCAATAATTTTATTTACGTATCGTCGATACAATTAATCTATAATCTCTCAGCACTTGACATTTGGTATTCTCTATTTAACCTTCAGATGCAATTATTAAATTGATACAATGAAAATAATATTAGCTCTGTCCATATAATTTAATACTGGGAGTATTAGTATGAGGTCATAGATTATATAACGAGTATTTAATTTACCTGCTCAGTATAATTACCACTAATCATAGTTGCGACGTTTTTATGACAGTTTAGTGTTCATCTAACTGTTTTCCACGTAAAATATTATATTATTATATTTGTATCCTTTTATAATCGTGAAAGAGGAACCGGAAGACAAAAAAATAATGTCAATCCGTTTTGTTAAAGATATTTTAAATTAGTTACTTGCAGTTCTTTTGGAAGGATTGATTTATTATTAGTTTTTACTGTAAAATTCTATTCTTTTACGTAGTTCTTCGTTCTTACAGAAAATACCTCTCTACCAAAATGTTCTACATTAATTATTTTATGGGTGTTGTAGGTAGAAACTTAAAAGTGGTCATCTAACCATTTCTAACTAGCCATTGTGTCCCGACTCCGACAAATTTATAGACCGAGCAGGTAGCCGGTGAAATAGAGTTTAGAAAATAATGGCGCGCTAGAACGCAACGCGTTATTTTTCAAAACGTACTCGTGAGTTATGAATTGAAAACATTTTTTTTGCAAAGTACATAATAAATAATAATAAAGTACATAATAAAGTTTTTGTCGGTGGACATCGCTCTCATTCCAATAATAGCTAAAATAATTGAAAGACTGCTATATAATAATTTTAGTGAATACTTCGAAAAAAATAAGATAATAATAGATAATCAAGTTGAATTCAGAAAAGGAAAATCGGTAAATACGCATCAGTTTTTACGATATGCATCAGTTTTTACAAAATATTATAACGGAACTAGACAAAAAAAATCAGGTGACAGCTTTATACATGGACATGACAAAAGCTTTTGATTGTGTTGACCATAGATTACTACTACATAAACTAGAAATATACGGAGTTCGAGGAAAAGCACTAGAAATAATGAAATCCTATCTCAGTAATAGAATAGAGTTTACCGAAATAACACAATTATGTCAATTCACAAAAACAGAAATTAAATATACATCAAACCCAAGATTCATAAAATATGGTGTACCTCAAGGGTCAATATTAGGACCACTACTGTTTCTCATTTATATAAATGATTTACCTAACGCTATCCAGCATCCCACGATTTTATTTGCAGATGATAGTACGGCTCTCTTCACAAATAATGAGAATAAAAATCATAAACAAGAAATAAATGAGTCCCTATTTAAATTAATAAATTGGCTGACGATAAATAACCTAAAAATTAATCTTACAAAAACCCATTATATGATTTTCAAAAATAAGAACAAAATCAATGCCCATATCTATTAAGTACAATAATGAAACAGTATCTGAACTTGCAAGCACAACATTTTTAGGTATATATATAGATTCTAATATGTCATGGAAAACACACATAAATAGCGTATGTAGCAAACTCAATAAATTTTCGTATGCCCTCTACATGCTCAAAAAAGTATCTAACCAAACTACACTACTTTGAGCTTATCATGCCTATGTGGGATCCACTCTATCATATGGTGTACTATATTGGGGATACTCAAGCGATAAAGAAATTGCGTTTAAGGTACAAAAAAAAAGACCAAATAGATTTGTGTAAACCTCACTTTATCCGTCTCAAGATATTAACTTTACCTGCTCTTTATATCTACGAGGATTCTATTTTAGTTAAATCAAACATCACTAGCTATGACACGTTAACAAGCAGTAGACTAAAGAATACATTACGCAATAAAACGTCCCACACTGCAGTTTTAAGCAATAGTATTTTTTGTATAGGCATTAAAATATATAATAAGTTACCTACAGACATTAAGAACTACAATTCAATTGGCATTTTTAAAAGAAAACTTAAAGATTTCTTGATTCAAAAGGCATATTTTTCTCTAAAAGAATTTCTTGAAGAAATATAATTATTTAATATGTGCGTTAAAATGTTTCTAATATACTGTAATATAAATTATAAGAATAGATTAATATAATATACAAGGCATGAATAATGTTAGATAATAAAATACAAGTCTAAGTAAAGCCTCAAACTGTAATATTTTAAATATAAGTATACCTATTTCTTTCTTTTTTTAAATTATTTAAATTGCAATGCCTTAACCGACAACTAAGTTTTAAGAACCTACTTATTACGCATAAAGAGTTTGAATTTGAATTTGAAATTTGAATTTGGACTACGGTTTTTTTTATAATTCACCTTGATAGGCGGGCGGTCGTCCGCCTCTTTGGTGCATTATCGGTCGCCATCTTTGTGAAAAATCAGTCTCGTCTATGAGAGTAGCGAGCTGTCACAAAACAGCTAAATAAAAAAAAAAGTGAGTGAGTTTTCGTTTCGTTCTGCTTATATATAATTTCTCTCAATGTCGAATCCTTTTCGCAATTTTATTTTTTTAATTCTATGACGAGATCTATTTATATTTCGGAAACAAAACTAAAATATAAATTTTTAACCAATTTGCTTTCTGAGCGCCCAGTTTCCAAGTTGCAAATTCATAGAAATAACATAATATTACACTTGCAGTCTCATAAGTGTTTCGAAAACGGTCTTATTTGATAGATTATTATCTATTACGTAGTGTAACATACTAATTATCTACTGAACGAACTCTTTTAGTCGGAAACAGTTCTCATCTAGCTTGCAACACTCATTAACAAGCGCATGTGTCATACAATTAAACCATTTGACAAAAAGATGACTGCTACTCTTAGTAGTACCGACAAACGATTTCGGTTCCTATTATTTTTTGATGATTTTTTAACTGATTAAATGTGTGAATTATTGAAGTATCGTTTAGTCAAATATTGTAAAGCTAAATACCAATAACATAAATTAATCGTAGAAACTGAATTTCCCATAAAACATTGGAATACACTAAATTAAATTGGTCTGTAATTCATTATGGTCCAGTATATTGAACAAAGGTTTTTGCAGACCGGATATCCTTATTTATTTTATCCTTATTTATTTATTTACTTAATCACATTTACATTGGATTATCGGATTTATTTTCCACTGGCGTCGTTGAATTAAGCTTTTTTTTAAACTGAATTTGCTGCGAATTATGTTTATCGTTAATTCAACTTAATCAGACTCATACTTAATTTATTTATATACACAGAACAGGAAACAGATAACAAGTGTACCTATTAGTTTATTCAAACAAATTGTTACGTTTAGCTATTAATTTATATCCACTGAGTTAATTAAAATAAGACTTAGCACAGGCAAAGGAAAACTAATTGAACGTAAAATAAATTGCAGGTAAATAAGAGCCGCAATTCTAATCGTTTCATGGTAGACATTGAGTGTTTTATGCATTAGCAGTAGGCACTTTTGATGTCAAAAATGTGTGATCGCACTTGAGATAATTTATTTTAGCTTTCTATCATATAACACAACATCAGTATTTTTGGGAAAATGAATATAAACACAAGGTGTAAAAAATAATAGTTAATAATGACTATGATGTGAGCTGAAGATCGAGGTCTGTGGCGTTCACTACCTACGTCCAGCAGTGGACGAATATAAGCTGATGATGATGATGATGATGTGATCATAATTTTTAGTTAACTGAATAAATGAAACTAGGTCCGATTAACGTCCAACGTATACCAATTCAAAAATCTGTGATCACAAATAGTGACAAGACAGCCGATGCGTCAGAAATGGCTTGACAAATAAGAGGAAAATAATAATTTCAATTTAGTGAGATCTAGTCATAGCTAACGTTAACAGGTTAAAATGCTACGCACCTTTAAAAGTTGTGTTAAAAGCCACCGTAACTACAACATTTTGGCAGCTATGTCTTGCTTTCGGTAAGTTTATGTCAATTAGTGTATTAGTTATCTAACAATAATACGGAATAGTAAATGTTAATTTATTAGCAATTATTACAGTCCTATTAATAGAATGTTTGTCAACACTACAACGCTTTAACGCATGCGAATGTTTACGTATATCCACAATTCAAAGATTTACATAGTTATTATCGTATTCCGTAATCTACTGATCACGATTTTATTACATTGTAAATTGTTAAATCTGTTAGAAATGAAGTAAAATTTTTCAAATAAATATTTTCTGAACGATATTTTAATCATATTGCGCAGAATGACTAAAATCGTCGATTTCGCTCTTTTTTATTCAATGTATATCACGATTTTGTGTTTATAGAGTTATTAGACCGAACAAAGTTACAAAATTACTTATATTTAGATTTGAAGTTCACAATGTTTATAACTAAAAATAAATAAATAATTTATAACTAGAAAGCAATACGTTAGCCTCAGCCCGTTATAGAGTTCGCTGGAAATTAAATCTCAGCCTCCGTTAAATAAAGGAGAGTTGGAGAAAATTATGTAACATTTGAACTAAGAGAATCCATTCATAGGTCAATAAAAGTTGCGATACCAATGATATTATATAAGATCACCTTGCTACCTTAACTTCATTCAAAAAGAATAATTAAAATTAGTCTACAACTATTGAAAATGTTGGTAAGCATAGTTTATGTAATGAAAAATCAAACGTTACGTAAAGCCACCAATTTTTTCGAAGGTGGTTAAAAATAGAAGGAAACCTATCAAAATATATACGGTGTTGTAAAGTTTGTAAAATGGTTGAACCCGACAATGAACCCCGATTTCAGAAAAGAAAATGTGAAGAAATGTTTAGCCCAATTTGCAAATTATTTTAGTATACAATACAGCTCGTTTAAATACTTTTATACAGGAAGCTTGTATATGGCTTCTCATTTAAATTATTATTATAATAGACCTTTTTATATAATTTGCGTATTCATTTTAATGTAGCTATTTAAAGACTTTCTATAAAAATCTGCCTAATTGCCTTGTAAATTATATACGTCACACGACTGTTTTGTTGTATTTATTGCTTTAGAAGTAAAACAGGTCGGATAGTATAGGTAGGATATAATAGGTAATATGTATAAAATTTAAATTTGTCTCAAATATTTGCATTATGTTACCTACATGGTATATTTTAAACATTAAAACGCCCGGCATAACTATGAGTCTAAAAGCTATTATTACATATTACCTGATTTATGATCGGATTTAAATTATGGTCTAAACAAGCATGAGTAAATAAGTAACATGAGAAATCTATCAAACTATAAACCAACGTGTATTCTTAATACTGCGATCTGCTTTAATACTTTTAGTTTTTAAGGGTAGTGCTGGGTGTAGACTTCAAGCCAGAAGGCAAAATAAATAAGCATTCTCTTGAGATTTTTTTAATGAACTTTTGTAAACTTGTTTAGGTTAGTTTTAGACCGAATCTTCTACATACGAGTTAATAGCATTATTACAACAACAAAATACAACTGATAATGCAGCTACACCGTCTTACACCGTTTTTTTCGTACTTTCGCATCGCGTGGAATACGAAAAAACACTTTATCGGGATTATTAATAATAGTTTTATTGCACTTCGGTATAGTACCGAAGTGCAATAAAACTATTATTGTAAGAAGATCTTTAACTTCTTCCATGATTTTTATAGCAATTTAAACTGATAATGAGTGTGAAGTTACTGAAACGCTATACTACAAACACGGAATATAACAAATGACGTCATCAAAAGCGCGCACTAAATGGTGGCGTTTTGACAGCTCAAATTTATTCAATGTTTAATACATCGAATTAATTTGAGCTGTCAAAATTTCAATTTGACAAAATATTTTACTATTATAAGCCTATTTATATTTTTTCTATGTTATGAAGGTGTAAACTATTAATTTAAGTAATAAAAAAAAAACATGCATATTCCCTCATTCGCGTTTTGAACTAAGATTGACAATCGTATAAATTACAAATGTTATGCTAAACAAGATTTTCTATAGGTATAATAAAAAAAATATGAGAAGAAATTTACTAATAAAAGAATATTAAATAAGAATAATCAACCAAATTCTACACTAGATATTTATGTCATGTACCTAATAATCAGTCATATCAACACTATAATATAATCCGAGGTTAATACACAGGGGTTCACTCACACGTTCCGAAAATTGACAGCTTTTGTGTTGACAAAAGTGGCACAGTAACAAAAAGGAATAAAAAGGAGGTAGAACAAGACACGTGTATCAGACAGAAAGTCCTGGATTTGTTTATCCAAACAATATTGGATGGCAACAAGCGTGATTACGTCACTAAAACTGAGTGGGAAGCTCGAATCAATACTGAAGGATATATCGGGACTCAGGGCGTCTTAATAAATAATGTAATCATTTGTTCTACTTAAAAGAAGAAAGAAACTTAAAAAGAATGATGGACTGGCTTATTGCAAACTGGTAAAACTCAGCCCTGGAATACATTTGATGCACTTGGTTTGCTACGTATAGAATATTTAATATAATTAATAATAATAAAAAAAAGCATTGTACTGATGATCGAAAAAGGCAATAGCTCTTGAAAATCACACCATTAACATTCTCATATCATAAACATTTGAAAAATTTTACCAAAATCTTATACTTGGTTCATATACATAATACTAGTCTTAGAACCTATATCACAATGTTCCGTAGTGATCTATGAAACAAATAAAACAAAAATTAAACTAAATGTGTCGGAAAACTGCTGCTGATATTGTTTGAATTTCTTTTGATTTTGTATGATAAAACGATCGCGTTGTGATTCATAAAGAACGCACAAAACTTCTTCAACAAATAACAATATAATAATTATTCTTGGATTTTGATTAGAAGTTCAACGTTCACACACGACACCCGCACACGTATTTACTTATTTGTATTTCCTTAAGCCATTGCAACAATCTGTTTTTATTTGAACTTATAATTAATATTTAATTATTGTTAGCAGTGGGTGGGCGCACCAAACGTAATAACGTGAATTTTTATGACTGTCTCTTATGTCCAAGCACAGGTTCTTAAACCTAGTATAAGAATCAGTATCCTTGTTTACCTAACAAACTATTATTATCATAAAATCATCGCGGCGAGTAAATTTTGATATAACCGTTGGCTCTTAGAACGGTAGGGATTCCAGCACGCGAGCAATAATAAAATTATAACAAAGCAGGACACCGCCGCACTATGGAAAATCGTAGAACAACTACTGATTAAAAATGGTTTTTGTCAATGTCGCTACTGGAATGCTTTTTTTATTTTACTCAATATAGTTTAGGACCAAACTAGACTATAATATCAAAAAATTATACATATTATATGAAATGCAAAATAAAATATGGTGAAAAAAAAAAGTTTTTTTAAAGTTCATCGAGACCTTTGACAGTTGCCCACGTTTACCCTTGCTTTACATTAAATGTTGATTTTAGCATAGCTATCCATAAACATAATCAAATTAAAAAAAAGCTGCGGATATTTGCGATTTTCGGACTAATTAGTAAAAATGTGATAGAAGTCAGAAAACGGAAAACCGCTCTCTTTCTATTGCGGTATGAAATATTGCTGTTTACATCAATAGTTTGCAGTAAGTTTTGTAATTTATCATTGATATTAGGGCTCAGGTAGTAACAGATACGCCTTCGGGTTCCACATGTACAATATGTGGAGCTACTCCACGCCAAATGAACGCAGCTTAGTAAAAATGGCTATCATCAAGCGGTATTAATCTCATATCGAACTTATTAAGTCATAGTATTTTTAATATAATATAACAGACACTTTTTAATTATTAAGATAAGAAATAAACTAGTTTCAACCCTCTGTATACATTTCATTAAGTATTTACTAATGAAATATAATTTTAAATGTCTATACTTTAGCTGAAGAAACCTCACGTAATTAGATTCACTTTGTAGATATAATAATCGCCATGGTTAAACCTTCTCTCCATATTATGTTTAATGGCCAAATACTCAAAACTGTACCTATTCAGTTTTAAGTAGCCTGCCTTTCCACTTTGCAGGTAACAGAATAATTGTATTTGGCCGCTACCAAAATTTTTTTTTAATTGTATCAATCCTAAAAGATCCTACGTTCTGAATGTAATCAAAGATTTTTAAATGTAAAATCTTTGTATATCTCAGTCAAGAAATAAGTGCTGATGATGATGATCATAATTATGTTTGGATAGAACACGGGTGACCAACCGGGTGACAATATCTTTATACACATAATGTACCCGTGCCTC
Source organism: Craniophora ligustri (assembly GCA_905163465.1). NCBI lineage: Eukaryota > Metazoa > Arthropoda > Insecta > Lepidoptera > Noctuidae > Craniophora > Craniophora ligustri. The sequence continues at coordinate 10,578,073 of LR990954.1, read as the reverse complement.
TGAGATGGCTCTCAAGTATTTATATTTGGTGAGATTGAGTCTGCGTTCTGAATTCAATTGTTCTGAAGCAGATTATCCTAATATTCAGTATAAAACCTCTTTTCTTTATGGAAATTGAAAGCAGTAGGGCTACTAAATCACGGTGTCCCTCAATCATAGACCCGCCGTGTCGATATGCCGCTGAATTCAGGCAGATTTTTGCTTTAGATTGGATATAATATTGAAAAAATCTTTAAAATTGCATTTACATTGCCTTTGTGATGACAATGGCTTAGTTGCTCAAAACTAAATACATTAAGTATATTTTAGTTTCGCTCATATTCTATATTTGTGTATGTATTTATTATTACATGTTAATATTCTGTGAGCGCTAAGCGCATACTCAACACGCACGAGGTCCATATAAGCGGCTAGTTATGAGTCGTTTCACCGACGCGTTCGAGAGGAAGTATCAATCACATCATTTTATTGTCTGTATCAATTATGCACACAAAATACACGTAGCTCTTTAAGATACATATATGAATTAATTATATTATTGAATATCATACATACATCAATAATATAATATATAATTTACTTATGTCAAGTAAGTTCCTCTTTGAATACACATAACTTTATATGTTAGGTACTAGCTGACCTTCGTAACGCTCTATTTATTTTTTGTGAATATTTTCGAACAATTTCTATAACGAACACAAAAAAAATAACTATGCAAGTTGATGCAGTTCGGAAGTTATGCGCGTACATTACGTTTCGGAGATTCATTATTATTTATATAGATTACAAATAACGTTGGTAAAATTAGGTATCTACTATATTTACTTACTGTAAGCAAATAGGTACCTCAAAAATTACGATAAAAGGTGTGAGAATAGAACATAAATCGTTTCGATAGACCCTAGCTATGTATGATTCCCACTACCGTGTTTCAACGTATGCATCCAATAAACGTAGGTATGCGCATCGCAAACGTTCCACGATCGTGATTTTGTTTTGGTATTATCATTTACATAAACACTTCTGGCTAGCAAGCGACAACGCTGCGTGTACGTGGCGTTGTAGTCGCGTCTGCGCTGCACATTTACACAAGACTAGCTTACGAACAATCAAGTCTATGCCACTATGTTATGACACGTTTGTCGTGAAATCTAATATTGGTACCTACCTTGATGTTGGATGTCTGATCAGCAACTTTCTTTGCTACTTTTGCAATAGTTAAATACTATAATATTATACTGATAAAGATTTCTTGGAAGCGTTTTGAAACATACATGTAGTTTAATAATAAATTAGATCACACTAAATCAGGTATTTAAGTAATAACATTTACCAATTCCTATTTTATTGTTTTTTAATAAATACCTATAATGTTACCTATACATCTATTATGAACACCATGCGTAGGAGCTTTATACTTCCCACATACGATTGTTATATAGTCTCCGAGGTGTTAAATAGATTGCAAGCATTCATACGGGTATATACGTCTTTGGAATTATTCAGATAGTAGCCGTGCCTACAGATAGTCTTTCAAAAACTACATGTTGTTTCTGTCATATGAAGTAAATCGCCCAATCATACACATTTTATAGATCCAAGAACATCAAGTCAAATGACACTATTCTACTTACGACCGTAGCAGTATCCGATGTGCATAATGAACGTATTTAAATCAATACAATATGTATTCAATTTGCGTCTCATGCTAGTGCGTGATTGTACTACATTTGCCGCTGCCATTGCCCAGTGAGAATTTATAAGGCACATTGATCACTCACATTCGATATCATTTGCTAGTTTTTGTAACGAACAAATCATTTTAACAGGTTCGAATTAACAAAACCTTTACATAGTAATGACAACAAGTAGAGACAAGTAGTCACACTATCATGTAACTAACTGTAGGTACTACAAATAATACGACTTTTCAATAAATTAAGAGAATCGTTTGAAATTATACAATCAATAAAACTGAGAAATATTTCAATGATACCCTTTTCTAAAACTAATTTGACTGCCCGTTAAGTGAAATATATCCAGGTTTATAATCGAGATATTTATTTAACGAAACTGATATGATATAAGTTTATATAATATCTCTCTTGTTTATTACTATATAATAATAGCAGAAGAGTAGTTTATGAAGTACTCGGATAGCATCATCCGAGTACTACGAATTTCAATCGATGCGGATAATAACCGATAATCTGTGGACAATATTACGAGCTATTTAATCTGTTCGCTAGCACAATTATACGCATTGCGAGCTCCAGTATTTGTATTTAATTTATCAGTTTAAATATCACATGAATCGTAATTTCAAAAGCAATCATATTTCTTTAAAAAGTTTTTATTTATGAAATAATGTAATTATCGACCTTAAAATATTTATTTTGAGGTAGATAATGATAAACTCGTAAATTAAAACCAGTTTCATCTAGGAATCAAGATATCTGTTCCTTACTAGTAGCTTTATTATTTATCAATTTGGATGCGAAGGTTTGTTAAAATAGGTATGTCTAAAGTAATTCTATTGATAATATTCTATTGAGAACACGTCTTTTCTTAAAACATCTTGATATATTATGAACTTCAGTTATTTAGGTATGAAAACTGGTATTAAAAGAGTAATTTATAATCTTCAATCAGGAACTCGATCACTCTACGAAAAATAATATTTTCCTGGTAACGTTTTCGAGATAACGTCGGGTATTTAAATAATATAAACCTGTAACAATATCCACCTATGTTTAAATCTGTTTTAATACCCATTTACACAGTTAGGGGATAGATACTAGGAAGTTGATATTTTGATTGGAGGGATGGGATTACTTGCAGCTAAGTGGGTTTTCGTGTGTACAGGTACCAAAATATTCACAATACACGACTGTTAGTTATTCAAGTGCCTATTGCATTTGGGCAACAGTACAGTATATTCTACCGGTATATATACCGCTTCGCAGATATCAGTTATTCAGGGACGAGTGGGATTACATGCCATGGCGGAGTATTGAAATATTTGCGTGAATATTCAAGTACGGTTTTAACAAAAAGCGCAGTGTTTTTGTAATATAAATTGATAGATATTTGTCATCGAAATAAAAAATATCTATCAATTTGTTTTTAAAGTCATTCGCTATTTATACTGTTATATTTTATAATTGGAGGGATTATTTGGACCCGTGTGGAATCCTCACATACTTCTACAGGTTTGGTTTTCGAGTTATTAAGTAATTCTCTATCATACTAACATCTTAAAGTAATATTTTTATGTACCTAAATTTTATACATATACAATTTAGGTATATAAATCATATTACTTAGAATGAGCGTGTTTTTGCAAGCTTAACATTCAATTTCTAGGAGAATGAAATTGTGCACTTGTTTTCGAAAATGTAATCTTGATCATATCGTTAAAAATTTCTCACTGAGAATAAAGTAATATGATCAGAACTCTGTCACATTTCTGTTCACATTGATACAATTAATACATAACCTTCTTCTGCCATCACTATGGTGTGTTAAAAATAATACATTTTATCGAAATTAAATCGTATTTATTACAGTTTAAAGTCAATTTTAATTATTATGATGTAGAATTTGTATTTTACAGTTTTCTTGATTGTGAAAAACTTAGATATATAACATTCATGAATTAATCTATAACTGATTACAGACCTATATATCAATATTAATATAGACATAACGGGACATTAATACAATTAGAAGGAAATTTTTCGTTACAAGCACATTTAAATTAAAACTGCGTGGGAACCGCTTTAAATGTGCGTCCACACATACCACGCACATAGTGAATACGTTGAACCGAGTATTCCAAAGCTCTGGACACGAAGCTTCTCTTGCTGCGTACAGATCGGACGGACGAAGGCCAACGAACGACAGTCGCGGCCGCCTTACCGTTGTTCGTTGGCATGTACTGATATGTCTACAGTATTTTCGGTATATTAAACGTTTGTGCAGACTGCAATCTTGTTTTTAGTTGTATTACGGTACACAATGAATGACGATGAGAAAAACTTGTCTGTATTTATCCACTTTATTGTACTTTGTATTTTGTCGAGTAGTTATGGCGTTCTCCATCGATTTCTTCTTCAGAAACTTATTTCCAATGCATCTCCTTAACATAAATAATAATGTATCTTAAGAAATGCCTGCATTTTAAAACAACCTGTCTACGTCTCTCCACTTCGCTACGCAATAATTCTGCTACGTTTGCTACGGCGGGACAAGGTTGCTACGAAATTGAATTGTACCAAATTGATGTCATTTGATATTGATATACCAATTGTAACTATTTCAAAGTTGGTTCGTTCCGTTATCACTTCATTTTTCTTGAACAGGTATGTCATTAGTAAACTTTAGTACCATTTTTAGAATGTTTAAAATGGATTTCCAAGAACCTTTTGTAATATCCAAACATTGTTTTGGACTTAAAATGAACGCAGCCATCTTATATTAGATTTTGAAGATCTGATCCTATTGCAAAATAAATATAGGTACAGAAATTAGCGTTCTCCAGGGTGTTTCCTATGAGACCTTACTTTTACCTTAAATTTCGTCTCGTCTCGTGATCTATCTATACTTTATAATATAACCGTTCAAAAATATATCTAATCTTCCCTACCAATTAAGCTAATAGTAATCCTGATACCTCTACAAGTAGTTATATTACCAGACAAACAAGTGGTAACGTTCGACAGAAACAATAATTATACCATTAATACTATCTAATTAAGCTATAGATATTGTATTATGTGTTAATTATGTTCCTCGTTAGGGCGGAACAATTAATTCGAAGGTGTATAATGACATAATACCTCCATATTTCCTTTGTCAAATAACCACGGCACATGAGGCATGTGCGCGCGTATTCATATTGAAATAAATTACTGAAGTTTGACGGCATCATCAAAAATATGCAGAACATTGAGAATCAATAACTTATCAATTAACTAAGTAAACATTGGCATTTATTCATCGCAAAGTATTTCAGAGTAAGATCCCAGGGCCGCCAGACGTCACGTATTTTCTGACGAAGGAAATGTGGACGATTGAGTAGTGCTAGTATGTACTAAGAACGCATGTCTACCAGCTAGCTTGCTTAGTGGGCCAATTTTGAGGTATCAGGAAATCAAGGTACATAAAAACATGATTTACCTCACGTAAATTCTCCGAGCTGATTTTTACGTATATTATAGGCGACATCCTTAATAATAAGTAGCCAATACTACAATATTACAAAATGTATTTGACCAACAAGTTTCGTTTTCTAAGTATAAAAAAGAACTGATCTTATACAAGTCCGACAATTAAATCTGATGACTGGTTTTGTATTATGTTAATTGCAATAATATATCAGTCTTGGTACCGCAGTTGAAAGTTGTAGAACACAAGTTTTGTATTAATAGGCCTTTCTAGCCTCTGTGCTTTTATTATATGAGATTTTGTTAATTTATTACAAATTTGCGACGCGAAGACGAATAGGCTTTATCTAATAAGTCTAATAAGCTGTTTGTCCATATAATAAGTTACATATATAGACGAACAATATTCAGGCGTACGTAGTTGCGGGAAACCTTAACAAAAATAAAATTGTAAAAGCAGGAAATACAAATTTATTTGCAGCACCACGTTGATAATGTCGCGCATGCGCGAACATCGCTATGGAAATCCAAAGGAAAACGCGCTAGTAGTGCGGAAAATAGGAGCAGACTGTATTCGGCGCCGCGCCAGTATAACGCGAGCACGCCAACGGTGTCCCTCTGGAGGACGTACCTCGCGTTAATATTTCGAGTCTCTCAAGTACAGCCACCTATACGAGTGCTGTTGCTAAATATATTAATACCAATATTAATAAGTAAATTACAAGCTTTGCAGTGAGCCGTGCCACTGATCTAGGCCGTATTTAGCTGGTGCGTCCACTATTTTTCTGCAAAGCAGTTACAAGTGAATTACCCCCAGGTAAAAATACATTATAGTATTCTTGACTACGCTGGAACTTTCTTACACTACTTATTTACAGAAGATGGGTAGTAGTTTTATTGTAATAATATTAAAGCAGCTCTTTGATATTATTACAATGGATGGAGGGGTGCTTTGAGGGTAGGGTTGGGCGGTTCTAGTTATTATACAAATCAACGCTGGTACTTGATTTATTAAGTACTTAATAGCAGGTTGCAATTAAGGTTCTATTGAAGAGGTTACAATTCCAAACGAGTGATTCTACTGCGACTGGCTACCTATGTATGTATGTGTAAATATTTTTAAATACATATTTAAGTGTATAATTATGTAGATAATTCCATTTGCTTTTTCAGATACGCGATTCAAATATATTTTTTTATTTAAGATTTTATTCATCTCGATGTTTTTTAAAATTACAATTATATTTGTGTTACTTTCAGATTAAGTGTTACTTTAATATATTACTATAAATTATTAACAACGTCTCCCTCTCCGCTCCTGTTTGAACGCCATAAACTTAAAATAACCGAAAGGATTTACATACGGTTTTCATCAATAGAAAAAATATTTTCTATTCTCGCACGGTCCTCAAATGTTGAAAAGTTGTCGTTATTTCCTGAGTACAACATTGTTCTAGCTTCGACAATAAATACGATGTTGGGAAGCGGTGTTTTTACCAGTGGATACTCCTACTTTTATAAATGTGACCAAAAGGCAGTAATGAACACAATTTAATACCAATTGGCTATTGATTAATTAACTATATTAACAATTATAACACATTATTACTAACCGTTTAAATTCTATGTATAAATTAATACAATTGTATCATGGCTTGTTCTTTTGGTAGATTTATGTGAATATTTTCAGATAGTACTTGTGAAAGAACATGCATTACATGTAGTTTTGCCATCAAAGTCGGTTTGTTATAGGTCAGAACGTAGCTATCACAGCCAGCTTTGATGAGCATAACTTCATTAGAAACATCGCTCTGCAATCCAGCAACGGCATTGTAAACTTAATAAAGTTGGTTCCCGGGCCTAGCCTGTCAAAGCGGCGGTGAAATGTATCCGTCATCATATCACAGCCACTTTGATGTGGTCGGTTTTCGGAGAGCACCACGACATTTATCAACACTTTTGGGTTCGTGAGTCCGTGGCCCATTCGTAAAAATGGTTGTGCCATGTAGCTGACTCATATCACAGCCATTTTTGACGAGTTGGGCTGAGCGACGTGACGACGAACCATGCCGACTGTTACAGACACCGGGTGATAATAGCGAGTGTCTCGTCGCTCACAAAGTGGTTGTGATATGCGTTTATATATTCCATATCACAGCCAGCTTTGATGAGCGCTGAGCATTCATCTACAAGTTCGGCCGCCGCACGGACTTGTACACGCCGTTGACATCGCCGGCTGACATCACCAGATGGACCATCGCCGGAACACACCGCCACATAGCACCATAAGGCGCCAACAAAGTGGTTGTGGCTTATGAGGTTCTAACACATATCACAGCCAGCTTTGTTGACTCCTTTGGTGCGTACAATTCATCGCAACAGTCCGGCGTCAACGTGAAGATTAACCTTTATTTTTCTTTTGTAGTTTTCTGTTTTTGTTATTATTGTAGGATAGTATTTTCAATATTTATAATATTACAGGCTCTTCTCATGATCATGCCACATTCGCAATATGTATCGTCGTGTGTAAATAAATCAAGCTTTAATGTCAATGCAGCATGCTTAGCACAGCACAGCTTAAAAGTAGACCAATACTGTATTTTGTTTGTATTTGATAATAATTCAAACCTAATACTTTCACGCGTACCTTAAAATTAGGATCTAAACGGGACAATCGGATAGGCTATGAAAATGAAAAACTTACGCTGCTTACCTCGCGTATTGCGCTTTAAATGCCCTGATAATTCATATTCCCGTTGGAAAACAAATGGCCGCCTATTGCTCGTATAGAAATACTGCAAAAAGTTATTACTACTAGTTGATACTTTTGAATTAAAAACTAAATAACTATGTCAACGTTTGTTTTGTTCTCGACTGAAAGCGGCGGCAAACTATTTGTTGTAGTCTATAATTGTACGGATATGTATGCTTTTTGGTAGATAGGTACCAACTATAAGGGGAAAAAAACTGGTTACATTATTTCTACAACATAGTTAATTGAAATTAAGTATAAGTGAATAGTAATATTGTTATGGGAAAATAAAGACACTTCAATCCTCAATTACCGGTCTGCAGTGTGTCCAAATCATCTAAGATTCACAGCCTTAACAGATAATTCGTTTCTTTTCTAAAATATATTTTTTAAGGAAGACGCCTAGCAACAGTATCATTTGACCATTACGGATGAATTGCGGTGTCAGCTTAGTTTAATCTAACATGACATCGAGCTAAAACTTACAAAAATATTTGGAACGTAAGTTTATTTCATAACGTAAGCTATATGAAAAGATTTTTAAAATCAACTAACTTTCTGGCGCTCTCTCTCGCGAATCTTTATACTATATTTTTACTATAAATACTGTTTTTTTCTGTAAACTCCGATTAAAATTGCGACTGTGGCGTGTCTTGAAAGTACCTGGAAATTAATTTACTTCTATGAATCCTGCAAGACTAAGACGTTGTGTGCATTATTATTAGCTTAATGTAGTTCTTTCTTTGTTTATTTCTTTATTAATTATGTTCCAATAAATATATGTACCATAACATGTTTTATCTATAAATTTAATTTTGTTATAATTTTCAGGTATTTCCTCAGGCGATATCTGCGTTTGGATCACAGTCGATATTGTTTTAAAAAGAATATAGTGAAAAAGAATTAATACCGTGTTTCGTGTTTGAAATATTAAAATCGTACCTACATACTAAACTTTGTTTCATTTTTTCTTAATAGTTTTTAACTAGGACGTGAGGCCGTATGGTGAACTCGAAGTGGGATTAAATATTTAATGTATTCTAGTTCCAGCTACCTATTCATTACTTATCGATCGGTGAGAATAATACACCTCTTGAACTCTTTTTCTGAAGAAAAAGAAAGTTTCGACATGAAACACAAAAAATACAGATAGAATTATTTCTTTCATTTCATATAAAAATATAGTTTGTCTAGTGATAATTGAAATATATCAAGATATATCACATCATTATATCTACTATTAAATTACGTATTTGAAATTAGTTAATAGGATTTGAAAACCAAAACTATGAAGCTATGAAGTAATATAAGTAAGATATATGTGAAGTAACGAATCGAACCTTATTAATAAAAAAGTCTCCCGAAAATGGCTGATTGAAAATGAATTTATTACTTATATTAACTATGTCGGCAACCCTTAAACTTGTGATTATGCTGACGCACGTGCCTGTAGTTTGGTTAGAACATATACAATATCTACTGGCTTTTGAATATTTGAGTGCCACTATTTTGCATTTGTTTCGAAAGTCATACATTTGTATAGTTAGTAAATAATTACATTATTTTAGGAGCCTCCAAAATCTTAATGAACTAAATAAACCACTTAAATATAAACATACCATCACACCAGTCGTCCTCGAAGGGTTAGACAGAGGTGTACTAATTTACACCCACATTTCGCTGATATGTTTTTAGGTCGCATGTAATAGGAGGCGAGCCTATTGCTATTAATCGGCCACGAATCTCAACTCCGCTGCTACTGAGAATTTGTGACCGTCAGGCTGGCTGGAAAACTCAATAACGTTGCGACCTGGGAATCGAACCCAAGACCACTAACTTAGGAAGTCGTACTTTACCAACGAGGCAGCCAGTTCAGTTAAAGCTGCTCAAAATGCAACAATTTCATATAAGTAAGTAGAGTTAGTCTAAAGACATACCTCAAAGGTTGTTCTTGTGGAACATCACGTCTAGTTTTTATTTGTGTGAGATACAAATGTAGGTCGCAATAAAGCGTATATTCGTAGTATGTAAGGAATAGCATTATCAATCCATTTCCTATTCCACACTGAGAGGGATTATTATACTAAAGTCTTACATGGCGTGATGCAGATTGATAGAGTTCACATAGGCACACGGTTCAGAATAGCACCACCCCCCATATCCCACTGCGATCGCCAACCCGCCTACCAACCGTGGCGATTACAAATAACCCCTCTTTGTGGGAGAGATCTATGTCCAGCAGTGGACGTCTAATGGTTCACGTAGGAAAAATACTTTCGTCCCAACCTCTATTTAAATTCAATTTGTTTAAGATTATACTTCTGGTTAGTTACGAATCTGGTCACTTGAGAATCTGATGAATTGCGAATCTGGTAAACTGCTCCGGAGGGCACAGGTACCGTCGAAAATGCAAATTCCCATAAATACCTCAAGATGATTTTCTACGCCTCTGCACCGAGATATAAAACAATTACATCGGTAATTTAGAAGCTGAGCTTACTTTACTAATCCCGAGCTTTATTTATGAATCGATCGATCGCGCAACAATAGGAAGCATAGCTTTCTCAAGAGCATGCTATGTGACCCCAGGGTCACATAGCATGCTGAGGTTTCTTACGACTGATGAAAAGCCACGTCTCTGTGCCATATTTTGGTACATTTCAGACGAAAAGGCTTTATTGAGGTGCCAAGAGCTGGCCAGCCGAGTCGGATTCAACGAGTGACCTTTTTCTCGAAGTGGAACCCACCTAGCTGGATAATTATATTAATGTTAAGTACCTACCTTTCACACAGGTTCCGTACCTAGTAGGTACAAACTCCAGCTCTCATCAAGGTTTTAGATTAAGCTAATAAAGTTCCTAAATGTTCCTAATGTACCTTTTTGAAGAGAAATAAACGAAATAATTAATATAGAGTTCCTGACGGACATTGCAAGGCTGTCTCATATTTTTTTGAGAATCTGATTTCTAGCTGCAATTCTATGATGTCAGTCATCGGTAAATCGAGGGTTACATATTTTAACATTGATGTTGATGGAGAATCCACTCCAGTAGTTTGAAAGGTTAGGTACCATTTATCCTATTTACTGTTTAAACTGGAGTAAAGTAAAAATATAGTCTAGAAGGAAACTAGCTTTGCAATGCTAGAATTAATCAAATTTGTGCTGGAAATGATTCGTGGAACGCTCTCGGTGTAAAAGTGCATCACCACGTTTCGTTTCACATTTATAGCATCGTTCCTCAGACTTAAGTAAAAATATATTTAAGTGTCTCATCCAATATATTTTGAAGGTATACGAGGGGCGATCACTTTCCCCTTTTATATAAAAGGAAATACCGTTAATTTGATCTGTCATGCTTCTGCAATGACTTAATAATAATAATATATATTTGATAGTTGAGTAGTGATAAGTAATGTAAGTACGACTTACAATTACTGCGAAAATAATTAGTTTTCGAGACAATAAATGTCAACAACTCACATGAAAACTGAGTTTACGGGATTAGGATTAGGAGGCGGAGGAGATAAAATATATATATATTTAATCACACAATTTTATATTTTACACATACTTATGAAACAGTTAAATACCCTACTTTAGATAATACTTAACACTGGATACATTTAAAACACAATATTATTTTAGAACCAGAATAAAGAATAGCATGTAGAATCACTAAGTGAATAGACACTTATGTTATAATAAGTATTTAAGAGCTGTGTAGAACTAAAGTAGATGATATTACGAAGTATAATAAAATAGTCATAAAATTATATATACTCAATATTCGTTATACCTAGAGTTGGGCGGTGGGAAGATATTTGGCAGGAAATTATTTGGGAAGAAATGGAAATATTTCTAAACTTCAATTTTTCCCATTTCTTACCGGGAATTTATTCAAGTGGGTGGGAATTTATTAGAAATTTCGAGAAAAATGTAAAAATATCATTATTAGGGCAAGTAAGACAGAATTCTCTGTAATTATAAATAATATATTTCTAGATATTATGCACAGCGCGATCCAGTTCTGTGCTAAGCAACGAGACTTCTGTTACGGATACTAGGTTTTGTAATTACATACTTATTACACATAGATACATTCCTTGGTTACAAATTTTGATGCTTATCACACAAACATTTGTCCCTACCGGGATTCGAAACCATAGATATTTGTTAATAATAAAATATATGTTGGAATTATAATATAAATCTAAGAGAATGTAACTGATATGTATCTTGTTCGTTTGTGGCCAAAAAAACAAATACAAAAGTTAAAGGTTATTAAATTATTATAAATACATACATGTTGTATGTATTTATAATAATTTTGTATTTGTTTTTTTACAAATATTAACTTGCTCACTTAAAAAAAAAATGTATATATTTCATCAAATACTGCCGTACTTTGGTTGGATATCGCACCGTAATATTTTATAAAAAAAATGTAGTATGTATACGGTAAAAGGTTATTTTTGTTAGTTTCTTGGTATATATTGATTATTATTATAAAAACCAATTGTAAATCTCGTCCGGTCGATTGGCAATATTGTATCTGAGACAATGAACATGTCATTGATTTATAATATTTCCTTTTTAACAATAATTTGTTTTATATAACCCTGTAAACTTAAACCCCTGGATGCGTTGGTGTATGTATTATAACTAAATTCTATTCTAAAAGACTTATTCAAATCATGAAAATACACATTTTTGTTGAACTTAATTTCTTTCCCGTACGAAAGATTTTTGCCCTGGAGTAAATGGGAAGAAATGGAAATTTAATGCCATACCAGTTATTTTCCGGTATGGCGATGGCGCCCAACTCTAGTTATATCTACTTATGCTAGCGGCAACGCAAGGCGGTTCCAAATCTACTATGTACACCGTACATAGTAGATTTGGAACCGTATTGGAAGCGTACATTGTACGCTCACGAACCGTGCACTCTACTCGCCTTCAATGTCTGGAAGCGTCATGACCGAGATTTTGATGTCTTATTGATGGCCGTTTTTATACATTATAGAAGTGAAAAGACATTTTAATTATTGGAAAGTAATATTAAAATGAAAAAAGTACGTATGCAAACGTTAAGATAGTTTTTTTAACCCCAAATGTCAGTAACGAGCATAGGCGTAGGTAAGTATCTAGGGGGTGGTCCAGTGCCCTATGATGTTGGGCTACCGATTTAAAATTCTCATACGGTGGGCTGTGTTCACCCCAGGCTTTTTAACTGTCGCGCTTAACTATTGGAATTCAGTGGCGTAGATGCAAGGAGATCGAGGGGCGCCAAGGCTAAAAGAAAAGGTCATCATAATTTGAAGGGCACAGGCAAAAAACGGAATAAGGTAAGTGATACAAATAAGGCCTACCTAATTTCAAACACTCAACATTTGATAAATTATTCGAATAAGGTGATAAATAAAAGCGTGGACTTCTTTTTTGGTTAATATTTTATTATGAATTAAGTAAACATTATATAATCTTCAATCAAAAATCAACTAAAATGAGATAATTGTAAAACCTTAGCTTTAGGCCTTTTTAAAAACTAGTGACTTAATTAAGCCTACATATTTAAAGTATAGGAATATTGTTATAACACTATCAATCATTATAAAATTATGTATTTCTGAGTTTTTTATCACGTTTTCATGAGATCCTTGTACAACTTTTTAATTTATGTGACGAAATATTATACTTAAATTGCTAATCAGACTTGAAGTTGTATATTAACAAGAAATAAAGAATACTATAAAAAACAACATATCTATTCAAGCAAATATTAGAAAATGAACATATTTTCTCAAAAATATTATTAAATATTTAAAAATGAATAATTTTTTACAGGCCTTATTTAAACAAGGTAACAAAATAAGGCCTCAGAAAATAACACCTATAGCGTAATCTACTTATAAGAAAGTTATAGGGAACGTAATATAAAATAGTAGCATAATTTGCTTAGGAACAATAATCAGTCTTATTAATAATAAGTAAGTAGTAATAGAAGTAGCTATAAAATCAATTTTCTTGACAGTTAGGACATACAAATGCGTCTAGATCATTTTTTGTCAAGCCGACACAATCCTCGTGGTACCACTGACAACACTCTAGGCATTGTCTCATATCTGCAATCCTCTCCTCTTTACAAGCAAGACTGTTCTTTATCTTCAGTTGATTTTGGTTTAATCGTCCGTTTCTTGTTTTCTTTGTGGGTTTCTTTGGTAGTTTTCTTTCCTGTTTTTGTATTCTTCGAATTATTCTTTTTTTCTTCTATATCTTCAGTTTTCGAGGAGACATACTGACAGGAATCAATCTGTAAAAAACACAATAAAGCTAAAATTCAACAGAATTTCTAACAAGGCCTAGGTTAAAAATAAGGCCTATTAAAAAAGTAGGCCTTATTTCGTACCATATACCTCATACATGTTATACGCAATAATTAATTCACATATCCTAAATAATACAAAATTAAGTCATAGATACCTTTTCGATGAGTTATAATGTAAACCGTGTACATAACTTGAAATAAAACTCTAAAAAATACCGTAATAAAATACGATAGAAATTACGACAAATTAATAACACGCAATCAAAACGGCCGTAGTCCACGAACGACCGACGAACATTGGCGCTGTGAGCGTGAGCGGGCCTCTCGCGCACTATTTGCCGAGTTGTGGAGGTGTAGTCTATACGTTCGTGCAATTGTATATTTGATGTAAATACATTAAACGACTTTTTCGCACTATAGGCCTTATTTGAGCATAGGCCTTATTTGTATCAAGTACCTTATCTCAACTTTCAATATTTTTTTATCTAATGGAAACAGATCTCTGTTTATGCTATTCTGATATCCAATCATTAGTTTTTAAAAAAGCAAACTGATTCCGCGAAAAATACGTTTTTGTTTATATTATGGCCAAAACGAAAAGGAACCGGGAATGTCCATGGCTTACCGGTAAAAAAGAAGGATTATCCAAAAAATGTTGTAAGAAAAAGTTACAGCATGGTTTTATATCAATAAAGAAAATATACTTATGAACTTTATCGCGTTTTTCTCGAAATCAATTCATTGGGACATACTCTGTGCTTTACCTGTACTCTTAATTTAGTTATAGGATTCGTTTTTTAATAGCGAACAAGGAGTTTACGTTTCTGCTAGGAGAAAACAGGGAGCGATTAATTATATTTTTTATGAATACAAAGTGTGATAAGATATTTTTTTTTATTTGTAAAGTGTAATTTTACAATAAGAAGACACTACACAAATAACTATCTTTCGAATTGTCTTTTCATGCTTGCTGTAAGGCCTTGGTTCTTGGCTAACTTAAAAGTTCTACGACAATGAGAAGAAGTACCCAAGGTATTGATTTACTTGAGCTTGTCAAAATGGAGGCAGTATGCCGTGCTAGTTTTTGATAAGATAACATATTTCATATTCATTTCAACTAAACTTATACGAGAATTTGGGAGAAAGATAGAGGGCTATCCCTTGTGCTTCACGTCACTATTGACTGTCTACAGCATTGATGTATTGGTTTTTATGTAGTTGCACTAAACAAAAATGAAAAAAATACACAGGCGTTGTCACTTAGTACGAATTTTTATGAGTCAGAGGTTTTATCAAGAAGTTTTCAAGTTTTAGGAAGAATCCTAGGTCAGTCTTTATTAATTATTCATCACCCAGCACTCCATTAAAAAATACGGAAGACTGTTCAGCATGGACTAAATCTGAATAGAATATCAGCTAACCCTCACGGATGGGAAGAAAAATAAAATCAATTTATGAGGATGTCATCATACATGGGAAGTGTCAATAGTGTTATTGTAGAATGCCGCTCCCGCTAGCATAAGTGAACCATGGACAATTTTACCTAAGATAAGCGAGAATCAAAATTTCTAAACATCTGTAATCTGTTTAAAGTTATAGGTACGCATAATTTAAAATAACAACAATTTGAAAGGATTTCTAATTGAATATCGATTTAAAACTATATGTTCGGTATATTTAGATTTAAAATCTGATAGGGAGGTACGAAAAGATTTTTTGTTTTATTTAAAATACATCGTTGACAAATGAATTACTTACAGTAAAGATTTTAAGTCCTAAGAAGTTTAAGAAAAGTATACAATTTAAAAAAAAACGTCACTTAGGTCAATAACCTAGTTTGAATTATACATTACTATAATTTGGCCGACAAGCTTAACGTTAATCTTTTTTTTATTAATAATATTAAATTTATAATAAAATTATTAGGTATCGTATAACTCGAAAAACATTTATTTGTATAAATCATAATTTAATTTGTAAGAAGACAGTAATAACAGTCACAGTTCCTTCCAATATATTAATTCGTTTACTTTTTGTAATTAGATAACTACTTACCTATATTATAATATAATCACTTTGTGTCTAGACTCACTGTGGAAGGCTTATCTTATACCTATTCAATCTTTCAATTCCCGCGTTTAAATGCTAAAGATAATGTTAATATATAATTCGACAATTAATTTAAAAATAGTGTGAAGTGGGACTGTTATTTACGTACAATCAGCAATCTCAGCGGTAAAATACGAATAAGGTCCAAAATGGAATTACCGCCAAGTTTGCTAATTGTATTTACAAACATTCATTCATTATGTAAAAGTGTAGTTTCAACAAAGTGGAAACAAAACTTTTACATTCATAAAAACATAAAATCTGTATTTTTTCTTTCATCTTATTGTTGGCTGGGTAGAGACGCTGTATCCAATACCTATAAACATTTACATACAATTAAATTAATATACCTACATGCGATGATATGCGTGAAGCTTATTTTACAGTGCCTTCTACAGAACCTACACATTAAGCACAGACACATTATTTAAATTAATTACATTTATTTGGTATACTGTGTGGCAACAATAGTAGGAAGGTAAGTAAAGGCGGGAACACATTACGAATGATGCTTTAATTAAATAGGTGTCACTGTCAGTGATTGTCATATCATTTTAGAGTGATTGTGAAATAGAATCGGTATCGTATAAAATAATTGCTTTCTGTGATTCAACATTTTCTAACACTTAACTAGAATTTTAAAGCTTACAAAGAGGTTTTGGAAATGCTGCGTATGTATTTAAATGAAATCGCAAGTAATATTTACCTGGCAAGAATCTGAAATAGAACCCAATAAAAATAGACTGTATTTTAAATTAATTCTACTTATGTATGTAGTCTGAAGTTGTAAAATTTGTAAATTAGCTTTGTAACAATGCTACTTCAGAATAGGTATCACATTAAGATGTTATACTTTATTATATATTTACCTTTATAAAATATTATGGAATGCAATAAAATATAGAGTATAGAGTACTTTTTTCATAATTAAATTTGAATTATTTTAAGGGTGATTAATGATATTTTTCAATTGACTCAAATGGATGGTCAAATCTGAAACTTTAAGGAATAGCGAATAATGTTTAAAGAATTCTCGATGCCCATTTTGATGAAAGGTAAAATTGTATCATTCGATTTTTGAGAAATGATCACACAGGAACCAGAACTATCATCATCAACCCAATTAGGTATTGTCCCACTCCTGCCTATGGGCCCTCTCTCATTTGAGAGGCACTAGGCGTCGCCACGCTAGCCTAGCGCCGGTTAGCAGACTTCTAATCAAGAAAAAATCTCTGGACGATGGAGGTTTCTTAACAATTTTCCTTTACCGTTTGAGCATGTTACAATAAAATTGAGAATATGAGAAAAACCGCTAACAAAAATATTTTTTTGGAAAGTAATGATAACATACAGCAAGGTAAAGGTATTTTTTATGAAAGATGCGATTAATAAAAATGCGGTGTTATTTCTTTTACACTTTCTACCCATTTAACCTAATCATACTTTTCTCTTTTACTTTGACCTAAAATGGCGAAGAGATATTTAAAAAAATTTGAACTTACTTTACTTACTACTATCGAGCTGATTGAAACGAGGATGTATTTAAAAAATGTTTTTTCCCCCGGCCGCCATCTTAGAAAAAAGAGTGCAAATGTTTTTATGGTTTATCTCACAAACTGTAGGTTTCACAGGAAAATTACTAGTTTTTTGTTGCAAATATAATTCTCTACAACTTTGACCCCGTAACTTTTGTTACTTTCATTATAAGCTTTTTTTATTCTATTCATTAGTTAAGGTTTTTCAAAAATGCTATGATACAGTTAAAACATCAACTTTAAAGCTTGGGGTTCCTCTGAGTGGTCCAAATGGTAATACGAAGCAATAAACATTCGGCATCATACCTAATAATTAACAATAGGCCGATTTGCACCTGTAATATTCATTATATTCGCTTTATTAATTAATTTACGAGTAGGTACATATTTACTAATTCATCAGATATTATAGCCATATCTATGTATAATATATACAGCCTAGTATAATATATTAGGAATGAAATCTTAGATTTGTAAATAGCTTTTTATTTTTACGTACCTATAATTATACAGGATGACTGGTGAGACACAAACGTTTTTGAAGTAAAGTCGTCGGTACTCAATTGTCAAATTATGTTATAAACATAGGTACCTACTTAATTTTTGGCCTAATTTCCTTACAGACAAATGTGGTTATCTTTTTGACGCTAATGACGATCACGCGGCACGTGTCTAGGCACGTGTCAGTCGAAAGGAACAAATCCTTGATTTGGATCGGGTCATCAAATGCCAATCAGAGATGAAGGTCCACCAACTCACCAGCCAATGAGATAGATCGCGGATGTCCTGTGCTATGATCTATTCGCTTTCCAGACTATACACTCAAGCCCCTGTTAGATTTTTATTTATGGGGTGAGGTAAAACAACTGGTGTATACTACAGAGTAGCTAAGCAAACAGGGATTAATTGAAGACTGAAATCACTAGTGCACTTGAAACTGTTAAAAGCGATTTCTTTTTAATCTTAATCACCCAAAGAGGTGCACATGAACAACTGTTAAGGTTAGGTAGGTAGTTCAATTAATTTCAATCGTTTTAACTTAGTATGATTCAATGTTTTAAATAGCCGAATATACGATGGTAATTCGGTGTGTAGGTATTTAGTTCATCAACTTATTTACGTAGCCAACTGATAAGTGATTTCAACAAATAGGTTTTAGTACTTAGCTATGATTAAAGTAGCAAATTCAGAGCGTAGCATGAGAGTACACGCGATGTCCACGCCATGCGTAATTAATAATCTAACTTAAAACTGCGTTTATTCGTTAGTTTTCTTCATATATGATGGTCAAATATCACGTCCTGTAATATCGTTAGCGTCTCACCAGTCACTCTGTAAATACAAATCATACCCAGAAAGTATATAAAAACAAAATCGTGAAACAGTCATCGCGCGTAACATTTTTAATTGTCAGTAAATCGTAATATCTACCCACCATTTCTTTACAACATTTACAATATCAGTACTAATGCTACAGAAGAGGAAATCACTGGTAGTGATATCCCAAATCGTCAAGGAAACATCTATATACATAATAAAATATTCTAAACACGACATTATCCAACAAATAACATTCAACAAAGAGATCAATAAAAATTAATAAGCCTAAACATTTCATTTCATTGGAAGAAATGCGATTGTTGTGCAAATTCAGTCGCAAACCAATAAATCTTACATAAGTACTACGTTGAGACCAGACAGATACATGCCATAAAGAATCGCTTCAAACACAATATTAAAAGAACCGCGACTCAGGACGTAAAATAAATAAACATTTACGTATTATCGATATGGTCTATATGCAATTTATTGCATACGCCTACCAGCACCAGACAGTTTTAGAAATAATTGTACACATTTACTACTTCTACACAACAATTATAAATTAAAGGAAATACAGAAGCAGTGCATAACTTTAAGCAACAATTGAGGTATGTTTATTACAGTATTGCCAAGGGTAGATCAATATTTTATTTCTAACAACATTATATTGTCGTAGTATTGTCAATTATTACAATATAAGCCTTTACCTAAATAATAATAATAGTCACTTTGAAGGTATTTTCAATTTTATTTTATTATTGACTATAATCATGATTTTATCTGACAGAAGCTTGATACTAATCATATGTATGTTACGGTCATAAGTATTAATTCATTATTTAATTCTAAAGTTCTGAAATTCAATGATAAACCGTTATTAAACCTAGAAGACATAGCTTGACTTAAGAAGTGCATTATTAATTATTATCATGTACATATTTACAAAACAAAAACGGATTTTGTACTTTGGATTTTGTAATCACCGTCCTTCTATGAATAAGATAAAAAAAGACATTTAATTAAACCAACAATATTTTTTTACACGTAACTATATAGGTATCATTTTAAGAATGCTTTGTATAATAATAATTTGTGTGCAGTATTTTTTGAATGGCTTGAACGTTTTTACAATTTTTAACATTGGACGGAGTATTACATGAGAAAAATTTAGATGTATAAATTCATTAAAGATTTTGGCCGACTTTTGTAATTCTCTATTTGAGTTTTTGCTGTTGCTGTGGAGTTATGGATATTTCTATGTATGCGTAATACGTATGTGTATTTACAAAACAAAAAACCTATGTAGTAGGTGCATACACAGGCAGATACTACAGAATGCCTCGCGCTACGATCCGTGCATATTTAGTGTATGTAAATTATGTAGTGGAATTTAGTATCCGTAACACAAGCCTTGTTGCTTAGCTCGGAACTAGATGGGAGGCGCGTTATCCCGATATTTGTTATTATTATTGTATCTAGATTTTGATGAATCTAATAAAATATGTAAATTATATTAATATAAAAATATGATCACTCTAAATAAATCTTTCTATCTTGTTATTATTAGAAGAATTGCGTGAAGGGCGTGAGTGCGACACAAATAAGTACGGCGCATACTCACTCTCAGATTACAATAAGTTATCAGTTATAAAGAAGACGGCAGTTATTAATACTAAGACCGAAACATAATGTGAAGATATTGCCCAAAAACTGAGCGCTAGTTTAAACATTACGCAATAGCTACCACAATGAATATTGTTAGGAAAATATTGATAAATAGGAAACACCTGCGTTTTATTGTTCCTATGAACGGAGTGTGCACGGTAATTATATTTATTATTATGACCTTTTAAATTCAACGAAAATGTAGGTAGGTAGGCATTTTTGTTACTTCTAGGTATATCTACTACTAAAAATAGTACTAGACTTGTCATACGCCGTTTATAGGAACACTACATAGTAGATTTAGAGATCACAACCTAATATTAGTAAAAAAATAAAGTTTCAAAATTAGTTTTAGTTATGAAACTTTACTGGCAGCGCATATTTATATATTACAGTAAAAAATGCAAGGAAATATCAATATCGGAAAATAATAAACGAAAATGTAACTATATATTTTTGAAGGGGAAGGGTTGAGTGACAGTTATAATATTGTATAAAATAATTTAATTTATATTAATGGATGTCTATGGAATATAAAGTTATTTGACCTTTAATTTTACGTATAATAGTTTACGTTTTCCCAGCTTATAAGGCTTTTTTAAGCCCCAAGATTGATCTATATCGCCAAATACCAGCATCCAAATTTGGCAGAAATGGATGCATAATAAGAAAATACACTGGTATTTTTAGAAAATTAATAATTAGGTTATCATTAAAAATTAATCGTAACCTAGAATCTATAATTTACATTTGTGTTATTAGTTTTTCATATCAAATAACTATGCTTAATATTTGGTGTCAAAAATATCAGAAACACCATCTGGTTTCATATATTTAATAAAATAACCCAAATTATTTTACATTCTCTCAAGAATTTGCCAAAAAACTAGCACGATGTTTGATGTGGGAATGATATTTTGTAAATTGGATTCAACTTAAAAAAATGAAAAAGTAAACAAATAAAAAACATGATAAAAAAATAAACGAGTTGGCTCGATGGCTCGGAAAATGGCTGCAATGATTGCGGTTGCGTGCCCTTAGCTTACGACGTACTTCATTCACCGTCAATCGACGTGCATTATGCATTATATTACGTTTCTTTGCCTTTAATTAATAAAACTTTATGGTACACTAGATTTCATTGGACTTCAAATATAAAAGTCACATGGCATCACATGCGGGCGTTGTGGGCTTGTACGTGAATTTTCATGTGGTCTCCATTCGCACCTGCAGTATGGCAGCCCGGCACATCGGGCACTCCTTCAGCTGAGCAGTGCACAGAGAGCAGAAGCCGCTGAAACAATCCATGATATATATTAAAACATTTTGCCAATAAGACAAGTTATAAGTAAGTATATATCTAAAACATTGACTGTTAAAAGTATCTTTAAAAAAAATATGAACAAAAATTTTTCTTTTATTTCATTTCTATCAAAAGCGATTAAAATTAATGTCAGCCATTAATAATTTTTGATGTGTTACCGGTGCGTGCATGGCATCAGGGTGCAACAAGCGTCGTTATCATAGCAGAGGCTGCAAGAGTTCTCCTTCACGCTTGAGCAGCGCAACTTCTCCAAGACGATGCGGCGTGGGACCACCTTTAACAGAGAACATTGAGGCGCGTTGAGCTCTTTTTGGGAAATAGTGTGAAACTCGCGTCACTATGGCCGCACGCTTCCCATGAGCAATATGTATGTAAGCTGTGTAGGTATAGTTATATTTCCGTGCGTTTCCACTTCTATCGGCAGTCCCAAAAGTCTGCCCCGCATGTTTGGTTTTTATACCAAGTTTCTTATAATACGTAAAACGATTTCTAAAGAGCAGATTTTGTACCCCACAAAACACAAATTTATGCTTCTATCACTTTTCGAGATGCGAAAAGTACCGCAACGCTTCCATTCACACGACGTGGCTGTTGCCACTCCTAAATTTTACATTACATTATCCACGACGCACGCATGTGTCGTCAGGTTAATTATTTTAGTTTATAATTTTTCTGTAATATACAACCGAACATATTTTGTCCCAAATAAAAAAATAACTAACCTTCTTTTCCTCATCAGTGAGGACTCCATACTCGTTAAAGAAGTTGAAGTCGCGGTCGTAGGGCGGGTACTTGAATGGCTCCTTGCCGAAGTTAAAGTAGCACTGTTGAAATGCCATGAAGGAAGCTGCTGCGAAGAAGCCCTGGCTGAAATACATACTTTCGATAAGTCTTTAAAATTACATAACAGACTACCGCTCCAGTCTTCCTAAATATTTAGGTAGCGGAGCATTGATATAGACTCACATCATGTTGGTGTTTCATGTAATACAAGCACTAGAGCAATGAGGAAGTTAAAAAATAATTTAGATGATTTTAGTTCATTGGCATTGTTTTTTGAGTATCTTGTTCCCAAGATACTCAAAAAACAACAAAATAATCGCTATATCACACGTAATGTTCTTTGTTTGCAGGTACATCACCACAAATAATTAATTTAACTAAAGTGAAATACAAGAATCATGTAACATTATTATCATTCATTATTTTTGGAAAATTATTACACAAAATACATTAATTATACTAGTATTTGAAGATTCTAAAAAAGGCTTTCATCACCGTCCCATTTAAAATGATTGATTATTTTTGTCAAGTCTGTAATTGAGGGTAATTTATTATTGCTGTTTAGAAGTGAGAGGTTTTGGAATATTTCCAGCTACAAGAAAATTATTGCAACCATCCAGAAAATTGTCGAAGAGAAGAAAGTGCATTAAAGTGATAGTTACCGGGTAGTTTCAAACAAATTCGTGCAAGGACGAATACGGCAGCCGTTGAGGGAAAATATAGCTTCCTGGAGATCCATGTCGAGCAGGCAGCCGACGGTGTCGCCCGCTTGCCAAGCTTCCACCTCGGTCACCGGCACCGGCTTCGCCTCGTGCCAAATCAACTTACGACAGCCGTCATAAGACAGCGAGTACAGATCGTCACCAATCCCGTATCCTTCCTAAACGCAAGACATGTGATTAAAATCCGGCAACCGAATAATATTACCCCACAACAACAATGATAAGCCAATGATTCTGATACCAACTGATACGAAAATTTTCTTTTCGTCCAAATTGGATGTATTCTTTTTAATGACAGGGCTGGGCAGCCACGAGACGCAATTTTGTAACCCTGCGAAACAACTGTCTCACTGTGCATGGAAAATGATAGGCGTAGAAAAACCTATGATTTCTTATTGGCATTATAATACAATTTCACGCAAATAAATTTTGTGTTCTGAAGGGTGGCTATGTACATTACCTAATATTCGGGCCCTATATGACAAAACTTTACAAGTCTAAATATTTAACAAATGTACAACCTTCAAGTTGCCAATGTATTTAGTGTGCGCTTAATTGTTTCATATAAGCTGGGTGGATCATAGAAGGGCACCGTAATGAATAAAGAGTTATTATTCGTTTATTTACTGGATAAGTGTAGAAGACAAGCAAAGAAACAAATAAATAAAATAAATAATGTTTTCTGAAGCTCTTCCGAACGGCCTTGCAAGAAACAGGGCTCCATATAAGGCCAATATTATATTCAGTCGTACAACTTAAAACTAGAGTTGTAACAATCAAAATATCTGCTTTTGCTAAAAGTACATAATAAGGTCTTTCATTTAAACGAAATATCAAATGCTTAATATATTATAATGATTTATAAAAAACTCAACAAACATGCCTTGAACACCATCGTATAACCAAGAATACATTAATTGAAATGATTTAAAACTAATAGTACTGAATATTAAATCGACGTTAAATAGGTTGCCAATGCGTTGAATCCTTGATTTTGATGGATCTTCGTGTGCGTAGAAGGAATTTTTCATCACACGACAATAACTAAGACTTTTTAGTCGGCCTTCGAAGGAGCATGGCATTCCATGGTCCACCCACCTTAGTACTTCTACCGTTTTTCAAAATAATGTAAGTAGTATGATACTTACAAGCACTGGTGTAGTTAGTAGTGGTGGAACCAAGTGCGGATATCACCACAAAACAACAAAAAATAGCACTAATTTGTGTTTTATTAAAATATTACAAATTAATTTAATTAAATCAAATCAAATCATTTCTTTCAATCAAATCATATCTTTCAATTAAATTGAATTTAGTTGCATTAACAATGTGTGAATCCAAAATCGTAAAAAAAAGTAATAAAACGATTTATTATGAGATCAATTAGTTAATAACACTAAAAATATTATATTATTGTGGTAGGTACTTAAATATAATTTGATAATGTATATTTTTTTCATTAAATGTAATTCAAACAAAAATTGTTTACTCTAAACTAATTTATTACTTTAAAGACGCTTCCATGTCACTTTATAACACAATGTCTTCAAATACCTGCTTTGGTAGTTGTACATAAGTCTTTGTGTTGTTTAGCGATAGTATACACGAGTACTATAGTGTAAAATGTCCTCGCAATGAAATATTATCCTTTCTCATTTCCAAAGATCACAATATCACCATTTCAGATCAGCATTCATTATCAGAGTAAGAGCCTGAGTTGGCAACAGCAATAGTTACAAATATTATTGAGCTTGAAAATCTGAAATCAGATCAATATATCAAACATTCAAACATTATTTTAGCATATCAAAATTATTATTTATGTAAAAAGCAATAGTGAAGTAGGTATAGGCCAGCAATATAAATAGGTATGGTATACCTAACAAAAACTTACCAGGACATATTTACGCTAGTGACTCATTCTAATGAGAATTTGACGTCACTCAAGTTGCAATAATAGGTCGTCGTAAAACGAAATCCAAGTAAAATACGAGTAATATTGAGACTTTCCTTACTTTTCCAAGTGAGGTGGCGGAGACCCCGCTTGGGAAGGCTTAAACATTTTTTTATTTGTCCCATTACGCGAGATGATCTCAGCTTATTTGTATTTAATACTAGCGGATCGCCCCTGCTTCGCACGGGTAGATTTATAGAGGCAGTAACAGTGGATGGCAATGTAAGTTGATATTTGCCCAGCCCCGGACGGTAACTTTATTGTTGTGATAAAAACAACCCGTAGTTGCTATTACAGCAATACTGATTATTATCTTAGATAAGACTAATATAATAAAAGTTTTATTTACTAAATCTTGTACCTACCTGGAACTGTCAAACATCGGGCTGCATAAGAACCGTTTTTTGACATATTCTTAGAACTAGTCAATGCTAAGTTTATACTAGTGATTACCACACCAAATCGATACAATTTCTTAGTCAAAAAAAGGGCCTTTACAATTTTGCAACATACTAAAGTAAAAAAAAAACCGTTGCTGCAATGAAACCATTCGTATTAACTTGACAACAGGTTCCATGTTTAGTTTTTCCATCGCCTCTACTGTGTTTTTATAAGGAATGTTTAAAATTTGAGGAGTGAGCTCTGGCTGTAGAAGTTTTCCAATGAAGTTCCTGTTTCTTCTTCTCTTCTTGCTACGTTTTTATCTTGACGGTTAGTTCGCCAGTTTGAATTAAGTAGCCGACGAAAAGTTCAGGAGAAAACCACACGTTCATTTCATTTGTGATTTTCTGGGTCAACTGCCTTGTAACCATTGGTTTGCAGTTCAGTGCTATTATTCTAAAAGTTGAATTATTTGTACCTTCCCTTTCAACTCTTAGATTTAATTTAATTGACTCGAGTGAAGCCTTCAGTAGACTCAAACGTCTACAGAACGAGTGCAGCAGCGTTCAGCGCATCTTATCGTTTCCTTTCCTCAATACACATACTCTTTTATATATTTTCGTGAACCCTTTAAAATTTCTTAGCAATAAAGGAAAACCCTACTAGTCAATCAGTTTTCAGTAAAAATAGTAGGTACAAATTATGTAACTTGCTTTTTGTAAATCACGAGGTCGATTTTCAGCTGTTTCTGAGAGTGTTTTTTCAGTGTTTCTGTCACTGTCTGTTATTATCTACTGTTCCATGGATAAAATCGAGCACAAATATTATAATGCCATCGCAAGATTTCACAACCCAATGTAGTTTCGGCTGTGCTAAAATGGATAACTTTCTTCTAGACAAACGGAGAAACTGCGGGTTTAATGAATCCAATCCCTTTTATTAGGGTTCCGTAGCCAAAGAGTTAAAAAGGGACCCTATTACTAAGACTTCGTTGTCCGTCCGTCCGTCTGTCTGTAACCTGGCTGTATCCCAAGAACCGAAACAGAAATACATAATTTATGAAATGTTCATAAATTATGTATTTCTGTTGCCGCTATAACAACAAATACTAACAACAAAATAAAATTAATATTTAAGGGGGCTCCCATACAACAAACGTGATTTTGCCTAATTTTTTCCGGAACCCTTCGAGCGCGAGTCCGACTTGCACTTGGCCGGTTTTTACTCATGCCTCAACTTTTGAAAACATACTGTGTATTCTTTCATTTTGCTTTTTCCACTTTAGCTAACTATTAGCCTTAGTCTATTTGTCCAAAACCTTAACCCTTTTCTAAGGTTTAAGAATTGGAGATGAGCTTTTTCCACATTCAGATTTTCGATGTTTCACTCGTTAAGTTTCACTGAATTCTTTAAATAGCAGATCGTGGTTAAATTTCTTCGTGCTGATAGCAATTTGTGTTTCGACATCTGTTTATAAAATGTACAACTTAATTGGTACAATGGTTGCTCTCTAAACGCAGATAAAGCGTACCAAGCTGGAAGTTTTCACTTTCGAATAACATTTAATTTTATCAATGTCCTAAACTTAATTCACAATTAAAACATACCAAAATAAATTTCTTACAAATAATATGAATATAATTCTAGGATTCGATGAGATATTGAGATGGCTAGTGATGGGAATTATTGTTTTAAAAAATATGCATGAATCGATTGAAGAATCGATTTTACGTCAAGATAATGTGATAATCTGAAACTACAATTACTACTGGTACTATTTCATCAATGTAGAAAATTCGATCAGCACAATATAGCAGCTGCAATTTTTACAAGGATGAGAACGAAACACTTCGGACGATCTGTTTTTTGTATATAATATAGTTGTTCCCATCTCTAATCAGTCTCAATAGCTTATGGTATGAAGAATGACCATGAGGAATGTATTTTTTTTGTATGCCGTGTGAAAGTTGTGTGGTGCATGAGTGCGAAAAGTGTAGTTAATAAAACGGTACTAAACTGAGTATATTAGCGGCATGGAAATCTAACAAAGGCAAAAATAGCTAATTAAAACAGGGCACCTAAAGACGGACTGTACTTTATCGATACTATAAGCAACTGTGTACCTCGAGATATAAATAAAATCATAGGTATAGGTTTTTATATCTGAACGTTGCGTTACGAGGGGCGTTTAATGTATTCTCGATATTAGGGTGATATACTAATAATGAGGGTAATTAAATTATCTTATTAGTATAAGGCAAGGTCTTTGGGTGTATAAATATAATATTTTATTTAATTGACACCATTAGTATTCAAGATATCATTATGAGAAGGCTGGAAGGAGGACCGAGACGACAATTTTGAAAAAAAATGAGCCAGGCGCTGTTATAAAACTCTTTACAAAACATGAAAATACTCAAAAACTTATTCTCAAAGAAATTGCCGCATGTGTCTTGCTTCTTCACGTCAACGCACCGGTTCAAACGGGGCGCGTTGCCAACACTGCTGTGCAAGAATGCAGATTTGAATAAATCAATCATATACTCTACAATCTGGACCTAGTTTCTAGTAATTACTTTCTGTTATCAAACCTTAAAAAAATACTTTCAAGTAAGTATTTTACCGACGATAAAGAGTTGAAGGCAGAAATTTTTCAGATAAGGAAGAAACATTTTTTTTTCACCCGGTATTGAAGAAATAAACCGGTCAAATAAGGTATTGAAGTTATAAGAGACTACATTAAAACACAGATATTTTTGAGAATTTTCCGATTATTCTTTCAGATCCATACCGAGAATACACTGAACACCCCTCGTCCATAATTGGGTGATATCATGGAAACTTATGTCATCGACAGAGAATCGTCTGTCTGTCTGCGCCCTAAGTAGGTTATCTATACACTAGTCTAGAAATAACTCAACTCATCAAACGCGGTGACTTTCAAATCCGTACTCTTTAAAGAACTTATAGTATATTAATATTTTAGTGCGACAATTTATGTTGATTTGAATGCATTTGTCCGAAAAGCACAAATGTTTAAGCCACATTAATATATATTCCATCAGCTATAGCCCGTGACTGCAACCTACTTTTTCTTCAATCTACTTTTTTATTCGTACTTTGTTACTTTTAAGAAATATTGATTCTACACACAAACTTGCACTCAAATTACCTCCATACAACATTTCAGAAACAAATATTCAGCGGTTTATGCATGAATATTAAGATTTAGATTAAGCTACACATACACCTTTTCGCATTTATGAGTATGGATTTGAAAGAACACTGTTTTGATGGATTTTGTTCTAAGCAGGCCATATTTTACTTGAAAACGGACTTGCACTGTAATATTATGGTATTACCATTATATTACAGTGCAAGTCACAATAACTGTTGTCTCGTCGTAATTAATATACCAACGAATCGCTTAGAATGTAGTTGAACTTATTGCATTCTCATTCACGGCAAACTTCAAGTCAAATTAGATAGAGATGCAGATATGGCGTGAAGTGATATAACACTAGACATTTTGATTGGGGAGGACCGTTCGCCAATATATTTATAGGATTATTTATAAATAATAAATATTAGTTGTACATATATTGCAGTATATTCCTGTGAATATAACTGGCAACTACTGCAGCCACAAAGTAAAACATGGTCCGTATAGAACGTTATGATGTACACATTCTTTTGTCATGAAAGAAATATTATTTAATTTAATAATATTATTATATATATGATAAAGGTAGGTACCGCAAAATGTACTGAAGTTAAATCCATGATCAAACGTTTTATATTTATCAAATCTCCGACAACACCCCATGCTTTTTTCCCCGACAATATTAGTAATTAATAAAATACATACATCATCATCATCAACCCATTACTGTCCTACTGCTGGGCACGAGTCTCCTCTCATTTTTTTGAGAGGTATGAGGCTATATTTCACCACGCTAGCTTACTGCGGGTTGCCAGACTTCACATGTCATCAAGAAAATCTCTCAAGCATGCAGGTTTCCTCACGATGTTTTCCTTCACCGTTTAAGCATGTGATAAATGCGCACATAACTTCCTAAAAAATCAATGGTGCGTGCCCGGGTTCGACCTCGAGACCTACATATGACTCCACTGACATGTCAGTCTACTGATCACATCACTAGGCTGCGACAGCTACAAAAAAAGACAGACATTTTAAAGTATGTAAGTTTTAACTGAAGAATTGGGTAGTCGGACGATTTAGTTACTTTGTAGAACCGGTGCTATATATAGGGTTTAAATAGGTTTCCATCTAAACGTTTATTAGAATGCAATGCAAATTATCTAAAAAAAAAAAGAGCTGTGGTAGCCTAGCGGTGTGACCAGTGGACTGAGATGTCAGAGGTTTCGAGTTCGAACTCAAGGCACGCACCACTGACTTTTCAGAAGTTATGTGCGTATTTATCACATGCTCGGTGAAGAAAAACATCGTGAGGAAACCTGCATGCTTGAGAGAATTCTCGATGGCACGTGAAATCTGCCAACCCGCAGTAGGCTAGCGTGGTGGACTATAGCCTAATCCTTCTCAATTGAGAGGAGACCCGTGCCCAGCAGTGGGACATTAATGGGTTGATGATGATGATGCAAATTATCTTATATACATGAATCTATTTAAACTCGTCTCTATAAGACCTGCTTTTTGGAAGCGTGCAACTAGTTTTGACAATTCAAAAGCACTGGTAATATTGGTTTTCTTGAAACAAAACATTTGACTTTGACTAATCTCTCTCGAAAAAGAGATGACTCGTGCGCAACAGTGGAACAGTACTGGGCTGATTATATAATAATTAACTTTAAGCACCATACGTTTGTTGTCAGCAATGGGAGCTACATTAGTAATAACTATCATGGGGTTTCAGGTGCTGTCAGATATCACAACAGAAAGTAATGAATAAAAGAATGTGAACATATGTATCTATAGTATCATGTATTTGTAGGCTTCTAGCTTCTTATTAGTGCAAATGACACGAGATTTGACTGTTAAAGAGAACTCCTCCCGTCTGTAAAAACCGCGTTGGGGATCTGGCGTTTGAATCAGTGTGACTGGCGTGACGGCCCCGATGGCACATCGATTGCTATTTACAAGCGTTTTGGAAGCTGTTGAGAAGCGTTTGCGAGGCATATTTGCCTGATAGTACTGGCTTACGTCCCCTAGTCGTTAATAATCTACAGACAGATACTATGGTTGATTGGTGCGAGACACACAACCAGTTTACATAGTTTAATTGAAAACTAGGTATTATTTATTTAAGTCATTTACACTAAATAAAACCGGGTTTTCACGATACGCGTGCGCTCGCACCAACTGCTCTCGAATGACAATAAGTAATCTAATAATACTCCATAATTGTGTGAAAAAGCTATTAATGAAAAATCTTAAGCGATCGAAAACAAGTGGATACAGCGTGACAAAATTTCAGGCCTGTGAAAGACTGTGAAGCAAATTTATGTTTTACCTCCTTTTATGTCGTCTCTTTTTAATGTTGCAATCTACAATTCTAGCTTACTGGAAGGTCAGCTGTCCATTAAGAACCATAGATAATGCTGATGACGACTAGAAGCCGAATTCAGTCTAAGGCCGGATATCCAGCAAAACGGAGAGGAGACGTGTAATTAAAGAAATCTGATTGGTTATTCAAAACACGTCTCCTCTTTTCTTTTATTCTATCTGCTTAGGTTTATACGACCGGGCCTTATACGAGTTATTGCGTTCAAGCGCTCGCATATCGTGGAAGCACGGCTTAAAGAAGCTTAAGCTTTGGTTTCCTTAAGGTGCCAAATAAGATTGTATAGCATCAGTTGGCCCACTATAATATATAACATATAATTTTAATATTTATTAGTAAGGTAGCTAGAATACCTACATATTATAGTCGACTGGGCATGCTAATGAATTATAATTTCTACAAGACATTTGAGGCAAGTGTTACGTAACTATAACTATACTACAGCGTCTAATATCCAGCAGTACAGCTTTTAAAACCACCCGTCCACCGAATTTAAGCAAATACCGAGCTAATATACAAGCGCTTTAGGTCGAAACTACATCGGTAAACTATACTGTGAAATTAAAGTTGCATTTATGGGTAGCCCTTTAGGAAACCATAGCTGTAATATACAGAAGCACCAACCAAGTAATCTTAATGAATACAAATCTGTAATTCAAATCGTGTATCATAGCCAGGCAGCACGGCGCTTTCTGTAGTAATTCATCAAAAATACTATAATAAATATTTATATTATATTCCTCATTGACAGTTATGGCAGATACACGGGAACTGACATAAAGAATCTAACAAGCTGGTCGGGTAATTAATTATTCAGTAAAAAGTTAGAGGGAGATGGTAGATATGTTTCTACTCATGTCCGTTACATAGAAGTCGCGTGGGATAGTGTAGTGGTGATTTATGAAGAATTTGTTCAGGTGACATAGTGAAATATTACAGTTAAATAAGCACAGTATACAGAAAAGATACAGTAGGACAACGGATTCAATTGAGGTTAGAGTTGTCATATTTGAAAAATAATTCTTGATCTTCCTCATTTAAACAATATGTATCTAAATCGTTATCGTTATAATTTAAAAAAAGAAACAATTTAAAATTATAATCTTAAATTAAATATTAAGACGTAGATAAATTAAAAACTTCTTCTTGTCAATCTTTCAAAATACAAAAAGGAATGTTGTATTTTGAAAGATTGACACAATTTGTAATGGCGACTGAGGTCCCTCCCCCTGCAACACAGGTCTTATAGTAGTGTCGTATGCCCTCTGCACACGCTTGTACTCCGTCATACCACTATTTCAATCTTTATACTGTGCTATCCGTTTCCATTTGTTAGTTTCGTAGATGTCAGTATTTTAACAAGTGAGTCATGCCGATTTTGCGCCGTGGTGTTTAGCTAGTACTAATATTATATATATATATATATTTAATAACATATTTATATTATATACTACTTACATGATTTTGGAAATGGCTGTTCTTGGTGGCCCAGCCAATCTGCATTACGCCCGGAGTAACGACGGTGCACTCGTAGTACCATACGCCGCTGTTGATCTGTAACCGCAAATTACAATATTTGACGGAAGGGTTATCCTAAATGCTTGCTGCATTCCATTGAATTTTCCATCAAAATATATATGTGGGGAGATACCAGTTTCAAACTGAAGTAGATGCCAAAACAAGGTTTTACAGTGTTTGTTTTGTTATATGTATATATGATAAAATTATCGACCTTAGTTTACAGAATTACGCAGTCAAGTTCTATTCAAAATGTTATATTATATATAATACTATAAAATCAGTAACTATTTGCTCTATCAGTTGTGTTTACCTCGAAGGTGCATCTTACACTCTCAAAAGAGTAAGAGTCACAGCGCGCTTCCAGGCCGTCGCTGGATATCTTGAGATATTCGCTGACGTCATTGTTGTTTAATATGGCGTTGACGTTGCTCATATCTACTACCTCGTAACCTAACGGACGTCCCTCAATGGTGACTGTAAAGGAAAGGTAGGTTGTAGTGTTTTCCATTAGGTTATGTTAGTACAGTTCGGGAGAAGACTGCCTTACGCTTGATGTACGTTTGGACATCATCAACCCATTATTGGCCCACTGCTGGGCACGAGTCTCCTCTCATTTGAGATGGATTAGGCTATAGTCCACCACGCTAACCTACTGCGGGTTAATCTGCGAGAAAATCTCTCAAGCCATGGTTGCCTCACGAAGTTTTCCTTCACCGTTTGAGTTTGGGCATGTGATAAATACGCACATAACTTCCGAAAAGCAAGTGGTGCGTGCCCGGGTTTGAACTCGAAACTTTTGACATGGCAGTCCACTAGTCACACCACAAGGCTACCACAGCTCCACCTACCTACGATTGTACATTTAATTCTTATTATTATAGCTAGTGAGCTCAGTAGGACACTCTATATTTAATAAAGACGCTGATAATTGGTAAAAATTATTGTATTTTTTTTCTACCAGTACTATTTTCTACGCAATATAGTCAAATGCTAATTTAGCGTTTTGTCGATCGAGTCAGGATGTAGATGATGTTAACGAAACTTAAAGTAAGAAAACTTTTAAATTTTTATTTAGAAAGAAAAATTCAACACATCAGGCGGATACCTCGGTGGCTCAGTTGGCAGAGCGTCTGGAGTACCGATCCAGAAGACGCGGGTTCGAGTCCCGCCTGAGGTTGAATTTTTCTTTCTTAATAAAAATTTAAAAATCTTAGCTTGAAATAAGCTAAAAAATACAAAAAGATTGTATAAAGGTAATGCAATATCATCCGGAATCTACTCGCTGTAAATGGAGAATTCTGGGTTGGGCAGAATTGTCCAATCGATGTTGCTATGTCGCCGTAAAGACATAAGTAACATAAAGAAAGAAAAATTCAACACATCAGGCGGATACCTCGGTGGCTCAGTTGGCAGAGCGTCTGGAGTACCGATCCAGAAGACGCGGGTTCGAGTCCCGCTTGAGGTTGAATTTTTCTTTCTTAATAAAAATTTAAAAATCTTAGCTTGAAATAAGCTAAAAACTACAAAAAGATTGTAAGAAAACTTGTTATAGATTATATTTTTAGACTTACATAAATTGTCCAGAGACCACTTGGCGCAGAAGCCGACCTGGCGCCAGATGCAGTTCTCGCTGGTTGAAAAGTGCTCCAGCAGCTGGAGAGGATTATCATCCTCCTTATCGAGCCGCGTTTTTATTGTTAGTTTGTTCTCAGTATTTTGTGCAAATTTCTCCAGGGCGATCATCGCGAAGAGCATAATGCTCGGCTCCCGGCGAAACATCTGAGGCAGACAGAAGTTTGCGTTATAATTAAGACAATTTTGCATAACTAGCTATCTAAGGACTATAAATCGAATTAAGAGCCGAAACCCGCCTTCAAAGTCGTTTACCTCTGATTTCCGTGCAGCTCAGTTGTAAAATCAAAATCAAAATATCATTTATTCAAAGTAGGCCAAATTTAATTGGCTCTTTTTGAACGTCGATAATAAAGACAGCCCCCAAAAAGGCAAAAACGCCCGCCCTTCACCGCTTCCTAGTGTTTTTGCTGGGAAGAAGAAGCGGCGCAACAAACTCCCCAGCAACACAGTTCTGTCTGTTAATTAATACAATATCACAAATAATCTAATCAGTACTCGGGTATTATTGTGAGCTAGCATACACAAATCCATTTTACCAAAAATAAAATATATAAAATAAAATTGTAACTATCAATACCTAGTGATAGATGACAACTTGACACTATTTCAAGAGCTGTGAGGCGGGTGATAATGATGATCGAAAAAAGTCACTGTTTACTGTATCTATGTGTTACTGTGACTCTGTGTGAACACACAGAAAGTGATTTTCAAGTGACTTTTTATAAATGCGAAAGTGTAACTCTTTCTGTCTGTCTATAACCTCTTAACACTTAAACTCATGAACCGAGTTGGATAAAATTTCGTAAGGATATAGTTCCACTCTTGGAAAAGGACCTAGCATAGAATTTATGTCGAAAATCATGCCTGAAAATAGGGCGAAAATGGGGTTGCAAGTTTGTATGCGGAATCGATAATTTCTTAAAAGAGGGTATAAAAAATAAGAAGATAGGGACAAAATACTAATTCTACGCAGACAAGTCGCGGGCAAATGCTAGTACCTGAAGGTTTTAGTTTTTTTCGTGATGGTATGTGACTAACCAAAAACGACAGCATATAGTCGAGGGTTTCCTCGGTGAGCACGGCGACGCTGTTTGGCCCGGCCAGCTTGTCCGCTATGCAGCCGAGCACCACGCAGATATTGCGCTCCACCTGCACATTGATGTTGAACCCGAGAGCGCGCATCGCCGATAACCCAAAGAGCTGCGTAAGCTGTAATCATAATATGTTGAAATTATTATAATAAACTTACTTTAACAGTAAAGTCCTATTAAGAAATTTTGCAGTGAGACAATGATATTTGTGTTTGTGCAAATGCGTAAGGTTGCCTTGTTACGGGGTCGATTATTTTATTCTGTTCTGACAGCATAGAATCCATTTTGTATTGGCTTCCGTTTGTTTAACTGCTTACCATCAAGCGAGCCTAAAGGCCTTTTCAGTGAACGAAATAATCATTAGGTATATACTATTATAAAATTTACATGGACGATTTAGTTTTCACCTTCCCGCGTCCCCCTGTATATTAATGACATAAATTAATAATGAGTAGGTATAGAAACAGGCTAAGGATCAGAGCTTTGGTTGTGGGTGGTTTAAAAAAGGGAGGCAGAAAAGAAAATTATCCATCTTGAGCAAATGATTAACATCATCATCACAACAACACAGCATGACCTATTATTGGAATCAGATATTGATATAATCAGATTGCTCATATTTTAGGACCCATAACTTAATAATGTCTTCCGTGGTGCCTGGCAACTCGGCTTAATCCAGTTTAAAACATATGTTCTTATGTCAATGACATGTAAACTCTATTCTCTCTCTCGCTTGATAAGGAGGTAAGTGGAAAACTGATATTTTCTTACTCTTCTGATTTAATATCATGATTAATTTCGCTGCAGGTTCCAAGGCAGTTAAAATCGTCTGGCTTCATTGTCTCGACGATATTTTAGATGGTTACTATTGTTGACCCTGGCTCACAGGAGTGCAGTAGGGTGAGAAAAAACAGTGAGCCGTCACGGGACGCCTGGCAGATGTGAAACATCGACATTATTTTGTAAAAGTAATATGCAGAAAAGAACATATTGTGATAGGAACTAAATATGTCATAATGATAAAATAAAATATTACGATATTTTTCCACATCAAAAATATATGTGCTAAAAGAAACATCAACAACACAAACTCAAAGAGGTTTAATACAATTCACAATTCGAAAAAAAAGGTAAACTTGAAAAAAGAACTAAAATCAAATTTAAATTTCAAGGCGACGCTTTCACCACGCCAGAAATCGGTTTTACGTGCGGCTATAGATGTTTCACATCAAAAGATGAACATTTGACCTTCAACCGTAATTTTCTTCGTCATCACCTTTCAGTCTTTCCTAATATCGATAAACTTTAGTTATCCCTCATGATGCTTTCATCTATTGCATGTTTTGCCTTTTTTGCTTTCAATATTGCTTTGTTCTGGTGTTAAGGGAGGTGAGACGAGACGGTAAAAGGTCATGCGATAATCACATGTTCGTTTTTCCATCGCTGCCTACTTTCTGGTACCGGAACCGGTTAGGTGTATATCTGTTACGAACTATAATTCAGAATGATTAAATGTTACCAAAAACAAGAATGATTAAATTGACACTAAAGAAGACTTTACTATACATTAATCTTTAAATTTGTTTTCGGACCAATGCGTGGAATAAGAATTAGTTTCTGTATTCTGTAATTAAGAATCTGCAGTAAGACTATCGGAAATAAACGACGATCGCACGTAATGTTGCTTCCTTTGTATATAACACACTTCACATTTCCTGGTAGAGCTATTGATATCATAGCGCGCTTTCAATGCAGAGGCGTGTGATGGCGCTAGCCAGGTACGTAGATATAAGTGCAGGTGCATAGATCGAATGTACGCAGGCGCCACCCTGTCAGAGCGTGGGCGTGCATGAGTGGTGCGCACTGCTCGGGAAAATCCATTTAATTAGTCCACCCATGACCTTTACTGATCTATTAGTGATTTTGGCGTATAGTTTTAAACTGTTTGATGCACTTCTGCTATATTATAGATATCAATACATTCAATTCTCTCAACTGCACATAATTCAGTTTTCACTAGAACTACACGAATTTTCACATTAATAAAATCAAGTTTTCGACCATAGGCCACAGGGACTGAAGACGCCGGTGGTCTGTCTAATTGTGGATATAAAGACATGTAACGCTTAATTGAAGGGACGCGGTCGCTTAGATGCAGAATTCGAATTATGTATATTTGTTTTTTGGTAATTGTAGAGCAATTGCACATTAAGATTTCATAATCATATAATCGGTAATTGGCGCATGATAATCAACTGTAATGTACGTAGGACACTCAGAAAGTTTTCAGAAACTAAAAAACTAACTTCTATGAAAAAAATATTTTTATTTTTAAGTCTTTTCAAAGAACGCTCCACCAGCCTCTATACAAAGTTTCATGCGGCTGAACCAATTTTCAAAACATTTTTACCAGTCCTCTGCAGACACCTCTTCTACGGCCTTCTCAAACGCTAACGCTTCAAAAACTGTATCCTTTAAGCTGATTTTTAATTTTAGGGAATAAATGAAGTCATACGGAGCCAAATCATAACTGTGAGGAGGGTGTCCCAAGACTCTGACCGGTGTGGTGACCAGGAAGTCCCTCGTTTTGATCGAAGCGTGCGCGGGCGCGTTGTCGTGGTGAAGAAGGAGCCCGCGGAGCCAGGTGTTAGGTCGCTTGTTGCTCATTGTAGAAAAAAATTCTGGCTAGCATTTTGTGCTATACCATCCGGCGTTGATGCTGCTTTGGTCTCGAAGTGTAAGTACCTCGTCAAAGTGAGGAAACTAGCGATCTAAATTTTTCTGCGCTCCTCGATCGCTTCACTTTCGTAGGCGTTAGCTCATTTTGAAACCGCCAAACTGTCGACTGACGCTTAGTTTCTGGATCGTTGATAAATTCAGGTTTCGTCACCTGTCACAATGTCGTAAACTCGCCGTGACGAACCTGCATCACATTTTTGTATCATATCACGGCACCAATCCACACGGGCCTGCTTCTGAGCTTCGGTGAGGTTGTGCGGTACCCAGCGGGAAACTATCCTCCATACGCGAAGGTGCTCGTGCAAAATCTTGTGGACACTTCCTGAACTAATCAGCAGAGTATGCTGAATCTCTTCGTACGTAATTCGTCTGTTTTTTTACTTCATTTTCTTTCTTTAACACACTTTCTTCGGTGACAGCCATCGTAGGACGACCACTCCTTTGTTCATCCGCCAAAGTAAGACGACCGCGTTTGAACTCGCTATACCAGCGGTAGTTGGTTTCTTTTGAAGCTCCTTCATCCATAAAAGCAATTCGAAGTTCGATATTTATGCTGTGTCCTTTTCATCGTCTGACAACCAGGTAACCTAAAAATCGGCATCGTTTTGCGGTGGAAATCCCGGAAACGATTTTCTTATAAAGTAATAGAATGATCGTCTGTATTCCCCAACGAGTATAAGTTAGGCGTCTTTAAAACACGACTGAATAGGTATCTTCTAGGAAAGCGTGGTACATCATAGATCACATCGCCACTTTTCATTAGGTGAGATTATAGTCAAACGCTAACCAATCTTGGCTGCATTTGCAAGTCTTCTGGATTTACAAGTGTTCATAGCCGGCGGTGATCACTTATCTTATCTTATCTTCTGGTGCGCGGAATTGCAGCTGTTTTAAGATAAATATAATAACAAGTGTTATAATAACAAGTATTAATTCTCCAACATTTACATTCGTAATCGCCAAATGTCCACACGAGGTCCTAGAAATTAGTACATATTTCTTTGCGAAAAACTCACCTTTATTACAGAGTCCCTGGACGGCAGAGGACAATCATCAAAGACGATAGTTATAGCGGATGGCCCCAGAGGATTATCCAACGGAATCACATGGACCAAGGATGACACCACTTGGAACCATCCGTCCTCTTTATCCGCTATTACATGCAGCTTCACTAGGGAAACCGGCGATTCTTCTTCACTGAAAAATAAGCCAACAAAATACGTCATTTATTTTATTTAAGCGAAAATAAGGGCTAGGGAAGACTGTATCAACTTTATGCGTTTAATAATGTAATAAATGATAAATCAAAAACATTTTCATTACAAACTGCATTTTTTTTTTTTTGGAAATGTGTTGACTTTTTGTGGTTCAGCGAGAGTAAACTGGTAGTAATCACTGAATTAAGAACACAATCATAGAATTAATCACACTAAAAATAAATCTATAGGTTGAGTAGACTTATTTGATGAAGGTATTTCATCAGGTCAGCTCAGCTGCGTCTTCTAGTACTTATAT
The DNA here is from genome assembly GCA_905163465.1 of Craniophora ligustri. Taxonomy (NCBI): domain Eukaryota; kingdom Metazoa; phylum Arthropoda; class Insecta; order Lepidoptera; family Noctuidae; genus Craniophora; species Craniophora ligustri. Next base: position 10,537,984 of record LR990954.1, on the reverse strand, counting down.
CCAAAGCTTTCAAGTGCACTCGAGAGCAATATACTAGAAACACTTAACGTCGCGTTACTCTAAATTAAAAAAAAAATCTATTGTAATTTTTTTTAACCTAAATTTGGAGAAATATTGCAATGGGTTATGTACGTCTACACGAATAGGAGTACTCGGCTTTTCGTGCATCGAGTGGCCTAATTGCGGGCCTCGCAGCCCAGCGGGTTGTCCGTAGGTTGCGGTACCGCATGGGAGAATCCATATCCAGAGCGGGCCGCGGTGTCGTAACAGGGAGGCCCTACTTTCCGCTCAGCTTTTTGCTTAATTAGAAATTTCCACCCATATCATACAGAACCCTGTATGCCACTGTTTCCGCATAATATTGTGCAACTTGCTCCCCCGGTCTCGTTTCGTCGACGGTTGCTGCCAGGCAGGCACATCCTGGTTTAGTCCGAGAATAGTACTCGACTCTATTGCTACACATCCCAATTTTTGGAGGTAGGGCATAGCAAGATTCTTTGTTCAAATTGAGCTGCCCAACTGGGGAAGTACCTCCGCCGTACAGAATACCGCAGTGAATCAACAATAGTTGTCTTTCTGCGAGTGAGTAAGGTTACCAGAGTTCGTTGGGGATGTGACTATTCTGACAGCATGGACATTCCGTTTGCTGTCAGTTTAGTAATTCCATATTTTTAACCGACTTCAAAAAGGGGTAGTTTCTCAATTCTGATGTGTCTATTTTTTTATGTTTGTTCACAGATTACTCGAAGACGGCTAAGCTGATTTTGATTATTATTTTTTAAGTTTGAAAGGGAGTACCTTCAATATGGTCCTATATAATAATAAAATGATGAGGATCTGGTGAGCAGATCCTTGGGAAATCAAGGAAAACCTTCAAATTTTCTACGTCGATGACGCGTTTATTGTTCAACCTATTGCAGACTAAACGGTAAAAAATAAAATAAAAACTACGTTTAAAAAAAGCAACTTCAAAAACTAATAAAAAAAAAGAAAAACCAACTTCAAAAAAGGTATGAAGGTAAAAAGTCAACTTAAACAACAGTATCAACTTAAAGGTATGAAGTCGGTGCCGATGATGTGGTGGTTGTAACCACCCCGCTCAAGGTCACTCGCGGTGAGTTTATTTACTATTACGTTTGGCTTGGCACCGACTTCATACCTTTAAAACTAAAAAAAGGTATGACTGTATGAAGTTATTTTTTTTGCTTTTTAGTTTTTGAAGTTAGTTTTTCTTTTTTTTTAAAGATATTTTTAAAGTATTTCGTGAACATACATTTCCAACGAATTGAGAACCTCCTCCTTTTTGAAGTCGGTTAAAAAGAAAAAAATTACTTCATACAGTTTTACCTCTTTTTAGTTAAGTAGTATGAAGTCGGTGCTAAGCCAAACTGCAGGGGTTGGCAACACATATGCAAGCTTTCTGGTATTGCAAATGTCCATGGGCGGCGGTGATCACTTACCATCAGGTGAGCCGCCCGCACGTTTGCCCCTTTGTTGCAATAAAAAAAATGAATCCAACTAAAGCCGGGTTTCACTTCGCTCGTGATCCTTTGGGGTCAAGTTGGATTCTTTAAGTGTTCATCTCATTGCTCACTCTCGTAACTTATCTGAGTTGCTGCTGGCCGTTCACGCCGGTCAGGTGTCGATTTCGGAAAGAAGAGATAAGAATAAATCAGCCCTCTCTCATCGAATTGCATCGCTGTCGTCCAGATCCTGGTCTCCGGACTATGTTTTCAGTCTTCTTGAACCTCTTGTATACCTTCGAGACACAAGACTGGTTCAGAAGCTGCCGAGCGATGCTACGCTGAGACATTCCTTGTTTGATTAGGATAACGACTTGGGCGGCTTCTATAGGTGTGGTTTCCATTTTAACTTCAGTGTTTCTAGTGACTTGAAACAGTGGACTGATATTGACCAATTTTCATAAACACCCACTTTCTAGGACCACTAAACAATATCGTGTCCTTTGATAGTTTATATGATGATTTTAAAGATGTTGAAAGCTAACAAAATTACCTTTAAAATTATTTGCCACACTCTAATTTTATTGCATAGATATTGTAAAAAAATGAGTAACGCTAAAACCCACCGTAAGAGGAGACCTAAAAAATTCAGTTCTATGCTTCGCTAAAAACGCATTATGACATTCAGCCTGAAAGATCCTGAAGCGTAAGGCAAAAGACAGATATGGAAGTCCTTGCGGTACGATATTCGACGTTATTTATTACAAAATGTAAGTAAGGTTTGATTAATTAATCATTCATTGATTTAATATCATTGGGAACTCTATTGTTGTAAATTTTTATGAGAAAGTTTGCCGGAGTCCAACTCTTCAAGTAGGTAGGGCCAACTTTACTTGGAATCCGAGTTGGTTAGGCAGCATTGGAAAAGATCGTAACGTTTTTATGTCAGAAATGCCTAAGTGCCTAAAGACAAAAGTACAAGTCTCCACCTCTTTGGGTTATCAGATTATTACACTGAAGTGATAGTCGTCGGGAAACATATCTTGAAGAACTGTTGGCCGCTGGGGCAGAATCGTTCATGAGTGGAGATCACGCACCAGAAGGTATAGCATAGGAAAGCCTCAAACGAGATGGAAGAATGACCTGTTAAAGGTAGCGAGAAGTCATAGGATTAGGCGGCATAACCAGTCCTCGTAGAAATCTATTGAGGTCTTAAAATAAATTAGCTTGATTAGTGTGAAAACCCAAAATAAAGTTTTTTTTGGCGATTTCTTGTTTAGTTGTTCCGTATTTCCACAATAAGTAATTAAAACATTTTTATTTAGTGTCGACTGTTGGCACACAAGTTGCATTAAACTAACAGACAACGTATATGTTAGTTGAATATATTCCGAGTAATCCGAGTTAGAGTTTGACCTCTCTATTTTATGTACACCCGTACAAATAAGAGACCATTGTCTTTATTTGTTCGTGTTTCTTTTATATTCTACGTGATCGAAACCGAGGGTAAAAGCTAGTACCTAATATTATCTATAATTAACGAAGTTACTATGACGACCACCTACTGGAAGAGCAATAGAGCTGATCCGTGATTCCGGTTAATCTCATCGCTGTTATTTTATGCTATTTTATTATTTTCTCTTCTTATTGAAGATAATATTTCTATACAAGCTAATTTTAATGATGAGGATTAAGAAACTTCAGATTAATCCCTCTCAGTTCTTGAAAATGCTAATATGGCCAGGTTGCAAAATTGCTTGTATTATTTTGTATTCTATTTTTATTTTTTGTATAGCTAGTAGTTGAATTAGAAATAAAAATGCAATAAAGGTCTCTGTTTAAAATCAGTAACGACAGTTCTATCTATTTATATACACATAATTACTCGTCCTTTAAAAATTTTCGTAATTTATCGGGTTAAAAACTTGGAATTTTGATAGATGATGCATTTTATAACGTAAACATCCACTAAGAAAGGAATTTTTGAAATGCGATCTCTAAAGGGGGAAAATAAGATATGAATGGTTTTGTGGAAATCCATCAATTCCGAAGTTAGAGGCATGACATTTCATATATAGCCAATTTTCTTAAACAATAAGAAAATTATGATGTAAATTTAAAAATCATAAATTTTTTAGATGAATTTAAAAATAATAAAAAAGTAAAACTCCATTTTATTACCAAGCCAATACCGTAATTACACACATTAATGTAGATAGGTGCGGTTTATTGTAATGAGTACAAAATAGAAAATTATATTAAAAAGTGATATATATTACTCTCACACTTGTTTTGGGTCACCCCCCCCCCCCCTCCCCAATTAAATAGATCTTTTAAACATAGTACTTTGCGAAGAAAACATTTAATTTAAGTTTTGATTACATTCCTAAATTCTTAGTCCTACAAAATGAACTAATCATCATCATCATCATCATTTCAGCTAAATGACGTACACTGCTGGAAATAAGTCTCCGGTGATTCTGTCGCCCAAATCCAAATAAGTCTGAGTATAAGGTACGCCACCCTGGTCGACACTCTCTCGATCTTCAACGTTATTGATGGTATTGAAAAAGTGAGTTATTTAGAAGCCCTAGTGGTTAGGTCAATATCCAGGCTCGATACGTAGAGATTATGAATATGTTCAGTTAGTTTATTTTTGTTATTAGTATGTAGTACCTGTGTTTAATTTGTTAAAATTCTATTGACCTTGATTTTAATAATTGTAAGTGGTATTATGCCGTTTTAATTAAATAAATAAATAAAATCAATTAAATAATTTAAAAACATAAACACCATTCGAATTTCTAAAACTAATTAAAGGAGCCAGATTTTTGTTGATTGTGAGTGTGAAAGTAGTTAAGCGTGTAACTAAGTGTGCGCGCACTTGTGTGTGTGTGTGTGTGTGTAGTAAAAGTGTGTAGACGGTTGCTATTTAGTCATTCATGATTCTCTGAGATTTTATTAATATTTTTCAAATTAATTAGCGCATTATTTATTTTAACCTAATCTTTTGAGAATATTCTTGATTCCGCAGTCGTAACATAAATTAACAGGTGCTCTATAGAATATGTTGGATACTGATGCCTACTCCAACTAAACAATTAAAATGGCGTTCGAACAGAATTTGTGTCTGTTCGAACGCCATTTTATTTTTTGCCGTATGAACCGTAAGCTTATTAACAAGACAATTAAGTATAAAACGAAATAGGAGAGCCCTGAGGTATCTAAAGTCAGGGAAGGACGGGCAGTGACGATACGTAATGGGGTTGCAGCAAAGATATAGATGTCTACCAAGGTTCGTGCCTACATACATTGCCAAAGGACGGAAAGTATTTAAAAGATAAGTTGTATTTAAAAAAAGTTTTTTTTTTCAATACTGCATAGGTTTAAGTTTTCAACTTATCGTCCTTATTATAAAATTATCTAGGTCTATAACTCTACATATAGTCCTAATTTAATAATTCCGAAATATTTTTTTCTTATAACTTTTCTTTCTGGCAAAACAGTATACCCAGAATTTGTCATAATCAATATCATATCAACCGATAGATGTCCACTGCTGGACCTAGTCCTCCCCCAACGATTGCCAGGTGCAAGAGTGCCACCTGCATTCAGTGACCTTTGTCAGGATTTCATTGGCGCATACAATTTTCGAAAGGACTCAAAAATAAAAAATATCTAATATCTCCCCAAATTTAAAACCGATTAGGTTTCCCACAAATTGATAAAAAACATACCTATAAATAGGACATGAGTCCTATTTATGCGATTAGAAATGACCAGACTTATAGAAGAATAAACTCGAAATATCAAATAATCGATCGAATGAAGAGGATGAATTCCGTATTAGCTTTTAATTATTTTGGCTGAGAACTATAGAAAGCGACGACGGTGCTTAAGTATCCCTCCAAGTTTAAATTCGATAAGATTTCCTGCATATTGTATATAGAAAGAAAGAAAGAAACAATATTTATTTGTGACTCGTACAGAACACTCGCAGTAAACAATAAGACACTAAAAAAAAAAACAGATAATACAAAAAACAAAAAATAAAATAAAATAATAATACTAAGAACCTGTACGAGACCAAAAAGGCCCCTATCTCAGCATAATGCTACGACATTATATGTCGCAGCGCTGGTATTCTGATAGGGCCCAACAGAGATTATCAACAGAGTATATCAACAACAAACTACATCTATCTACTAACGTTGTAAAAGAAGTAAATATTTATTTAACATAATCACAACTAAAACTAAAAGGATTCGAACGCGATGACAATCGATAAGTTTTAATAAAAGAATACTCGAAATGTCAAGTAATCGAATCAAATGAAAAAGTATTTATTTTAGTCCTTAATAAAGTGAAACGTATCTAATAAATCTTTACACACAATGGCGTTATAACGTAACTTAAAATACGTTTCACTACATTAAACACCTTCAATTGCAAAAATCACCTACTGTAATTAGCATATGGCGGGTGCCCAGAGTTCTGTCGTTTTCATTATTTAAATTCATCCAGACGTGCCTGACACCTGACAAACGCAATCAGGGAATGCATACATGATTTTTCCAATACGATAAGATATTTATGATCGGAAATTTCCAGAACACCAGACGCAACACAGATCCCCTGGGACCTTGAAAATATAACAATGTATCTTAACGGGTAGATTAACTTTCAGTTTCATTTACGAACAACAAAAGATAACCTGGCATTGCCGTATATTATAAAACTAAATAACAGGAGTTGACGCATGTCATGTCATGTTGTCCTTGCATGTCAGTATTATAGGGATATAGAGATGCAACAACGACAGAATCATGCTCTGATAGAACGGATCGATACAGCGCAACTTGGTAAACATATTACTCCGAGATCCACCTACGCACTACCGGAATAATTAAATCGGAAGGTGCCAGCCAGCGCAGCAGTAGTGAAATTCAGTTCTAGGAATTTGCGCAATAAATGATGGATAGCCTAGCCTATTCACGCAATGAAATAGGTCATGGTTGGGTCAGGATTTTTCGAATATTCGAGAGCGCTGATTCTCCGTGGCATTATAAACAGCTCTGTCAATTAATTGGTCTATCAGCCTATGGAGTGAAAGTGTTCGCTTTAAGCTGTCGCTTGGCCAATAAGCATTTTAGAATACTTTAATATAATAATACAACTTAAGAAGTATATAAAATGTCATCTACTGTCTAGATGGTCTCACGGTTGCAAAGTGGAGATCTTCGGTTCGACTCCAAGGTCGAGAAATCTTTGTAATAATTATGTATTTTGTAACCTTTTCCGAACAATGTTCGATTAAGAACAAAATGCTGTTAATCGTAATAGTGCCTCGTATTTGTGCTAAATAAATGCCTTTTCTCTCTTTTTAATGAATAACCAACACTTTTGTCTATTTGGTTATAGACGCATCGTGTAAAAAGTACACTAGCAACTAGAAAACTATGCTTCATCGTAAAATAAAACTACGCAGTATTCACTCCATCAAAAGGTACAAACAAATATTTAAAATGTTCCACATCTATCTATGTCTCTGCCATGGTGTTTGTCAGTTCGAGAAAATTGCACTTTAACCGGAAGAGAAACACATAAAAGCTTTCAGACATTTTTTTATATAATACTGTTAGTATCTTTATTTTTTATTGAAGAGTGTTTTTATCTTTTCCTTTCATGAATCTTAATAACAGGTGCTCTTTAAATAAACGAACTAACTCAGTCTTTTTCCTTGTATTTTTTACACTACGACGACCCAATTAGTCCAGCGGTAGTTAACACTGCCTTCTGTGCTATGGGTCCCGGGTTCGAATCCTGGTAGGGACAAATGTTTGTGTGATGAGCATAAACATCCAAATTCAAATTCAAATTCAAATTCGTTTATTGCTTCATGTGTAAGTACAAGGTGTTACATATGTTAAAGTATCAACATGACCCTGTAAGGGCGCAGCAAATTACGTTAGGCGGGGAAACCTATTACATTTATAAGAAAAAAATAAAAATAAGAAAATAAAAATAATTAGAAATTAAACATACCTAAAATAGAATAATAATATTATTTTAAATTATCATCGAAAAACTCTTGCAAATTATAGTAGCATTTATCTATCAACAGGTTATTTAATTTTCTTTTGAATAGTGTGTAGTTCGTTATTTCTTTTAATGTTGTTGGTATCCTATGGTATGCCTAAGGTTTCGCTCTTGGGAATAGTTATCTCTGTTGTAGTTATACATATAAATTTATATTTTTATACACAAACAGGCACAGTTCAAGAATGTATAGTGAAGTTAGAGTGAGAATGCGAAGGTTTTTGTATCCGAGTTATGGATGTACCTATGTACAAGATGTATATATAGGAATATTTGTAGTATGTCAATCATCTAGTATCCGTGACACAAGCCTAGTTGCTTACCACGGAACTAGATGGTGCTGTGTCCAGGAGTAGTTATTATTCTTATATTTATTTACAATGGAGAAGCTAAGATTATCTTGCTAATTAGTGATATTTCTCCTGTATTAAAAGAAACGTTTAATGGGAACTTTTTACGACTATTTATCTAAAAATAGACAAACCTAACTAATAATTTTCTTATAAATTCACTTTCAGTTCTTGAATTTTTTATATGTATCCAGTATCTTATAGATTTTCCTTTGTTATTTCATCTAAATCCGTCTGCGGCCCACACACTTTTCTTCGTATTGTCTTGTTATTTTTAAAATGTTAACAAAGCAGAAGCTAAGACTTTCTTACTAATTTGTGATAAAAGATTAAAAAATGTCTTAAAAGATACGTTTAATGAGAACTTGTTATAACTATTTATCTATAAATAGACATAACGGATTAGTTTTCTTATAGGTTCATTTTGAGTTTTTGATTTCTGTAATTTATCCATTATCTTAGTTTATCTATTAGAATTCGCAAATTATCAAAATAATTTAATGCTGCAATTTTTTGGGTACTTAGACAAATAAAAGTTTCTCTTATCAAGATAACATTTGGATGGTTGTGTATATGTGTTATGTACTTACTTGTCTATAAACGTCGCTATCAGCGACAAGAGTTCAAGGACCAGTTGGTCGACGATCCTGGAGTCAACTACAGTGTTAGGTAGAGCGATACGTGTCTCCATCCCACCTGCGGCCCGGTTGCGTGGCTCTGTTACTGGGCCGTAGGCGTCCGACGGAGCCATGTTCTTACCACAACAAGCACCCATCTGTTAACAATAAATCAACTGTAGTGATAATCTGCAAATTAGCAAACATTATGTATTCTTATGCGCGAATATATTTGTAGCACGTAATTCCTACACATAAAATCGATTGGTCAAAATATTGTTTTAATATTGCGTAAACTTCCTTATTTTGTAGGTACCGACATCATGTGATCACAATTTATTGTATGTACAGTCGAGTTCATTAATATATGGGTCTTTCTAGGCTTCTAAAATATATTAACGTCAAAAAAGTTCATAACAATGTGACAACATAAGTATCATAAAATTGTGTGCATACATATTTGTGAATCCTACACTGTGGACAGTGTAGGATTCACAAATATGTATGCACGCATACGAATATTAAATCTATCTATCTATATTTGTTTTGAATGTGATACTGTTTTTCATTGTGTTTGGAAATAATAATTAATATATTTAATAATAATAATAATTAATATAAATATAATTTAGTTATAATTAATATAAATATTAAATTAATTTGCATGCTTATATGTAGGCAGAATATGGTATTGTTCTAAAACCACCAATTTATTATATCCGGTACCACCTGTATTTTACGCAAATAAATCTTTACTTCACTTGAATACAATAATATCTAAACAATTCCTGTTCAACCTTAAGATGCGGCATATAGATGATTTTACTAGCAATCTTAAAATTGCATGATCAAGGAAATTGCAACATTATTTGTCACTGGGTAGATTAATTTCACTACGGCTTTCAAAATCGCTCATTTAAATAAATTAAAAAAAGCTAACGCGAGGTAAATAATGGAAACTACTGTCATTTCTGTAACAATATAAACTAAATCTTATTTATTCAGGAATTGACTTTCCATGTAGAGATCATTATGAAGCTTAGCCTCCTCAGATATTATTGAAACAAGGTGATCACATATTATTGCCTTAAGTACGGTATATATTACTGAACCGTTCACAGGAGGACATATTTTTTATCGTAGAAGTAGAATAAGTTCTATAGAATTTATTGAGCTTTCGAACGCTTACAATATTTTGAATCCTTGACAATATTAATGAACTCGACTGTAAGAAAAACTGAACCCTTACATGTAATTATAATTATTTTAGCACTGACGTATAGCAATGTCTCATAATTATGTGGCATTAATTTAATTTGAAGCTATTACGTTAAAGCGCTTTGCTCAAAGAATTTTCTGTTACAAAGAAAATTCAATCTTATTAAAATAATTATATTTCTATGAATGACTTTCCTGTCACTACTAGACTTTATTAGATTTTTATTTAAACAATGGTTGTTACGTATACCAATTAAATACTTAAAAAGATATATGCACGGTAAAAGGGGAAGCATTCCCCAACGATGAACGATCAAAACGTTTTACTCAAATTCACAAGTTAATGTTGAAATTTGTTTATTGTGCAGATACACATATGTATTTGACTACATTGAATGTTACGTTTATCATTGTAATTCACGTGTCGTTGAAATAACTATCGAAAATATTAACATCAATACATAATAATGAAAACCGATAACTGTTGACCACTTCAAATAAATAAAACAATTTAAATGCTGAATTTGCAAACAACATTTCATTTATTTATTTCACGTAAGCTTTGGATAATAATATCTACTTGATGCGTGTAAAAGAGACCAGTCCATTATTGACGTTGTTAGATAAAAAATATTCGATGAACTAAACTAATATCTTACTTTGATTGTATGATGGCTCATAAAATATTTAGCAACGTCGTCCGGACGTTTTGAAATGTTCCAGTAATTCTTTTATAATTCCTCCAAATAATTAATTTACTCACATTTTTAAATTTCTTTTTCCTAGAAACGTCTTTCACGGTGATGTTCAGTATAATTATTTTCTCCAAATTGATTGATTGACTTATCAATGTAGAGCCAAAATCGATAGGGATAAAATCTTTTATCTTTGTGTTGAAAAGATTATTTTCGTCGAAAGTGGACAAATTTAAATAATTCATTTTTATCGATTGCAGCGTCTACCTATCTCGATGTAGCTTCTATATTGATTTCATTACTATTAGTAATAATACAGATGGCACAACATGGATGCTCTCAAAATCAAATAAACAGTTGCGATGGCAGGTGTGTGTGAGTTGTTGTTGGTATGTGACCAATCCCAAATCAGGGTAGGTAACTTAAATAACTAACAAATAAAGTCTTTTACTGGCACCAATGTGTAGATTGAGTTATGCCAATCTGGCTGTTATGCCAACCTTTGTAAGACCTCATTACTATAGAATTATTGTTTTTATGTCTGACGAGCTGATTCCAGCGACTTCGTCTGCGTGCAATTTAATGAAAAACATTCATTCCAATAATTTCAAAAACGGCAAAGTTTCATCCCAACTTTGCACCCCCATTTTACTCCCTTAGGGAGTGAATTTCGAAAATACTTTTTAGGGTTCCGTACCTCAAGAGGAAAAAACGGAACCCTTATAAGATCACTTTTTGTCCGTCCGTCTGTCTGTCTGTCTGTCTGTCTGTCTGTCTGTCTGTCCGTCTGTCTGTCTGTCAAGACCTTTTATTTCGGAAATACGTATAGGTATCGAGTTGAAATTTAAACCGTATACTCAGGTCTACGGTCCCATGAAGTTTCGAAAGAATCAAGCTTCTAAGTTTACGCAAAAATAAGATACGGGCATTTAATCAGCAAAAAACGCATTTTTCGACACGCTCACGGGAATCAAAACTCATAGGGTACTTCCCGTTAACCTAGACTTATGAAATTTGGCATTTAGCATCGTTATAGACCAATAATACCAGGAAAATTCTCAAAACTGTACATTTGTATTTGAATCTTAAAAAATAGGGGGTCTGAATATTGTTATAGGAATCGTGAATTTCAAATTGAAGCTACTAGTTCAAATGGGTTATCACACGTAAGGGCTTGATTTGTGCATAGCAAAATAAATTTTATTAATTTTTTCCGACGCATTATTAATATATTTATCAACGTCATTGATAAATATATTTATTAAAATAAAAATACAAAATACAGCAATTCGCCATGATAAGTCAAATGTCAGTTTTTAAACACCTTCGTCGAGTACTGATTATTTGATTTTTACTTCCGTTTAGGGATAAGGCAAAGGAATTTAGGCAATACAGTCAAGTTACTTCAGTAATTTTATAATTTATTTATGATGGTGATTTTTTTTTGTGTGGAACGTAAATAAATAATTTATTGAGAGTTGTAATTGATGTATTATTATTGCATTGGGGGGCCGCGTACCACTTATATAATTTAGAGTTCATATTTAGCACGCAAAATACATATACGCCTAATGTTTAGTGTTGACATATAAAGAAATGACTTCACAGGCATACGCCATGACACAAGCGACCGTTTTGGCGTGAATTTTGAACATAAAACTAAAATGTATTTTTTTTAATATTAAAAGTATCAAAGTATCTAAGGTGTATCGATTATTTAAAATCTTAATCAGTACGGGTACAACGTCCTGATAAAGATTTTAATACAATCAATTTCCGTATAAAATGTTGGTGTAATAAGACGCTTAAAACAATAATGATTATGATATCAAAAATAAATAAATATAAAGCAAATAATAATATCATTGTTTCTTCATAATTATTTTCAATGAAAATAAGATAGGTAAATGAAACAATCAATAGTTAATCTATTTCATTATATTGTATGTAGGTCGGTAGTCCCATTATACACATTAAAAAAAATGGGCATCTCTAGTATTGACAGGCGATAATAAAAAAATGGCGTACTCTTAATCGGGAACTAAAAAGTACTAATTATTATTCAAAATACTATCTCACGACAAAAAGTTAATTTAGTCTGTTTCATAAAATATATTTTTAATTTAGATATTTAATGCTATTTCGCTTTTTGAGATACGATCCATTTGTCAAGGTACTGTCATTTATAAGATAAATAAAGGTACTATTTATTTATTTAATTTACTATTTATTTATTTTCATATACTATTTATTTAATTCTGTAACTAAACACAATCCTAAATAAGTACTATTAAATAAATGATGGAAATTAATCATCTTTACATAAAGAGTATATATTTATAATGACAAGCTGCAAAATTAACAACGTTGCTCGGCAACGGTGTCAAGGAGTATGCATCAGGTACCTACCAACTGAAGTGTCTTGTACTTATTAATAAATAAATAATATCTCTGGACTATATGACACAACGCCATCTAGTTCCGAGCTAAGCAACGAGGCTTGTATTATGGATACTAGTTGGTTGATATACTACATAGTATAGGTATACGTTTTTTTTGTAAATACAATTTTTGTATATTACAAATAGATATATCCATGAATCGGATACAAATGTTTATGCTCATCCCAGGAACATTTGTTCCTACCGAGATTCGAACCCGGGATGCATAGCACAGAAGGCAGTGTTCACTACCGCTGGACTAAGTAGGTCGTAAAATAGGTATAGATAATAAAAAATAGTAGGTATATTTCAATAGGATATCAAAGAAACATACGTCACGTTTAATTTTAACGTTATAGCAAACTTCACCTAAAATACCAATTAATAATTAAAATAGGTACCTATCCAACAATTTATCATAGAAATCAATTGAAGAATATTACATAAATTATATATGGGCTACTCGAAACGGACTAGCTAAGTAATATTGAAAAGTTGAAATGGCGCCGTCTTTTTTTGCAGGATCCAACAATTTTAATCCATGTTTCCTCCAAATCTTGATATGTTAAGATTTTAGCGTCCTTTTAAAAACAGTTACAACTTAAATCTATTTTAATAATGTCAACTTGATGATAAATAATTCATTATAATCAGCAGCTTATAGGCATGTGCTCGTTTTTCGTTAAAGATATCCTCTGCGCCCACTTTGATGATCTTATATTTACATTGGGTACGGAACCCTCGGTGGGCGAGTCCGACTCGCACTTGTCCGGTTTTTTTAGTTTAAGGTTTCTAACCCTTATAGTTTTGGCCCTGCGTTGATATGTCAGTCAGTCAGCTTCTCCTTTATATATATATATAAAGGAGAAGCTGACTGACTAACTGCCTATGTGTCCAGGTAATAAACTATATGTATGCTAAATTTCATTCAAATCTGTTAAGTGGTTTTTGCGTGAAAGAGTAACTTTATAATATTAGTAGGAGTAGGATAGATTATATTTTTGGCTTGGAATAAATATAATTACGTAGGAATATTAAACATCAGAACTATAAAGTCTACCATAGGTATAGAAGTTTATAGACGGTGTCAAGTAAAAGTAATTTCAAGTTCTCTATTATATTAATAAACTTTTAAACTTTCGCGTTGCATTATAATACATTATATTACACGGGAATTAACGCGAATTTACCTTTTTAAATGCTTGACGTTTCGACCAGGTTGCAACGATCAGTGCAACCTGGTCGAAACGTCAAGCATTTAAAAAGGTAAATTCACGTTAATTCCCGTGTAATATAATGTATTATATTAATAAAGTTCATATATTATTTTCAATATTTGGTTAATGTTTTGCTGTCTGTGTTTTTAAAGATATGATGACAGAATAGAAGCAAAGGCAACACATGAAGAAACTTTACTGTCCTCAGACTGGGCTCAGAACTAGAAGCACAGTCTAGATTTTTATACTGTGCTGGAAGGCTATGGTGCACCGCGCTAGCCTAGCGCGAGTTGCCGATTTTAAGGGTGTTTTTGTCGAAGTGAGACGAGTTCCCATGCCGTCGGGTAAATATATCGCATCGCTCACTCGAAATCAAATATAAAGAGAATTAAGTATTGTTGGGTTTTCTACAGGGGAATTCTCAGTAGCAGCTGAAAGTTTAGTATCAGGCTCACTAACAATTGAATGGGACCAAAAATATATACTGGCGAAATATAAATCGGTTCTCTTTTACTTATTACCTCGGGGATACGTGGGATTAAGATGTGTTATGTTTTCTTTCACTCGTAAGAGTTAATGTGTACACTGTACACATTAAAAAATTCAACCTCAGGCGGGACTCGAACCCGCGGCTTCTAGATCAGAGCGTCTGGAGTAAGATCCAGAAGCCGCGGGTTCGAATCCCGCCTGAGGTGGAATTTTTCTTTCTTAATAAAAAATAAACTGTCAAGTTCACTGTGCATCAGAAAAAACAATACCTTTAACCTTTAATTTAAAAAAGTATCAAAAGTGCAATTAAAGTGGACATTCAAATAACAAAAAATATTATGTTGAACCTCTGACTGAAAACGATATATTTTCCGGTGATATTGTGTTGTATAAAGAGAAAAACAATTTTTAAGCAAGGCTTTAGTCGTGGGTTATAACGTAACCATAATAAATGAGGCCATTATATATTCAATTTTAAATTTTATTATATGTAGAGGGTAGTACATTACTGTGATAGCCTAGTAGTGTGACCAGTGGAATGTAAAGTGAAATGTCTAGCGTTCTATTTCACATTTTGCCGGTATATTTCAGGTTCCATGCAATAGGCAGTGAGCCTTTTGCCATCAACCGGGCACAAATCCAAACTCCGCAATGCTACTGAGAATTTCATACCAAAACCCAATAACACTTTGTTCGACCCAAAGGAATCGAATTACAACCACTAGACCAACGAGGCAGTGATATAATTATATGAAATTATATAAAATAAATGTAATTCGAGTGAGATTAATTTGTATAGGCCGTCCTTTGTTAGGTTGATAATCGACACTCATTTCACCAATCGCGAGTTTCTCAGCTAATTTTAAAAAGATTAACAACTCATACATACATAGAAAGCCTAACCCTTTATCGGGTATGAAAATGGCACAATTAAAATCACATTAAGACAGTATAATCTAGAGTTTTGCACAACATAAATCTTAATCAAAATTTAAAAGTCAAATGCATGTGGCACACCTAAAAAGTGTGATTTATTCTTAACTATGCTTTGAATTTCAATGTATAAGAATAGAACTGACCCATAACTGTGAGTATAATAATTTTGGTGTGCCTGCATCTTCTATACATAGTATTATAATAAAATTCTAACAGAACGATGTCTGTATATTACACCAAGAGAGATAAGCCAATCAACAATTTTATAATTTTTGTATGTCTGTATGTTTGTACCCGCATCACGGGAAAATGACTTCATGGAATTAATTTTCACCGATTGATTGAATTGCTAGTGGTGTAATTCAAAATATAGGCTCCGCATTTTACCACAGGAAAATATCTTATTACCATTCATCTTAACTTGATATAGTAAATCTATATACCTACATATATATATATATACATATATAATCGTTTGTCCTGACTGATTCATCAACGTAGAGCCTAAAACAGGGGTTACAACCTTGAAATATTGACAGATGATGTATTAGTAGTATATGTGACAAAAACATTCGCTGAGAAATAAATTTTCGAAATTCGACCCCTAAAGGGGTGAAATGGGAGTTGAATGGTTGTATAGAAATCCGTCATTTTTAAAGTTAGAATTATGAAGTTGAACCTTTTCTTCTTTTTATTAATACTAATTTCTTACAAAAACTTATACAAGTTTTTGGTAAGAAACAATTAATCACTTATTTCTGGGTTTTTAAAAATCTACACTCTTAGAGGGTTAAATAGGGGTTGAAAGTTTATATGGGGAGTCCGTCATTTTTAAATACGAAAACTGAAATTTAATATACAAGCTCCTCTGCAAAAATAAATGCGTGTTTCGTCGTTTTTGGGAATTCAACCCCAAAACGGAAGAAATGAGAACGAGAAATTAGTATTAATATGCGCGGGCGAAGTTGCGAGCAAGCTAGTATTACATTATAATAACACATACATAGGTTTCTAACCATCCTCATACCATTCGGGCTAAGCCGCGGGCGGTAACTAGTAAGTAATAACTTCATGTGTATTTATTTTTCTGATGAGTAGTATTCATATAGTATAAATGAATAAAAACAGTATATGCACGTAGGGGATGCAATTGGAACCCTGGAATATTATCACATCCAATAATACATCTGACTACGGCGCTTAGGCGTAGGTACGGCGAATAGCGGTACAAATCCAGTCAAGTTATATTAGTACCCCGTTGTTTCTCTACCTGGAACAGTTTTTATTTAATCAAAGGAAAATGTCCTTTGAATGTTAATTAATTTAAGAAAAAATGGAACGCAATGAAAAACGTTCAAAGTTTTAAACAGAAATGTTACGCCCCTCTAAGATTTCCCCCTGATTCTGACTTGGAACAACTAGCCGTAAGCCATACAAATTGCTTCGGAGTGCTTTTACAGAGCTAACCGGTTAGCCGTTGCCCAGTACAAAAATATTAAGGATATTTTTTTATTATACGCAGGTACTAGCAGAATTCAGATTCCGGGCAGATGTATGATATCACTCGAGCTTAACTTGATATGTTTAGTTTTCTTGGATTGCGTCACAAAAGCAAGACAAAGCTAAATTACTCCTTAGTCTTCTGTGAACACACCTTAGGGATGTTGTATGACTATGAACACGTGTGTCCCATATATGGACTATAATAGGATGCCAAGTACCATTGTTTATATTTAGAACAAGATACCCAGTAAGGTGATCCTTTTATAAATATTATTATATACCTATACCTAACATGCAACCACTATATATGAGGATTTTTTTATACCCATAAAGAAGGTAGTTAATATTCGCATCTCTTGAGTTTACATTGACACCTACCGCCGCATTGCACTGCGACCTTGGATCAGAAACAAACGCATACAAATCTTATCCAGTAGGTACTCAGCACAGAACCACTTTCGCCCGGCTTTAATAACACTTTTACACTGTTAGTAAAAAAATATTGATTAATAAATAAGTCACATTAATGGCTCCTGCAAAAAGACTACGCTAACACGAAAAACAAAAATTATATACACTACCCGCCTTACTCTTAGTACACTATAACTCATAACATCTGCAAACCTTTGTACCTGTACACGCAAACATACACTCACTAGCTTCCATTAATTTTCAGTCCTCTAGCGTAAAAAAATGCGGATTTTCATACAAACTTCCATCCCCCAGTTTAAGGGGATGGGGGATAAAAATCCAAGTCAGAATTTCTTGTTGTTTGTGTACTAAAACTAATAAGTTTCTTACATTATTTACATTTCTTTTACTGACATTAGGAAGTACCTTAACAGTTTTGATGATTATCAGTGAGTCAGTAACAAAATCAGGGTTTTTTAGATATCAATAAAAATCTAAAGTATAAGAGCTATGCAATTAAAACTTTATTTGTTTAATAAATTCGCTATTGAGAACATATCCTGAGAATTTTGTTTATCTGATATAATCCAAACCCACGTTATGAGGGTTAAAAAAAACGACGAAGCGCATCGAGAAAAGGTAGGGAGTGCCCTTACGCTTCGCTAGGCTCGTCTTGGCGCTACCACTACCGTGCCCATGGATAAAGATTATTATTATGCGATGATGTACTTAGGGCTAGTGCTTGACGACCAATGGTACTTCAGACCCCACTTCCGACGGTTGGGTCAAGATGATGCGAGGTACGTTGGTACTATCGTGGCGGCTGCGGACTTTGGGGGCACTACGCTTTGTACTTGGAGCCTCTACAAAAATATCGTGTAGTATATGGTCTTACGGAGAGTAATCGAAAAGTGTCTTGCTCACCTTTTTCATCGAGGGGACAAGCTTCTTTGACAGTTTTGTACTCTGGGATCTTTAATACTAATTCGAGATCCCAGAGTGCGAGACTTCATGAGCATGAGGTACTAACATTAGTACATCTGCTCGTGTAGATAAAGATGTATAATCCTACTAATTTTATAAACGCGATTTTTTGTAAGAATGGATGTGTAGATGGATGTTTGTTACTCTTTCACGTAAAACCGCTGAACAGATTTAAATGAAATTTAGCATACATATAGTTTATTACCTGGATTAACACATAGGTTACTTTTTATCTATATACCTCGCGGACAAAGCCCCGGGAGGCAGCTAGTTATATAATATAGTGTATGTTTTTTGTTTACAAATACCAGGCCACTCAAGTTTTGCGACAAATAAAATGTATTTATAAGACACTATCCACTTGTAATTATTTTGAAAACTTCGAATATTTAAAAGTAAAAATGATAAAAATGATAGTTTCTCGCTGGGTACCGCACAACCTTACCGAAGCTCAGAAGCAGGCCCGTGTGGATTGGTGCCGTGATATGATACAAAATTTGATGCAGGCTCGTCACGGCGCGTTTACGACATTGTGGATTTATCAATACGATCCAGAAGCAAAACGTCAGTCGACAGTTTGGCTGTTTCAAAATGAGCCAACGCCTACGAAAGTGAAGCGATCGAGGAGCGCAGGAAAAATTGTGATCGCTAGTTTCTTCACTTTGATGGGGTACTTAATTTCAATTCCACTTCGAGACCAAAGCAGCATCAACGCCGAATGGTATATGAGCAACGAGCGACCGAACACCGGGCTCCGCAGGGTCTTTTTCACCACGAAAACGCGCCCGCGCACTCTACGATCAAAACGAGGGACTTCCTGGACTCCACACCGGTCTTGGGACACCTCACAGTCCTGATTTAGCTTCGTATGACTTCTTTTTACTCCCTAAAATTAAAAATCAGCTCAAAGGAATACAGTTTTCATCGCCGGAAGACGCGCTAGCAGCGTTTGAGAAGGCCATGGAAGAGGTGACTGCGGAGGACTGGAAAAAACGTTTTGAAAATTGGTTCAGACGCATGAAACTTTGTATAGAGGCTGGTGGAGAGTTCTTTGAAAAATGTTTTTTTCATAGACATAGTTTTTTAGTTTCTCAAAACTTTCTGAGTGTCCCACGTATATCATTAAAACAAAACAATCGTAAAACTTTTCTTGTTTTTTATATGAAGATGAAGTAAATGTTTTTTCACCGTTAGGTGCGTAAGTTAAGCCAACTACTAGAACCCTAATTGCAGGATGGGTTAAATTTGTTTTTAAAGCAGTAGACATAAGTGCACCACCAGGGAGTATTAGAGCTGCAGTAGCATTCAAAGGCTGGTGGAAAAATGTACATTGTAATTGAAGAAAGACTAAAAACAGGCAATTGGAAAAGTGATAAAACTTTAAGAAGATTTTATTTCATTGCAGGGGAATCATTCAGAAAGATAAAAATGAGGATTTACTTGGATCAAATTTCTCAAGTGTCTAGAGTTTATATTTTAATTGATAATTACAAATATAGAATTGATCTTAATTAGCATCTACTGTAGATGCACCTTTTTTTATAATATTGATTGTTAATGATCATGAGACTGAGTGCCAAATTATTATAATATCTTAATTAATAACATTTTGTTTATTGTAGTAGTAGATAACCATACTACATAATAATATAGTAACTATATAAATAAGTCGTTTTTAATTCTTACTTATATTTTGTTATATAATGTTAGAAAAAATAATCATTGATTATTAATATGAATAAATGTTTAAACTATGAGAAACAATTCTTGGTATTTTACACATTTATATCCAATTCACATAGCGTTTGCAGTTACCATCACCAGCAGATATCAAACAAGTCTTCACATAAACGCTGTGTCTTTCGACTAGGCATATAATAGGACTGTTTTACATTAAAATAAAACAGTTATTATGTGCCGAAAGAAAGACACAGCGTTAGAGCAAGGGCCTTGCTGGTGAGTGAAGACACTATGAAGTGAATCAAAGGACGCGCGGGAAGGACGCACGACCCCTGCCGGAAATTCATGGTAACTTCAATAAAACAGAGACAAACAGGTATGTTTTTAACTAAATATGCTCCTTGATGGCAAGATCATAGACAGCTTCTTCACATAAACGCTGTGTCTTTCTTTCGGCACATAATAACTGTTTTATTTTAATGTAAAACAGTCCTATTCTCTTGAAATTATTATACCTATGACGGACCCAGCATATATATATAGGTCGTTTGTTTCTATCGAATAAAGGATAAGTTCACCCTTAGGGTAGGAAAATAGGGGATGTTTGATTGTTTACTCACTGATTGTAATCTATGACCACGTGTAACGTTTTACGGAGTAGTTTGATTTTGATAATTCTTTATTTATAGATACTATATACTTTGAAGTTAGTTCCAGAATATGCGGTAGTCTAGGGGATGATTCGCCCCTTGGATCGGTCTGTCTTCTCGTAAAAGGTTTTAAAATAGTTGTCTGGTAGACATATAAAAAAAACCGACCAAGTGCGAGTCGGAATCGCGCACAAAGGGTTCCATACCATTGACTACCAACAATTAGTAAACAATAGTAGGTACGCAATTGAATGAAAGGTAAATTGCGATTTACGATTTAGGACGTATTAAAAAAAACTACATACTAGATATCGTTCAAACCAATTTTCGGTGGAAGTTTGCATGGTAATATACATCATATTTTTTTTATCATTCTCTTATTTTATTATTTATATTTATTAGTTACAGGGGGGGGGGGGGACTTTACACATTTTACCACTTTGGAAGTAAACTATTCAGTTTAGAAAAAAAAAATTAGAAACCTCAATATCATTTTCGAAGACCAATCCATAGATTGCACGTATGGGATTGATGAAAAAGTAAGTAAGTAAGTATGTGGTTCACAGAATACATCTATAGTTTCGGAAAATACTGGCTGTGGCATACGGATGGACAGACAGACAGCGTTGAAATTATGCGTAATCCAGCCGAGGATGGCTAGGATTCGCCTAGATAAAAAAAACTTAGAAGGCATTATCCATATTTGAATCATCCACCGGTAGATTTGGGTCGAAGAGTTAACAGCCGTCTGATCTGTCACTTATGTCAAACCACGAAACAATAACACAGATAAAAAATAAAATTAGTGGCGTGAAACAGACTAATTAGGCCGAAGGCATGCAATGAGCAAAAAGGCTCGTTACACCTGATACCTTTGGCACTAAGCAAGGTGGCTGGTAGGCGTGCGTTCTTAGTACATAGTGTACATACTAACACTATGCAATAATCCACATTTGCTTCGTCAGAAAACACGTGACGTCTGGCGGCCCTGGGATCTTACTCTATGCTTTACAGGTCTCTTTATGTCTTTTATTGATTAAAAAAAATAAAAGATAATCTAAGAAAAATATGGCCGTGGCTGCGTTAAAAAACCATTAAACTTTCAGTTTCGTAGTATCGTATCAATGTGGATTAGATTCTAACATAATATGTTCATTCCACTTGGAATATATCTAATAATAAATATTTTATTTCCAATCCTGAAAATAATGGAATATTAAAGAATAATTCATAAAAACCGGCCAAGTGTAAATTGGACTCGCGCACGGGTTCCGTACAAAATTAGGCAAAAAACGGCGATTTTTTTATGGCCCCCCCGTAAATATTTATATTATTATATATTAAATAATATTTATATTTTTTAATATTCATGTATTTTAATAAAGTGTATGATTTTTATACTGAAATTAAAGTGGCTAAAGTAGTTCTCTTTTCTGCATTCGCATCTGTCCATAACGTCGTCCATTGGTGAAAACCGTATGAAAATCCAGCAACATAGTTTTTGAGATTATCGCGTTTGTACAGAGAGAAGCTGCATAATACTTGTTTTATAGTATGTAAGTAGTGATAGTGATATATTATCATAACAGTAAAATATCTTGTGTATCTTAGGCACTTGATTAAAGGCTGTAGTTTAGTTTATTATTAAGAACAACAAGGTGCAGTTTAGACATCAGATATTTTGATAAAAAATCACTATTCAATTAATTGCACCTAATCACATAATCTGAAGATAGTCTAATTCATGGAAACAAATACATAGTAAATGTATAGTAAATTCTTATGACAAAATGGAGATCTGAATAAAAAATATCTGACTAAGTATTTTTTCTTTTTTATGATTTCTACCTACAGTATCTTTGGGTGGAAGTATTTGTGTTGCATCATGGGAGCTACAAAGTAGTTTTGTTTAGATTGGTCTTTGCTGAAGTTGCTTGTCATAATTATCAAAAGTTCTCATAAAAATATATGTGGTCAGTCACATCCCTCTCAAAATGAATTGTTTGACTACAGTACAACTACTTGTAGACAACTTCAAAATAGTCACAATCTCCATACTGATTTGATAACATATAAATAAACCAAATTATTATTATCTTATATAGAAATCTTATGTCACAGTGTTCGTCACTGAACTCCTCCGAAACGGCTTGATGGATTATTATGAACTTTTGTATGTATTTTTGGTAGGTCGAGAATCAGTCGTAGGCTATTTTTTATACCCCTTGGTGATAAGGATGTCCCTCATCAGACATTTTATTTTAATTTTTTGAATTTAAGAAAAAAATTTTTTTTATGATTTTGTATAAAAAAAATACTTATCTTTAAATTTTCTCTCTTCTACCACCAACTCCTATAATGTGGTAAAACAATGTTTGCTGGGTCAGCTAGTAATTATATAATTATTATGATCATACGCCCAGCAAAATACAGAAATACTTAAGCAGAGCAGTACATTGCAAATTGTATAGTACAAAAATTTATAATCATTAGATGAGCAATATTAAATATTATATGACAATTTTAATATTATAATTTTAATTCTCGATATCCTGTTGTAAACCATATTGCACCATAGAATAAAAACTTTCAGATGTAATATTATTAACCGCCAGAATAAACAAATGTCTTTCTAATTAAATGTAATGATTACAAATTATCTTTTAAATCTACTTAACTTTTTAGAATACTGTTTGGTAAGCAGTTGTTGACATACTATTCTTGTCATAAACAGTAACACCAATAATGATAACTAAAGCATAATCTGCACAGGTAGAACAACGATAAGGTCAAAGGATGGGGGAAGGCACAAGAAAGGGGCGCAATGTACTCCCACTGATCAACCCACGCCGTCCAGCTTCAACCTACGCCTATTTAACATCCACGGAAGTAATATAAAATATCAAAACTTTCGTCAATTTCATCTTAATATTTACACAAAGAAGAAGCTGCAGTGCTGCAATGCCATCAACAATCGTTTTCACCATCTGTTCTAATTTTTATAAAAATCTTACTTACTGCAATGTTATTCAAGTGGCGGTCGTTAGAAGAGTGAGAAACTGCAGCAAAGCCGTCGGCTCGTAGAAACGGCTGATTTAATAACACTATTAATATTTTTTTACAATATCAGAGGATAATTTTCAAACTTATCTTTATCTTTCTTTCTTGTGGCAAATTTTCAAACTTATTTTGTAAACAACTATCCGATACGACGATAGACGTCTGCACGCGTCAGATGCGAGAGTACACAATGCAAAAGTGAAGACAACCTGCTTCAGGTTGTCAAATGTCAAATCATGTTGTACATATGTCAATAGTGTCAGTTTGAAGTTGTAATGTCAAATAAAGAATCAAGAAGCTTTCAGCATGGAGAACATTGGCAGAATAGTCAACATCAACTAAATAGAGTGTATGGCAAAGTTTTGTATTTATATAAAATTTGGGTAGGTACTGTAACCCAATAGAAAAGCATCAGTACAAATATCTTTTTTATAGTATAATAAAAGTTGAAGTTAAATGTATTTTTTTTTACTGGTACCGTACGGTTATAAATAAAATAGTCATTGACTAACTGATACCACACTGTTAATTAGGAGGCAGTTCAACAGCGGCCGCAAAGAGTATACTAAAATGATGATGATGATAGATTATTTCTTTTCTTTACTGGTATATCTCTGCGTAATTTTGTGTGTTTTCATTGTAATCAAATACCCTATCGACACAAGAGAGATAAAAAAATAATCACTTAGAGATTTCTTACTAATACAAATTATAATGTAAATATGTGCTTTATAAGAAAAAAAATCTTGCGTGGTGTCACTATATTATCTTCTGTATTTGTTTTATATTTTCTTGGGAATTTTTAATAACCTATATATTAGACGTAGTAAATTATTGGTTATTGAACTAAGGCTTAATCTTTGCTCTAATGGTGTAGAACTAAAGTCAGTAGTAAAGTAATAAATATATAGACGCAATGCTTAAATAGAATTTAGAAATGTCTTCAAATATATGGATGAAAATAACTGGTCCCAAATGAATAAAACAAACAAAGTTCCACGTTAACAAGTAATTTTTGGCGTTTAGACCGGTGCCAAAGAACACGAGCCGATGAATTCAACTACTGGCCCTGTTTGAACGGTTGGGTGAAATTTATGAATTTCACCCAACCGTTCAGCGTGGCACCTTGGCAACATAACCGTGGCATATTTGGCAAAACAACAATGTTTTTGCCAATTATCAGCAGCGGGGAGCAGTCAAACTCGTACGGTATTTTAGAAAGTGGCTTAAGTATTATATGCAAAAGTGTGTCTGTCTGTCTGTTACCTCTTCACGTAATAACTGCTGAACCAATTTAGATGAAATTTGGTAGGTATAGAGATAGTTTGAGTGTCGGGAAAGGACATAGGACATATTTTCATCCCGGAAATCATCCCTTAAAAGGGAGTAATAGGGGGTGAAAGTTATTTGCGGATAAAACTACTCATTTTATGCAGATGAAGTCGCGGGCAAGCTATTTTGTAAGAAAATGTAAATATTTTTTATTTCCATTAAATTAAATTAAAAAAACTCAGAAAAAATTGAATAACTAGAACAAAATAATTACGGCGCGATGACAAGAGCCACGGTCATTGGTCTGGTCTGTACCCAGCGTTACTTATACGAGATTACTGTAATAATATTATTAGAAGAGATAGAATAATACTGTTAGAAGAGAAATTTTAGAAGAGTGGTTGCTATAAAAAGTATGTGGCCCAGTAAATATAGCAGGTACAGCATGGTATTCATAGTTGTCACCTCTAAAAGTTCATTTAAATTAAAAGTTTTTTTATTCATAATAAAATACAAATTAGCATAAGTGTGGGATAATATATTTCATATTCCTCCATCCGGGAAATTTCCATAGAAAGGGGTACCTAGGGGGGTACAAAAAGTTTTTGGTTGACGTATTAATATAAAGATTGATATAATTTATTTGCATTTCGCCATGTGTAGGTGCATTCGCCATAATACATATATGGTAACCCAAATTAGGTAAATTATGAACTCTATAGAGCACAACAAATAATTTACGTTTTTGGCTGTAATATTAGTAGATTCCATGTTTTATAAAATTATAATAAAATCGAATGATTGAGGTACCAATACATTGTAATGTTAGATTGTTGAATATAGAGCCATCTATAAAAAAACAGGTATACTAAAAAGCTGGTGCCTGTTGAATTAATTCAACTATCAAGCATGTATGTATAACATAAGTCTCGTTGTTTAAATTAATAAGATCTAGATGACGCTGTGTACTGTTCGAATGTATTCTGAGATATAAAATTACCGATGCCTCACAAAGGATCACCTGGTTCATGAAGATATAAAAACTATAGGTAGTAGAAAAATACTTTCAGGTAGGTACGTAACAAGTTTTATATTACAAATTAAATCCCACCCTACTATAGTTCTTAATCCCGACTTTATTAGTCATATAAGGTAGGTTGCATTCCATAATTTGATTATAGATGGTAACAAACAATGTTATGCTAGACTCAATTATGGACCCTGTAGGGCACAACAAATATTATACTAAACATCTATCATACACATACATATATACATCTATCTTAATTTATATTTATTATATTTTATCTTTATCACTAAAATTCTCATAAATTAAAAATATTTTCAATTTTCAATTTTTATGATAATATTTGAGAGATCAACTTTACAAACAGGTTTTAATATAAAAACAGTGCATACAATTGAATAGAATGACTTTTTCATGAAATAGACAATCAATACAGTTATATGCACTTTGAGGGCTGTTTTATTGATTTAAATGATTATAATTCTGTAACTAAATACCTATTACAGGCGCGAATCATATTTTGTTTAATGTTCAGTCTGACAATGACTGGCAAATTGCAAATAACGTACGAAAATTTGAATTTTGCGGGCTAGCGTGGAGCTTCCACCTTAATTACTTATTATATTTATTTATACAACTATTTTTACGTTAAATTATATTTGGTAATTTTAAGATTTTTTTAATTTTTTTTTATTGATTATCGCCAAACTCAAGTGGTAGTGGGCAGAGCACATCGCTCGAAGAACGGATGGCTGATGGGGCTTGAAGGTTCTCGAGGAAGACGCAGCGTGGGTAGGCCCCCGGCAAGGAGGACCAACGACCTGGTTAAGGTCGCTGGAATCCGCTGGAAGCGGCCGATTCCGGTGATTATTGTCCCCACTTCTATAAATTTTCTACCAAAGAAATTAGTTTTTATACTCTGGTATTATTTATACTATCATTAGTCTGACTATTCGCCACCAGTTTCAAAATAGCGCTAGTGGTATAAATTAGTTCTTTTAGTTACCACTAGGTGTCATTATGGCGCTAGTAGCACTTGTTTATTAGTACGTCTTCTCGGCACTAGATAACAAAATAGAGCTAGTTGTCAAGTATTATTAGAGTTCAAAGTTCAAATTTAAAAATATTTTCTTAAACGGTTCTGGGTTTGAACTGAAAATGTTTTATTTATAATAAAGGTCTAAATTTAAATGTAGTGGTTTACCAGGCAGTTTTTCCTCCTCTTCCTGTATCGCGCTATGGTTTCGTTAGGTACACGAGTTTAGTGACATATCGTTTGATTCAATTCACATTTGTCTCAATGATCAACCAAAAGTCGTATTTTAAGCCATCTCTGGCTGATCACACAGTATATATATATGTATATATTGCAAATGAGTGTATTTAATGATACATTACTGTGATAATATCACAGTAATGTATCATTAAATATACTCATTTGCAAAAAACGGGTATATTACAGGCTTTTCTGTCGATATTAGTAATATTGTAAGTATGCCATTAACTTAGATGACTAGAAATTACTAGAACTTATTACAATGAGAATAAATCCAAGTCAATGTAAACACTCGGTGGCACAGTGGCTGAGCGATCGGCTTGTGCGTCACGGGTAGCGGGTTCGATCCCCGCACGAAGTAAATATTTGTACGTTCTACAGGTAGTTGTTCCGGGTCTGGGCGTTTGTGTATGTAATTTGTGTTTGTAAACGCACCCACGATACAGGAGAAAATCCTAGTGTGGGACAACATTTAAAAAAAAAAACAGATAGCTGTGTTAAAGTGTCCGTTTTTTATGGGTATGATAAAATTAAGACTAGGAGTATTTTTATGGTATTTTAGTAAAAAACGGCATTAAAATCCAAACCTCTCCTTGTAGTAATTACGGCATGTCATCGATCTTGGAATGCTTTCCAATAGGATTTTGATGAGGTTCTGTGGAATGTGTTCCCATTCAGCCGACATCACACGTTTAAGCTCCCTGATGTTAAGGTCGGGGCTCCGCGCTGGCTAATCTAAACAAAGAATACCGACCTCTTGCATAGAAGTGCCTACGTTGTCAGAATGGGCCCATGTAAATAACATCTTCACCAATTACAGTCCGTGCTTGTTGACAAAGGATTTCTCTTATGTACAGTCGGCCGCAAAAGTCACTTAACAGAATCAAAAGTGCAAAACAACTAAACACCCAACGATCCAAAGTCTTTGACGTGACAAGGGACCAAAATTAACTTAACACGTTCGCTGTCAGGCGTCGTTAGGTGGGAAATTAAAACCTAAAAAGTAGCCAATTACAAAACTATATAAAGGACATTGACCACTTTTGGGCCCAGCACGTTACAGAAAAAAAAACGTTGGAAAAATCCTTCACAAAGAAACTTGTAATTTTACAATAGCTAAATATATAAAAATGTTTTTAGAATCTTAATGTTTTCGTCGAAATTGCCATGATGCCTTTGTGAAATGGATGAAAAGGCAATAAGTCAGTCTATAAAACATTACATTGTAGAAATGTCAAACTAAACAAAATATTTCACAATTTGCTCTGTCTTGCGATATTCCTATTTTTGATGATTTTCCCAACGACTTTGTTGCTTCTTCTTCGACAGAATCTGACGAATCTTACTACCACGAACTCCATCCGCGCTAAGGCGGACTTTGTATCTGCTGCTTCGATTGACTGCGGCGTGCTATTTTGGGCTTCGATATTACAATATTGTTGCAATGGTATAGTAGCGAGGCGGACAATAGGTTGTTGCGCATATTATTAAGTGCAGACAAATACGAATGACAAATGTAAAATAATTAATAATAATAAATGATTATATATTTAGAAAAATGTTGTTTTTTTAGTAGTAACTGCAGATAGTTAGAAAATACGTATGAAAGTTTATCGTTAAATGAAGCGCGCGACTGCCACGCGGTGGATCCCGTGTTTGATTCCCCAGGTCGAGTAGTGATATTGGGTCTGTATATATGTATATATGATGAAATGAATATAAATCCTCAGCAGCAGCTCGGAGTTTGGATTTGTGGCTGGTTAGTAGCCCTAATTACACGGAACTTGATGAAAATAACTTTTCTAATATTTTTAAAAGATGTAGCCTAAATACTTTAAAGTAGGTGAGAACACTAAAGGATTTTTCCGCACTTAAAAGGTCAACACTAAAAACTTAATCTTATCTAATAATATATACAAATAAGTGGTGTATTATCTGCTGTAACTCACGCACAGACGTTATATTTATTTATTTTATATTATATTTACGTAATTGTTGAAATAACACAGTCTAACATAAGTTAAGGTTTAGCCTTACCATAACTTCGATCCCATATATCTTGGTTATGCAACTGTCTATATATTTATCTAACTAATGTCACTAAATTGGAACTTGTAACGGTTCACCAAATTTTGGGCCGTTATACATATATTATATTATATATGGGCCGACGTTATATGAAAGATGGTCGATGTCCTTTCGATTATGGAACTCTAGGAATTCGTAGATTTGTAATGAATTCATATCATAAAGTCTTATTTTTTCAAATTGGCGGTAATTTCTAAAATGTCTTTAGAGGAAATTTTCGCTAATGACTGGTAAACAGTGTTTTCATCACAAGAACTTTGTGATGATTTATCGCATTAAACATATATAACTAATTTTCTAATACCGGGATTATCCAAAGTTAAATTTTAAATTAAATTGACTGAATTGCTTTTTAATAATTTCATTGATTATCACCAATCAACAAGAAAATATCAATACTTATACGACTTGAAGCGGGAATTAACATATTATCGTTTCGGTTTACGTACATTTTTATTGACTTATTTAAAAAAAAAATTAATCCCGAAAATCCCGGGATTCATTAAATTTGATCCCGAAAATTTCGGGACTAAGATATGACCGGGATCCGGGATCCCGCGATCGAATCCCCTAGCCGTGACGTATATCGGATACATAAACGTAAATTACTTTCGACTACCATAAAAAGTCAAGTTTGTCTGTCAATTCGATTTATCCATTCGTTCGCGGAATGTTTGGCGTTTTCATTCTTGTCTTATTATTATAACGTCCAATATTTCTATAATAATAAATATACCTGGACATTATGACTCAGTGCCATCTCATTCCAAGCTAAGCAACGAGGCTTGTGTTACAGATACTAAATGGTTGATGTCCATGCTCATCACACAAACATTTGCACCTACCGGGATTCAAACCCTAGATCATTATCACAGAACTTAGACTTTAAAGACGCTACACTATTCTATAAATTTCCCCGAAACATTTTTAGTCAAACGTTTCGGGTCCCGATTTGTTAAAAAGTATTTACTCGAAATAACTCAGGCAAAATTCTTGGATTTAGACGAACTAAAAATGTATTAGAAAAAATTAAATTATAACTACACTAAACAATCAGTCTTTCCTCGAATCGGACTCGCTCATTCTGGTCCTATTTAATCTACAGGAATAGTTACGAAAGTAGTATTTATAATATTTTCTAGGTATAGTCTAAAACCTAAAATGGCAGGCGTTGTTATCTTATCGCGAACTGCACAACTCACTGCGCCCGAATAAGCCATAATGTGCCGTGGAAGGCCGGCTACACAATTCAAAGGCCATGTGGAATAAAGGAATAATTCCAGTGATGACAGGCCACGCTAGTGTAGCTAGTGTAGTGGTCTGACCAGTGGACTGTGAAGTCAAATCAAAGGGTCAAGTTCCCACTGACTATTGGAAGTTATGTGCGTATTTATCACGTGATTTAACAGTGAATGGCGTATGAAGTCTGTATTTGGCAAACGTGGTGGACTTTAGCTTAATCCCTTTGAAATAAAAGACCCATGTCCAGCTCTGGATGTAAGAAATGAAAAAAAATATATTTTCAAGCCAAGAGCTTAAATTATAGACTATAGTTAGTTTAACATCATTAACCCCTTCGTACCTGTTATATTAATCGGTTAAAAATCAAATTTTGCACTTTCAATGCAGCATTTGCTTACAGAAATATTACCATAGTTTACATGTTTCTAGGTATTGAAATGAAGTGCTTTTATGAACAATAGAGTCCTATAATAACCAAAAGCGATTATCTCATTTTCAGTCATTTTCTCGCAAATGAAATAACTTTGTGAAATTCGTAATACAATAATAAATTAAGACTCTCATTCCAGCTATACTATTGCGTCAAATGGACGTTTCATGAATGTTCACCGTTTAAGCAGCTTATACAGTTAATTTAACACAAATATGGTATAATTATGTAAATATCTTTGAACAAATACCATTGAGCCCTCAATAAGATATTGTTTACAATTGGCGAATTACTAATTTTTAATTACAAATTTGGGATAAAATTTGAATTGTACTAGGGTAATGAGTAAAATGAGTCTACGAGTTTTAAAAAGTTCCCTCATAGGTAAAGGTAAAGGTAAACGAGCTGGTAAAGGTAGCTGGAATCCGCTGGATGCGGGCGGCACATGACCGGTCATCGTGGCGGCCCTTGGGGGAGACCTATGTCCAGCAGTGGACGTCTAACAGTTGATGTGATGAAGGGCATAAATATTTAGTACCGGTGGCGGTAATGGTACCAGAAGTGGAAGGAAGGAAACAAGGGCGATATAGGTAGAAGAAATGGAATGGGTAACGGAATCTGTATCGAAAGTAGTATCGGCAGCAGTAACAGTACTTATAGTTGCAGTCAAAGCTGCAACGCCTGGGGTAGCCATAGCGACGATAATAATAGTAAAAATAAAATTATTAACATTTTAAATTCCTAAAAAATACAGGTGTTTCACTTAAGGTCTCAAGCCGATGCGGGGTGATAGGGGACTACTATACCTATCGATTGGACTCGATGTATGTTCCGCGATGTTTTGTAGTTTTCGATAGATTTTTTATACATGTTTTGTAAAAAAATCCGATTACTTTAAAAATATATAGCTTTTTTGCGTGAAAATGCTCCACTTGCGGCTAGTTTGTTTCGGAACTATCTACAACGCAGAGGAGGACAACAGCCTGAGACGTATCCAGATCATCGAGGTATTTTTCGGGTAGATAAGTTATTACATCGAGCGTACGAGTAAATAGAAGAAGACAAAGATCGCTGGTCGGGAGTAGTAAATAAAGAACTTGTCGGGCTCTTTGAGCTGCCACAAACGTTCAATGGGCCAAATTATTTAAACTTCCTACAAAATAACATATCTGTCCTTCTGGAAGACGTAAATCTACAATTAAGAACACAAATACATACATATATATACATACCATCTCACCTGTCGTCCTCGAAGGGTTAGGCAGAGGTGTACTAATGTAAACCCACGTTTTGCCGGTATGTTTTAGGTTCCATTTTATAGGGGGCGAGCCTATTGCCATTAACCGGGCACAAATCCAAACTCCGAGCTGCTTCTGACAATTTAATAGAAAAACCCAATAACACTTTGCTCGACCTGGGAATGGAACCGAGGACCTCTTACTCGGCAGTCGCTCTGTACGACCACTCGACAAACGAGGCAGTTTGAAGATTGAAAAACACAAAAGTTTTACTAAATGGATCGAGTACCATGCCATTTTGCAGCAGTAGTTCGTCAAGAATTGGCCACCGATATCCCCTGACCCATAGACTTTTTTATATGGCGTAATTACAAAGATCTGGTTTATTACAAAGAATATACTGACATTCAGGAACTGAGGGTAAAATTAACAGAGTTACAACATTTTTTACGAACACAACAAGAGGCATTCGTAAATTTAAGAAGTAATTTTTTGCGTCGCAGCCTTGTGTGCATATTAGTCCTGGGCCAGCCCGCCATTTTGAACATCTAATTTTAAAAACAGATTTTATTTTTCTAATATCTCTGATAATTAAAATTGTATGTACCTACTTTTATTTTTTTCGAGCCGGTATATTTTTCAGTCAGAATATTGCAGCATAGGTAGTTTTTAGAATTGATAGTTAAAAAGTTGTGGCTTTCATCATGAAATGGTCTCCAGTAAGACTGTAAGATATTAAAATATTAATTCCTACGTTTAACGTTAATTGACATTAATAATGTTTATAATAATAATAATAATTTTTATTCATTAGCTTAGATTAAAATACATTTGTTACATAGGGATATAGAATATCCCGCTCCTCCACAAGTTGTTTACAAACTAGCTAACTAAAGATACAAACAGTTTATATTTATATTTGAGGTAAGTACCTATTATAAGTTGAAAGAGAAGATTCAAATAATAAACTTATAAAAATATAAAAATTTTAAATTATTTAAATTATTACAATATTAAAAAATGCCTATTGTGTGTGGTGTGTTCGCGTGTATGTGTATGCGTGTGTGTGTGGGCGCACGCGTGTGTGTGTTTGTGTGTGATTACCAGTTATTGAACTATTAATCAGGTATGTCGAGGTATCAAATTTTAGTTGTGGATTAGTGAATTACTGGGTTATTGTTTGCACTAAACTTTCCACCTCATCATAAGTTTTAGATTTCAGCCATTTCACCAACTTCCCTTTGCACTCGTGTCGTGATAGAGAATAGATGTTTAGCTCTTTGTTAATTCGATTATGCAACTGAGATGATTGCCTAGCGTATTGTCTCTTAGCAAATGATGATTTAACTGTGATTGTATGAGCAACGGTGGGATTCCTTCTACGGTTTAGTCTTGAGGGGTTGAAAATGATGGATTTATGATTTTTTAAAACTATGTTAAGTACGTAAAGTTTTCTAACTGTTAGGAGGTCTGATAATGAATAAAACTCTTGTGTTGAAAACCTAAAAGACTTGAAAAGCATGACCTTTAATAGTGCTCTCTGAGCCCTCTCTAGCTCTAGAAATTTTATTTTTGTTGCTCCTCCCCATATCGGTAGGCAATAAGCTAGCACCGACTGAGCCAGTGAAACGTATATTTGTTGGAGAAGACTTTTAGAAGCTATATGACGCAGAGTTTTAAACGTCCAAATAAGTTTTCTTACTCTTTTCATCAACAATTCCGCAAAACCGTGCCACGAAAGCCGCTCAATGCTAATGCCTAAATACTTCACAAGTTGAACTCTTTCGATTGAAACGCAAGAGCAATCGCTTGAGAGACTCTGACATTTGTGAAGTTTTATTGTAAAATTACATTAATGTTAGTGAAGAATAAAATCAGAAAATTAGGGAATTTCCACTTCACCACATTTGAAGGACGATTTCTTTTTGTATTAATATGGAAGCATGGGTCCCTGCACAGTTTTAAAAAAGTTTAAATCAATGAAAAGTATTTTTTAGATTTTTATTTTGAAGTTAAAAATTCCAATCTGTATTGCTCATACGTAAATTCCTCACATTAGATCAAAATTTGTTTAACTTCTAATTATGTAGGGAACTCTAGAACACTTTATTAATACTATGCAATTGAAAATTAATTCAGTGTAATTAATTAAATATCCTGAATTATCAAGAAACTAAACATAAACATATTAATTTTATAAAGTTTTAACTTAAATGGAAACTTACCAAAGCGTAGCGCGTAGTTAGATCAAGTTTATGTTAATTAGTAAGTGTAAACTAGATTCAGTTACAAATATAAACAGGTCAAATAAACATTTCAAATCGAAAGTAAAAAAAATAATTTAGTTTGACCAATATTATAAGTTCTTTGAGCTGTCAATAATTTGTGGCACGGTTTTAAAGCGTGACACATAGAAAATAACCACCTATAAACTTTTTAGTAAAATAAATCATAGTTATAATAATAATATAATATATGTATATCTAAATATATATAACTCAAAGGTTACTGACTGACTGACATAGTGATCTATCAACGCAAAGCCCAAACCACTGGACGGATCGGGTTGAAAATTGGCATGAAGGTAGATGTTAGGACGTAGGCATCCGCTAAGAAAGGATTTTGATTAACTCTGCCCACAAGGGGATGAAATAGGGGATGAAAGTTTGTATGAAAACTATACCTAAATAATATTAAAACTTCTTAACGCGAGCGAAGCCGCGGGCAAAAGCTATAATAATATACCCGGACATGACACAGCGCCATCTAGTTCCGAGCTAAGCAACGACAATTTTGATTTAAAAAATTTTGATCGCTAGTTTCTTCACTTTGATGGGGTACCAGAAGTTTTTTCTGCAATGAGCAACAAACAACCGAACACCGGGCTCCGCGGGGTCTTTCTTCACCACGACACCGCGCCCGCGCACTCTGCGATCAAAACGAGGGACTTCCTGGACTCCACACCGGTCAGAGTCTTGGGACACCCTCCTTACAGTCCTGATTTGGCTCCGTGTGACTTCGTTTTATTCCCTAAAATTAAAAATCAGCTCAAAGGTATACAGTTTTCATCGCCGGAAGACGCGGTAGCAGCGTTTGAGAAGGCCGTGGAAGAGGTGTCTGCGGAGGACTGGTTTTTTTTTTAAATTGGTTCAGACGCATGAAACTTTGTATAAAGGATGGTGGAGAGTTCTTTGAAAAGATTTAATAAAAATGTATTTTTCATAGAAGTTAGATTTTTAGTTTCTCAAAACTGTGTCCCACCATAGATAGCATCTACTAGTGGACATTTTCACAGATGATGTATTTCTGTTGCCGCTATAACAACAAACAACTACTAAACATAGGATAAAATAAGATAAGATTTTTAAGCCTCGTGGCTTGGAACTAGATGGCGCTGTGTGGCATAATGTCCGGATATAATACATTTAAGGTGGAAGCTCCACGTTAGCCCGCAAAATTCAAATTTTCGTTTTTTGCAATTCAAAGTGCGTACAATTGGATTGAATGACTTTTTCATGAAATAGACAATCAATACAGTTATATGCACTTTGAGGGCTGTTTTATTAATTTAAATGATTATAATTCTGTAACTAAATACCTATTACAGGCGCGAATCATATTTTGTTTAATGTTCAGTCTGACAATTACCGGCAAATTGCAAAAAACGTACGAAAATTTGAATTTTGCGGGCTAGCGTGGAGCTTCCACCTTAAGGACGACGTTAATAGAACTAACGAACACAAAAAGTAACAAAATATCACAAATCGTGTTTTTTTTGTCGGTATAACTGCAACAGTTGGATGCTTGTACATACAAATACATTTATATTGTAATTAAAAATAAATAAGTCAATTAAAATAAAATTGATATTTAAGGGAACCAACAACAAGCGTGTTTTTTCGCCATATTAATTTTCGTGCGCGAGTTCGACTCGCAATATGACATTTTATATTTTTTACGTTGTAAAAAAGGCTCTGAGGCCGGGCGCGTACAATTTTTTTATGTATACCATACCAACTTTTTACAGACAATGTTCTTTTGTTAGGTAGCTAAAAGTTGGTTCAATTAAATGTTCTTCGCTAGTGCGGTCCTCTAGGATACAACACTTATCTGTCATCTGGAAGACATCAATATAAAAAAAACGGGTTAAAGTTGAAGTTAACAACTAGTTACTTTTTTTTTATACCACACTGGTGGCACAAAGAAGCTTACGGCCTGCCTGATGGTAAGCGGACACCGTAGCCTATAGACGTTTGCAACACCAGAGGTGTCGCTCGCGCGTTGCCGACTCTGTAAAAACCTGATCACTCCTTTTTTGAAGAACACCATGCTGTAGTCATCATCAACCTCTCGACCTCTGTGGTCTAGTGATTCGAGTACCGCACTGCTGATCACGAGGTCGTTCGATTCCCACGGGGCACAAATGTTTATGTGATGAATATAAGTATTTGTGTTCGAAAAAAAAAGTATATAAGTATTATATCCATTGTCTAGTTACCCATAGTACAAGCTCTGCTTAGTTTGGGACTAGATTGTGCTATGTAAAATGTCGCAGAATATTATTATTATTATTATAACCCATTATTGTCCCACTGCTGGGCACGGGTCTCCTCTCATTTGAGAGGGATTAGGCTATAGTCCACGCTAGCCTACTGCGGGTTGGTAGACTTCACGTGCTATCGAGAAAATCTCTCAAGCATGTAGGTTTCCTCACGATGTTTTCCTTCACCGTTTGAGCATGTGATAGATACGCACATAACTTCCGAAAAGTCAGTGGTGCGCGCCCGGGTTTGAACTCGAGGCCTTTGACATGTCAGTCCACTGGTCACGCCACTAGGCCACCACATGCTGTAGTCCTTTGGGAAAACCTCGGCAGATGACATTTAAATGGCAACTTGGCCTTGTCTTCCAGATGACAGCGGAACTGAACGTCATTGGAGATGTCGAAACCTAGTATCCCAATATACTATAAAGAGATGATAGGAGATATTAAGGGCTGTGTTCTCAAATTGAGGTGCTACAGTAAATGGTTATTTTTTGTGATGAACGCGCAAACTTGTGTACTTTATTCAATCATAAATAAAAATAAACTGACTTTTACCTATATACCTAACTATTAAACGCAGCAATCTGAAGTGCAGCACTGTAAAGTGGTTACTGTAAAGTGTAATAATTTGTTTTTATTTTGCTCATATATAGAAATAAGGATCGAACCCGTACCAACCTAGATTATTTGTAACAACCTGGCTTACAGTACCCCCCCGTCCTTTAATTATTTATAAGTACTTACATATTATTATCGTGGTCATACGATTTCGATTACTAAAGTTTGCAACTAAAAGAAATAATTGAAGTAAAACTTCTTTATCGGGGTTGGAAAAAATTTAGTGTAACTTTTTTGCGTTACGCGCCATCTTTATTTGAATAGGTAACCATAAAAACATGATGTTTGTTTGACAATTAAAAACTATACCTTTTCCAATACACCAAGACCATTTGTTTTTCTATTGAGAACTTGCTATTGGTTGAGACATCGACGTTTTGATAAATAGAAGATTATGATTGGTTCCCACTATTATTTGGAACTGACAGAGCTACAAATCGAAGACTATTAATTTAAAAGCTCTTTTTAAATTCAATTTTATTCGAGTAGATACCATAATTACCTATATCAATAATCATAAAATACAGTTGGAAAAGAACTAGTTTAACCAATGCATGTCTATTATAATAAAAGCCGTTTGCATAAACTTTATCTAATTTAGCTTTATTCAACCAATTTCTGTGAAGTTGTAAATAGTAAATCATTTTTCGAAAAATGATGTCATAAAGCAATTTCACTTCTTACGTGTGAACACTAATACACACAATTTTTTTATTATCTGATTGATGACATAGAAGCATTCATGAATTCATGAAAAAGAAGAGCGTATTCTATTCTGAAATAAAAGTGGCAGCCATACTTCACTCCCCTTTTAAATATACGCGAGAGAGAAAACGGAGTAACATATAATGTAAGGTACGAAAACTCAATCATAAAAATAAAGAATCGGAGAAAATCTGCGAGTTTATGCAGTTTGTATTTTTATTTGCATCGCGCTTGATATACATTTATTAGTTACCGCTGACGGTGTGGCTCTACCTGCCTAGATACGCCGCCGCCCGCCACTCGTTACTTATCGGCTGTCAATACAAAGCGATTTAGGCGAATTTAAACCGAGTAATTTTCTCTCCAGTTTGATTTTTTTTACAATTTTCTCGGATTTTATGATACAGGGCCATCTAGTTCCGAGCTAAGCGACGTGGTTTGTGTTACGAATACTAAATGGATACTAAATGGTCCCTACATATAGTAATTTATTTTGTAAATACGTACATATTTGACATTGAAATATCTATGACTAAGTTCAAAATCATCACACAAACATTTGCCCCTACCTGTCCTGTCCTGGGTTCATGATTCTTGCCACAGAAGGCTGCTTTTAATACCGCTGCGGTAATCGGTTCGTCGATTAATCTCTTTGGTGCAATCTAATGAGTATTCGCTGTAGTTTATTTCTTTTGTTCACACGCGAGTAATTAAATGTACTAAGAATTTAAAACTAAATTTAAATATTCGTTTCATTACTTCACTTAGATTTTTATTGTTGAATGTTAGTTTTGTTAACGTTTCTATTCATTAAGGGAATAAATAGATAAGATTTATGGAATTAGTAAGTAGACAATAATGTAACCTAGAGATATATCAATTTATTAATAAAATAAAATTAATGTATTCACAGTTTCTCAAAGAATTTTGTCAAATGAATTGCGAAAACATTATAAGTTTACTTCACAATTAAAGTCTATCAAGCTACAAAGACTGACATAATTAAATAAATTCCAGAGCAAACACAATGAAATAAAAATCTAGGGTAATAAACAGGAATATTTATGCTGAACAAGTAAAATGACGACAAGAGAACTACGTACACTCTCTCTTTCAGTGTTGACAAGCATCTGTAAACATGCTCTATACTTTAAACGTAACAAGTTGCTAAAACTGTCACTGAGTTCATTTATATTTTAGCTATTTTTACTTTTAAAGTCGTATATTCAATTAAAGGAGTATACTTTAAAGGAATAAAAAAAGTTTTAATCTAGAAATACCTAGTTACGAATATAATAACAATAATTACAATGTAGAAGCATTGAACACAGAAATAAGAAAAAAAAATGTAATGATTATTTATGAGTCCAATTAATGAGCGTGCGCGGTGCTTAACGTTTATGGTATGGCAAGTGGGAAATCGTCTCGGTGCTGTGTGTCGGGTCGGCGTAACGCTGGCGGGCCCCAACGAGGCGGGCGGCGGCGATCGATAGGGCGGGCGCGGCGCTGCAGTCGGCATATACCGCCGCCTGACGCCTGCCGCCCTCGCTTTTCGACACTTTGGCGACCGCTAGCGTCGCGACAACTCGCGACGATGCGCGGCGACCGCGCCGCGCGCGATACGCGCCACAATAAAGATCACGATAACTTAAAGTCATCACTTAAAAAGGGCAATAAAACCAAAAAGAACCGGGTGATCTTTGATGAGAGCGCCAATGAATTTTTTGAAGCCGACTATATTATCGTAGTACGCGACGAGTGTGGATACTCTGATGAAGGCGAAGGCGATGAATGCTCGGGATGTGGCGCGTGCGAGCGGTACCAGGAGCCGGAGCCGGGGGCTCTCAGTCCTCCGGAAGGGTACAAGGATATGGGGCTGTTCAACCGCGATGGTACCCTGCGAGAGCAGGCCTGGTGGGAGGCCGGCGACGTGCTGCTGGTGGGCGAGCGCTCGGGGACCGTGTTCACCCCGCAGCACCTGCAGCTCCTGCGCCGGCTCCAGCGGGAGAGGATGCTGCGCTCCACCATCTGTGCGGACTGCGACGCGCACGCAGCTCTCCATCAGCCACTAGGTGAGTCACCCCTGCACTGTCCTTGCCAAGGACACGGACTCGTCGGGTCGGTCTTGCTTCGCTGAAGTCTCAAGGTACCAATCTTAGGTACGAAGCTGAGCGTCGGTAGAAGTCTTTACAACTAGGCAGTAACAGCACTCGTCACGTCCTGCCATCATGACCGATTAATACGTGAAACCCTACGAGTATCGACGTTCCTAACGTTCAATACTTGCAAATTAATTTATTCATCCTTATCTTATATTTACGTGTGTATTTACATAGTTTTGGTCCGGACTGTAGCAAAAAATGATTTTTTATCATTAGTTTTTTATAATAATTAAATATTTTAATATATTTCTTCTCCATCAGCGACTGTATAGTAGACTGCCATGCGAAATATTGTTTCAAAGTCGAGTTGTAATTAGAATGAAATGGCCTTATCATTTTAATTGCAATGCATCCGTAGCGAAATGAATAGTTTTAATGTACTTAACAATGGAGCGCTTAAAATGAATAACAACAATTTATGTGGTGTCAGGTCGTTGTTAGAACGAGTGACGTAAGTAGCGGCATGTTTCAAAACAATCAGGTATCTATTGTTCTCATCTAAAGTGAGAGCACTCATTGGCTCTTTTAAAGGTTCACAGTTCAGTTGAAACGCTGAAAACTATTCATTTATTACAAGATTCTAGAGTGTAGAGTCACTACCGTCTTTAAAACACAACATACCATGGCGTCTGTAGGTACACCCAAAAGGCTAGGCAGAGTCTTTTTGGTGTAACCCTACCGTTCGTTTTATTATCGATTAGAAGGATTATTTATTTATCCCATGGATTGAAAGGCGTTACGATTTCCATTAAACCGCAAATCCAAACCCCAAGGTGGTACTGAGATATTAACTTAAAAAATAATTGCTTGACCCGGGAATCGAATCCAGAATCTCACACTCGCTAGCGACAACTTGAGGCGGTAGAATCAACAATCAAAACATACAACTAACGGTTCATACTAACAACAATTTGTTACAAGAAACTATGATTGACATAGTTACATTGAAAAGAAAGTTATTTCCAATTTTTTATGCACACACACATATGTTGTAAGTAGGTATAAAGACACGCATATACGGCGTATAGTTTTGAAAAACTTATACCCCCATATATAACCCCTGTTACATTCGTACCAAGGACAATATTTAAGTTTCCTGAACTTTCACATTCGATGTCATGAGAATTGCGTCCACACTTTTAATGAATGTTTGCATACATATTGTTTAAATCGCGTATCTACATAATATAATGACCTAATGATTTGTTAGCATAATGTGGAAACGGCTCCTCTCAAGGAAATTTGCTGGATCTCTTCGAGTGCACAGAAAGATGCATGTTTTTCTTGATATCCATAATATTTATACATGTCTAGGTTTATTTAGATTCTGCATCGTGTGAATTTGTATTTATAGACGCGTGGGTTTCTCATCCGCTTGCTATTCATAAATAAGTAGAATTTATATGTACTAGTTGCTTACCGCGGCCTTGCTCCGCATAGTATATAAATAAAAAGTAGATTATGTGTTAATCCAGGTAATAATCTATATGTATGCTAAATTACATCTAAATCTGTTAGCGGTTCTTGCGTGAAGGAGTAACAAACATCCATACAAACTTTTGCATTTATAATATTTATTTATTTATTATTGTTTATTTCTTTATTATTATTAAGGGCCTCCAACGAAGGATGTAGTCAATCGTGAATGTTTACAAAGTTGAAAACAATAACAGAGCACTACCTCAATTATAGGAAGCCACAACATGCATAAATTAGTTAGATCTACATCGAAAATTGTCTGAACTTTTTAAAATACACTGTAGAACCATTCTTACAAGCATCAACTTTATAATCCTCCTTTGAATTGAAATAGAATTCTATTGAAGAAATTACATAGATATAGATTGGTTATGCTCAAAAGTAATTAAATTGAAACTTGTGTAGTTATGAAAACGAAACAGGAAAACTTTGAATAGTGTGAGAAGACGTCCTTCAAAGGAGTGAAACGATCACTAAACTCGCTCTACAATACTATGTGAAACTATTATAAATAACTACAACAAATGAACAATTACTCGGCCCGTCTTACTGTAAGCGGCAACCGTAACCACTAACCACGACTCAATGCCACCCTACTACGATATACGTCGGCACTATTATCTGTTCTGTGCTTGAGGTTTTAGCTGTAACTCTCTGATTTCCTGATTTCACTACACACACAAAGTGCTCGTCAAACAGCA
Source organism: Craniophora ligustri (assembly GCA_905163465.1). Lineage (NCBI taxonomy): Eukaryota > Metazoa > Arthropoda > Insecta > Lepidoptera > Noctuidae > Craniophora > Craniophora ligustri. The sequence goes on along the minus strand of LR990954.1, from coordinate 10,495,387 downwards.
TCATCTACGGATTAGCTGCTGAGGTGATCAAATGATTAAATGATATTTATTTCTGTAAATCGATCTTTTAAAGACACTTTTACAAGTCATGTATGTATAAGATATATTTTAGGAACTAAATGGCATCGGCATTTCCGTAACCATAACTGACGACCTCTGAGAAGAAATGCCGAAACAAACTCAGAGAATCATGGTCTCTTTCCCACTCTCAGATTCCCAGATAAAGTAAATTACCCCAAAGTGAAAGAGGTAGCACAATATTTGACTGCTCATTAAAATTGACTAGCGTTTGTATGTACTAGGCCAAGGGTGGCCAAGCACATTGACATGCCGAGCCATTTTTCAGAATGTAAATTTTTCACGAGCCGCAATCAATTTTGAAAGACATTCTAAAACACAGACCGATTATATTGATTTAAAACATAAAAGCATAAAAATGAAAGGCGGTACACAATTTGGGTACATTTATCGAGAGCCGAGCCGCGTGTGGCTCCGCGAGGTTGCCACCCCCTCCCCCCTCCCTATGCTATAAAACAAGATTTCCCTATGAATGTTGAATCATCATCAACCGTTATACGTCCACTGCTGGACATAGGTCTCCCCCGATGATCTCCACGACGACCGGTCCTACGCCACCCGCATCTAGCGGATTCCAGCAACCTCTACCTGGTCGTCGAACATTCGGCCGAGAAATGCATGCATTCTTGTTATAAATTTAGAGGATTTATTCCACCTTTGGTCAGTTAATATTTATTGTCAAAGAGGTGAGATATTTCACGATATCAGGAAATCCAATAATGAAATTGAACCCATTATTTATAATCAAGCGGATGTTTGCTGGAATCTGGCAATTTGTAATCCTGTTATTGTGAACTCTGCCAATATGGTTTCGAATATCTCTCTGTGAATAGTTTGATTTGAATTGTAGGTACTGATTGTGCGTGTGCAATAATCTGATTAATTAGTTATAAATAGGTTTTGCCACTTAGTGCTCACGAATGCCATTGATTCAAAAGGATATAGATTTAACAATTAATTATAGAATACGCTACAAATACTTTTATGTTGAACCAACGGCCCGACCCGGTAGATATATTATTTGATTTGTAATTGTTTCTAAAAATAAAATATAGCTTGTGTTCATCTTGGATAAAATTGCATTCTAATGGTGAAATAATTATTATATCCAGTAGTTTCGTAAGCAAACAAAAACAAAATCCATTAATTGTGACACCTACATGGTATCGGGGACCAGGTCAGTGCTTCAGAGTTAGATTTCAAAAATTCCTGACGATAAGTACCGTGTAGTTACCTACAGGCCTTGACCCAGACTTCCCGATATACCTCTTGAGACCATTAGCCGTAACGACTATCGGCATATGACGAAAACTTCACAACCAGCGAAGTTAGTCGAGATATTGAACAAATCTAAAATTTTAAAAAGTAACTTACTGTGGAATAGAAATTAAATGTGATAAATTATTGGCAGATACTCTAATCGATCTATTACCATTAATATCAGGCTTACCTATTTAGGAATGTTATTTTTACTACTGTTCAAGTTATGTTGATTATGAAGAGGTCATGTGAAGAAAGACCTCCATGCAAAAACGTCCATAGGTTAATTGCTTACTATCAGACAGGCCGTGAGCTTGATTGCCATCTCCGTGGCAAAAAAAAAACCCAAGATACACAGGCAGCATCTTAATAACGGCTATTCCAGCGATAAGTCTATAACATACAAATATTCACACAAATACCATAAAAATGCATCTTGTAGAACAATATTATCTTAATATTTTCTCACAGAGCTCTTTTTATTTTCTTTGCCATTTTGCTTGCGACGGGCTCGGGCGCGCGCGGTCCGTCTGTCTACAGCACTTTATGACATTCGCCAAGAACTTGTATAATGTATATCTAGGAGGTTTCGTATGTCCATGGTACCAGATGATTTCATTTTATCATTAAACTGTGATAGCCTAGTGAAGTGACCGGTAGACTGTTAAGTAGTATTAAGTCAATTTTTTCAAGTTCGAAAGATAGGCACCATTGACTTTTCAGTAGTTACGTGCGTATTTATCACGTGATCAAGCGGTGAAGGACAGTAAATGGGTCGATAATGATGATGACAATTACATGCTATAAACACAAAACGCAAATTTTCTTTGTAAAGAATAGCAGGAAGTATATATATATATAATTATATCTTCTATACGATTGGGGTCGCAGAATGCTTTTGAATATCATATCTCTCTATAACCCTTTTTATTTTTGGACAAGTAAAAATATGTAGGTACGTGCTAACGAAAAATATATGGTGCAAGACGTCCACCCACGACTCCGCCTGCATTGTGTCTTGATATAAGTAAACTATGTGCTAATTAAGGCATAAAGAGCTGTATCGAATTCCATCAAATACAAACATCCAAATATACCAGCTTTCACATTTTATTAATAGAATTATTTTGGAGCCTATTGTTACCAGGGAAGTACGTTCAATCAAACAGTATTTTCCAATAATACTGCGTCCATAAATAACTTTTCATTTAAACATTTATGCATAGTTTAATAGATATTATAAATGCCGTGCCAGTAGGTAGGCATACTCGTTATATGTACAATTTTCTTTCGAATGTTGTAAATCCAAAAATGAAAAATGCTCAAAAGTTTAATACCTTTTCAGCAGTTTATTTTATTTCAGTCATCATCAATCAAAATATAAAACAGGAACTGCGAAACGAATAATTGAATTACCCGATAAAAAATGTCAGACTGTTTACATAGAGGTGTTTTAAATTTGATTTTTTAGTCGACACCGCATCCTCTCTATGTGCCGTTACGGAACGTATTTTATTTGGTAGTTCCCTTTTAGCAAAGATTGTTTCAACATTTTAAAATAAAATACTAATAAGTGAAGTATATTTTATTTACTTTATAATTGAAAAGTAAGGTTTGGTGAAATAAATGATTAATATTTTTTGGTACTAAGCTTTGCGGAAGTTATTGAGAGTAGGTAAGTACCTAGTTACAGTAAAGCATACAACTATTATGCTGTGGTAGCCTAGTGGTGTGACCAGTGGACTGACTTGTCAAAGGTCTCGACTTCAAACACGGGCACGCACCACTGACTTTTCGGAATGAATGTGCGTATTTATCACATGCTCAAACGGCGAAGGAAAACATCGTGAGGAAACCTGCATGCTTAAGAGATTTTCTCGATGGCATGTGAAGTCCTCCAACCCGCAGTAGGCTAGTGTGGCGGACTATTGCCTAATCCCTGTCAAATGAGAGGAGAATAATGGGCTGATGATGATGATAAAACTATTATGACATTGTTCTAATAATGAGTTCATCAAACTTTCAGGTTAAGAAAGCTAGCTAGTTCGGACTTTAGTATCATCATCATCATCATTTCAACCGTGTAGTATATTTCACGTATAAATTGATAGTGCACGTACCCGCAACATATTTAGTGAACCATTTATATTGTATTGCACGGCGTGTGAATACAAACTGGTTTACATAGACTTACTCGCCTGTACGTTGGTGGCAATTTGCAATCACCGAGCCATTGGCAGCCAATGACCTACACTGGTCTATATATAACGTTATTCATACACTGTTCAATGCCATTCGATATACAATTGTAAAAGTGATTGTCCCTTTTTGTTGGGGACGGGTCTCCTCACAGCTCGGCCTGTGCAGACGTCTTCAAGAAAATCACTCAGGCACGTAGGTTTTCTCACAAAGTGTTCTGTCTCCATTTGAACACGGAATACTTATATGCGCTCATAACTTAGAAAATTCAGCAGTGCGCGGAAGCAATCTCTACTTCACAGTCCACTGGGCATAGCACCACGCTATCAAGGGTCTATTTTTCACAAAAGTTTGGAGCAGGAAAATCACAGCGGCGTATGTTGAAAATACGACGAACACGTTTACGTTCAATTAAAAAAAAACTCACTGTAGAGTCTCTATATATACCTGGTCATACTCGACATACGCCAGGACGTCGCGACGTCGGCGACGCGTCGCCGCGTCGCGTCGGTACGTTCCATTATTAAAGACGTTGTAAATTCTATTTCGATATTTCAACATATTAGTTTTGTGTCATCCTTTATATAAATACATAAACTTTCTTTATATATAAAAATCTCGTGTCACAGTGTTATAACCCTAAGTTTCACTCTTCTACCACCAACCCCTATAATATGGCAAAACAATGTTTGCTGAGTCAGCTACTTTCTTTATAAAAATATTTCTTTTACTGACGGACAACTCTACAGGCTTTAGGCATCAAATAATAAAAGCGAGCCGGCACGCATCTGCTCGCGAATACCCTGATCGTGTCGTAATTCATAATTATAGTCTATATACATATATATGCATATACACATCGAACTAATCTTACACTTTATATTATTACAAATGAGATAGTCTGTTTGGATGTGAAGATGTTTGTTACTCTTTCACGCAAAAACTATCGAAGGGATTTTGATGGAACTTTACAGTTATATACTAACTTTTAGGCTATAATTTATCAAAATTCCACAAGGGCCAAGATGCGAGCGGAACCTAGTATTCTGAAATTACTTTGTTCGTTACCTATAAATATTGAGGAACACAACGAGCTCCTTCTCACTTTCCTTCTGATCTTTTGTTTATGCAAACAAAGTTGCGGGGATCAGATAGTATTATGTTTTACAGCTAGTGCGGGCCTGCATTCAACCCGAATTGCGTGCTTTCGATTTGGCGCTAATTGGTCACGGGATACCTGTGTCGCTTTGATTACGTTGGAACTACGGTGATTCCATCAAGTTAAAAATTAGGGCTGCATTAACAAAAGCCTCTACTGACTACTTATAATTGGCCTAGAGCGCATCCTGGGCAAGCAACTCCGTATGAAGTGAGTGACGCTTATCTTTACACCACGAAGCGTAAATAATTTATCGTGCTGATACGACGGATTATTAAAACGGTATGAAAATTATTCTTTGTGGAATTCTCTAGGGGACGCCTACGTCCAGCAGTGGACGAATATAGGCTGATGATGATGATGAAAATTATTTGTGTACGCCTTATGGGTAAGAAGAATAGATGAATGATAAATACACACCCAGTTCGTCGAGCGAGGTGAATCACTTTCGAGATTAATTTTCTATAACAAAAGCTCGAATTAATAGGTTTCAATTGCTTTTATTTTTTTCAATAATTTAGTTGTACTTACTTAGGTTAAACTCATCTAAAATCAATTTTGAACGTAGGTATTTGTTACACTTGTGGCCTTATGTCTTGCCAAATATCTCAAAATGTGGTTCATTCTTCATAGATCTGCCTATCCCTTCTGAGAATATCTACAGTCGTGACAGTATATCATTTGACGCTGTACGACTAGTTTTTATTATATTATTATTATGGCATGGTTTTGTGACCAACTTAATCAATTTGATGGCAGCTAGACCCGTCTGTCCCCGTCTGCCACTGCCACGGAGAAAATATTTACGTTATTAGCTAACGTTCGATAGAGCATACTCAATCTAGCGAGTTTTCCGAAAAACTGCACTTTCCGAAAAGCCGTTTTTCAGAAAATCAGCTAAGACTTCAGTGAACTAACTTATGCGGATAGGATGCGGACAGACTACAAAGCTAGAAAAAAACACTAGCTATATATCTCCTCCACATCGATTAATTTACTATCCTATTGCTAGGTAAAGATCTCTGATAACAGGCCACTACGCCGCTACATAGCTACGCCACGCTGGCCTAATATGGGTTGGTAGACTTCACACTCCATCGAGAAATTCTGTTCAAGTACCTATACAGTTTTCCTTCACAATTGAAGCTTATGATAAATACGCAGCTACATTCTAATTGGGGTTCAATTCGATATATTTTGACTTCAGATTCTACTGGTCACACGGCTAAGCTATCACTACGCCTATCCTTGTCACATCGTTGGGGACTTGTGGCTACATTCACCACGACCCCGGCAGAGGCTTATTACGTTGCTATAATTGACTTAGTAACTATGTACTTAGTATAGAAGTCGAAGAAGAATTTATCTAGATATATACACGTGTTACAACTTGTTTATTTTGTCAAATTGCAGGAAAACTTCACCCATTTTAGGATTCTGATTTTAAAAACAGCTAGGTCTCTTGAATCTTCCAGTTCAAGACTTTACTTAAAGCCGAGCTCAGAAGAAGATTAAGATCTACTTAAAGCATTCGATTGCTAACCAACAATTACTACATTTTTATAATAATTGCCTACTAGAATGTGGATTTTATTTAATTGATAAATAGTATATTATTATATTAATAGTAAGAGTAAAATATCCGAATATTATATCAAGGACAATTTTACGCATTTGAGATCTACCAATATCAATGGCACCTTCAATTTTGTATGAAAATATGAGTCGCAAACGAATGAGATTCGGTTCAGATACTGTCAGCATAACAGAAAGGTCATAGAAGCATTCAATGGCTATATTGCCAAGTCCCGACGTTCTCTGACTCGCTCTAACCTATCAAATGTCGGTGAACTGTAGCTGGTAAGGTGACCGCGACGGCAGGCGGCGACTGCGAGGGGGCTAACGCACTCTCAACATCATCGGGAGTCCACGACATAAATAGTAATTTTCATCTCAAGTGCTCGAGAGTCGCCATTGTGTGTGTAACTCTTAAGCGTGAACAATGCTTAACGACCTGTGGGTAACGTGCACACCCAACAACCTTGTAATATATAAAGTCGCCCTGTGCTAGCCAAGGACGGTCATTGTAGATATATGGAGAATCGCGGCGTTGAGTTTCTGTTCCAAAACGGCCAGCAATATTGTTATTGTAAGGCAGTGTTTGCAGTTAACACGCTAAATTCTGATTCTGTAGTCTTTGTTCATTAGGAACAAGTTTCTTTTTCTCCGTCAGGTTTTCTGGTTAGTGACAAAATTTATTTAAATTCTGATTAGCACAATGTTCAATTAAAGTCAGAAGGTTGGTACATGTGCCTGAGCAAAGATATTAAATCCCTAATTAAACATGTTAATTATATATTCAATTAAATTAGAAGTCTCTTTCAGGCGTTCATTATTTCGTAACACACGAGGAAAACAGTCCTTTAATCTTTTTCTTAATTAACTAATATGAAAAATACGTCAATGAATTCATGTGAAATGGTTGTGAAAAAATGTGAAATATGTAACATAAATATTTATAAATGAATTATTCTTGCTGAGCGAGCGCTCAGCAAGAATAATACGTAACAAAACTTTTTATTTTGCTTTCGCAAACAATTTACATTCTTTTTCCCGAAATAGGACAGAATTAAGAAGTATAAACGGACTTACGATAGGTACATAGGTTATAGGGATGTAGTGTAAGATATCTCCCTCCATTATCCGAACCGACTAATCGTTCATCTCCAAGCGGCATCACGCATGCGTTGCTGGCCAACGGGAACTAGGTAACAAATGAAATGTTCCACTGTGGCACAATATTTCTTCCGAGTATTTTATAATTGCTCAGATTAAAAAACAAACATTAAGAGAATTAATCTATATACAAGTAATTGTGATCTAAAATTTTCGAGAATATTTTTTTGCCTGGCCTATTTATCATTCACGAATGATAGATTTCTTCGTATTATATCTGAAAACGCACAAGGTTCATCACACTCTGCACAAGGCCTTTTCAATGGCTTAAATATTTTGCCCCTTATTTCTTTATGAATAAAGTGTCATCAACCTACGTTACAGTTTGACGTTCCACTAATAGGAGTCCCAATTTGTTTAAATGGCTGTTTGCGATTCAATCAGATTCGAGTTGCTCGCGTAATTACCGGACCATTTCATGTAATCTTCGCTATATGCTACTAAAGATATAGGTTAAATCATTACCTTCTTTTTTTCCACAGTCGGGTAAAAATGTCGTTAAAGGTAGATCTGATATAATATGGGGTTCTTCGTCTATTCCAGAAGATTCATGGTGTATCGTCAGAGAGGCAATGTTTTTGGTAGCTAAATAAACCGATGTCAGAGTGACACAGCCTTCCACAGGTTTGAAATGGGAAGTTTGTGATGACTGGTGCTAAATTGATAATACATCATCATGACGTTTCCGTCTCATAGTTCTGAAACATCTTAATAATTATACCAATTAGTTTGACAACCACTCATTGGCTACGACTATTGTGGAACTGATCTGCTGAAAAACATTGACACTGAACTTAAAAAAACTGTAGGTGGCCGTGTATCTAATTTGGCCTGTAAACTGTCAACTGTTTTAATGAAACAGATACAGAATGTGCTCCGAGGCCAGTGTACCGTCGACCTTCAGACGAAATTAGGGCTGATCGTGCCACTTAGTTCATAGCAGTAATTGATGTTTATTATTTATATAACTCGAGTGCTATTTATGTTTATTATGTCTTATAAATGCGTATTTTTCCATAATAATTCCTAAATCTGAGCGTTAAATGTTTTCGTGGAACGTTTCCCCGCATTGCCAGTGGGGGATTTATATTTTCCTCGAATAGAGAGAATTTCTAAATAACACAAGCACAATAGATATTATTGTGTTTGTGTTATTTAGAATGTCTTCTTCGTCGTATCGGGTAACTCGATATTTTTAATTACTTTCTTCATTTTTCGCAATATCGTGGGAGGTGTAATTTGATAATGTTTGATATTCTTTCTTATCAGTTTACTTACTCTAAAAATATATTTACGCTTACATATTATACATAATATACATTACATGTTTATTATAAACAACCTGAATTAGAATTACTCTCAATTAATTTGCCTTGTTGGATTTTTAAAGACTTAAAAAGAAAGACTCTAAAGGAGTATTGTTAATTTATTTCTTTGATAAGGATTTGTTGTTGATTAATTCTTGGTTTAAAAGGGCAAAGTATATAAGGGTTTATAAGGGCCTATTAATTCCTGTGGAGGGAATAACAGTTATGTAGCTGCGATATTTTTGTTTTAGCTATTACGAACAGATAATATAAGTAAGATAAGTAGATTTCGTAGTTTAAAAAAAAACTGTGATCTCCAGTAGTTGTTTTTCTTTTTTTTAAGATTATATTTTCTTCTGTGTGTTAAGGTGAATCCGAACTATGCAATACATTTAATTTCATTTTTATTTCCATACCTACATTTTATTTCACGTACATTAATAGTCATGTTGCATAGTCTAACAGTGAATGCAATCACATCTAATAGTGCATGCAGTGCTCTTCTTTAAGATGAAGCACTTAGATATTCTTTTTTGTGCAAGTTTCATTATAAAATGTATCAGTGTGCTCATTGTTGAAGAGCCAATAAAATAAAATCTTTTTTGTCAAGTATTGGCAGTGCCTCATTAGCCTAGTGGGTTTCGCGAAACTGGTGAGCTTCAACAGTACGTTTCCTATAAATAGCAAAGTGTGAGTCTGAGTCTAAAATTCTGAGCAGCAGCTTAAAAATAAATGATATATACTCAAACGGTGAAAGAAAACATCGTGAGGAAACCTGCATGCTTGAGAAATTTTCCCGATGGCATGTGAAGTCTGCCAACCCGCAGTAGGCTAGCGTGGTGGACTATAGCTTAATCCCGCTCAAATGAGAGGAGACCCGTGCCTAGCAGTGGGACAATAATGGGTTGATTAAAAATGAATATAAAAATGGAAAAAACCGGACTGCGTAAAAAGTAAACAAACAAGTAAATGATTTTAACAGTCGGTATCCATTATTAGGAACCGATTTTTTGATGGGTCCCGACTATTAAAATTGTTTACTTGTTTTTTATTTTTTACGCAGTCGGGTTTTTTGATTTATACATAACTTTTCAGTTAGGTTCAGTAACTTAAAAATGATTTTTAAATACCTATTCAGTGATACCACACTTGACATAGTTCATTGATTTAATTTTTTTCTGTTTCACATTATTGATTTTCCATTTTTTTTTATATCCTACGTTACTCCCGCCGTCATAACAAATCTAATGACACCCTATATGTTAATAAAATCTGTAGGGCGTGCCAAAGAACAGCAACACATACATACATATGTACATAGACTCAAAAAACATAACCCTCCTTCTGACGTAGTCGGGTAAAATAGACTTATGTTCTGTATTACATGGGACCTAAATAGATAGCGATGTACTGTGAGAGTACATCAGTATTCCTCTTTCTACGTCTCCAATTATACTACAGTACGATCGTAATTCGTATGTTATTGGAACAAATGATTACGCAAGTGATATTTAGTTATTTGCTACTCAAGTTTTTGACTTCCGAAAACAATAGATTCTATCTATTCTTGGTTTTCGAATGGTGCTCAGCAAAAAAAAATACTATCGCCAAGTTTGACTTTTACACACTTCAAACAGTAACGTATCCTACGTTTGGAGATGTAATTGGCCCAATTCTGGCTCTCCGACTAATCAAAGCGCGGAACACGGCAAACACGACGAACGCACTTACGTATTAATACTGACAACAACAAGGCATGTGTTCTTTTTAATAAAAACATGCTAACTACTATTTACATAATATGTTGTATTGGAAAAAAATCTAACTTTTAGCTTATTTATGTCATAGTTATATAAAACTATCGCCAATATGTTTATCAGATACACGCTGTTATAATTAAACAACACTGGATGGTACACAACTTTGCTTTTAAAAACAAATAGAATCTCGCTCACTACCCTATTTGAAAGTTTGTCGCACAGAAATGTTCGTGTGCACCAGTGGCTACATATTAAACACACTTAGTATGTACAACAGAATAACTAACATTACCTTTGTACGGTGTAACAGTGTGCTGTTTTTAGAGGTTTCATTAATTCTTGTAGTAATTTTAGTGGTTATTTGGTACTACAAAATATAATTAATTTCAGACGTTCAAGAAATTTCTACAATGTAAACTGTACCTAGTATATGTACCTACAATATAAAGTTATGTAACAATTATAACCGATTTCTAGAAAGCGGGTGCTGAATATTGTAGGACTACTATGAAGTTGATCAAATTCTCGCGATTCATATTATAAAACTGTATTTAAAGCGACCAACAAAATTAAAGCAATTTACAGGAAAATACATTTTAAAATTTGGTCGAGAAAATAATAATTAAGAAGCGTGCTATTAATTACAGTGAAATTTTCACTGTAATTAATTTGTTTATACGTTTTGCACTTTTTTATAAATTACAAAAGTTTTTATGTTTAATACAATATTTTCTACTTAATTTATATTTGGCCTCAAATTGTTTCATGACTTGTCAATAATTTCGGGGTAAACAATAGAGTCATACAATTTATTTAGGAGGTAGAATTTATTTTAAAATTAAAGAATTATCAAAAACGAAACAGAGTATTGAAGAAACAACTGTGATGCGTTTCATGAATAAAATTTGAAAACTAGCTAGCCCTTTATCTCTTATTAGAAACTCGTACCCACTCCTATTCCCATCTGGATTCTGGCGTATAAAATGACGGCATTATTTAGTGTTTACTTGCGGTTGCTTCTTGAATGCAGTGTAGTGTCTAGATCAACAAGGTGGAGGTGCGTACAACACTCAAAAATTTCCACTATCTGACGTAAAAATCCATGAAGGTAACAAAAAGACAGGCATGCATAAATTGATCCTGATTTGTTTTATTGATGTGATCTAATGAATGTAATAGCAATTTAAACTAAGAGAGTTCATTTAATATTGTGGTACTTTTCCAACAAACTAATTGCTATGTGGGTATTTCGTGGGTAAAGTAAGAAAGAAAATAATATAATATTTTTTCTTATAGAGTTTCTTCTCAGAATCACAGAGGTTAGGTTAAGAGTACCCCACGATTTCCTAGTAGGTACCTAACGTCGAGAAAATCTAATGTTGGCTTTTTGGGAAAGGTACTTACAGTAGCGATAATTTTGAAAAGTCAAAGTAGTATAGTTATACACGTCACATCGCCAGACTATATAAGATACATATGTATTAAAATTATAGAAAGAACAGTTCAGTAATATTTTTATTTTCGGAATACAACTTACTACAAACTTCCTGAGAGAGGAACTTCTTGTACACTAACCGTTTGTGTTGTACTGCTCCTCGTAACACGCGGCCGTACTTCAAACTTTGCTGAGTGCCTAGTTGCTGTTCAGTATCATAACGTAAATTAATTACGCGCTCTGATTGGTTTGAGAGCTTGGAGTGGGCCAATCGCAACACGGAACACGGTAAACGTGTTACTGTAAAAAAGCTTACCTTTCCATACAATAATATTCTATTGACAATATCTCAAGGTCGCCACTCCCAAAGTTCTGGAATGGTAACTGCGTACGAACGCAGCATGAGTGGGTCGACGACTTGGAAGAGGTAACTGGAATTCGCTAAATGTGGGTAGCGCAGGACCGGCCGTCGTGGAAATCTTTGGAGGAGACTTATGTTCGGCAGTGGACTGTCTTTCAGTCTGAAATAATCTTGATGATGAATATTTCATGTTCACACAATTCAGACCTTTTCCCCGCTTGTTTGATTTAATTGTCACTATTTTTTCTTACTTTACGTTATACAAAACTAACTAACACTTCAGTAATTACAATAAGTACTTATCATCCACGGTTCAAAATAGCTCTGAATCAAATTCGATTACCCCAATGCTTTAAGAATCAATCCAGACAAGATTTTTGAATTGATTTTCATTGCCTTCTCTATCTTTCGTCTAATTGCAGATATGGCTCCAGTCCCCAATTTATAAGGTCTTTATGTTCCGCTAGTAATGTACCTACACCCGCATTTTGCCGGTATTAGGTAATAGAGGGCGAGCCAGTTGTCATCAACCGGGCCCCCTTTCAAACTCCTCCAAAGTTGCTACTGACAATTTCATAGAAAAATCCAATAAAACTTTGCTCGACCTGGAAATCAAGGCAGTTCAATTAAATCTATCGTTATAAAATTGTCATTTTCAATAATTTTGTACATGACAGAAAGGAAATCATTATTCTATTCTATTTCAGTTAGCACCTATTGTGTGTTATTGGTGGAATTCCGAAAAGCCTGACAACCAGTTTATCTGTAACCAATTAGCCAGCAATCGAGTTGTGGACGTTTGATGGCAGCCGCTTCGTGTAGTCCGCTATTAGTCGCAACTGGAAACGTTCGAAACTGACCCTTACGTGGTTGGGAAAGTAAAAATAGTAGTGGAATAAGTATTATCCATACTTAGACGAAACTCTTTGATGAGTATGTGTTGCCAGTGGCAACACATACTGATCAAAGGCCGACTTATGGCACCTTATGGCATCGAAACGGGGTCTCTTACAATGGGCCTTATAAGGAAGCTCACTGTCACTCAGAGAGCGATGGAGTGGGCTATGTTAGGAGTTTCACTACGTGATCGAATAAGAAATGAGGAGTTCCATAGAAGAACCCGGCTCGTTGACATAGCCGTAGTGGGCGGGGCACACCGATTGAAGAACGGACGGCCGCTGGGGCTTGAAGGTTCTAGAGTAGTGAACACGTACTGAAAGACGCAGTGTGGGTAGGCCCCTGGCAAGGTGGACTGACGACCTGGTAAAGGACGCTAGTTGCGGGTGGCGCGCGGCGCATGACCGGTCGTCGTGGCGATTGGGGGAGACCTATGTCCAGCAGTGGACGTCTAATGGTTGATGTGATGATGATACATATTTACTTACTAATATTATAAATGCGAAAGTGTGTCCGTGTGTCTGTTTTTCTGTATGTCTATTAGGTAATAAACAGACAAAAAGCATGCTTAAACCGCTGAACCGAATTAGATGAAATTTGGTATGGAGATAGTTTGAGTCCCTTAAAAGCGGGAACTGGAGGGTGCAGTTTTTTATGCGGAACTGATAATTTCTTGATAGAGGGTAAAAAATAAATACGCCTATTAGACAAAAAGCAGACTGGATATTCTGAGCAGACGAAGTCTTGGGTAAAAGCTAGTTTAATAAGTAATAATTCAGATTCAGGCATCTAGATTCTACGCCTGAGGGTTTCTAGAAGAATGAGCTAGTTTCTAGAACTGCTCTCAATTGTGCTAAATATGGGTGTCTTTGGTGCGGTAATAATTCTACATACATTAATCTGTCGGTACATTTAGTAAGATTTATCTCTCGAAATAAAAAATGACTAGCTTCTATTTTTAATATGTCTTTTGTGATCGTGTAACAAGTTAATAAGGGAGGTATTCTTACACGGGAAGGTGACATTTGATAGTGAATTTGAAATTTGTTTAGCCACATGATTAGCACGTTTTTACGTTAAACCCTTTGTTGAACTTTATTAGTTCTTGAGAGAATGAGTTCGACGAATCCTTCTTTAATGGACTTCAAAAAAGAAGGAGATTCTCAATTCGTTGGATTTTTTTCACATTTATTGTGTTGGCGAATATGGCTATAAACAGTGAGATAAAGTAGACCATATAGGTATCATGTAGTAAATGTAGGTCCTTAACTTCAAACACTTGGATAGTTTCGAACAAAACTTATTCTCGAGCCGCATTTAGCTGCGAAATGGAAACACATTATAGTCGGCGTATTAATTGATTAATTGCTCCAGGCAATTGTGATTTCCTCTAGGTTCTATTTAAAGCTCTCATAAACACGGACACGATATTTTTTTATAAAAATTGAATAAATAATACAACACAAGGACGTTTATTGCTCAACTTCTAACAGAAACAACTATAGGTTGGTATATAAAAAGACGTTTAACAAAATTGGTATCAACAGCCTACCAGTGTAGCAAAACAGGTTAAGAAGACACTAATTCACTGTTATTTATATAGTTATTTATAGTTAATAAGTTCAGAATTAGTTAACATATTTATAACCAGTATTTTCCAAAATATTCGTTGGATGTATAAACTCTTTCTTAAAAAACCATTTCTTTTTCAGTTATCTTAAACGATATATTTTCTAGTTTTTTGTCTGCGGGTCGATGGCTAAATACTCATATAGTTGGGACATAAGTATTCTTTTATATATATTTATTTATTTATTTAAATACAATTTAAAAACATATGATTATGTATGTGCGGAAAATGTATATTAAATGTATATTTACTTCGAGCATTAGGCGTGGAGTTGCACTTCAAAGAACTGTAAATCGGATTGGAGATCCGCTTCTGCGCTGCTGTTGCAACTATAATACATACTCTAGCTTATACCTTTAACTATGATTTTACAATTTGATTGAAATAATAAGTCTTTAATGTAAATTCACGGTTAATAACGATAGCACTGTTGCAACGGAAGGAGATCCGGAAGCAGCTGTCAGAAGCAAACTTAAGAGCAAGTTGAAGAGATAACCAATTATTTTATTCAAATAGATACGTTATTTGCCGCCTGTATTTTACCCAGGCCGTCTGGACATTTCACTGGGGGCAGTCGCACGCTGTGATTTTACGACCATAGTGTCCTCTAGGACTATCTGCCACAGTAGTCATCAGTTTTAAGATCTATATGCCCCGCCTAGCCGCTGTACCCATAGGTGAATCTAGACTTTCCCTTCAGGGAGGGCTGGGCCCCTTCCTCCACCTGGGGTGGGCACAGACCACTGTATGTGAACGTCTAATTGGTAGCTCAACATCCTAAGCTGGGCACTGGACCATTCTGGGGTGGGCACGGCCCATCTGGCCCCTCTAGGTACGCCCATGGCTGTACCTTACTAATCCTTAAGTTGTATTGACATAACGTTAGTTTTCTATGGATATCTTGCCTATGTCGCATGTGGTACAATAGGAATTCATTGAATGATTTAGCATGCAGGCACAACGTCATTTCAAATTTATGGTATTACTCCGCCAAACCAATCAAAACCCATTATGGAACAATTTTATTTTATATCAGAACGATAAAGGGTATATTACATAAATTTTAAGTTATATCTAGATTTGATAACTTAAGACTTTTTCTTTAAATATCTTCAACGTAATGTCTGAATTTAGTTTCTTTAAATAAAATAGAGAAGTTTCTACACTGACAGCAATGGAATTCCCATGCTATCAGAATAATCGCCTAACGATCTCTGGCGACCTTACGCAGTCGCAGAAACAAACACAATACAATTGACATTCATCATTATTATTAACTCCATTACTGACCGTTCCATTCATTATTATCATCATCATCACATCAACCGTTAGACGACCACTGGTGGACATAGGCCTCCCCCAAGTATCGCCAAGACGACCGGTCATGCACTGTCCCATTACTGCGTCTTAATCATAATTTGAAAATGAATATCTGAAAAATGTTCACCAAATCGATGAATAACTTTTTTACGACTTTATGCTTATTTTCATTATGCTCGCAGCTTTAAATTATAAGTTAAAACTAAATATTTTTCTTAAAAAAAACATATTAAAGAAAGAAATAATATATAAATAAATATTTCCGGACATTATATATAATTTTATTTTATAGTAAATGTAATTCTTACTAAAATACAGTGCCTTAAACTTATTATATTTTCATTAAAATAAAACTACTTTTTACGGATTTTATCGCGGTATATTGATATTATTTTAACCCGACGCGGCGACGTTTAGACCGGACCGGACGACCAACACCTCAGTCGGCCCGTGACCATGGATGCTGTAAAGTATCCGAAACGTCGGGTTAAAATAATATCAATATACCGCGATAAAAGCCGTAAAAAGTAGTTTTATTTCAATGTCTAATATTCGCGTAAGTGTAAGAAATCAATTATTGAATTTTCGTTTAGATTTTAGATAGAATTTAGATTGAAATTGAAATAAACTTAAAGATTGTTTCTGCATAATTTGAATACAAATGTTTAATTTCAATTGAACCAATATTACTGGTACCTACATACTTTTGAATTGTAAAAACTAGTTGTACGATAAAGTAGGTCTAGCCGACAAGAAACTCTTTTAAATACATTATATTTGGTTTCGTTCGAAATATTTTTAATATTACCAGATATTAATAACAACATCATATAAGAACTGAAATAAAAAGAAGTGGTCGCAATGAATTGCTACAGATAAAATATTAAATCACCCTAGATGTAAATCCCTGTTCAAACTGATGCGAAAGCGTGCTGAGACTTGAGACACGCGTATCGTGTCTTTTCCTCAATTTATTTAGTAAAGGACATGCGTTCTATTATACCGCATCTCTTATCTCAGCCGTTGCCGGAGCCTCTGGTTTTGTCGGAAACATGGCTTTATTTTTAACCAGTTTAAGGGAGGGGATCTTAATTTTCGGTATATTGTTTTACAGGTTTTCAATATGAGATTTCGTGAAATTACGAGATCTTTTAAGATTGACGGCTGTTTGTCAACAAACTACAGTTGTTCATTTATTCCTTGCCTGTAAACTATTACTCAAGATTTTCTCTAGGGTAGGCTACTCGTATCTTCAACTGGTGACATAGTATTTTTACGCATTATTTTGTTTTGACGAACGGATTTTGATTATACGTCTGTTATTTTATATTTATATGTGATCCCCTACCCTAGTGGTGGAACCAGTGAACGGTGTCCATTATCAATATCAATTATTAAAAGGTCCGATATTTATAAGAAAAACTAATCTATTGTAAAATACAGAAAGAAGTCCCATCTGAAGTGCCTTCAAAAAAGTTTTAATATGGAAATACATTAGGTATGCAGCGCGAGGTGCTCTCCAGACCGTACACGAAAAAAAACTAAGAGTGTTTTTGAAGTTATATCCATTTGTTTCCTAAAACAATTCAGCAAATAAACGAACGTAACTACTACAGTGTTTATTTGCGCTACTTGAACCGTATCCCGCGAATTTTCTAACTTTGTGCAATAGCATTTCCAGTTTGGGAATTTTTTGATGAAGTATTCTCCAACTTAAATTATGAACGGAATAATAGAGAGCCATTTTTATAATTCAATTCGATATTGTTGGAAAATAGGTAAGTAAAAATATCAAATCCGATATGTACGTTTTTTACCATATCTATTTAATCAACAAATAAATCATAGGTACATAACGCACGACTAGTATGTTTGTTTATATTATTTTATGATTTCGCCTGAAAAAAAAACAACCCTGGTAAATGAAAAATATCTTTCTATAAATCCTTACGAGAAAATTTGTGATTCATGTGTGGTAAGTTTAAAAATGGAACTTTGTAGACATGAATTATAGTAGTATTTTGCCTTACAAAGAAAGAACAGCATTGTATATTTGCCGACACTTATTAAAATATATTTTAAGAATAGACTGTGAAACGAAACATAATATGATTACAGGACGAGTATAATTCAAAGTATAAAACTACACAAACTGAAGATGTAATTATAAATAAAAGTTATATTCTTAATAATTTAATTTATAATATAACCCTGCATTTTGTTCGTATTTAATAAGCTTTTAAATGAAGTGGATAATTTTACAGATTGCATTATATGATCTAATATATAAAAATAAAACTGAGCAACACATAGACATGGTGGAACATGCATTATGGTCAGACACGGGTTAAAGTTTAAAGAGCTTGATTTAGTAGGAAAGTATACATAGTGTGCCAAATATAGTTGAAATATGTGGGGTAGAGTTAGTCGATCAAAACATAATCATTATATATATATATTATAATTATGTATAGTCAAAAGTAAATATGAAATATTTTTTTATAGGTAATCAACATGATATTCTTCATAACTATTGTATTGGAATTAATAAGAAAGTATTAATTTCTGGAGACTTTAATGTATATTTATTAAAAAATCCTTATCCTAATCTGGTCAATTAAAAAACCTTCTAAAGGGTTTTAATCTAAAATGGGAAATGAATGAACCAACTAGCTTATTTAGTGGGACATGTATCGATAATCTAATACATAATAAACGTGGGGAGCAAAGGTGAAGTACTAGAACTTGTCCTGTCAAAAAAACATGGCGAATTGATCATAGGTTCTGTACATAAAGAGGCTACTCATCAAGTAATAATGAAAAAGATCAAGGATTGATCTAGTTTTACGTTCAATGACTGTTATTTGGAAAGGGACGCTACGAAATCTTTTAATATTTTTTTATAATTTATTTTTGGGTTACGTTTTCAAGCTATTAGAGTAGAACTAAGAACAAGAATAAAGCCTAATATAGTGAAGTCGAGGAATTCAGATATGCAGTATAATAAACGGAAAGGGGATTGAGTTTTTTTATGGGCTAGTGGCGTCGTTTTTTTTTTCCAGCGGCCACCAATTATTTTCATATTACTTTGTTGTACTATGTTAAATATACACAGATGTTCAGTTATTTTTGTCTTAAGTAACATCAGAGCTGAGATATTTGCATTTGAACATTTTAAAAATGTCGTCAAAATAAATTCTTCAATTATTGCCCTGCGTAAAGAAGATCAGATAATAATAAGCAACTCAAATTACTATTTCTACGAGGAATCGTAGGCAAGTAGCTAATACTATATTATGAAAAATAATGCCAATAATTGTGTTCCCAAGTAATCATATAGCGGAGATCTGACGACAATCGTTTAGTGTCACATACTGATATCCCGAAAGCAACCTAAACGTTGTGGAATAAGGATCAGTTATAGAAAATTGTTCGTTGTCGTATGCCATATAGTAAGGTATATATATATAGCCTTTATCATGTATGAACTAGCGAGCGGGGTTGACAAACTTAACCTTAACTGCGGTGCCATGACCTATGCTTGCCTAGATACAACGCATCGTATAGATACGCTACGAACATGGATGAGTAAGCATCAGTACGAATACATCAATGACTTGTATTATTGTAGGTACATATACATACTATCCATCCATACTTCCTCACTTAATATTTATATTTATATGTATTATTTAACTTATTTAATATTATAAATGCGAAAGTTTGTTTCTCTGTCTATCTGTTACCTCTTCACGTTTAAATCGCTGAACCAATTTGAATGAAATTTTGTATAGGATGAATCCCGGGAAAAGATTTAGTTTAAGTCTGGGAAATCATTCCTTAAAGGGGCGAAAACGGGGGTGCAAGTATTTATGCGTAATGCATAATTATTTAAAAGAGGCTAAAAATTAATAAGCAGATTTATAAAAAAAGCATATCAGTTACAATATTAATTCTACGATGTCGCGTACAAAACCTAGTAATTAAATATAATACCCTGTCTTAGTGGACTCTTACGCGAATACTATTTACGGGTTTGTCGCGGCATATAATTCATTTAAGTTGTTTCAGATCTTTTACAGCATTCATGGTAACGTCGAAATTAAACAAATATGATGTCTAATACTCGTGTGCGTGTAAGAACCAACAAAAAATTCTTCTAACGAACTACAGTCCATTCAAAAAAAAAATTGCAGCAAAAAATTACACAAAATATGTACTACGTTCAAGATTTTTCAAATTGGCACGGTGCAAATTCAAAAAAGCACATGAAAAATATAAAATATTTTACGTCCTTTTATGCTGCGCCCTATCCAGTTAGCAATCCGCAGCGGATTATTGGCAAACGCAAAATAAAAAACTTTATTTTCGCCAAACCGTCCAATCAGTTGCAATGAAGTAGGTGAAACCGTTATACATTGAGATGTACGAAGCATTACAAAGTAGATATATTTATCTTTCTTTTATGTTCTATTTATATTGTTTTGAAAATTTCTTTTGAGATGGAAATTTTCTGCCTGCTAAACACAGGCGGCGGCGCCGGGTCAGCTTTCCTTATTTTTCGCCTCAACTCGCGCTATGTAGGACATCCATATCGGAAACTTCACTGTCACCGTGTTTCTACGTACCACATCTATTCACCCAATTTAGGTCTCTTTTGGGATCGTTTACCAGGTAGGGTAAATGGCGTGCCAGGCTACCTAAATTATCCGGTGACAAGAATAGCTCTGACGTACCACTGTTGCGGATTTTATTACCTCTAGTTACACCGCATATCTCTGCATATTCATTTCAGCGATATTCATTCCATATCTCGGAACTAATTATATGCTCCCAAAGATTGGTCCCTTTACTCCGATGGGCTAATTAACATCGCAGCACCAATCACTTTACACCATTTCATCGGATCAGTGCATATCTAACAAAGTGCTTGTAAATATCAAAATTACGGATTAATTGACAATCGATAACACACAGATAATCTGGAATCAATTAATAAATTAATTATTATTTATATACTATTCTACGAACAACTAGATCATAAATAGCTACGAAACAAATGGGCAAATCGGCTTACAAACAGTAGAAAATAGTACGGAATTGGTCCTTTAATCTTCTATAGGTAGATAATATTATAGATACTATATAGTATATTACTAACTGTCCTGAAAGTTCTGATTCATCAGACGAGTTATGATGTAAGTAGATGTTTTATCAAATCAGGATCTAGAAAGGAATTTTGGAAAATCCAACCCTAAATGGGTGAAGTAAGAGATGAAAGTTTATATGGGAAGTCCAGAATTTTTTGAGTAAATAAAATTTTAATATTCAAGTTTCGTCGTTTTTGGAAGTTTAACTCCACACAACCATAATTTATTATTTTCTTGCTACTTTACGCGCGAGCGAAGCCGTGGGAGCTAGTTAGATATTATATAGAGATACCCTATTAGGCTCTGACTCTATTCAATTTGTTTGCCCTTTAATATTCCGATAATATCTCTTTTATTTTCCTCTGAGGCAATATTATAAGCGTTTGAGTATTTGTTGTAAACACTCAAAGCTGCACAGTAAAAATAGTTCGCGGCAATCTTACAGCCAGGACAGTTTCTAGGCACGCGGATCCTGAACAAAAGAAAATATACTAAGACAAGAATACCTATACCTCTTTACAGGGTTGGAAAAAGAAAACTAGGCTACCTATTGTTACGCATTCCAACAGTAAACTAGATTAGGAGTCACTATCCAACTATAACTATTTAACTAAATGTATAATTTAAAACTAACGTTGATAAACTGAATTGATATTTAATATTCGAGTGACATGCTTGTCATATAGACTCTGGATCTACGGGACGGCAAACGGGGTCAACCGCCCCGGGCAGCAGTATCAGGACGTTATTGTATAACCAAGAAAAAACATATTCATGTCAATGAAATAAAAAAACTAGGTTAATATATCCAATGAAAATTTTGGAAGGGATCTTATCGTCCAATTTACGAAATAGTCAATCATTATAATATATGTATGTAGTCTTGTAAAAAGTAGGTAATTTATTTAAAATGGCAGAGAGGATGCCCCTTAAGAACTTTCTGCCCCGGTCCCAAAAAATCGTAAACTTGTGGCTGCTAATATGACATTAACTATTATTACAAAATCAACACGTGACTTAGATTAAACTCACTAACTATTTTACAAAAGGACCTTACGATATTGAAGTCCTTGTGAGTACCGGGTACAGTCTGTTCCCATTGAGCAACAGAGCGTATATATCCAACATTCTCAAATTTCAAAATACCACATACTACCGTCCGGCCCTTTTGTGATGTGGGTAGTTCAGTTAACCAATTAGATCATGTTTCAAGTCTTACAGAGAATTTATCGAAATGGGCCGTTGTTTACGTATTATGTGGATATTTTAATTAAAAATTATTTATATTTCTTGGCGCAATGCGAACTTGACTACGGTAGGGTTTATGCGGCACGGTACTAACATGAGTTCACCGCAGTTGGTCATAGTTTATACACCATGTCATCAATTATCTGCAAGACCGCGAACAAAGAGATATCAAGCAGAGTCAAGAGCCTCCAGAAGCCAGTTGAAGGTGTTTCACCCAAATGACGTGTTTCGCTTTCGACGCTTTTTTGCGTTGGCAAAAAATCTTCTTAAGCTTCTTGTTATATAACGATCACACCAAGTTTACCAGACTAGGTACTGTGAGATCTAACATTCCTCAGAGTAATAAAACCTAGCAGAAATACAGTTCAAGTAAGAAAAAACAAAGAATAACATGCGGAGGTATTATGGATTACAGTTTCAACATACAATATAGCAAGGTCTCGAAAAGGATCAAAGTGACAAAAGTAGTTTCGTCACAGTACTTATACCAGACAAAGCCTACCAGAACAAATGTGGGACCGCACCGACTGGACCATACTATGCTTCGTTTTGCAAATTCGAGGCCAGATTCAAAACACTATCCGACACACGATAACGAAATAAAAGTGTGATTAAAAATATAGATACATATACCTACCTACATACCTACGATAAAGTCGCGGGCAAGAACTTGTATATAATATGTAGTACTATATTCTATGGGCCTTGTTGCCTGTTACATAAAAATAATTAACTAGAACCTGATAGCTTTAAATATACAATACAATATCAAAATACACACGTAAAATGAACGTTTATTTCAATAAAATATTGCAAGTTTGCCCGTTCACTGACCCCACGCGGACTGTGTATCAGCAATATTCATAAAATCATTCGAATATTTTGAAGTATGTACAAGTAAATTATTATAATTTTTAGGGTTCCGTAGCCAAATGGCAAAAAACGGAACCCTTACAGATTCGTCATGTCTGTCTGTCTGTCTGTCCGTCCGTAAGTAACAGCCATTTTTTTCCAAAACTATAAGAACTATACTGTTTATACTTGGTAAGTGTATGTATTCTGTAAACCGCATTAAGATTTACACATAAAAATAGAAAAAAAGCAATAAATTTTGGGGGTTCCCCATACATAGAACTGAAACTCAAAATATTTGGTTTCTAATATTTTTTTTTTTAACTGAATAGTTTGCTTCCAAAATAGTAAAATATATGAACCCCCCCCCCCCCCAGTAACTTCTAAAATAAGAGAATGATAAAACAAAAAAATATATATGATGTACATACCATGCACACTTTCACCCAAAATTATATTACAATATATTCGTTTTGTTATTATTTATTTAGTATATATTTTCAGACTTCAGGTCACCTTAAATAATATATCAAATGTTAATCCATTTTCCACCAAATTTGACAGTTATACTTTGAAATTGGTTTACCTCTTCACTTGTAAATAATATAAGTACTCAAAAGATTTATTTCTTGAGAATATAAAGTATTTTCTTTCGTAGAAGTGTAATTATTTTATTGGAAGTCGTCCTACAGTTACATAGTTATGTACTTAGGTTCAAGTTTGAAGCTAGGGTGGTAGCGTAGTGGTGTAACCACTGGACTGACGTGTCAAAGGTCTCGAGTCCAAACCCGGGCAAGCACCACTGGCTTTTAGGAAGTCATGTGCAATACGCACACATGCTCAAATGGTGAAGGAAAACATTGTGAGGAAACCTGCATGCTTGAGAGAATTTCTCGATGGCATGTGAAGTCCACCAATCCGCAGTAGGCTAGCGTGGTGGACTATGGCCTAATGCCTCTCAAATGAGAGGAGACCCGTGCCCAGCAGTGGAACAATAATGGGTTGATGATGATGCACTTAGGTTTATTTATTTATAACAACACCCAACTACTTACACACAACTATTATATTTTCCCTGGGTCAAAACGTTTGTTATCCTTAACCTATGTTTTTCTTTGATGTTTAGGGCGTTTATCAAGAAAACAGTTGTCAAAGTTAAAAATGTATGTTTCACGCTTTCAACAAACTGGTACTAAAGTAGTATAATAGTAGCAGGTAACAACGACGCCGACCCGATTAGCCGGCCTTCTGCTCGAATCCCCGTAAAGGACAAAATATTATAGTGTGATAGCCATCAACATTTGTATCTAAATCATACTTCTACTTTCATGCGAAAACCGCTTAACAGATTTGAATGAAATTTAGTATACATATAGTTTATTATCTGGATTAACACATAGGCTACTTTTTATCAGGCAGCTAGAGTATAATATGTATGTATGTATTTATTTAGTATGTATTTACAGAAAAAAACAGTACCTACATACCTAAATGTAATGTATCAACCATCTAGTATCCGTAACACAAGCTTGGTTACTTAGCTCGGAACTAGATGGCACTGTGTAATAACTTACATAGATAATACACCGGACATACATATACATATTTATTTATTCTTCTAATTATCTGTGAAGTAGTGAAAGAGTATGTATTACAAATGGAGAGGTTTTAGCTTAGTACTCGTACGATCTGCTTAAGTACACTTTTATGCCATTAGAGTAACTGTTCTACGTACGGAGATTATTTTCCAGGTTGCTCGTTAGTTAATAAAGTGTTCGTTACCATTCTGGAGAGAGGATTTTATCTTAAGTCTAAGTGGCGTAGGATTATTTTTGTAAAGTATGGGAATAATATGTGGTGTAGTCCCACATTAAAATTGTTTTCTTGTTGGTAGATAAGATCTCATTATTTATTTTTTCTTTTTATACCTATTTAATAAGAATAGAAATTCTGCAAGCTGCCGTAACGGGATAGAGGTACAAATTATGCTGTCGATTCTCTTCATTAATTGTCAGTAGTTTTATTTAATTTGTCGGGTATTAATTATACCGACACCTAATACCGGACAGATTCAATAATGGCACTAAATTGAATGTCGGTCACTTGCCGCCGGTGGACCAACGATAGTTCGTGTTTACTCTGATTGACCGCAGGACTAACGCAGTTAATACCGTAAGATTATTACACGAACAGCGTGTTCCGAGAACTAGTAGGCACCTAATTGCGGCGTGGTTCTACACAATTTTGCAATTACTTAGTCGGTGTTCCAAATCGGGATCGATTTTCGTCGTTTCGGCGCTTCAGAATCCGCCCACCCCACCACCTGCCTCGTTGTGCGTGAAACTTAATTCGGTAACGGATATCATGAATTGTTATATGTTCTTGAGCAAATACCATGCTTTTTCTCGTAGTAAAGAACCCATGAATGGGATAAATGCTTCTACAAAAAGCACTTGACACATGAGTTAAAAATAAATAGGTACTGATTCTACCATCCAATGAAACCGGACAAGGGAAAGAGATGAAGAGGGTTCCATACGATTAATATGTTATCGACCATTTTTTTTATCTGACCCTTTGTAACAAATTTACCCGTAGAACAAATTTAACGTTGTAGTTGAAAAACATTATCTCCTATACATTTCAACTGCAAATGTAAATTCGCACGCACAATATTGATTTATTCACCATGACACGTTTAGACCGTGGACTTGTTGTAATTATAATCGTTTTCCTGTTATCTATAAGTGAAGGACTATCTGTAGTATTTTTTACAAATTAAACTAATTGCTACTAAGAAAGTGTAAACTTTCATCACTTTCACAATTTTCATCACATCAAAGCAAAGTATACTTTACTTAGCTATATTTTTAAAAACGTTTTTCAGTGTATTCATATATTAAACGATGAACCTGACCGATTTAAAAAATAATAAATAAATAATTATTTCCGGGAATTATTACACAGCGCCATCTAGTTCCAAGTTAACCACGAGGCTTGTGTTACGGATACTAAATGGTTGATATACTAAATATATACTTTTTTTTGTAAATAATAAATAAATAATTGTACTTATTTATCACAATATACAATATTTGATATTTTAATTATGCTTCTCTTTGACGAAAGTATCTAATAAGAAATCCATAATTCATTCAATTTGGATGAAACTTTATGAGTTATAGCGTTCGCGCCTGCGAAGTTACCAAAGAATCACCAGTAACATTATTCAAACAGTAGTTAATATGGAAAAAAGTGAAAGTCACGCATACCACCATATTTAAAAAACTATACATTAAATTACAAGTAAGTTCATGGTACAACTTTGTATAGTGCATGATTAAAATGCCTCTGACTAAATAACTAAGATGAGTCTATTTTTCTACCACGGAGGTGGCAAACCAGCTTACGGTAACGGTAAGAACACTTTACGAACTCATTAATCAAACATCTAACTTGTTAGTATAACATGAAATAAGTACTAAAACATACCTTTAAACACTGCGCGTCGTGGTATTATATTCCATTATTATTATATTCCCACTGAACTACATATTTACTACTAAACCACGAAAAAAAAGTAAAGTTGTATTGTGAAATTAAATGTTTGAAATATTATTAATATTATTTTGAATTGAAGCAAAAGAAAATGTTACCGTAAATTAGCTCCCTGTTTCTTTATAAAAGTTAAAGTACACCCACATCTGGTGTGTACTTTTTAAGTGGTTCGTGCCCGACCAAACAAAAGTTAAAAAAATAAGAGAAATGGTTTCTGATTGTCTTTTTATGGAAATATTTTCGATGTACACAAAGGCAGAGTCTAAATATTTATTTTTAAATATGTGTTTAATATCGGGCTATTGCAAAAACGTACAATAAATAAGTATTCATCTATTCATTATTTTTTATTATTGTTTCAAGTTTCTCTGAAAATCGATATGAAAATTTTAAATATATCTGTTATTCTATTTTTTGCTGGATTTTATAGTTATATTTGCTTTGTACTAGATATCTCATAGATTGTGCTATCTGATAGAAAATTTTCAACAATAAATAAATCGAAAATTTTGAAACTAAATTACCTTATTAATACTCCATCACCAACTTATTTACTGAATCAGTCCTGGGCACGGGTCTCCTCTCTATTTTCTCTCATTTGAGAGAAATTAGGCTAAAGTTCGCCTCACAAGCCTAAGGTGGGTTGGCAGACGCGATTAAAAAAAAATGTCAGGCTTGAAGGTTTGAGCATGTGATAAATAGATAGACCATTGAATTATCAGCCCACCGGTCAAACTACTAAGCTATCATGCAATTAAAGTTTTTAATTTTATAATAATATCATATCAATATATTTTTTTTACAATGACAGGTGGCCCATGAATCCCAATATTATTTTGATAAAAAAAAAGTATATTATATACTATATCAACCAACTAATATCCGTAACACTATCCTCGTTGCTTACCATAGAACTAGATGGCGCTGTGTTCTAATGTCCAGAAATATTTATTTATTTTGTTTATAATATTTACCTATAGTACTCGTAAATTCTAAATTTATCTAGGAAATAAGAAATCATGTGTTTTTTTTTAAAAGAACTAATCTTTCATTTTTATTAATGTGAGATCAATACTTTAATAAGTGATTTAGGCATATAGCACAAGTTTTAATTAGTTTCAAGATACTCTTTTCATTTCGTTTTGTTTTGTTCGTTCTCCCGATTTGCGGGAACTGTTTGGAAAAAAATATTTCACTATCATTTTCTATGAATAAACATTTGACATTTCATTTCACATTTCACTTTAACCACAAACAGTTTTTAACAAATAAATATCAATATCTAAAATTTAATACGGTGAAGTAGAAATATCAATATAAAATACCATCACGCCTGTCGTCCCCGAAGGGTGTACTAATGTACACCCACATTTCACCGGTATGTCTAAGGTCCCACGTAATAGGGTAAGCGTAATTCCATCAAACGGGCACGAATCCAAACTCCGAGCTGTTACTGAGAATTTCGTAGAAAAACTCAATAATACTTTGCTCGACCTGGGAATCGAACCCAAGACCTCTTTCTCAGCAGTCGCACTTGCTATTAGCCTAACGAGGCAGAAATATCAACGTTACAGTTTGTAAAATAGTATTGGTATTGACTAAACATTGTATTACAGAAATGGAATACAGTTATGAAGAGGAGGAGGCCAGTGATGTGGAAGCAGACTTGCGTCCAGTGGCGCGGAGGACCGCCAAGCACATCGCCGCCGGTGAGGAGCGGCCGCGCATCAACTCCAGCCAGCAAACCACACCGACTGACGGTAAGCACTTCACTTAATATAGGTAATAATCTGTTTCACGAACTGCCGATAACTTGAGTGTAAGGTAAACAGTTCATGGCTTAAACTAACTACTTATAACTAAACAACAATTATATTTGTAAGTTTATGCTCTGAACATAAACTTATAAATATAATTGTTCAACTCTGGTACTGTGTATTGGCACCCTTGGGGAAAACTATGTTCTGCACTATCCAGTGCAGAACATAGTACTCCCCAAAGAGTGAGAGCCAATAGATTGATATATTATGTGGTAGATAGTGCCTATGCAGACATTGTGGAAAGGCCCTAAATGATGATTTTTTTAAATCGTTTATATCTGTCAATGAAAAAACCAGCCAGGTAGACGGTGAAGGAATTGCGCCAAAGCATATTTTATACAAAAAAGAAAACATTGGATTCTCGTACCTACACTAGAATATTCCTTTCGTGTGTTTGTATTTACAAACACATACAAATTCTCATATTCATGAACGCGTATACTCGGAATCGAAATACTACTACTAATAGGCTATATAAATATTTGTGCCATGCGGGGATCAAACCCGTGACCCAGCCAATTACTTTACAATTGCACCATTTATGTCACCATCATATCCATTAATTTTTGAGTTCAATTATGGCACGACCGCAATCGCTCAATAATAAAATAATATTTGATTGAATGATGTTTCGTGTGGAAAAAATGATTTCATTTACGGTATTAATTTATGATATTCTAGCTGATGCTCGCAGCTTCGCCCGCGCATTTAAAAACTAATTTCTCACCCTCATTTCTAAACGTAAATGTTCTGCCCCATTTTTAAATATTGTTTTCCGTAAAAACCTTTTACATCGAATTAGAAAACGTTTAAAAAA
Source organism: Craniophora ligustri (assembly GCA_905163465.1). Lineage (NCBI taxonomy): Eukaryota > Metazoa > Arthropoda > Insecta > Lepidoptera > Noctuidae > Craniophora > Craniophora ligustri. The sequence continues at coordinate 10,465,800 of LR990954.1, read as the reverse complement.
AATTGAATTAATTCGGTGTAGCCGTTCTTTCTTTCTTTATTTTATAGTGAAGACTTATAATTGGCTTCTTATCACTATTCTACTTTTACTCTGTTGAATTAGTCCATAAAATAAATATTTATATATAGATGATCCACTATGTGTATAGCGACGACATAACAACTTACATAGCAACGGAGAAGCTATCAAAACTGACATGACACATCGAACACGATAAAGAGCTAGTTATTTTTTTTACGATTTCTCCTAAGATATTCGTTTATATTGTAAACTATTTGTATGCTAAATTTAATTCAAATCTGTTTAGTGGTTTTTACTTGAAAGAGTAACAAACATATATACATACATCCATACTTACAAACTTTCTCGTTTATAATATTAGTAGAACTAGTAGGATTAGTATTCATTGCGGAATAATAAATTAATAAATTGATGACTTGTTGGCGTAACCAGTGGAGTGTGAAATCAATGGTTTTGTGTCCAAACCAAAGAAATTACGTACGTATTTATCACATATCTGTACTCAAGCGGTGAAGGAAAATATCGTGAGGAAACCTGCATGTTTGAGAGATTTTCTCGAGTGGGTGTGGAATCTGTCTACCCACACTATCGTGGTGGACTATAGTATAGTAGACTTGTGCCCAACAGTGCTGTTTATTGTTATTCTTGTACTAGGTAAAATATACCTAAGTGAACACTAAAACAAGAACAAATCAACATTAACGAATGTTCCGAAAACTTTGCTTGTATTTGCAGTATTCGGCATATTCTTGGAAATTTTTGTGAGCCACGTCATTTATTTTTTGCTAGATTGAACCTTGTTAGTGGAATGCAATTATGCCGTGTCTGCTATCCCCAATCCAATTGGACTCCTGTCCCCGATGATCTAAAATTAAGTAAAATAAAATTTTATTATACGTAGGCTATATACCTATCTACGGTAGCAAGAAGCTGTGATAGCCTAGCGGTGGGCCCAGTTAACTGTAAGTGCCAAAGTTCTCGAGTTCAAAGCCATTGACTTTTCGGAACTTGTCGCACAAGTTCCGAAAAGTAATACCAAGAAGTATTTATCACATGCTTAAACGGTGACGGAAAACAATGCGTGGTGAGGCATGTGAAGTCTGCTAATCCGCACTAGATTAACGTGGTGGACCATAGCCTAATCCCCAAATAAGAGGAGACCCGTGCCCAGCAGTGGGATAGTAATTGGATTGATGATGATGATGATACCTGTCTACAAATGATGTTTCTCCGTAATGGCAATTTAATTATGTACATTTGAAACTAAAATAGCCATGAACTGAAAAACCTCATAATAAATTAATTTCATAACATGTTTAATAAAGTTAGATATTTAAAAGCAATTAGGCAAATAATGTGTAATTCATTTTACCGTTTCAAATTGCAAAATAAATTTCACATACTTAAAAAATTAATGCTTAATTTAATTTTGTATTTCCACAATTTTCATTAATTAATCTGTCTGATTGCATACATGAAGACTTTAAATAATATTGCTGTTATGTTTATTTATTTATGCAATACATACCACCATACTTGCCAAATTTGCAAAAAACAGGGTCCTATCTGAATGTTTTCCATTTTTAAAGGTAGAGAATTTTATTGTTTTATTTTAGACCACGAGTTTGGCATACAAGCCTATGGATGTTTGCAACACCATCGACTTTGAAATAGGGGAGTTACTACACCAACAGCAAACGGGGCCATGCCCTGCAGGGTACATAACGTGCCACATGTAATAACATAACATCTAATATGTATATTGCACTCCATGTGCAATAAAGAATTGAATTGAATTGATTCTCAAGCTGTCAAAATAATCACTCCCTTAACGAGTTCTGGCCACCATACTCACTCGCAGAAACACAATTATTATTGTTTCACTGCGGTCGGTGCGGTTACCGTAGCGGAGGTTTGCCCAGTCGGGCAGCTCAAATTAGAAAAAGAAATCTCGCTATTCTCTACCTCTACTAAAAGGTACACATTTTTTTAATATTTCATTACTGTTTTATAATTGATTGATACTGATAATAGGTAGGTATAATCCGTGAAAGCGCAAAAAATAATTAAATATGCTCTTTCTGTAAAGTTGGGTAACTAACATATTGAAATGATTCTTTCTTTCCAAACGTGTGACTTGTATCCGGAAAGAGTTAAGCATAGATGATATTATTACGATGTACACTCGTATCCTGTTAAACAATAACTACTTATACTTTCACTAGAAAATATACACTCACACATACAGTCACGCCCTTTTCCCGAAGGGATAGGCAGAACCTACAAAACGCCATGTACCACGATCCTGACAAACCATTTTTGCATAAATGCGCGCGGGTAGCGAGCACTGCGCATCTGGCTTTAGAAACAATATATTTTAATTAATAAGATATTAGTTGCACTCTTTAGCAGGGTTTTCAATACTGCGGAATATTTTCAGACATTTTGTCCTTAATAGTTTTTCATTCTTCGAGTGGTTTGAAGGACTTACTCGCCGTCAGTGGAGTTAATTAAATTTCTACTCAACAAACATACCGTTTGAATTATTTGTGAGGCATAAATAACAATGGTAATTGTGTTTAAACAACAGTGACAAGAATGCAAAATCAACATCTACATAAAATGGGTTTAATAAAATGTTATAATGGCAGCAATAGTCAGGTTTTGTGACTAATGTACTGTGAAGTCAACGGTCCTGAGTTAGATTCCACGGATCACTTACTTTTCGGAAGTTAGGTGCGTATTTATCATTTGCTTTGCTATTGAAAATATCGCGAGTAAACTTATATACCAAAGAGATTTTTCGATGGCGTGTGAAGTCTAATAATAATAATTATTATTTATTTCGGTATTTAAACCATATACCTACCTAATGTTAGTAACAATTTTAACCTAAATACTAGTGTTAGTAACAAAGGTAGGCGTATATTGTGTGGCAGAATTGAAGACTCGCATCTATCTGAGAAGACACTCAAGATAGTGTTGGTACTGTCACGAAGGCACGCTAGAAGGGAACCACATCTTTTTCGCATAATGGCTGCAAAATCATCGATATGTCTGTCTGCAAATATTTTTGATGCGTTACATCTCTATGGCAGCCTCAGCAGTATCCAAAGTGCATTATAGCCTAATTCCATCTTAAATGAGACCCGTACCCAGTGTGCGCCGGTGAATGGATTGATAATGATGAATAAATTCAATAATGAAAATTGACAGATAGGCAAATATTTACAAAGTAAATCTATACTAATATTATAAAGCTGAAGAGTTTGTTTGTATGTTTGTTTGAATGCGCTAATCTCAGAAACTACTGGTTGGAATTGAATAAATTGCATAAATTTCCACCCATGCGAAGCTGGGACGGACCGCTAAGCTAGTGAATAAATAAAAAAATTATCAATAAAAAATACTATTTAAAACTAGCTCAAAAAGGCTTCTATTTATACAGTAGTAGATACAGGTTAATTAATAAAATCCTTGCATTTGAATAAATAAATTAAAGTGTACCTATTGATAATGATTTCGTACACTTACGCGAATATTAGACATTGAAATAAAATCTACTTTAAAATAAAGCACACTTTGGCATACCTATCAACGCGATCCTTCAAACAAGTACCTCTGTACTAATAATTATATCAAATTCAAATGATTTATTTGCGAGAATATGGTAGAATATAATAAAATTAAAATGTTATGAGTGTATATTCTGCCATATCGGTATGACGTTAAACATATGCCACTACATATAGACGCTCTAACTAGAGCGTCTATCAAATTAAAGAGACGCTTCGCTCCGATCACGAGAAATAAATACGTGTACGACATGATATGGGAAATAAGTTTAAATTGAGATAAACAACATTGACAAGATCGGGATCAAGGCTTGGGTATTTGTATCCGAGCACGTACTTAACATAACGTACGAACAGTTTCAAAATATCTGTAATATCTATAAATATCTGCTGCCTGATAGGTATTCGTGTAATAAATATCAGTCTACATATTATATCTACTTTAATCAAACAATTAAATTGCATCATATTTTTATATCAACCATAAGACGATCACTGCTGGACATCAAGCATAGCCACGACGATAGGTCCTGCGCCACTCGCATCCAGAGGATTCCAGCAAACTTTACCAGGTCGTCGGTACCCACGCTGCGTCTTCCAGTACGTGGTCACCATTCAAGAACCTTCCTCGATAACCGACGTCAAATGGTTGATATTTTTTATGATTTTACGTCGCAACAGGGTCCAGGCGGTACCAAAGACGATATGTTTTTTTTTATGGTGATAAGGGTGCAAACGAGCAGGCGGCTCACCTGATGGTAAGTGATGACCGCCACCCATAGACATTTGCAACACCAGAGGCTTGCAAATGCGTTGCCAAACCCCTTAGAAACCTTTCAGGTTTCTTAAAATAGGCAGTTACTGAACTGACAGCAACCGGAATTCCCATGCTGTCAGAATAGTCACTCCCCCAATGAGCTCTGGTAACCTTACTCACTCGCAGAAAGACAACTATTGTTGATTCACTGCGGTTTTCTGTAAGGTTTTTCACTTTCGGTTTTCTATAAAAATAATCATGTCTGTTATCATCAAACTAGTAAAAGTATTTAGCAAAACTTATAAGAGAAAGTGTTCATTGAGAATAACAGTCATATCAATCCATCTGAAGACATTACATAGAGAGAGATAACTACATACCTACATAGTAGAAGTTTTATGTTATACCTCTTTTAAATATTTTATAAATCTATTATAAAATCTTTATTAAGTCTCTAATAAAGGTCTTTCAAAAATGTAATGATAATACAAATGGAATGTCTTTGTTTATATGAATGTGTTTGATGTTGAGACAATGTATTCTCAGTTTTCATTGCTCCTACCATAAATAAACAAACATACAATTTTTTATACTAACCTACATTCATCTGTATTAAATACTGAATATTAATGGTAGCCCTCAGTTCGTAAAAACCTTAAAAAAAACTATAACCATAATAATAATTGAATTTACAGTAAGGTACAACACTATTATTAGTAGTCTGTTCAATATTAGTAATTAATTTAGGTTAATTCGGTTAGAAAAGTAAAGAAAACTTTTCTGACCGAATTTACCTAAATTTTATAGTATTCCAAATGAAGCCTTCGTTGATAAAATACATCAGAAATTCTTTTTTACTTTATTTCCACAGGTAAACCTTTAATAATGATTTTTGCAACAAAGAACAAACAAAGTCATCACACTCGAGGTCGTCAATCAAACACACGTGTGCTTAGTACCAACGTTTATTGAATACTCCTCACTTACAAACTAAGACATTTGTGCATACACATGTAAATGTTCACATACTTCAGTATCCCGGGATTTCCGGGACTGTTTTTTTTTTAAATAATTCAATACAAATGTGCGTGAAGCGAAACGCCATTACGTTAATTCCCGCTTCACGTCGTGTAAGTATAGATATTTTTTTTGTTAGATGGTGATTATCAATGTAATTATAAAAAGCAATTTAGTCAAATTAATTTAATATGAGTAGGAACCTATTATATATTTTTGCATATAGTATTTTTTATATGTACGTAGTTTAATCTAAATAAGTATAAAGAAGTTGATTTTTTGAAGTTTATTGTTAGTTTCATAAATTATTTACAGAAGTGCCTAGTTTGTTTATTCATAAAAAGAAAGTATAATTTTGTTTAACCGCCTCTTTGAAGATTTAAAACTAAATATTCTATGTCCTCTTAACACTAAAAGACACATAAAATATTGATTTGGATATGTTTTACTGTCTTTTTGTTGTTACCACTTTCCATTACAAATAAAATCCTGGGACTATCCCAGAATCCCGAGAATTATTAATTATTAACTTTAGATACTGCCGAAATTACGGGATTAGAAAAATCGACCGGGATCGATTTTTTCGATTGATCCTCTCATTGTGCTTGAATGCAAGGACGTAGCGATGTGTAATATTTGTCGGTGGAAATAGAATGAAATGAAAATTCTGATATATTTTTATCATTCTCGGAAGAAACCCGCAGAGCTCCCATTTGAACGTGAGTTTATCCGTTAACAAAGGTGACTTGACGACATTGTATACAAAGCCTATTTCCAATTCAATGGCCTGCATCTGCGGGGTCTAGACTACTGACCTTAAGGTTGAGTTCACATCGATATACGACGCGATTTTGCTCATTTTAACACAAAAATTGTTTATACCTAGATGTTACAGAAGTTGAAATCATTCAACCGATGTGCCGGTTTCAATTGAAAGGCAATAATGCGAAGATGATTAAAAAAGAAAAATGTTACTAAATGAACAAAGTTTTCACTCTCTTTTTTTAGCGTTTTAGCCGCCAGTCATAGGTATACAAAACAATTAAAAAGACCAATGTGAGTCCTTACTCATATTGGTGTTGTGTTACAAGTCTTGCAATACAATGCACTATATTCAATATTTCCAAATATGTTGGATAGCAACGGCTTAGTTTTTTGTTTGTTTCGGTGTTTCGGCATTTCTTCTCAGAGGTCATCAGATAGGAAATGCCTAGGCCATCTAGATACTAAAAAAAACTTACATGACTTGTAAAAGTGTCTTTAAAAAAATCTATTTACAGAATTAACAATAATTTCATTCCATCTGATGGCAGACTGATGTCAGATTCGCTAGCGCACATCGTCTCTTTGTTTTTTCAGAGTAAACAGATCCTTACGTAGTGATCTGAAATATCCGCATCAAACAGTTTACAAGGAACTGGCCTAACAAAGGATTGCCATGACTCCACCGTCTATACGTCTTTGCCAATTGATTTTACCATTGTAACTGAATTGGCTACATGAATGGAGTACCGATGTGTAGTATAATCGGCTTAGTTTGAACGGTCCCATGAAACTTGCTGGTGTAACACGGCGCACCTACATCAATTCAGCCTGTGAGTGATAAGACTAGGATTGATTGGATTGTTGGTATTCGAACACTTTGTGGTTCAGAAACAGTAACATGAGACATGAAATAATACTCGGAGCTATATGTAGCAGTGTTAAATAAATTGTTTAATTATACTTTATTACAAGTTCTACGTAAGAACATGCCTTCCATCCAAGTATATAATATATAGTCAAAAAGACTACGAACAGCTTCATTTTTAATTAACCTAATCAGAAACCTTTGACTTCTAAAAACATGTTTATACCCCATTATATTTTCCTTGAAGGTGGAAATAAATTATGATGTTGTTTACATACTCGTAGATATAAAGTTTTTATGACCAGCTCAAACCGTTTCCGACACGATTAATATGGGAAGAGGTCACAAAGCACTCCACATAACGTTTTTTAAGGTGAAACAGGAAAACTAATGCTGTAAACATTTTCCTGCAGTGAATCGGGATTTTGATTTACTAGCTTTCACAACAAAATGAACCTAGGGGAATATTCCTCGACAAGGCAATGAGTTGAATAAAGTTATGCATAAATTATCTCCTTCCCAGTTTATAAAAATAAATTCAAATGGTATCCAGACAGAGGAGGATAAAATGGATAGAATAGCATAGACTTCTTATCATTCTAGAAATAATTTCCGTGATTTAAAAAAAAACACGAATAATTTGAACCTGATAGACATCAGAGAAAAATCGAACATGTTCAAAAACTTGTATGTCGTTCGTTCGCCACTGCGTCAGTCATCCCCAAAAAATAGGTATTACTATCACGAGATTTAGTTATTAGATTCTCTGCGAGAGATATTAGAAGCTCTATAACTCAAATGAAACGTGCAAAATTTTCGGGATACGACTGGTTCATTGTTGAACACCTGAATAGTAGATAGCCTGTTTATCATTGTTTTATTAAATAGTCTTTGTATATTACATTTTCACTTACCCAGCAATATTACTAAGACTGTTGTGATAACTATTTTTTTAAATAAGGCGGGAGACATATCTGACCAAGCAAACTATTGGCCAATCAGCTACGACTGTTGCCAATATCAGCGATGCCTAAAAAACGGGTAATTATTATGTAAGTGGTTGCGTGTTTCTTAGATTTATCGAAGGCATTTGACATGGTTCTCTATGATAAGTTACGGGACAAATCGGTAAAGTTAAATATTTCATCAGAATTTATTAATTATTATAAAGTACTGGTATCGGCACCAAGCAAACTAAGTGCGTTGGGCAGATGCATCGAATGAAGAATATAAGCTGCAATGTGGGGTGAGGCAGGGTGCGTTAACTTCACCCATATTGTTTAATTTGTATATAAATTAACTTATATATATAATGTGAACTAAGTAAAATGCATAAAGATTGTTTTATAGATAGCGAAGCATTTAATAATATATATTCAATTGCTAGCCTGAGAGATCTACTGTATGTATGTAAAAGGTATTTCTAGGGTGCACGGTTAAATTAATGATGCAAAGAAAAGTGAATATGTTATCTTCGAAGAAAAACCAACGGTAAATTTTTCACCAATAAAGTTAGCGGGAAGACATTTAAATCGTGTTCAACAGTTTAAATATCTGCCACATTTTAAATGCTGATCCGGGGGTTTGCCTTCTATACGACGGAAGTAAAGTTAACGCTTTTTAAATCTTATTGACAGATATCTTATACGTGCAGCCTCTGGAGCATCTGTACGAACGCAAAAAGCCTAAAACGCTCTTCGGCTCCAATATAATAATTCATTTAGGATGCTCTTAGGGTTGTCACGGCTGTGTAGCGACTTAGTACATTTGCGGACGTTTAGACCGAAGGCTTCGAATCGATTAGGCCTAAGCGTGCGGCATCCCTGTTGCAAGGGGTCTGTGACAGCCCAAACCGCCTCCGCAGTGTCATTGCGGGCAAATTTGACTAACTCTTAATTGATTGTCTCTCCTATATAGGTTTTTGTCTGATTTATAACAATTTATGGATAAATATCCGAAATATTTATTTATTTATTTATTTTATTATATTTTGTCTGAAAGCAAGTCAATCAAATCAGAAGATTTCTAATTCATATGAACTTTTTCAAGCTTTTATGTAACGTTAAAACTCTCGTTGCAAGCATCCTTGGAAATAGGAATAGGAATAGCTGTCAAAGCCCGTCAGTACTCGAATAAACGTAAGATTTTCTATGCATTCTTAACCGACTTCAAAAAGGAGGAGGTTCTCAATTCGGATATGTCTATTTTTTTAAGCTTTCACAGATTCTTTGAGAACTTTGTATGTACCATATTACGCGCACGGACGATTGAAAGATTTGCCATAAAAGCTTGTATGCAAAAAAGTGCGGAAATAATAAACTTAAGAATATAATCCTAAAAAACACTTTAATTTTTAACCGACGAAAAAAATACTTAGGAGGTTCTCAAGTCGACCCGTATTATTTTTATGTATAGCCACGCATAAATATTTACAGAGTAAGGAGTCCGATTTTGATAATTATTTTTTACTGGAAAAGGAATACCTACCGAATGGGTGGGTATAACTTTTAAAATTTGACTTAAAATGACTTAGGTATACTTACATAAGTTCAAGAATATAATTAGGTATTAAGGTTAAATAAAATAGTTGTAATATTTTTTTGCTTTTCAGATTTTTCGACGGAATATTTTTTTGATAAAACGTTTTATATGCACAGCACACAAGACAGTCAAAGTCAATTCACACACCCTTAAAGTTAAAATATTGAAATGACTAACAACCGTCAACGGTTCATTGTGACATACCAGAAATAAGTAGGTACATTCTGTATATGAAAGCCTACTTGAGAATTTTATTAACCGAACATGCCATGTGCTTACTTACTCGTACCATCTCAAATTAAATATACAAGACGCGAATGTCGAATCTAAAATACAGAGATGTTTTCCTTTGTGTTTTCAATTACCTTGTAATTGCTCTGATTTATTTCTTGATAGAACCCGTATATGCGTTGGAATTGTCTCAGGGTACGTTTTAAATATCACGCTTATTTCATTGAAGAGGATAGACAGAGGAGTACTGAATACTGATTTAGTGTACACCTATAGTTCGCGCTCGCATCAAACATATCTGCTGGCTAGAACCGATAGCAATTCCCTGGAAATCAAAGGACTTCATGCTTAGCAATCACGATCAAAGCGACTATACCCAGAAGATATTTGTCTAAATAACACTGAATTTGTATTACTTGTACAAAGGTGGATACTGTTTCGAAGAAATTCGTGCGTTTTGTTTTAACTGCCGTGGTTTCCATAGCCGATGTCTCCACCCAATTAGTTTTCTTCAGAGAAATCTGACGATAACGGTGTGGCGGAGAGTAAATAATAATATAATAATCCCTAACATCCATAACGTATAAAAACAATAACTGAAAAAAATTGTAAATACGCTGAATTAAAAGAGGAAGTCGCTAGAAAATGGAGACAAAATAAATTATACGTAGTACCCATAGTTATTTCTATACAGGCATTAATCCAAACGATCTTATCCACAGCCTAAAATTGAAAGACCTGAAAGAGTCGGATTATATCACCTTACAAAAAGCTGTCATTTTAAACACCTGCAGAACCGTCATAAACTTTATGACCACGAAGTCACGACCCACTCATAACACAACACACTACATGCTACACTTACTTGGCTAAGCCCGTAAGTTGTCAAAACTAGCCAAAGGGCATAATAATAATGTTCGTCATTGACTTCAGGTAATACAAGTTCTTTACATAGATATTTGGTTCTGCATTAGATAACAACAATAATAACAACAATAGTTACTCAACTCGGTGTCAGTAACTATTTCGATTTTAAAGTGTTTGACAGGGTTTAACATAACGCTCCAAATCAATATTAGCATGGATGAGAAGATTAGTAGGTGTTGTTGGTCGAAAAATTTATAAATAACGAAACAGTCTACAACTGAAAAATACCTGTAAGCTATTGATGAGGAAAGGATAGGCGAGTACTTAACTCACTTTAGATTTGTTGACGATAATATTATTGTCATGGGAGAGTCGCTGCACAATGCTAGACTTTTCCAACAGGTGGGCCTTGACAAACTCCCATGTTGTAACCTTCTCAATCTCTGTTGGGAACTTTGTTCTCGAAGTATTTAATGAGTTGGTATGTCTAACTAGGATAAATTATATAGGATATAAATAAGATTTAGTTCACTCGACGAATACGATTCTAAGTTGGCCGTTGTGGTAGTCTTTTCTTCAAACACTCGTAATTATATAAAACAAGTATTCAACCACTGTGAGTTGTCGGTAATGTGAGGCAAGTGCGCTGGTTTCGAAAGAGCCTCAAATCTGCCGAGGCATGTCGTTACTAAATGCCGCCACTGCGCCATCACCTCACTGTTAAGTACTTATTAGTTAGTGTTAGTATTGTATTAGAATATATTCAAATTAAAATCTTCAGTCTTCGATTCGCTGGTGTAGACGTTTCGCGTTCTTTTGTCTGTCATTCAATCAACAACCATCGACAGTAATCACATCAACCTATTTAGTGTCCCACTGTTGAGCATAGATTTCCTGACATTGAAGACGTAGAGCCTCTCTAGACAGGCACACATCACAAGTCATCTATAAAAAATTTCAGACTTATAAGTTTCGTCTCAATGTTTGTTTGAACATATGACAAATACGCACCAAACTCCGATAAGTCATGCGTGCTTAGCTATTACAGCTCTTTTAACGCAATACTTAAAACAGCCATCTGTTACAAGATCAAAAAAAAATTTGGCTTATGTTCACCACGGATAATGTAGCATTCAAATGGTAAATTAATTATTCAGTTCGGTCCAACTTTCGGAACCTATTCAATACAAACTATTCAAAAGTTTCCTCTTTATAATATTAGTATAGATTAAAAGTAACATAGGAAATTACTACGACTAAAATCTCGCAAACTAAGTTTAACAGTGTTGTATATAAGTTTAGAAATTTACCTAGTACTCGTACGTAGGGAATACTGAAAGTCTCTGGAAGTCATGTAACTTTTTTACGAGACTGTCATTGGTTTTTAGTTGTGGCGGCCTTTGGAAAATAATGTGTCGCTATTACAATGAATTTATCTCGTGAAAATGTTTCGCTCAATGATTTTTATGATTTTCACTATTGGTTAAGTCAACAAGAAAGTTAGCAGAGATTTAGCGCTAGGTATGCAGTGATGAAGTCTCATGATGCAGCTCATTGTATTTATGGTCCAGAGAATTATAGCGTAGACGTGATCTTCTGAACGATATGATGTACGTCAAGATTGGCTGGAGCGACTGCAGTTACCGATTATATTGCTGACTAAGCAGTCAGCAATATGATATTTTGCATGTGAATTTGAAGGTTCTGAAGTTTGGCACTCGATAATTTCACGGAAGACCAGAATGAACTGCGTGTTGAGTGATAACGTGAAATGATGAAATATATTTAATGAAAGACTGCCATTGGTGTATATGTGATAAAAGATGTCTTGAAAGAGAAAGAACAAGCCAGACGACAGAGTGGGTCCTTCCATTTCAAACCGGCTGATGAAAATTAAGTTGTCGGAGGGCCGGCAAGATAATGATTGGTTCTTTGATCACATTGAAAATCAAAGGACAAGACTGCAGATTGCTAGGTAAACAATTGCATGCCCAGATTGATAAAAAAGTTTGAAACCCTCTTTGAAATTCAATAAATGTAATATAATAAACTAGAAACGTTCTGTATATACCTATCCAAAATATTGCCGCCAAAATCTGGATTATCTCTAAACCTAATTAATATCAAAATTTATTTTAACGAGCTTATGATACAAGCTGTAAAGGTCGAGCCAAATATAATGTTAATCGTTGTAATGTTGGACAGAATATTGAAGCCTGCCATAAATTCAGGTAAAATTATTCGACAATAATGTAATAATTATGTCATTCATTACTATATTCTGTTAAGGATAACTTGTTAAATTGTATATTAATAATACAGCTTCCCCAAAGTCACTGTACGCGATTTTTAATTGGGTACTTGTTGCTTCGTAAGTTGCAATGTTTGTGTTTATTTACAGAATATTAAAGTACATATTATGCTTAAGACCTCTATTATTAAGCACAGCTTCTGTCAGGCAGTTTTTTTATTTGTTGAATTTCTAAACTTGAATGAATGTTCAATGAGAATTGAACAATAATATGTGATATAAAATGAATACAAAGGAGAGAACAATTTCAACTAAGTAACATAATTATTTGATAGTAACTTTGATTCAATTAAACATATTTTGTATCATTGTGTGGTGTAAAGCTATCTCTGGCAAATATTTTGCTTTTCGGCAAAATTATTTTATTATTTAGCTTGAATAAAATTGAATTTGGTAATTAAAACCAATAGGTACTTCTAAAACTGATCAAAATGCTCTTTGAACATTTCCAAGTACAGAACAGGGTCCATAACTGTACTTTAGCTCTAAACCTTTTTATACCATCTTATAAACTTTATGGAATGCAATAAATAAATATGAATAAATCCCCCGCAACTGTTTACAAATTTATTATATACACATAACTTAAGTTGTGTGGTGATACTAACGAAATCAAATTAAAAATACTCAATAAAATCGTTAACTATTGTTAGCGTATGCGTTGAATTTTGGACGCTTAGTAGGTACATTTTCATCTCATTTATTACTGAGATTTAAAGTCTCGTTTCTTTCTAGAATTTATCCCTTATTTTACATAAACAAGTAGTAATTTCCTTTGTCTTTAGGTTTTATTTATTTTACCCCGCTTAGTATTCGACTTAATGGGACATTTATTGTTAACTAGTTTTCATCCAGAACTTTCTCTGCGCGGAGAGTACGTAAAATATCCAGTGCTAAAATCCAGCTACATTTTATACTATACATACATATACTCACGCCTTTTTCCCATGGGGGTAGGCAGAAACTTCAGAATACCACGCGCTACGGTCCCTGCATACCACTTTTGCTTCGTCCTCGTCCATCTCTTTAAAATCAATTGGAACTAAAATTTGATTTTACCTATGGTGAGCGAGTGAGAGAGTGAGAGTTGTGGTAACCTTAGATTTCGAGTTTAAACCCAAGGCACCACTGGTTTTTCGAAAGTTAAGTGTGCATTTATCATATGTTCAAACGGTGAAGGAAAACTTTGTGAGGAAGCCTGCATATTTGAAAGATTTTCTTGATGGCATGTGCGTCTGTAACACCCGAAGTAGGTTAGCGTGGATATATAGTCTAATCCCTCTAGAAAGAGAGGATAGCCGTGCCCAGCAGTGGAACAATAATGGGTTATATTGCTTAAAAGCATGTAGACTTTTTTCGTCGTTTAAGCATATGATAAATAAACAGTAATAAATACATATTATGTCTTTGAATCCGCTGGGTGCGGGTGATATTCAATTTCCCAGTCACGCACATAGCTTTCTATATTATCGTAATTATAATTACAAATTCTATTTACTCAAAACAATAATATTTATTCAATACAATACATCGGTTGCTTAAGCGGGTAATTGATTAGCAGCAAATGGAGCTATTGTAACTAGTAATTATTGCATTGTTTATCTCAACTCTCATTTATGATCAATCACAATCACTGGCCATAATAGACTATATATTCAAATATAACATCACGCCTCGAAGGGTTAGGCAGGCGTTTAGGTACTAATGTACCTACACTCACATTTTACCGGTATGTTTTAGGTCCATTTAATAGGGGAACCCATTGCCATCAACCGGGCACGAACCGAAACTCCGAGCTACTACTAAAAAAATTATAGAAAAACCCAACAGCATTTTGCTCGATTTGGAATCGAACCCAAGACCCCTTAGGACTTTACGACAATTAGACCATCGATGCAGTCTATAAAATTGTCACGCAATTTGGTTTAAATATTTGCCTACAACCTACAATATTTTTAGAAAATTCAAATATTTTGCAAAGAACTTTTTGTCGAGTTGAATATTACGATTTCACACTACGCTGCTCCAGAAGGCATATCGGACGAATATCCTCGCAGAGTTGCCATTTGGTCTAAATTGAAAACACTATGATGCACGAATTAATAGGTATTAGAGTATATAAATAACTAAATGATATGCTACACATATGCCAACCCACAGTAGGCTAGCGTGGTGGACTATAGCCTAATCCCTTTCAAAATGAGAGGAGACCCGTGCCCAGCAGTAGGATAATAATGGGTTGATGATGATGATGATGCTACACATATACACGTTACATGGACTTTGCAACGCTTTTCGCTTAGCACTTGGAATTCCCATTTTCTTTTAAATGTTCTGGAAAACTAGCTGGTAATGTTACAAACTAATTGAGATTGAGAATAATGGTGTTATGTACGTCCAGTACGCGTTCCTCGCTAGTGACTGTGCATATCTAATTAAATGCTTGTCATAAACGCAAAGCGACATCTTGCAAGTTAATAAAGCCTCTGCGGCTTATAATCAACTACAGACTATCCTTAATCAATTTTGCCGTGCAGACGCTAAACCGCAGTTAGAGATATATAGACGAATTTTTGGAACGAAGTTCCTTAGGGGGCTTTGCAGAGGGGGGAGGGAGCCGGCAAAAAATGTCCGTAACGCGGACTTTTTTGGCGCATGCGTGCGTCGTCGATAATGTCAAATTTGAGAGTGATGGTTGTCAAAGTCACTCTACCGAACCGTCGTGTGAATGGAAACGGTACGGATATCTTGTTTTGGAAACGAGATGAACGGGAACCGCAAGCGCGCCACATCTGCGATGAATCACTTGTAATCTGCCGAAATAGTGTGCCCTAGTATCGTCAAGGTAGCGTGTACTCGGAGACTTAATCTATTGAATCTTACTCGCACCAAACATTGCACCGTGAGGGAATGTAACGTAAATTATTAGGGATGTAGATATATTAATTTCAATTCAGCAAATAAAAGCAGTTTTTTAATCAGAAATCAACTGCCAAAAATGGTTTCTTTGTGTACATTTACGTTAATTTTGTAATGTGGAAAAATTACTTAACTCTATAAATTTTATAGCGGTATAATGATATTATTTAATCCCGCCATTTCATCTTATACATCTAAAATATCAAAAATATTTAACAGGAAAATGTGGGTGCGCGTGAACTAGAAGCGCTTATAGCTCAGTGAGTCCGTCAAACACAATAGGCTTATGTTTATCCGTTTAGCCTGTCGTATCCAGATGAAAACCTTTTGTATATATCTTGCTCCACTCATTGAAGAACAAAATGTAAGAAATATCTCGTACATTAACAATATACAGTGGAACAATGAACCTCCTCCGTTACGTTGGGTAAAGATAAATTGTTATTGATTATAATAATAAGAAATTTTATTGGCGTAAAAGGTACAAATACATTGGTATCATTGAAATCCTTTTTTCGAAGAATTTACAATGATAAATTCATCCACTGCCGAAGATTAAAGCTCCTGTAGAAATTAATGAAACATGAATCAGGCAGCCAGACAAGTCATTTTATATGTTTGCGCGAAATAATTTTTCCTAAAACTACTGAAACCAGGTAAATAAGGCCGTGTTTTGCTGTATGACTTGAAGAGCGATTAATTTGTAATAATAACTTATTATTAAACTTAAATATTTGTTTTATTTGTTATATTATGCACATCGCGTAGCATTTTAGATGAATTTTCTTGGAGTAACCGTATTTAGTAAAAAAGACTTAGAAATAGATGGATGTATTTATTTCGATTTAACGAAAGAAAATAATATATACCTACTATCAACTGATAAAATTTGCTCTCAAAAGAGCACAATGTTTTTGTAAGACTACACTGAATGTATATGTTTGTTACAATTCGTGGTTTTATTTACTTAGAGATATCATGTATGTAGCATTAAAGTCCAAAATTTATAAGTCAGGTGTAGTGTTTCTTTGGAATATTAAAAAAAGAAAAACCAACTTCAAAAACTAAAAAGCAAAAAATAACTTCATACAGTTTTACCTTTTTTTTAGTTTTAAAGGTATGAAGTCGGTGCCAAGCCAAACTTAATAGTAAGTACACTCACCGTGAGTGACCTTGAGCAGGGTGGTCAAAACCACCACATCATCGGCACCGACTTCATACCTTTAAAACTAAAAAAAAGGTTAAACTGTATGAAGTTATTTTTTGCTTTTTAGTATTTGAAGTTGGTTTTTCTTTTAAAAAAAAGTTAATTTATTTTTTTCTTTTTAGTGTTGTATATATTAAACTTTTCATATCAGGTCAATCTAATAGCCTGAAAGAATAAAACTATCGATCCATATATACTTATAATTATGAAAGATTTTCCCTTCAACTCCTAACCATTGAGGAGTTGTACCTTCCATCATCAGAACATTACATGAAATGGTGATTTTCAAATGGAAATACTTGAACAGCTTTGGAGAATACATGTTAATGTGATAAATGCCTATAACTGAAAGAATTTTCTTTTAACTCTTAACTGTTGATTAGTTCTACCTTCCACCATCGGCTCATCAAATGATGATTATCAGATGCAAATACTGGAACAACTTTAGTAAATATATTAAAAACGTCATTATTGCCTTTAAAATTTGAGGGTTGCCCTCGATTTTCCTGGGATCCCATCATCAGATCGTGATGTGGTTACAATGGGACCATCTGTGAAGTATACCCTTTTAAACAAAAAAGAATTTTGCAAATCGGTTCAGGCGTTTTTAAGTAGTTCGTGAACATACATAAAAAAAGTAAGATTCCGACGAATTGAGAACGTCCTCCTTTTTGAAGTCGGTTAAAAAGAATTTTTACTCCACATTCTTTCTTTCCACCATGAGTTACGATTTATATAAACAATTTTATAATCAACTATCATAGTAAGGGTATTGCTTGATTACTGTCGTAATAGCTCTGTAATAATTCTTAGTATTTCCAGGATAGACAAAGCGACCAAGTATCTAGGTTGACTTGTGGACAAAGTCAGCCATGAAAATAGGTTGATGTTAGCGGCAGACACAAACCGCTATTCAGACCACTAATTAATTAATTGGTTTTAATAATAGCAACGACCGCAAAATGGGACTGTATCCTAGTCGCAATAAATATTAGAACAACCATTGATATAATTATACATAGAGCCCTCAATTTTTTTCTCTTTCATACGTTTGATTCTTTTTATGACTTAATAATAAAAAAAAACTTTATTTCCTGTGTCGTTGAGTCTCTTTCAATCCAGTAGATAAGTTGACAAAATCATGTACAGAATAAATAGAAACAAACAAATAGAGAGATAGTTTGTAAGTGGATGCATGTGTGTTTGTAAGCGTGTCACTGCGTGTGTGTGAGAGAGAGAGAGAAAGAGAATGAGAGTGAATGTGCGTTTGTGTATGTATCTACGACTGTGTGAGTGCGAGTGTGTTCTGTACCCTATTTTGGTATGCTTAGAACGGCCTCAGTGTGCATGTAGTCTATCTAAACTTAGTGACATGTTGAAAATATTCGCCTAGCTTCCATCGTATGTAGTTCTTCCATTTAACTTCTTGCAGCGTTTCAAGACAGTTGAATCATTCCCCAGGGACGCGATGAGTTTCATTGTTTCAGCGCTTTGGTCGCTATTGATTTTCGTAACTTTAAGTAGAAGGTAAGCAAGAAGCTTGTTGCAAGTAAGATGTAAAAACCAGGTTATGTTTGTAAATAGGTATAGGTACAAGTGCATGGTTGTAATTGTTATAATTATTAGACGTCAAGAGTATCTTGTTTATGAATATATCTAATACCAGGTATTACCCATTCCATTTCCAAAACAAACATATGTATATGTTTGTTTTTAATTGACAAACTCAATCTACATTCTAACCAAATATTATGGAATGTATTTCACTTTCAATTAAAATGAGTACAACTGGTTTATAATAACTGAGTCGACCCGTGGTCGACTCAGTTATTATGGCGTCGATCACTGCGGGCCTAAGCCACAAAACTTCAGGAGTCAGGGCGTCACAAAATTGTTAATATATCTAAATGCCAATTAAGAACTACTATTATTATTATTACCTACTAATATTATACATGCGAAAGTATGTCTGTCTGCTTTTTCCCTCTTCAAGCTTGAACCACTAAACCGATTTTAATGAAATTTAGTATAATGACAGTTTAAGTCCCGGTGACGGGACTTAAACTGTCACACAGGTTTGATTTTGTCCCGAAATCATCGCTTAAAAGAGCGAAAACTGCGTGAAAGTTTGTATGCGGAATTGATTATTTCTTAAGACGCGGGTAAGAAATAAATAAGCAGATAGATAAAATTACTATTTGAACGCAGACAAAGACGCGGGCAAAAGCTAGTATATTATATCAGGATAACAGTAGGTAATAAAAGTCTACAACATTATTTTTATTTTTTTATGTTGATAAGGGGGCAAACGAGCAGGCGGCTCACCTGATGGTAAGTGATGACCGTCGCCCATGGACATTTGCAACACCAGAGGCTCGCAAATGCGTTGCCTAACCCCATTGAAACCGTACAGGCTTCTTAAAATAGGGAGTTACTGAACTGACAGCAAACAGAATTCCAATGCTGTCAGAATAGTCACTCCCCCAATGAGCTCTGGTAACCTTACTCACTTGCAGAAAGACAACTTGTTGATTCACTGCAGTCTTCTGTAAGGCGGAGGTACTTCCCCAGTCGGGCAGCTCAATTTGAGCGAGAAATCTCGCTATGCCCTACCTCCTAGATAAATTACAATTTCATCACAAAAAAAAAGAAATAAAATGAATGAAATTTTTATCACACTTCAAAAATGGAATGTTAAGTGATGAGATAACCGTACATAAACACGTGCCAGTAATTACGTAATGGCTCGACCTCGAACAAATTGTTACAAGGATGGTAGGATGACGGAATTAAGCATGGCTTTAGTGAAATAATAAAAACAATGGGATATTCGACAGCAAGCAGTTATTATAACTCATTCACTATACATATTTTATAAAACATATGCTCCATGACAAAAACACTAGATACCAAAGATGTGCTACTGCGCTAAGAAAAGAAAAATATTTTGTTTATTTGTTACCGGTTTGGTTTCAAAGTCTATAAGGGATATAGATAGTTTTATTGTGTGTTTTATATACATAGGTTGGTGTGATTTTATAACAAATTGGATTTTTCTCCCTCTTACCCTAGCTTAACCTAATAATCTTAACCCAATAATACCTTAATAACTACCTTATTGAAAGCGTTTGTACACTAATACCAAAAAAAAATACTTGAAAAAAACTCGTGGTCTTCTTCGTGGTCTGATTCAGTTTCATGTTTGCATATTTTGCATAAAGCGATTACTATACCGTAAGTATTCGTATGTGAACCAGGACCCAGAGGCGTAAGGTTCATTCCGGAGCATGTAACTCTCAGCAAGGTCAACAAGAGTGGCCACCAACCTATAAACTGACCTCAACCGTAACAATATAAGTATTACAACACTAGACAAAAGGAAAATACAATTTTATAAGATATTTTTTATTGAAAGAAGCATTTGACCTCGATTGACAAAGGGTTTGACGACAGACGGCCAGCCTAGGCAGTGAGGGACTAGTTCCTTGTAATACTTATACTACGTATTATCGTTACGATGTACATACAAAAACATTCTATTAATCATTTATATGATTTCATATTCGTATATGTAACTATTTTGGTATTCTATTATTATATTATTCATTGCCTGGTAAATATCGCTTTACTGATAAATCAGCCGTTAATTGCGCCATAATTTAATAAGAATACGATATCAATGTATTGTAACCTTATAGAGTAGGTACCTGATAAATCAATTGAGCAGATTACCTTCATGTTACATTTCTATAAAATCCACAATTGTATCTGTCTCGATATATAAAAACACGTCGATAAAGTGCTAAAATAAAATCTTGAAAGTAAAGTTATTTTATTTTTTTATGTTCTGGGGTATTATTGGATTTATCGCTAAAGTTATTTTGGTTATATGAAAACCATTGTTCCATTGAAATATCCGATTTAAAGTGTTCAACTTGTTTGAGTCAAGTATCCCCATCCTCTATTGGGTTTTTAAAAAACTAAATCATTTACAAAGTTAAAAAGTACAACTACTACAGTATGTAGTAGTAGGTACTTAGTAGTAATATAAGCACATAAGTAGACTTTACAAGTTAATGAGTAATACCTAGTCGATGAACGGCCAACTATGCCTGTACGCTTTGCCTGGCCCGAGAAGCACTACGTCGGTTATTAATAAATAGGTACATTAAGATACGCTTGACGAAATTCTATAAAATCTTTAAAGGCACGTTGAGGCACCTTCAACAACAAAATATGATATATTATTATTATTAATTTAAGAGCTCAGCCCTTGTCGGTGGAGCAAAATATGACAATGTTCGAGAAATTTATTCTTCAAGTTCTCAGTTCACTTATACTGGTTATTAAGGAATTCCGATGAAATGAATAATACTTACCCGTCGAATACCGACCAATGAAAAATTGAATCATATTGAAAAATAATAAATTTTGATTTCTAATTTTTACTTATTACAAGCAAGCCAGACTGACTTGTGCCAGATTGATTATGAATACCTATAAACTTGACCACTGTTACCATTGTTAATGATTTTGTAATTTCTCAAGCATGCAGGTTATCCGCTATGCTTTCCTTCCACGTTTAAAGCGCACCCTACTTGAAAAAGTCAGTTGTGATAGAACTCAAAAGTTTATTTTGGCGAGCCTATAGTCCACTGATTGGTTACACCATTATGTTATCTATCACAGCTCATGGCATTTCTTCATGTCACAATATTTGAGAAAAAAACTGCTTATCATGTACTTAAAGTCCAGAATTTATCTTTTAATATATTACTTCTTCTCAATATAGAGCAGTGTCTGAAATAGCCGCTATGATATCGCGGGAAGAGTGTGGGATATTTGTGGCCACGATGCGCTATTGAAAACGAAAGCTATTCATATTCTTCGCTACGATATTTCTTATCAAAAAGGTATTATAATTCTGACTCAATATTATTTTTTAAACTGTTATGGCTGTTCAAGATTTTCATGTTACTTTATCGTAGTATTACCGGCTATAAAATGTAGCTAGTGTATTGAAAGATTACGTCAATTCTAACTAGTATTTGTTTTGAGCGCGTTTGTTTTGAAGGCTGAAGCCTAATTTTTTGTTCACATGACTAAACTGCAAAATTTTGAGTTTGGCTCCAAGCTGAAGCTGCGTGCCACGAGCGTGTCTGTGGTCTGGGTTTGGGCTTCCCAGGCACTAAAAATCCTTACCTCTTTATTTCCCTTGCTGATCACGGGAACAAATAAGTTCACAAATAAATAAACTCGGCGATGATGCTCGCCTCACAGCACGTCATACGTTTACACGGACGGGGCTAAAAGCGAACTGCTGAGTGTCGTCTCGCTATGTTGAAGGTTTAGGTAGGTATAAAAGACAAGATTGATGACGTATGTCAGCTGATGAATGATAAAAGAAAAGATGCATTATGTGTAGGAGAAAAGAAAGGGAAAGAATTTATCCAAACATGGTGCTATCACCACGATCTGGTCCGGTGTCTATAAGACACAAAAGCATGGCAGAAAAATCACGTAAGCTAATTCATCAAAAATCAAAAAACCCCACACGCGAAGTAAATTAATATTTACTTCTGCTTTCAGTTCAAAGCATATTTATTACTTTAATTTATATTTAATAATTGATTTTGAATATATCCCGCATCATACCTTTCTTATAACTTTTCAGACATCAAAGAGTTCCAATTTAATTTTATTTCCAACTTGAAGTTCCTTTTAAATGATATTACCCACGCGTGGTTTTCTATTGGATTGTGTGTTTATCTTTTATTGGATCCTATATGTTAAATATGTGTGAAAGCCTATTGACGTGAAAGTAAAAAATCTCGAGTTCAAACCCAAGGCACGCACCACGGACTTTTCGAAAGTTATGTGCGTATTTATCACTTGGTCAAACGGTGAAAGAAAAACATCGTAATCTCGCAACCTGCATACTTGCGAGATTTTACCGACAGTGTGTGAAGTCTGCCATCCGCACTAGGCCAGCGTGGTGGATAATAGCCTAAACTGTCACGACTAAGAAGAGACTCGTGCCCAGCAGTGGGACTGCAATAATAATTTGGTTGATAATGACGGCCAGTCCGGCTTCCACGGGTATCTGTAACCTATACTATCAACGGCATACCTATATTTCTGTGCTAAGAACAATCGCGGGCGTACACAGAACATTCCTCTAAATTTTCATCAGAATTATATTAATGGTTTAAGAATACGTAAATGACAGAGCATTCAATCATTCATTTTATCTTATATCGGTTATACAATAGTTAACTAGGTCGAGCTTAGTTTCATAACTAACGCGATAATGGCAGCAAATATTTAGATTTTCAACAAAATTTACTGAATGAAAGGATTATAATATAAAGTCTCCGACTAAACAATCCAGTGAGGTGTCCAATGGTACGGTTTGCTTATACAAACTCAACAGATAAGCTTCTTACTAAACAGCCGTA
This sequence comes from Craniophora ligustri, assembly GCA_905163465.1. Lineage (NCBI taxonomy): Eukaryota > Metazoa > Arthropoda > Insecta > Lepidoptera > Noctuidae > Craniophora > Craniophora ligustri. The sequence continues at coordinate 10,442,266 of LR990954.1, read as the reverse complement.
TTTATAAACTGAATTGTTTTAGTGTATTTCTTTTATTAGTGAAGATTCTCGCTCAGTGGGTTTTTCAAAATGAATTCTCCATTTAGATCATAGTCATTATTTAGATCTATATGTATCTCATTTAAGGTAATTTACATCAATTGAGAATCTTTGATAGCCTAGTGGTGTACACGGGTGGACTGTGAAGTCAAAGGTTTGATCTTAAACCTCTGGCTTTTCGGAGTTACGTGCCTATCTATCATAATATGACTTTCTCGATGGCTTGTTAAATCTGTCAAACTGCACTAGGCTAGCCTTGGATTCTTCTCGGGTGAGCACTGTACCACAACTGGGCACGTCGCACAGGTCTCCTCCCATTGCCCATCAATGGCACAGGGTGAATGATGATGATGGTGATAGTGAAATTATATCGTTGCCTTCACGTTTCATTGGCTTCTAATAAAGTTAATCTAAAAATAGTCGGTAGCTATAACCCGTAACAGTCAATTGCCACACGGCTTTTGCGAACTATGCAAATCGTACTGAAACTTACTGACTATTTTTAAGCTGCGGAATCTTTTCATAGATCCCGTCCAATTATATGTGCAACGTAACGTAACAACCCACGAATTCCCGTAAAGCAAAGGATGTTAGGACATAAATTACACCTAATTTATCATCAACGTGTCGGCGTCACGCACTGTGAGAGACAGGGATAGTTAGCAACAGATATCCAAAATGCTATGATCTATATATCAGGATTATAGCTACACTGATAATGTTTGATATTCTATGAGGTTAATAAAATGTGAATAAACTTTTTATAGGCCGTAAAGATGAGTTTATTTAGTGTCACTGTGTATAGGAATAGGTTCGAGCTTCATCAAGGATTCAGCTATTTGGATGATTTGTTTTTGACAGACTCAAATGAGATGGGTTTTCCAGGTTTGCGCACATTAGTATAAGATTATTTCGCAGTGTATTTATATAATGTAATATAGTTTCGAAGCTTTTACTGCTGTAAAACTACGGCCACGAGCAGAATATAGTGCTGCATATCTTAATGTTAAAATTAGTAACTTCTACCCTACATTATTTTCGAGGGGAAATCTGTATGCCTGACAGATTCTCTTTATGGCATATGAAGTCTGCCAACCCCTACTAGCATAGTAGGAGTTGGCATTGATTTCCTGTCATTTGAGAGAGATTATAATCTATATTGTCCACCAGGACTACAGCCTAATCCGTGAACTGGAAACCCGTGGCAAATCAGTGGGTCTATAATGATTTTTGGGTTTATGATGAAATAAGTGATAGTGTTCTAAGTAATGAGTATTAATCACTAACTTTAGAGACTTTCAAACACTAACTCCCATACAAAATGTTATAAAGTAATTAATAGTTTTGAAAAGTTTTTAATTAAAATTAGATAATTATCTTTAGATTCAAGTAATATTAACCTAGGTATACACGAACTTCATTTTCAAAATTCATATTATAACAAAATAGTAACTTATTATCACAATATAATATCAAATTAGATTAGATTATTATGTTATCTTGGAATAAGTTTCCAAGTTTTTGGGAATCTAGATTATAAACCATAAATAACGTTTGAATAGAAACGCTTATCTAGGTATTATTAATTTAATCTGAATAATAATGTATTACCTAACTATTACTATTTACTGCTCATACTCGATTTGTCATTTAATGACACACAATTTTTTTCGGTTTATTTATAGACACTCAAAGTTTGGAAATTAAATATACAAACAGTAAGAGAAAAACTTTCAAAATTCTCATCTGCCTAACGCGAAATATATAAAAAAACTACAAACAGCACTTGTCACCTACTGTGCATATGAAATGCGCAAGCATGGCTTAGCTATAGCTAATAATACTATAGTATTATCCTATGGGGAAGTGGTACAGATTCATCCATCATATTTACATTACAAAGGAAACAAATGACTCCCTCGTTTGTCTAATGGTGGACTGCAGAGCAAGAGGCTCTATTCCGAGTCCAAGCTTGGGTACATCCAGATTTCTATGACGCCCGTGAAGAAATACAAACAAGATTATTATATAATTATATTTATTATTATTAATATAGACTAAAAAATATATTAAAATTACCAACATCTTGACTTAAAATCCACTCGTCTTGTCTTTTAGTTATCTACGTCTAAAAATCTATAACAAATTGCTAAAAGAGCAAAATAAAACGAACATTTTTATAAATAATTCAAATGTTTTCTGCTTCACAAATGCTACTATCATACAATAAAGGATTTCTTAGAAGACAATTAATCTATCCACATAACAAAGCATTAAACAAATTCATTCTATCGTGCAAAATAAATTGCATAATTATTTTAATATATGCCTACCACAGTAAGTAAATAAAAAATACATAGAGTATCTTATTATTAAAATAAATCCATACAGACAATCAATCTGAAGTTGTATCATTTCAGTAGGTACACCAAAAATCTGTGTAACAACCAACAGAGCCATGTGTGGATTTTTGTGGATGTAGATTGTGTGGATTTTTAGCCTAAAATGTGGATTTTCGTCAGTTTGGTTGTCCACGCATCACGTTACTCAATGAATAGAAAATATACTCTTTTAAAACAAGTTTTTATTTAAAGGCCACCACATTAGGCATATTGAGATTACTGTCATATTGTTCGTATTCTTCTCGTATACCCTTTGATTTAATACCCATATCATTGACATGCACAGAAAATAACGAGCTAGCACCTAGAGCCGTCAGCCATTTTGAATTTAGAATGACGTCGCTTAGCTCATCATGCATTGTCATCCAAACTAAACGTGAATGCAAAATTTCATCTGCTTAATTTGAAATGATCAAGAAGAACTTATCATGTAAATGGTTTTACATAATAATATCGTTGCTTTTCTTCACCTAGATTCACCTAGATTTTCTTCATCTAGATAAACGAGTCGATTCTTCAACGATACCTTGTTACTAAATAAACATACGTATCAGGGTGCTGTCACATTTAAATCGTAGTAGCTTTTACTATACGCCGAACATAAATTAAGTTCAACCCTTATCTACAAGCCCCAAAGTCTGGTATCATTGTAGCCAGTAAAAAATCTGTCATAAAGTGGACTCTTTATCTGTCATAAGTAAAACCAGCCAAAGAACCGTAAATGACGATGTTACTATACGATAAATGTTTTTGTGAAGCTTTTGTGTTATTTTAACTCCCGCATCAAAACCGTCGCATTGCGCTTTTTCTGCGGTTAAGGTAACAATAAGGACATACCTCGTATAATTAACTGATTCATTTTTAAATGTTTATAATTAACCATATTTTTTTAAAGTTGGCTTTTTGGTTTTAATGATATCGCCCGCTCATGTAATACTTATCTTAATTTTAGGAGAGTTGCTTTATTCATAAAACAAGCGTCTCTAGTTATTCTAAATTATACGCTCCACCAATTTACATTTATGCACATTTTATACAAAAAAGAAATAGTAACTTTGCGAGCTAAGAAATTCAGTTTGATTATATTAGCCTGCTGGAATATCCCGCCGGACTAATCATTTTATACCGCTGCACGAATGTCTCAGTAAGTGTCAAAATAAACCTTACCGTCATTCTGACATTATGTATATCTACGTAACAACGGTACTACTACTTAGTTATACTTCTCTATTTATAGATTTCGATATATAATTACTACACACGACGATATGTCGTTCATTATCATGAACGTAGGAATAGTGTGATGTAAAAATGATGCATTTTATGGCGAAAACATCCGCCAAGAAAGAAATTTTAGAAATTGGAAGGGTGAAATGAGGGATGAATAAATATTTACCTGTGTGCTCATCACACAAACATTTGACCTTACCGAGATTAAAACCCAGGGCCCTTACCATAGACGGCAGTCGGAGCGAACGTAGTGGAATTCCGGTGTCGGTAATATTTAAAAAGAAAAATTGATAAGACATTTTATCTCAAAAGAAAAAAAGCAACAGGAATAAGGAGTGTTACAATTGCAGGGGCGCGGGCGGCGTGGGCCTAGCGTGTCGCCTTAAACACCTACCTACAAATAACACCAGCTATTTTAAGACTATATCAAATAGCACGAACGTCCTTTTCCTGACCGACACGGACAAAGCGGAGAGCGATAGAACGGACGGCCTGGATTCAATCCCCCTTTTGTGTATTGTGGGTTTTGCGAATTATGAAACGGTTCAGAGATCGTTGAGTTTCAATGTTGTTTGGCCTGAATGTGAGAAGAACGGCTAAAGTTACACATGTTATAACGACTGATCAACTTGGGCCTGAATTCAGTATATAGTTTGAGAAAGCTCTAGGTATCCTTGAAATGTCATAAATTTATTAAAGGCCTAGCAAACGTAATACCAAATGTTTTTGGGCCGGCCTTACAACCTCTATTACAGTTTGGAATATATGTCACAAGAAAATTGTAAGCATATAGTAGGTATATAATCAGATGGCAAATATTTGAAAGATTAATGAATGGAAAATTTTACAATCAAAAGCACAAGTTTTTATTGATTATTTATTACTATAATTCAGCTAGAATTTTGAACAATAATACTGAACTGCAAGCAGTGATAATATATTATATGTATGAGTAGATCGAGGTAAGGTTACGTAAGTTTCGTGAACTAAAAACATTGTTCAACGGATCCGTTCGCTATCTTCTGACAGTTTAAACTTTGATAAATTTTATTATAATCTATTAAATAGCTTACAATTTACGGTTTAATATAATAATCGCAAAGTAAAACAAAAGTTGTGTGGAGTAGGACTAAAAATTTCTTACTCAAAAATGCCTTAAAATTGTATGTATACCATCACGGCTGTCATCACCGAAGGTTTGGGCAGAGGTGTACCAATAGCTATACACCTACATTTCGCCGGTAATTTTTAAGTCTCATGTAATACCTAGGAGCGAGCCTTTTGCCAACAATCGGGCAAGAATCCAAAATCCAAGCTTCTACTAAGAATTTCGTAGAAATTCCCCAATAACACTGCTCGACCTGGGAACCGAACCCAAGACTGTAGCACTTACGGTCACTAGATCAACGAGGCAGTCACAGAATGAACAGAGGCTTAGAATTTCCTCCTAAGATACAGAAAAGCGGTCCAGTTCGTGAACAAAATTTTAATAATATTAGGATTGGATTTGTTACTGTTGAAATAAAATTACTTTACGGATTTTATACAAATAATTTAAAATTGCGTCTTACTTAACATGTCGTTTAACTTGATATCACACAAACAGATACTATATATTTTTATTTTTTATACAGAAAGAATGTCACCGTGTCTTTGGTAATGCAGACGTGTTCTTTTACAAGCGTGTGCTTTTCTTATCTTTAGTTTCTATAAATTTTCAATACTGATATTACATTGTTGACTAAATAAATAATATCTAATTGTGATGGATGACAGAAATCGAGAAAGTCAATGCCGCATACCTGTTAAATAGATACGTGATCAAAAATAACAAATCCCCAGTTCTTATGTAACATTGTATCATGTTTCGTAAGCGCACAAAACCACGACGTTTCTGAAGAAAAATGTGTTTACATAAGTAAATAACATTTCGGGGTTGAAGGGCACATGTGATATATCACCCGCAGACTATTTAAGCGACTCATACAATACGTAACTCAGGAGAATACGATCCTTTACGTAATGTTATAGATAAGTATTTCAACTAATCATAACTTTGTCGTTACTTTGAAAGTAATAATAATAATATTGCCGGACATTATTACACAGCGCCATCTAGTTCCGTGTTAAGCAACGAGGCTTGTGTTACGGATACTAGTTGTTTGATATACTACATATATCATATAAAGTATATTCTAATGAGTATAAGAGGAATGGGATATGGGTCGCAGGACCCATATCCTATATCCCCATTACCGATCTAATTCTGTTCCTGAATTAGATCGGTAGGTGTTTATTTATGTAAAAAAGCTTTAAGGTTCGTAGATTATTTTATATCCACGAACATAATTATAACTTAATTCTAAAAAAACACATAAATTGTCTCCAACCGATTTTTCATCCAACCGATGTGCCCATAACTAAATTAAATTGAAAATTTTAATAACCCCAGACGGCGGCCTTCTTGGACCAATTTCCATCAAAATAGCTAAGAATACTCCCGAGTAATTCACCTTTCAAACAAAAAAAAATCAAAATCGGTTGTAAAAAACACACACAGACACGTCAAACTTATAACACTCCGTCGTTTTTGCGTCGGAGGGTAAAAACCGGTTTCATTTGAAAGGCAATGATGCAAAAATGGTTAGAACACCTTTTTTTACAACCAAACGTATTTCTTTTTTAGCAAAGTTAGCATACGCTGGGCAACCGTTAGCTCTTGTTTAATAAACAACTTAACCCATCAATCATCAATATCCATGTTCATCACACAACTATGTATGTGTCCCAACAGGAATTGAAACCACTACCAAATGAAGTATGTATGCTTATTACTAATACTAAGCATACTTTGTGTGAGTGTGTTTTGTCGATTCCTACCAGTGTAGCTTATATGTGTACCTATTTTAGCTTACTACTATCTGCAGACAAATGTTGACAATGTTGTGACCCAAATGACACTAGCATTTGGGTCTAACAACATTGTATTTGTATGTAAACAGTCGCAACATTTTATTAAGTGCTACATCCCTATACAAGAGCAATGTAGTACTTTTGCGAGAGGATAGATCTGACTATTGTATAAAGGATTATTGGTATTCACAAAATTGCTAACAACCACCCATGATAGACCCTATTTTTAACCGACTTCAAAAAGGAGGCGGTTATTAACCTTACATTTATAAAAACAAAGGTATTCGTACACTCATAACAAATAACTTATATTCTATGACTTTTTGGAATATCAACCAAACAATGTTTCTTTTCATCAAATGAACAATCAAGTTTTTACTTTAGGTATTTCTATAAGGATAGAACTTAAGTACTTACATAGGCTATCGTCTATCGAGACTTTTTCCAACTATGATGAGTGCTATAGGCTATAGTCCACCACGCTAGCCTACTGCCGGTTGGCAGATTTCACATGCCATCGAGTAAATCGATGTTTTCCTTCACCGTTTGAACAACTAATAAATACGTACATTACTTCCGAAATTGGTGCGTGCCTGGGGTTTGAACTCCAGACCTTTGACGTCTCAGTCCACTGGTCACACCACTAAGCTACCGCAGCTCTAAAAAAAACATTGTGATAATAAATTCCATCCCATCTCTCAAGTTCGCCCAGTCCAAATCGGTTAATTAGTTCATAGAAGAAGATCGCGAACAAACAACGTGATATGGAATCGTTATTGTGGGGACTTATGACAAGTAGTACCGACTGCTTATTGGATTCTTCGAGACTTCGAAGGTGTAAACATACCTTAAAAGGCACAGTTTAACCTACAAATCGATTCACCAGCTTGTGTCGCAAAAAGGTACATACAAGTGATCGTGAATTCGAACAAATACTGGCAACTGTAGCAATGTCAGCAAATTCAAATAAAAAAGAGTGTTTAATATACTCTCAATTCGAGTTTTGATATCCGCTGTTAAAATTCGCAGTAAATCCAATTTAGTTTTTGCTGTCCAATGGTGGCAGGCTTTAAAATAACAACCCTTTGACATTTTATTTATTGAATCCAAATATAGTTGATTTGATTTGATTTATTATTGATTATTGAAATATAGTTTGTAATTTTAAAATGTAAATCTTTGGAATGTCGCCTGCACAAGTTTCTTAAAGATTTAATATAATATAATTAGTACACATTAGTACATAGATTACACAGGGTTATTGGTAATTCGACGTAGTTCCGTTAAGAGTTGATAGGAGAGAGTTTTTGTGATAATTTTAATCCTGATTTGCAGTATGCAAAAGTGAACCATTTTTGAGTTATCGTGTTTTTTAGCTTTTTTCAAAATAAGTCAGAAATGCAACATCACAAATTTATTAAAAGTAAAGTATCAACTTAAATGGCATATTTTCGTTTGATTTTTAAAAACGATTAATTGTTGGGCGTGGATTAGTGCTGGGCACGCCCAGCACTAATCCACAGAGGACAGAGGAGACCCGTGGGTCTCCTCTCATTTGAGAGGGATTAAGCTATAGTCCACCACGCGAGCCGGGGGTTGGTGGACTTCACATGCCATCGAGAAAATGTCTAAAGTATGCAGGTTTCCTCACAATGTTTTCCTTAACCGTTTGAGGATGTGATAAATAAGCACATAACTTCCGAAAAGTCAGTGGTGCGTGCCTTGAGTTTGGACTCGAGACCTTTAACATCTCAGTCCGCTTGTCTCACCACTAGGATACCACAGCTCTACCTGAATAACAGTTTTATTAAATCGATTCGACTAATCGTTACTATTTAATTCAATTAAATGATCATTGAGAAGTATGCAATCCAATTACGTCCTGAGTCATAAATTGAATCCAAAATTAAAAAATAGGACTGTTTAAGAAGCTTAACTACCAGTTGGAATAGTTTATTTATTATTGCATTTGATAGTAATTCTTGAGGAAATTTATAGGTTATTTAATATAACGCTATGACCTTTACGAGCTAGACAATGACCTGTTTATGACGCACGTAGTTTGCAGCTAGTTTTCGCATACCAGTATAATCTTATAGTCCAAGATCCCAGGGCCGCCAGACGTCACGTATTTTCTGACGAACCAAATGTGGATTATTGAGTAGTGCTAGTATGTACTAAGAACGCATGCCTACCAGCTATCTTGCCTAGTGGGCCAATTTTCAGGTATCAGGTAATCAAGGTACACACAAATATTACTTACCTCACGTAAATTCTCCAAGCTGATTTTTACGTATATTGTAGGCAATATCCTTAAAAATAAGTCGCCAATACTCCCAGACACTTTCCGTCGGCCGTATTGCTTTGCAGACGCTTTAAAGCTCCCGAAGGAATTAATCAACTTCACGTAAATTATGATGTTCCATTCTAGTAAAATGTTTCAAAATAGTTGTGACAGATGACAGACCGACCATAGGAGCCAATCATCTCAATTAATTTTTAATGCCCCCTTAATTCAATTTTAATGCCACTGTGGGTAGGAGCGTAAGGGTATTATCAACGCGCATGAGAGTGAGCCAGATTGCGAATATGCGGAAGTCTAGGAGATGATTGGCCCCTTGGATCGCTCTGTCTTCTCGTAAAAGGTTTCGAAATAGTTGTCTGGTGGATATATAAACAATGGAGCATCATAATTTACGTGAAGTTAATTAATTCGTTCGGGAGCTTTAAAGCGAATGCAAAGCAATACGGCCGACGGAAAGTGTCTGGGAGTATTGGCGACTTATTTTTAAGGATATTGCCTACAATATACGTAAAAATCAGCTTGGAGAATTTACGTGAGGTAAGTAATATTTGTATGTACCTTGATTACCTGATACCTGAAAATTGGCCCACTAGGCAAGTTAGCTAGTAGGCATGCGTTCTTAGTACATACTAGCACTACTCAATAACCCACATTTGGTTCGTCAGAAAATACGTGACGTCTGGCGGCCCTGGGATCTTACTCTATTAGGTAGTAGTCCCGTAAAGAATCTGGCTTTTATTTTGGCTTTTTTCTTGATTTTACGCTCTATATCAGCTCAAGCTTGACTCCAGGCGGCTTGGAGGAGACTGACCTTGGCCTAACATTATCTGGGGCGCTACTAACATCCCAGATACGAACAAGTTACCCGCTACACCGAAAATGTTCCATACATCTAGACGATGCAAATAATAATAATTAAGAAAGTGGTTTTTCGACTGTTATTCTTGCGGATACTTATTCTAAGCAATGTTTAGAACAATGTTATGTTACAATGGCTTTTCTGTGTTCCACATTTAAAGTATACCTCTGAGTAGTTCCTAGTATTATGTTAGTTGTTAATGTACCAGTGAAAATCTAACAACCGCATGTATGCTGAAAAAAAAACAGAACTAAAAATATTTTATGAACTTCGACTAACTAATGAGATGACATTTCGTTATTATAGTTTTTAAACACTTACCATTAGATGAAAAGTATTTAAACGCTGACCTAAAACATACGGTATTCGTAAAATCTTACTGTAACGAATAGGACAATGCAATTAAAAAAAAACTTTTCCGCTACGCAGCTTCGTAGCGGCGTAGCCTTCGTGTTGAAACGTAGCACGTTTTAACACGGCTACGCCGCTTCGATGTTCATGTTATGAAATGCTTTAACCCGGAAGCAACCGGAAAAACTGTGAAACCAAACAAAGTTGCTTTATTTGTATTTGTGGCCTGAGGGATTGAGCGAATTTTCCAGCTTTCAAAAAATAAAATATGGTGCATATTGACTTATTGTGTATCTCATACCGTCTGAAACCGTCATGGTTCCCATAATATTTGAATGCCTGACTTCAAAAATGTCATAAATACACCAACATTTAATTTCAGAATAGGTTAAAGGTTAAAATGTAGGTTAATTTGTATTTCTATAGCAAAACGCCAGTTAAATATAAATGCAATAGTCGTGTTATTGAAACGTCTCATATTTATAAACTGTAAAATTTATGCAGACAATGACCTCAATGTTTTATAAGCAATAGAATCGTTTAATTTCTTGTAAGCCATGAAATACTTTCTTTTCATTTTCAAGGTTTTCTTATATTACAGGAATAATGAATCTTTTGTATCAGGGACGACATTACGTCTCTTAGCTCTGAACTGAAGACAACTTAGGGACAAAGTTATAATTTGATTTCCACCCGACCGCTCAAGGTTTCATTTCGACTGCTAACATTTAAAATAATGTGAAATTCTCAGCTGTACTAGTCGCTTAAGTATTTTTAAATGAAGCTAAAATGATCACATTATTTTAAGTGATTAGAATTGAATTGTCCCATGAATGTAGGTACCTGGAACTTTTTTTAAACAAACATTTGTTTGTTTATTTCCTCCTGTATCGTGGATGCGTTTACAATGCACGAATACCCAGACCCGGAACAACAGCTTGTAGGCTATGCATAATAGTCGTTGCTTAGCTCGGAACTAGATGGCGCTGTGTCATAATGTCCGGATATAATAAATATGTATAATACATACATAGACTAACTGACGAGTAGATTAAGGGCTTACAATGATTTTGTTATGTATTGTATAATATACTTTTTTGGGATTAATAGCGGCCCTATCGCCTATGGCTTCTCTGTAAAGATAGTCGTAAGGAGTATTTAAATAATTAAATAAAATAATAAAGTTCCTGATAGCTTTTAACATGTTGAATAATTTAAGCACAAAAAAATGCTAAGAAATCATCATTTGAAGATGAAGTCTGACATATCTGATAATAATTGAAACGGGAGCACGACATACATATGTATTTACCGACACGTCGCTCCAGTATGTATGTTCCGGGTCTAAACGGCGCAGATGTAATCACGTGCACAAAGGATCGTTACTTTTTTTCTGTGCAGCCGCTTTCCTTGGCGCCTTGTGGGTTGTGAGTGTATATTAAGAATATGCCGTATTTTTTTTTATCATTCGTCATCATCATATAAATAGCCGTGACTGACTGACTGCGAAGCCAATGGTCGAGTTCGAATCCAATGCTCGATTCGATCAATGCACCACTGACTTTTTAAAGTTAAGTGCGTGTTTATCACATGCTAAAACGATGAAGGAAAACCTCGTGAAGAAACCTACATACTTGAGGGATTCTCTAGATGGCATTTGAATTCTGCCAACCTGCATAGCTGGAAAGATTGATTTAGAATTAATGCGTGGTGGACCAGTCTTATCTCTTTAAAAATGAAAGGTGACCGGTGCCCAGCTGTGGCACAATAACGGGGTTGATGATGATATTTTTAACTAGTAACAAATTTGTAATACGTAGCCCTATCATTATAATACTTAATCAGTATTATAATTGTCAATATAATACTAAATGACGATCACTGCTCAACAAAGACCGATTATTCGAATACTCAAATGAGGCACCCAGTTCCAGCATCCAATATTTCCAGCAAAATCATTATTGACATATCGATATCCTTATTTAAATATTATTTACATATTAATTATCAACGTTCAACACGCACATACCATTATACCTTCATAGAACAATGTAATGTTATATTTGCATTTAGAATTTTAGACGTTGAGTGATAACCAAGTGGTGTTGCCAGTCTTGAGCTCAATCACAAGATACGAGTACTCACTACTGACTTTTCGAAGTTACGCACGTATTTATCACATGGTCAAACTATAAAGAAAAACATCGTGAGGAAACTTATATATCCGAGAGATAGTCTTGATGAAGTATAAAATTTGCCAACCCGAAATAAGCAGTGGCGGACTACATCTTAACCCCTCTTAAATAATCCAGTAAAAGTCCAAAATTGAATAGTAAATAGGTCGATTATGATTAATTGCATTTCTATTATTCTTTCTATTCATGACGTGAGTCGGTTATCTATTCGTTTAAACCGCATAGATACTTTTTGCTTATTACATAATAGTATAAACTTTAAAACAGCGTTTAGTAACTGCATATCACAGACAGAAGCTTTCAATTTGAGTGATGGCCGCAGCACTGAAATATCTGGGAAGTCGAGAAAGCCGCGGGGTACGGCCTGAATGCGGCTTCATGAGCTTTTATAAGAGCTCCAAAACACTAAGTTATTATAATAAGGCGCAGTTCATATGTACGTATTAGAATATACAATTTTATGAAAAATAAACCAAGCAATCACATGTCGAACGAACGGACTACAAAGTGGTTTTAGTTCAACTAATCAAATAGAAAGAAAGGCCAAAGGCATTTATTGATAGCACACAATCCACGCAAGGCAATTAAAGGCATATCGTGTACGTATAGTAGGTTAGTATACAAGAATACAATTATACCTACATTACGATAAGCTTATGTGGAATTATGTGTAAGGCCGCAGCTCTGGATATGGATACAGATTACGGCAGCGTTGATTTTCAGCTGAAACCTAAAAGCCGATTACTTGTTATCAAGCTTTTCGAAATGTTATTGAGGAAATATTACATTTTGTTTGGATAACCTTGTTTACAATCAATTTTCTTCAATTTTATCGATGTAAATACTACGTATATAGATAATTTTTATACTAGGGTAGCAAACAAGCTTACGGAAAGCAGTAACCGTAACAAATAAAATTTTGCAATACAAGAGGCGACGCTCGCGCGATCTGGTCACTCTTTTCTTGAAGAACAAGCTGTAGTCGCCTGGGAACACCTTGGCACGTAGTTCATTCTACAGCCTGATTGATACATTAGAGTTTTAACTGTCATCAATCCAATTATTGTCCCAGTGCTGGGCACGATTTCCTTTCATTTGAGAAATATTAGGCTATAGTCCACTCGTAAGGTTTGACAGACTCTCCATACGCCATTAAGAAAATCTCTTAAGCATGCAGATATCCTCGCGATGTATTCCTTCACTGTTAAAGCATGCGATAAATGTGAAAATAACTTCCGAAAAGTCAATGGTGCCTTCGGTTCAAACTTGAAATTTTTGACTTCATACAACGAGAATACTGATTAAGTGATATAAGTTCTATGTAAATATGATTGTCAATACTTAACAGAAATCTAGGTTAGTTTTTAGTATTTATAACATCATGACATCAACCTCAAGTTGTTTGTGACGAGTTCTTTAAATATAAAATAGATAATTTACTCTGCCAATGTAAGTCGAAAACAATCACTATCAATTTGCGTACACTTAAATTAACATTTAAGTAAATATACATTTATAAGAACGACTCCTTAACATTTAAATTCAGCCAGATAATTTTTAATTATGACTTTCCTGACCCATCCTTTCGTATGTAAAGACAGGCATGGCAAGGAGTTGGCAATGAGCCAGCCCTTCTATCTCGAATTTTAAGCCGCCAGCTTATCCTGACATTCGTAAGCCCCACAAATGTACGCGAATACGATGAATGTCGAGTGTGTTAATATGAACACAGGGCTCTCATATAACTGGATGAGCACTGCTTTATTCTGCCTCTTGTTTTGTTCATTAGAACCTTGCTACTAAACCCTTGTCACAGTTTTTTTCTGATTTACCTGTCACTGAGCATAAGCATATTCGATAAATCTCTTTAGTGCGGGCGTTAACTATAACTTAGATTTATCTTTTTAATATAGCGTATTGATCTTTTGTTTATATTTTGTTTGGATATAAATAAACTTGATTTTATTCGTTTATTCGATGGCATGATGGTACCTTATGTAGAAATTCATAATGTGGCGCTAACCTTTAGAAAACATAATTTATAAGAAGTTTTAGGGGATAATATTTTTTATCATCTAAAGGTTAGCGCTTGACCACAATGGCACCTGATGGTAAGTGACGATGTAGTCTAAGATGAAGCATGCTTATTTCGAAGTTACCTATATCTCTCGTGACTTAAAGAGCCCCTAATTGTTCTCATCAGGAAATACAGACACTGGTAGCGGATTCCATTACCCTCGCTGTGCGGATAAAAACGACGACGTGAAACGCTTCTTGTGAGTTTCGGGAATTTCCACCATAAAACGGTATCGGTTTTTAGTTTGATTGGTTGTTCGACGCTAAAAATTATGGCAAAACTAGATCGTGCAGTTCTGAAGCACACTCTCCGAAATGTAACCAGTAAGAGACCAACAAGCTTGCCGTACCGCGACGATGGTCATATATCATTGGTATCATCAACACATATTCGTCCACTGCTGGGCGAAAGCTACTCCCAATAAATGCCACGGAAATCTCTCCATGTCGCCGCTGAAACGTCCTATATATATCAAATCAAATCGAATAAAATCATTTATTTAAATTAGACCAATACAGGTACTTTTGAATTGTCGAATTAAATTGAATTTAGTTGCACGGTTCCAAAAGGTAGGTCTTATGGAGAAGAACCGGCAAGAAACTCCATATATACTCTTTTTAAATTAAATACAAAATTGTTGGTTTTGTTTTACAATGCTTTGTGTATGTAATATCAATATGAGACTGGTGCATACGTACATACTAACTAAGCACATGACTGTAATTATTCGTGTAAACTGATTTTGCGCAACATCCCGAAATAAACCCATCAGATATGCCGAAAATGCATCAAATTTGCCTGTGACCGTGGAATTAGAGAGCTTAATAACATTTTCCGACACACAATACCAACTTTCCACGGCTATTTGCTTCGAATTTCAAAGCTAGGAATTTGAGTAAGCCTGCATCGGTAACACAAATTTTGACGTATTTGATATATGAACTTCACGTCTACAAGAGGAGTGTCCAATAATTAACACTCCTATCAGTTGTAAAATTGTTGTTTGTGGATTTAATATAGCGGTGCTAACATTTGCACAAAAGTTAACAAACAAAGCCACAACACAGGTATTACATCGGGAACGAAGCAGAGTTGGCACAGTGCCAGTGTCACCTCCGGAGCGTGTCGCCCCGACGACGACGTGCAGTCAAATATGAAAATTCGGGAATATTCCACAAACAGAAATACTGAAGAGGGTCACCGTTGCGACATTTTATGACAACGGGGCCCTCTTCAGTCAGTCAGTTCAGTCGTACCCGTACTGCAAATCAAAAGCGCCAAATAAAATCTAGAACATAGAACAGTGATACTCGTCGTTATAAATTGCGTGTCACTTAGATGCCCATTTAAAGTATTAAAGTACCGCGCACAATTTTGTTGACTTATAAAGTACTACTACAGTGTTAAACACAGCGAGTACCAAGTACCATTCGGCTTATACTCGAATCGTATCTCTCAGTCACTGCAAATGATTAAGAGATGCACAAAGGGGCTCACCAACCACTATGCGCTCAGGCTAAGCACAATTCCGAGAACTAACATAAATGAAAAGCTTCAAGATTATCGGTATATGATCGCTTGCCTTTCAGTGAACTTGCTTTTAAATAACATGAATTGAGTAAAAAAAATAGTTAACTAATCTATTTAACAAGCATACTAAAATAACAACATAGGTGTACCTATTATGTATTATATTACTTAGGTATCTTTATATAAATATATATATAAAGTAGCCTATATCCTTTTCCAAGATTTCGTCCGTGTACTGGTCCATCCTTTCAACCGCCTATCTGTCTGTCACAGTCAATTTGCTCCGAATCTACTAGTCCAATTACTTTGAAAGGTAAATGTCAGATGACCATTGTAACTTTGGATCTCGGTGTACATGTTTGGAACAACACAATGTCCTGTATAGTCAGGAAATTATTTGAAAAGTAAGGGTTTAAAAAAATCTTAACGTTTGCAATATATACGTTACTTGCCCGATCTTCGTCTGCGTTGAATTATTGTTTTGGGTACCTTATTTCTTATCCAACTTTACTTTACTAGAGCCATCATATTCCTCATACGAATACTTACCAACAAGTACCTACCTTTTAGATCTGTATGCCGATTAAAATCATTCCCATGTTGTATTATACAAATTAGTTTTACAGGGGTTACAATTTTATAAGTATCAAAAGCAAGACCAATGTTACTAAGATAGCGAATATATCATACCTACAGCCAAATTTTTTACCCCTGCTGGTCAATATTCAAGATTGAGAGGGATAACTGTGCCATAAAGTGCTTTCGCTTGATGACCCTTGAATACACGAGAGTGCTATCTTAGCAAAATGAGCATTTGATCATTTTGTGGAATAAAGTATCCTGGTATGTCAGAGTGCTTAGTACGGATAAGTTTCTTTTTACAAGCTATCAAAAGATTGTAAACTACGCAGCTTATTTTAATTTACATGATGAAAAATGTTTAATAATAATATAATTATAGTTGATTGTATTGCTCTATGTAAGTTAATAATAAATAAGTAAAATACCTACCGAATGAACCGTAATTTTCATTGAATCTTCTTACCTATAGAGAAATAAATACATAAAACCGTTTATTGAAAAATAGACTTTTTTATGATGTATCGTTTTGTGAAAACGCTCCTCAATCGTTCCCGAATAAAATCGCAAGCACGTTCGTTCTGCGCTACGATTTGCCTCTCCATGGTCTGCGACCAATCAGAACACCGAACGTCTTATATTTTCACAATTTTCCACTATCAGTTTTAATTAAAATAGAACTCGTAGGTACAAAATGAAATCAGAACGCGACGTTGCTGTGATTCCTCATTTGAATAATTCCCCAACACAGCGTGCAAGGTCGGTCGTCAAACGGAATTTTGATTGCACGGGACTTAATATGCCTAATTCGTTTATCTATGCCTACGTAAGCGTGTACGTCACAGATGAACTAGATTGTAGAAATAGGTATTGTCTATTCTGTGCAAATCGTCCTAATATTATGATTTACGGCAGCAGTACTTACTTACAAACAGTCACCTGTATTTATGTCAAGTTGTCAACTAGCCAATTCTATGCACGTCATTATCTGTGTCAATTTTGTACACTGAAATCGACATACCTACCTATACATTTTGTTAACATCGTGACAACTACTACCTATAATAATATCTCGTTTTAGGCATATATTTTCCTTTACGCAAGCCATTTTCTTCCTCGTTTGGGACTGAACAATTCAAAGAGGCTGAATATGAAGTTTTCTCAGTAAACAATTGCGGTGTGGAGCGTTCGGAAATTACTAACCATAAAATGTCAACGATGAAAGAAGTTCTTTATATTGTATTTCAAAAAGCGTTCCTAGAATTTTATTCTAAAGCCTTTGAGCAGATAGGGGTATTCAGCTGGCGTAACATACTTATTTTTGATTACACCTATAAGTGTTGTATCTAGCTGAGGTGGTTAAACCTAATTATAAAATTGTTTTTATTAACCCGCTCGATAAATATTTGAGCGTCTTTCATATTATAACAAGCAACGCTGTTGCCGCCCCAGAAATTCAATTTGACGGTGTCAAAGCTATCAGCGCCAGTTAAGCCTGGCGCTGATAGCATTGACACCAGCTAAATATTTTCTTTGCTGCAAGATTACCGGATGGATATTCATTTTATGCAAGCTGTAATTAAGTTTTGTCGTTTTATATGGTTTTAACTATATTTTTATAGCTTTTGCGTAAAACTCCGTCTGCGCGGTGTAACCACAGAATATTTACGAAAAAAATTACAATTTCTGTGTAGGTAGCTTTCTAAATATAGATGTGTTATTTGAATGAAAATCATTCTATGTCCTCCGGGCTTCAGATTATTTTCTTTTGAAGTTATTATTCTTAGTTAATTTTCATGTTATCATTTTTAATGATAAATAATATTTATTTCTGTAAACAGATCTTTTGAAGACACTTTTACAAGTCATGGACTTATAAAGGGTATACAAGATCAAATATCTTGGACACGTCTTGAACGCAGGCATGAAAGACGATGAGGATATTGAGCGTGAGCGAAGGGCGCTGTCGGTTAGGACAAATATGATAGCTCGCAGATTTGCACGTTGCTCACCAGGTGTTAAAAAAACCCTGTTTCGTGCGTACTGCACTTCGTTTTACACGTGCAGTCTGTGGGCCGATTATACGCAGAAATCGTACAGCGCCCTTCGCATACAATATAATAATGCGTTCAGGATATTGATGGGGTTGCCCCGTTTTTTGTAGTGCATCAGGGATGTTTGCGGAAGCTCGAGTTGATTGTTTTTATACAACTATGAGAAAACGATGCGCTTCCCTGGTGCGCCGCGTACGGGCCAGCCCCAACCTTATCCTGAGCTGTGTGGCCAGCAGACTCGATTGTCTGTACGTGAGTCGCTGCTGCAAGCTGTCCACCTCAGTGTTAAGAGAGTGGCAGTGATGGTTTAATTAATTATTGTTACTAAGTGAGTCAAGTTACTTTAAATAAATAAATTATTATTATTATTATTATTATTATAAGATAATTTTAGGATCTAGATGGCATTGGCATTTCCTAACTGACGACCTCTGAGAAGAGAAGTCGAAATAAACTCGGATAATCATGTTCTCATGATATTTATTTTTATCTCTTATTATATTTACAAGTACACAGTGAAGGTCATAAATTACAAATGTTTTAATTATTTCGATTAAAATTAGGTATAACTAATTCAAATCGATATACCTACGTGTTTGACAAATAGTCGATTTCTCAATTACCAATATCGAAAGAAATTGGATCATATTATTTAAAAATAAGATGGTTTTTATTCATAATTCCGACCACATATTCGTATTTAATATAGGTTTTAATATCACGCGGGCCACCAGGCACCGATTTTGGATATAAACCGAATCATTATAGTTAAAATTCGAGTTGGTCTGTGTTACTTGGACATCACGATGTTGGTTTTTATGACACTAGAAAGGTTGCAAAAAACCTTACTGTCCGCCTAATGGTAAGCGGTTACCGTAACCAATGTACGTTTGTAACACCGGATGTGTGTCTCGCGTGTCGCCGAATCAACAGTTTTGAATAGGTTTAAAATGC
Source organism: Craniophora ligustri (assembly GCA_905163465.1). Classification (NCBI taxonomy): domain Eukaryota; kingdom Metazoa; phylum Arthropoda; class Insecta; order Lepidoptera; family Noctuidae; genus Craniophora; species Craniophora ligustri. The sequence continues at coordinate 10,422,778 of LR990954.1, read as the reverse complement.
AAAGTTTTAAATATTTTAAGACTTTAATAAAAAGTCAAAAATTGTAACCTACTATTTCGGGGGCATAAAAATTTCGCTTCAAAAAAATATATTTTGGAATGTAAGATCTTTTCTATAAAATTCAACCAAAATCTGTTGTGAATATCATTACACTTAGCTAGCGTACAGAACTGTATGATAGTCGATGGATGTGTTGATTCGGGTCCATAAATTATGGGCTGGATTAGAGGGTGACTAGACTAATATATGCGTGCAGTTACCGTCAGCAGAGGACAGCTCAATTCAATAAAAAAAGCTGCGGCGCCGGTGTTTTCATCAAAGGGCCAGTTCAGACATTCTCCTTCACATCTTTAAGCCCTCTCATACTTCTATTAATATGTATGTACGGCCAGTTCCAAAAGTGCATAGGCATTCCCGCAAAGCGATTGCTTGACGTTAAGTTTGACTTACGACCGTCTATTTTCAAGCATAATCTTAGTTGTCTAACAAGTGATTCTAGTTCATAATTTCAACGTAATATGAGTGAAAATGACCTAGCAATAAACTGTTTACACACACATATTAGAATCAGTGAGCTGTGAGTTCGAATCTCACGCGGTAATTATAAACTTTTTGTAAGATTTTACTCGATTGGTAGTAATGAGACAGAAATATAATATTCTTTATCTCGCACGCTTTATGAAGATATAGATTTGTGTGGGGTAGTCATGAATATCAGTTATACAAATATTTAACGTGATCGATGTGAACGCTGGCGTTTGGTCGCAGTTGTTAGTGTTAATGTGTAGCTTTGTTTAGTGACGTGTGGTTTAATAAATAGCAGTATCATATTTATTCTCAAAATGCAGGCAAATATAAATAGACAATAGGGCAAGAACAAATATAAATAGACCAACTATTATTGCATTGCATAAAAGTGTTCTTAAAAGAACACGAATATCTGATGAAACCGGACTGAATGTGAGTATTGTAATATTAAATAATTGTAACTTAAGCTAAACTTTTATTTGGAATGTTACCTAAGATTGTCAATCATATTATCATTATCATGTCTGTAACTAGTGTGTAATATAATAATATATTATATATTTATTGCATTTGTAGATCAGTTTTATATATATATATAAAACTGAATATATATATATATATAATATATATATATATATAATATATATATATATTCTAATATATATTTATTCTATTTTGTTTTAGAGGAATATTGTTAGTTTGTGGATACGGTGAAGTCGAAGGCCGTCGCTTATTACCAACGAGACACTGCGAAATTATTAGACACTTATTGCAAACCGTGCCCTCCACGCTGAGGGTTTACATCACAGAAGACCAGCTATTAAGAGGAAAGATAGAAACAAGAGCGATTACGAAACAGTTAAAAACCCATTGTATGGAGGTGTGGGAAAATATAAGGAACCGAAATATGTGCTAACATTTTAGGGTCCATGCGAAATCGTTTACTTGAAAATAATGGGGGTTATACAGAATATTAATACCTAGATGTTTTTGTTTAAATAATTAGGTGTTAAAAAAAAATTGAAATATTAACATAATTATCTGTAAAAAATTAACAATCCTAAATTGAGGTTTAGTTTCAATCCTCTTTTCGCTAAGAAAATGAACACTTAAGCTATAACCTCAATACATTTATTATGACGTTACATAAGAAATAATTTTCATTAAGTGTAAATCATATATTAAACCTATAAGAAGTGTGTATTAACAATTATATCTGTGTTATTAGAATACCCTTTTTTGTTAAGGTATTATTTTCTCTATGTGGGTATACAACAAAACTGTTATGAACGGTTACAAATGAACTACTTTTATCTAAGTAGGAATGTGACGTCACAATTATCATAGAAGATTACTATTTTTTAAAATAAATATAACAAATAAAATTGTTTGTTTTCATTCAACAGACTTTCTTATTTCCCCCCCCCCCCCCCCAACACCAAAAAGATAAATAAAAATCATATTTAATACTAATATTTAACTTCTTATAAATATAAGAATATATATTATAAGAATAATGTATTCATGCTTATTATTAAAAAATAGTATTAAGTTATTTATAATTAATACATTATAGATAAACATATAAAACAAGTTTCTGCCTAATACTAATATTTTATGATTTCAAAGAAACAAAAACATCGTCACGTTGTAAATAAGATTTGAACTCAGATAGGTTTGAATTTGAATCCATTGCCTAGCGCGAGCAGCTACGAGCACATATTAAGTTTCTGCGAATTTTAGCAATGGAATGGTTAGAACACCGTGACGTGGATTATAAATGCAACAGATATATAGTGATATTTCGCGTAGTGTAACGACAGTTCATTTGTGTTAGTTATCTATGTTGAGACATAACTCATACACACCCACGCACACACACACTGGTTTGCTAGTTCGTACAGTTCATAGCAATGTAATCCTTAGCGTGCTTATGCACTATTGAAGTTGTCTGTACAAGTATGTCTGTATCGTAGCGACCATGATTGCGATAATAATCTTGTACATTTTTATTTGTTCTACCAGGATGTAAAGTCATTATCTAGCTTATATTAGTGCATGGGTGTTCTTAAGTCTTACTTGTTAAAAATATATTTTATTTTAAAAGAAAATACTGAGATACTCGTTTCAAAATAAAAAGCACATTTATATGGAACGCCCATTCGACGACAAGACAGTCAACATTGTCACTCTGGTTCATGCATTGCAAATCTAGCTTGCAGTAATCATAGGTACGACTGGGGCGCCCTCTCGCGACGTGTTTGCAGTCAGTTGACGCAGTCACCATTTCTCTTTGTTGATGCACCGAACGACGCACGGTATAAATAACGTAACATACCGAAGTCACATTTCACCGGTACGTTTTTGTAGGTCCCTTGTAATAGGAGGCGAGCCTATTGCCATCCGAACACGAATCCTAACTCCGCCCTGCTACTGATAATTTCATAGAAAATCCCAATAACACTGCTGGACCTGGGAATTGAATCCAAGAGCTCGTACTCAACAGTTGCCCTGATGGCCACTAGACCAACGAGGCAGTTTCACGGTATAAGAATACCTACTGTATAACTGTTTGTGACATCTCATTGCTATATTAGAGCACTTTATGGCTGGGAAGTTGAAGGAAGCTATCTGTTGAATGAAGCCGAAGCCATGAACTCACATTAAAGAACGGGGGGCTCGAAAATGCGGTCAGCATCGTGAGCGTTCCTCCTCCATTCAATATATATAATTTAGCGCACACACATTAAAATTCAAATCTCTTAGGAGTGTTAAGATTCCTCATTAGCTAGGCTTTGTTTAGTAGTTGTAGGTGAAATTAATTACTGTGTACCCTTGTCTGTCTGTCTGTCATAAAGAGTACACAGAAATCATTATTTTAAGTAATTATTTTATCCGTAACACAGTGCTATATTAATTGTATGATTTTAATTTTGTTCTTTCCTTTTTACTAAGAGCGTAGAAGCGCGACGATGTATTTAATGGACGCTTTTCACTTCTCAGAAAAACTGATAATATAAAATTTCATTAAATATTACAAGGTAATCGAAGTAATTACTTTATAGATGGTAAATTTAGCTTCGATATTTTAATTATATTTTGTTTGAAACCTTATTGGCGGTAAGTAGGTATACTTGTTTTTGTACAGGTAAAACAGATTATGTAACAAGAAAAATCACAAAATAATTCACGTTTACATCTTAAATTAGATTTTTTTTGTGTTGTGGTTTCATTTCCACATATATTTTCCATACATACACAGCGTGTTATTTGGGCATTCCAAACAATTGAGTTCGCTGAGCCACTGCGCCAAGTAAGTCGTCAAATAGTAGGCTAATTCCTCAAGTTGTTAATTTCGTATCCCGCTATTGTATCACAGCCTGTATACAGAAAATAATAAACGATCACAAAGCACAATAGGTACGTCTGATCTGTGCCGCGGATCGTAATTTTGGATACGACTCCCAGAACTCGTTTTTGTATAGCCTGCAGCCTCCCCACTCGTACCCCCTACAGGCCTAACCGTTTGTGTATGTAAGAATCTTTATTTGAAAATCCTAGTGTAGAACAGTTGGAACTGTTTTTGTCTAAGTATAGATATACCTACAAGCTTAGTTTATAATAAATAATGCCCTAAAATACCCTACAATCAAACCAGCTGTTTAATACATTTCGTTAATTCATGCGAACATAAATCTACTCATCATCAAATACCCATTGTTCCACTGCTACGCACAGGTCTCCTCTCATTTGAAAGACATTAGGCTATAGTCCTCCACGCCACACTAGTGCGGGAAATCTTTCAGGTATGCAGGTTCCCTCACGATTTTATCCTTCACTGTTTGAGCACGTGATAAATACACAATTACACACGTTACTTCGAAAAGTCAGTGGATCCTTGGATCAAACTCCGGACCTTTGACTTGAATGTATCCACTGAACAGCTGATATTATTCAGCAAAATCTTTAGCCCCATACCTAGTCAAAACCCATATTTCCATTTTTTTAACCACAGAACCAATTTAAATGAAATTAAGTATGGAGATAATTTGTATCCCAAAAAGGACAGTTTTTAGCTTGGAGATCATCTTGTAAGGGTGCGGAAACGGGGATAGAAGTTTGTACACTGTTATTTGATATAAATAAGCTAATTGCTGGAAAAGAAGATTATAAAAAAGTAATAATTATATGTAGACGAAGTCGCTGGCAAAAGCTAGTTAATCATAATTATGAATATAATGACTGGTTAAGAAACCTAAATATATTCATTGACATATATCCATAGACTGGGTAAATTGATAAACTATAGACCTGTTCACGTGTAACCAGTAATCCGGTAACATAGCCCAGACTTTACCTTGAACCACAATCCGATTTATCGACGCTAGTAAATCAGACAGCGGCGTACACCACAGTTACTGTTCTATAGATATGTTGGTCATTCGCGTGTGCACATCTACTATTGAATGTCATCTTCTTATATCCTAAAATAATCTTATACATAACCTGTAAAAGTATTTACAAAAGATCTTTTTACAGAAATAAGTATAATGGATTAACTTATTAAGTAATAGAATATATTTGCAAACGAAGATAAAGTTTCTATTAACACAAGGTTATTTTTTAAATAATGATAACCGAGTTATTAGAAAGAAAAAAAATTTATAGAATATTTATTTTTAAACAGGGCAATATTTTTGTTATTACATCGAGTTTCTCTTGTTTCATGGGTGAGGAAGAAACAAAGAAAAACGTTTTATTTCATAAATAATGTTGGGTGAGGCCAAAAATAAGTAGACTATCTCAGCTGGTGCTACAGTAGGGTAGTGACTGGCCCACCTGATGGCAAGCAGATATTGTAGCCTATATACGTTTGCAAGCGTAGTGTAGCTTTTATAAAAGGTGCGATTACAAACATTCATAAGACCGGGATGGACCCTCTATTCACAAACAACCAGTTCCGGAATAACGACCTGTCTATTAGTCGTTATGTCACTATGGCGACCGCCACTGCTGGCCGTGCCGGTTGTGACCAAAACCAAACCTGCTGTCAAAAACACCCTTCACTCACTGACTCACACTATAATGTGTATTGAACGAAGTGTATGAGAGAATGGACTTATTTTCGTGCAATCTGAGTGAATTCGCAAGAATTTTGGAGGATTCCAGCGACTGGGACGCAATTAATTCGGACCGCGGTCCCAGTTGCCTGATCCATTTAATTTTAATATTTTTCTTCCGGCGACTGGGACCACTCATAAATGAATAAAAAAATCTATTTTTCAACCCAAAAACGGTACAGTCAAACGTAAAAGTGCTTAAGGTAATAATGACACGAAAAAAACTCTCTCTAAAAAGTGTTTTTAATACCCGAAGTCTTTCTTCTTTCTCTTCTTTGATTCTGAGATACAGAGGCCTTTTCTTCACTGGGACAAAAGTCAATAGTAGAAAAGTAGAAGAAAGTAGGTAGGTAACCTAATTCCTGGTTAATATTAGGTACCTTATACGTCATTCAGTTAGTTTAGGTATCGTATAACCATTTCTACAAGGAAACAATACATATCTTGTAACAAATAATACGAAATATAGGTTGACCTCAAAACAGGTGAAAACAGATGAATGTGTAATGTGATTTGTGACCTTTTCTGTTTCTATAATAAGCTGCCTGTTTGTAGTGGACCCTCGCAGTCACAAACAGCTTCCTCGCAGTCATATCAGTGTTAGTATATACTAGGTTTAGACCACGGGTTCATCTGCGTAGAATTTGTTATTGTATCCAATCTACTTATTTATTTGTTAACCTACTTTTTTATAAAATTATCGATTTTGAAAGCATATTTCCACCCCCACTTTCGTCCTTTTGATGGTTAATTTCAGGACAAAACTATTCTATGAGGGGCTCAAAATATCTCCATACTAAATGTTATTTAAAACGTGAAGTAGTAACAGACAAACATACATAACTTTGTATTTATAATATTAGTATGTGTTTGTAGATATACATACATATGTTTATATTATATTCGTGAAAGTGAAATAAGTGTGTTATAAGTAAGTACAGGACTCCCAAGCCAACTGGCTCTTACTAAAGCATCATATCATAGGTACCTAACTGAACAATTAGTGATCAATCCAATGACATTAACATATAGTGCAAATTTAATGAATTAACATTATTTGAAGATAACTTCAAAGAACCTTTATTTAGTTAGTATCCGACCTGAATACTGAACTCAGATTTTCACGCTTGGCAAAGAACATGAAGGAAACTAAACTAACAGGGCAATTCACGTTAAATAAAAAAAGTTTTGAACAGGGAAAAATAATTTGAAAGAAAGAAACGTGGTTTGTTTTTAATTTGTTTACTAACCAGTTCACTGTATTCATAAAGTATGTACTGTATTTATGAACAACTAGTTGTTGCCCGCGACTTCGTCTGTGTAAAATTAGTAAAATTATCCGAATTTAAACTTCCAACCTCCTTCCATCCTCCCTTCCCTTTCCTTTCGTCCTTCCCTGGGTCTCAAACTATCTCTCTACCAAATTTCATCTAAATCGGATCAGTCGTTATAGCGTGAAAATGTAACAGACAGACAAACACACTTTCGCATTTATAATATGCGCGGCTTCACCCGCATTGTATATAGATAAAGAGTAGCATATGTGTTAATCCAGGTAATGTAGATTTTGCGTCAAAGAGTAACGAACATCCTTAAAAATATTCGCGTTCATAATTATAGTAGAATATCTCCAAATATCATTGAACGATAAACAAACGATAAAAAAATAACACTATTTTCTTCTTTTTCAGAATGTGCGCCAGAAATCTGCATAGAAGAGACAAAACCAGAAATTCCGCCAGCGCCACTAACTAGTAAGAACTTTTTTTTTAATACACGTGGAGTAATTCCATCAGGCCTGTCGTCCCCGAGGTGATAGGCAGAAGTGTACTAATATACACCCACATTGAGCCCATGTAATAAGGGGTGAGCCGATTGCCATCAACCGGGCACGAATTTCAACTCACACATAGCACCTTGCTTGACCTCGGATTCGAGCCCAAGACCTGTCAGCAGCCGCACTTACAAACACTAGACCAACGAAGCAGTTTGTAGACGAACTATTGGCCATAAATGCATGTTGGCCTCCTTTCTGGGAACTTAACACAACTCCAAGCTTTAAAGCATTACACACTTGCAAATCTTGTTAGTGATGAAACGATATGTTAATTAACTGTACAGAAAAAAATATTACTGCCTGAACTTGACTTGTTTTATTAATTTAGTAAAGTTTGATTTAAGTTTACTCGTGTATTGAGAGGTACATAAACCTTAAGATAGAAGATGTTGAATATTTATTTATTTGATATACTCTTAAAGAAACAAAGCCGTCTGTACACACTCAAACACTTTTAACACGTTCTGTACACGTATATTAATAATCGACCTTCTAAGAGGGTGAAATAGGGGTTGAAGGTTTATATGGGAAGTCCGTCATTTTCATCAGCTTGTGTGTCACGGGTTGCAGATTCAATCCCCACACGAAGCAAATGTTTGAACCATCTAGTGTTTCCGGGTCTGAGCGTATGTGTTTGCAAAAAAATATGTTTGTAAACGCACCCATGACACGGGAGATAGTTCTGGTGTAGTGGAGCAAAGTTAAATAAAAAGAAGCTATAAAACCTTCGTGCTTGGTACGATTTACGTTACGTACATCTTCTACTCTCTCTATATAAGATAATGACTACAAAGCGAATTCGTTAACGCCAACACAAACTAAAACGCGTATTAAAACACATGATTCAATTCACGTCATTGCGTTTTCCTATATACCACGAACCGATCAAAATCCATGTTAAAATCTAGCGTTAGGTTTGGCATTATTGGAACAAACTGAAAACAAACTGTCGGCATTTGAGTTTGAGTACCTGTTACAGACGTGGTACTGTGACAGCGGTGGCTTAATGCCGGTCCTTATGGTCCTTAAGTCTTTGTCCAGCAGTGGACATCTTTTAGCTAATAATATGATTTTCACGACCTGATTGGCGCAGCGGTATAACCATAAGTTGTACAGTACCAAAACCGTTTTTACTTCTTTTATCTGGAACCCCTAAAGTTAACCATGCAATGGAAATATTCTAACCAAAAATTTACATATGTATAATTTCACAAAAAACCACCGGACTTTTGCAAACGCAAAGAAATGAATAAAAGGCATTCGGCGACCGTGGCAAAGTCCGCGTACTAGACACGTTATCATAATTACAACAGGTTGGATTTAAATTATTCTATCCTTTGCTTTTATCTACATTTTAATTGCTTCACTACATAATGTATCGTTATCTTTCTTTTAAAAAAATAGAAGTTTGTGTTCTTTTCTAAAATTCCTTTATTTATATTTTCTTCCCATATTTACTTTGCCTTCGCCTGTATAAAACAACTAATGCTTGTCTTATTTATTTACCATTTTTTCACTTCGCATTCATTAATATAAAAAATACAGCCACAAATAAATGAGTTTTTCAACTTTTCGGTTGTGGAAATATTGTGTCTTTGTATGTTGTTCTTCTAATTGCCAAGAAGTATAACTTTAGACAGACTGGCGGACGGCGTTCAGAAAAATTTAGCTTCTATTTATTTTAAATCGTTCCACCGTTGGCGAAGTAATCGGTGGAACGTTTAGTTTGTATGGAGGTATTTTACGTGGAGGTTTTATGTTTGACTGCATTTATATTATTTTTTATGTTAGTATAACATAAAAAATAATATAAATGCAGTCAAACATAAAACCTCCTCCTTTTTAGGGTTCCGTACCTCAAGAGGAAAAAACGGAACCCTTATAAGATCACTTTTTGTCCGTCTGTCTGTCTGTCTGTCTGTCTGTCCGTCTGTCTGTCTGTCAAGACCTTTTATTTCGGAAATACGTATAGGTATCGAGTTGAAATTTAAACCGTATACTCAGGTCTACGGTCCTATGAAGTTGTGAAAGAATCAAGCTTCTAAATTTACGCAAAAATAAGATACGGCCGTTTAATCAGCAAAAAACGCATTTTTCGACACGCTCAAGGGAATCAAAACTCATAGGGTACTTCCCGTTGACCTAGACCTATGAAATTTGGCATTTAGCATCGTTATAGACCAACAATACAAGGAAAAATCTCAAAACTGTACATTTGTATTTGAATCTTAAAAAATAGGGGGTCTGAATATTGTTATAGGAATCGTGAATTTCAAATTGAAGCTACTAGTTCAAATGGGGTATCACACGTAAGGGCTTGATTTGTGCATTGCAAAATAAATTTTATCATTTTTTTCCGACGCATTATTAATATATTTATCAAAGTCATTGATAAATATATTTATTAAAATAAAACTACAAAATACAGCAATCCGCCATGATAAGTCAAATAATGTCAGTTTTTATACACCTATGTCGAGTACTGATTGTTGGATTTTTACTTCCGTTTAGGGATAAGGCAAAGGAATTTAGGCAAAACAGCCAAGTATTGTACTTCAGTAATATTATAATTTATTTATGATGGTGATTTTTTTTTGGGTGGAACGTAAATAAATAATTTGTTGAGAGTTGTAATTGATGTATTATTATTGCATTGGGGGGCGGCGTACCACTTATATAATTTAGAGTTCATATTTAGCACGCAAAATACATATACGCCTAATGTTTAGTGTTGACATATATAGAAATGACTTCACAGGCATACGCCATGACACAAGCGACCGTTTTGGCGTGAATTTTGAACATAAAACTAAAATGTATTTTTTTTTAATATTAAAAGTATCAAATAAGGTGAATCGATTATTTAAAATCTTAATCAGTACGGGTACAACGTCCTGATAAAGATTTTAATACAATCAATTTCCGTATAAATGTTGGTGTAATAAGACGCTTAAAACAATAACGATTATGATATCAAAAATAAATAAATATAAAGCAAATAATAATATCATTGTTTCTTCATAATTATTTTCAATTAAAATAAGATAGGTAAATGAAACAATCAATGGTTAATCTATTTTATTATATTGTATGTAAGTCGGTAGTCCCATTATTTTTATTTATTTATTAAATTGAACAATCCATCTATACTAGCTTCTTTGAGGCTGCTTGTCCCAAGCGGTGGGCTGAGACTCAGTGCAAGGCAAAGGCTGTTAGAGGTTCCCGTGGCCCGCACTAACATAGGTAAATATGCTCCAGTCGCGAGAGCTATAAAAGTAATTAACAGTGTTGGGCGAAGAATCGATGTTTTTAATTGTTCATTGGCGGAATTTCTAAAAGTGACCACTGACATTGTCAGTTCTGAATATTAATATTAATATTTGAATTTATTAATTTTGTTTATTTATTATAATTTTGCAAATTGTTAATTTAATTTATTATTTTTATTCTTTAATAACATTCAATATCATAGCTATTATATTCATTCTATTCTGTTATTGTAATTGTCGTAAATTTTAACGTGTATCTATATTGTAAGTATGACAACATTATCGCATTGGGTGTAAACCTGTTAGGATGATGGTGATATAAAATAAATAAATAAATAAATTATACACATTAAAAAAATGGGCATCATATTGACAGGCGATAATAAAAAAATGGCGTACTCTTAATCGGAAACTTAAAAGTACTAATTATTATTCAAAATACTATCTCACGACAAAAAGTTAATTAAGTCTGTTTCATAAAATATATTTTTAATTTAGATATTTAATGCTATTTCGCTTTTTGAGATACGATCCATTTGTCAAGGTACTGTCATTTATAAGATAAATAAAGGTACTATTTATTTATATAATTTACTATTTATTTATTTTGATATACTATTTATTTAATTCTGTAACTAAACACAATACTAAATAAGTACTATTAAATAAATGATGGAAATTAATCATCTTTACATAAAGAGTATATTTTTATAATGACAAGCTGCAAAATTAACAACGTTGCTCGGCAACGGTGTCAAGGAGTATGCATCAGGTACCTACCAACTGAAGTGTCTTGTACTTATTAATAAATAAATAATATCTCTGGACTATATGACACAGCGCCATCTAGTTCCGAGCTAAGCAACGAGGCTTGTATTATGGATACTAGTTGGTTGATATACTACATATAGGTATACGTTTATTTGTAAATACAAATTTTGTATATTACAAATAGATATATCCATGAATCGGATACAAATGTTTATGCTCATCCCACAAACATTTGTTCCTACCGAGATTCGAACCCGGGATACATAGCACAGAAGGCAGTGTTAACTACCGCTGGACTAAGTGGGTCGTAAAATAGGTATAGATAATAAAACATACGTAATCTATTTCACGGATCTAAATTTATTTCACTGTACTAATAATTCATTATTTAGTTCCACAACTACCTACTTATTTCACCCCTAAGCTACCACTAGCTTAGGGGTGAAATAAATAGGTAGCTAAAGATAAAGTTTTCAAGTTTATTTATTTATTAACCAACTTATATTTACAGTTCACTAAACATATAAGCTATTGGTCACATAAATTTAAACACACGCTAAAGCCGTGTAAATCGTGGAATACCAAATGACTTTTCGAAGTTATGAGCTCATGCTCAATACAAAGACATCGTTATGGCACCTACATGCCTGAGAGATTTTCTCAAACTATCCGATACTGGTACCCATGTGTAGGAGAGTAAATAACTTGATATAATTTGAAGACAAATTTAAAAACTGCTCCCATATCAATCTTATACTTCTTGGTGCATAGATCTTTAAGAAATGCAAATTGTCAGCCACGTACATATAAACGTTTATCGGAAATTCAAACCACAAGCTGTTGTGTAGAAAGTGGACTCGACCACTGTGTCGGTTAGGTACATACTTGTTTCTCTATCTAAACCACAATCATCCGTTTAATCTGTTCACAAGTAGTTGGTAATACCTAAGATGTACAGTCGACATTCACTCCGACCACATAAACGTCCTGCGATTGATGTCGGGATCGAATGAGTGCAATTATCAGCACTTCACAGGTCAATCACCAATTATGTATGTATCAATTATGAAACTTAAATAGTAGATAATTCTGCTATTGGAATGTGTACCTTAATTGCTTCGTACTTAAATTATATTATCATATCTTCAAATTCCTCCTCTCTAATAAGCTTGATCCATGCGATTTTTTTTCATTGGGATATTGCGTTATTTAATTAACGATTAACTTTGTTTTTTTTATTGAATTTATTGTCAATATATTAATATGCGTTGCAAGGTTCGTTTTTTCTTAACACAGTATGACAAAGATTATACTTCACACAGAGACTGAGATATTTTTACGATATTTTCCGACGACACTGAACGATCGTTTTCAATACCACGACTCATGAGTTTGATCTTGGCTCAGTACATATGGTATACCGAGATCTTATGAAGCAAATCCAGCAAATAACTTTATAGACACTCTTTTAGAATGAAAGCCAGGACACAAGCACATCAGTGTTTAACTCCACACATTCTTAACGTCAACGGTCAACCTGACCCGTTAGCCGCAATCACCACTACACAAAACAACATTGCTATTTCTAACGGTCTCTACAGGGTCGGCAACACGTGAGCGACACCTCTGGTGCTGCAAACGTCCAAAGACTACGGTAACCGCTTACCATTTGGTGCGCCGTAAGCTTATAACAAATAACAAAAATATAGAACATAACAAAAATATAATATTCTGTTTGATTCGCTTTATTTTTCACACTCGCCAGTCCAACGCGTTCAAGCTAATATAATTGTATTATCGTACATAGTAAATTAGGAAATACATTTTAACGATTGTGCGTTTAACTAGCTAAAATGAAAGTGATACTAAATTGTCACCACGGTTATGTGAATAACATCTTGTTAAAAATATGACACTGACAATGTTTACAGCTTTTCCGGCAAACAAAGATCGCATCGTAATATATTTTTTTTTGTTGACTAAGTACTTCTTAAACGTTATTAGGTAGACTTAAGTATTGGATCATAATCATAATAATACTAATAAGTTTACTAGCTGACCCAGCAAACGTGGTTTTGTTCACATTATAGGAGTTGGTGGTAAAAGAGTGAAAATTTTGGGTTATAAGTATTTTTATACCAAATCATAAAAAAATACATAAAAAATATTCTGTCATAAAAAAAAGAAGAAAAAAAACTGGTGAGGTTCCTTAACATCTAAGGGTGTAAAAAATAACCTACGACCGATTCTCATACCTACCAAATATACATACAGAATTTCATAATAATCCATCAAAGCCGTTTCGGAGGAGTTCAGCAACAAACACCGTGACACGAGATTTTTATATATAAGGTTTCATTCTATAATGTATTGGAATATCGCGCAAAAAGTACAGGAAAGTGATACTTTTAACTGTTGAAAGGCAATAATTGCCCTTCAACAGTAAAAAGTATCACTTTTCTTATTATCATAATGCTACGGAATGCTTAATGGGTACCGTAATAACATTATAAATCAAAATAGACATATAGGCACAAAGCATATTAGCTGCATTCACACTACATATTTATTTCAACTTTAAAGTTTTGTTTTCATTCATAAATCTACGCTTTGCAATATCCAAAATTCCCTATTTCGTAAAACTACACATGCACATGATTAGTTGAATTGTTTGCAAAGTGTAAACAAGCTGAATGCAGGTAAACTCTATCAATTGTACCCTGAAATGCGCCCTGAGGCTGCAATTGAGCTTAGTTCTCTACTGCTGTCACTAATTCCTGCCAGCGGGCTCTTTACTGACAAATGTAGTCTGTAAACCCAATAGATTTGAGCCGATATACCTCCGAGCCTTTTCCCAAATATTAAGGTCCTTTGAATATCAGAATTTAAACACACAAACTGCCAACCGATTGGGTAATACAAACAATAAATTATATTGTAACTAGCTGATTCCCGCGACTTGGTCCGCGTGCAATTTAACTAAAAAAAATAAAGTTTCATATTAACTTTGCACCCCCTTTTACTCCCTTAGGGGGTGAATTTTCAAAAATCCTTTCTTAGCGGATGGCTACGTCATAACATCTACCTGCATGCCCAAGTTCAGCCCGGTCCGCCAAGTGGTTTGGGCTGTGCGTTGATAGATCACTATGTCTGTCAGTCAAAGGTGACTGACTGACTAGTACCCTTTGAGTTATATATATTTAGATTGGAATGAACCCCGGCAGGGTCAAATGTTTGTGTGATGAGAATGGACAGTGCCTGAGTGGGATGTTTCTACGAATAATAATATGTCTTAATTTCCAAATAAATATATCTATGTATGTATCTATTAACCATCTAATAGGTATCCGGAACACACGCCTCGTGGCTTTGCTCCATACAATTATGGCGCTGTGTCCACTAAAATATATTCATTACTATCTTTTGCCCGCGCCTTTGTCTGAGTATAATTTAAGAAATTATTGATTTTACATACAAAACTGCACCCCCGTTTTCACCTACTTAAGAGGTGATTTTCGGGACAAAAACTATACTATGTCCTTCCTTACTCAGGCAGCAAACTGTCTCCATACAAAATTTCATCTAAATCGGTAAGCGATCATTATTGGATATATGGATCATTTATTACGTTTTGGTTGGTAATATTGTTTTTTAAAAGATCACCTTACCGAAATATTAATACATTGGGAGGGTAGACTTGACATTATTTCAAAGAGAGCCAAGCCACTGTATGTAAGTGTATGTACATTATTATTATTTACGATAACCAAATTTCATTTCTAGGATACATATTTTTTTTATTGAAGTAAACATTGCTGTACCTGTTTGTGTACAGCGGCAACCCCTAGCAAGCGAAATGACGAGGTGAAATTAGTATTAAATTGCGCGGGCGAAGCTGCGAGCAACAGGTAGTCGAATAATATGATTTAAGACGACGAAGCTGTAAAAGTTAATTGGTGTGACCACTAGTAAAGTAAAATGGTCTCGAGTTACCACGGCAGATGTTAAATTCAAAACTTAATCACGACTAGAACTGCTTAGAGCTTTTAATCACCTTTTAGTTTTTATCCCGAAATGAAGTAAACAAAACAATTTAACAAACTAAACTATCAATTGGATGATATTTCATGAAATTTCTGTTGAAATGCACTGTTATTTTGTTATCAAAAGGAAATAAAACAGACAGATCTTTTATAAATAAATAAATATATCTGGACATTGTGACACAGCGCCATCTAGTTCAGCGCTAAGCAACGAGGCTTGTGTTACGGATGCTAGTTGGTTGATATACTAAATCTATATAGTTTTTTTTTTGTAAATACATACATATTATACATAGATGTAATTCCCTATGAGAGAAATAAAGAAATTACTATTATTATTATTATAGATACATCCATGACTCGGATACAATTGTTTATGCTCATCACTCAAATATGTGTACTTACCGGGATTCGAACCCGGGACCCATAGCATAAAGGGCAGTGCAGGGCAGTTAACCACAGTTAGACTAATTGGGTCGACCGTTTTATAAAGACTACGAGAAGTAATGAAACGATTCATTTTGACGACCCCAGATTAGCCCAGCGGTAGTTAACGCTGCCTTCTCTGCTATGGTTCCAAATCAGAGACAAATGTTTGCGTGATGAGCATTCAGCATTTATATCCGAGTCATGGATGTATGTACGCAAGTTTGAATTTCTTCTTTCGTAATCTTATATATAAAATTCTCGTGTCACAATGTTCGTGCCCGTACTCCTCCGAAACGGCTTGACCGATTCTCATGAAATTTTGTGAGCATATTGAGTAGGTTTGAGAATCGGCCAACATCTATTTTTCATACCCCTTAGTGATAAGGGTTGTCCACCAACCCCTATAATGTGGCAAAACAACGTTTGCTGGGTCAGCTAGTTTAATATACAATTGTAGGTATAAATTGCCAAATATATTCAGCTATTTATTCATTCATTTACATGATAATCTATTAATTTGTTTTAGGCGAGGACAGTGATACGGGTGACACGGATGGCAGAATATCTTCAGAGAATTCGCCACTGCGGCAGCGAAGAGGTGGCATACTGAAAGGGGGGAGGCTTTGGAAGTCACTGGACACAGACAAGGACATTAACGAACAGGTGTTTGCTTTGTCTTCCGTGAAATCCCTGCGCTAATAAGAGCATTGCACTTCAATTATAAATGTTAGGTCCATAGCATACCGAGTAAATTGGCTCTACACATATGCATAACCACCTTTATAATATTCTATTTTTAAAAAACCTTAATGGAAAAAAACCACGACTCTAAACAAACAACACTGTTTAGATATGTCTTTGTTGTCATCATAACCTAATCGATTTCAACGTCGGTTCTAATAAACTGCAATTCAATTTAATTAATATTTGTTCAGTTTCACACAAATTTAAATATATTTGCTAAACACACAAAGTTAATCATGAAACTTTCCGGCTACGTGGATTACCTGAAAATGTGAAAATGAAATGCTAGCAAGTTGTAAATGCTTTTCTAATTAATTTATGTTAAGTGTTTTGCGGATTAACATTGTAGCTATCACATTATACAAATATTTTGTACAATATAGGTAAATTTAACACAGAATAGATAACTCAAACACTGGCTTCAAAAATTTAAATTCTTAAAATTAATCATTAAAATTACAACTTAATAAAAAACGCAGCTCCACTGTTATGTACCACAGAATGAAGACCAGCGATCAACAACTACAGCCAGTGATGAAGACGGTTCCATCACTCCACGATCTGTGCGATTTTTGGAGAGACCCAAAGATTCCGTGGAAGAAGTCCCGAAAAAGGAATCTGAACCAGCGCAGACTCAAACGGTAGACCACGATATCATTACACAAAAGGATTACAACACCTCAAGTGCCACACACAGGTAAACAAAATTTAATACCGCAAAGGAATCTATGACTTATTTAAAGCACTATAAATACTATTTCTGAGTTAATTGATAACGACAGAACTCGTTAGCAAAATCTTTTCTCACATGTTATTGAATAGAATCGTGCATTTTTATTTAATAAAGAAGCTTTTTTAAATCTGGATTCAAAAGCATTATTATCAAGAAATATTCACATTAAAGAAAATCTGTTTGAAGTAGCTAGGTTGTTATTTTGTTCGTGGTGAATTTAAATTATTAACAACTTATTTGATGTGAAAAAATGGTCTGAATATGTAAGCGTTATTTGGAAATGAATGATTGATTATATTCAGACTAAATTTATATTGAAATAATAGCCACTCCGAATAAAAATCAACTATACAATAGACAGCTAGCTAAATATTCGAAATGTTGACTTTTGATGCCAAATGTTTTTATGTCACGTATCTTTATGCCAAGGAAGGGTTTTTAAATTTTAAAATAAGGAAACAACTGTTCATATGTACTTGTAGCTACATATATTTTCAGTAGAATTACATTAAGTAACAGTAACAGTAGTAGCCGATGTGTAACGTGAATTAATGCGGATCAGATCAGATGGAGCTTGATGCAACTGTGAGGTGGAAATCGCACAAATGGAACAATTGTGACCCTATAGATACTAAAGTATTTAGGAAATATATAAATGAACTTTTAGTCTGAACGGAGTGTATTCTCATTTATATATTGTACAGCTACCTAAGCGGTCTCTTTATACATATATTTCGTGTCACTAATTTAATTAATCTTTCCACACAGTATGCAATTTGATAGATAAGATCATGTTTATTCCAATTTATAATCTCCAATTTAGTTTTTATTGGAAGCCAACGAATTACTAAACTAACTACAAAACAAAGCGTCGCCAGGCCTACTAGTGGTTTATGCAGTTCAACGCTGCTGATTTATCTTCTTCAAAGAAGAAACAAAATACGCTCAATGTTTTACATCACGTGTTATGCTGACTCGTCTCTATGACCTAGCCTGTGATCGTCCAGTGTGACTTATAAAACTAAAAAGATAATGTAAAGCTTTACTTAATTAATAAAAATACGGTTTAATATTTTGCTAGTACAAACGAAGACTTGATTGCCCGCTATGTCACCTTGTTTATGAAAGTTAAAAACGATCTTTTCATAATTTAAGTACGCTAAGATACGATCCTACGTATTTTTGCCAGTAGATGGATCTAGATTAGGTACATGATATAAGATACTAAATTAAAGTTCCACTATTCAACTATTTCGGCGCTCGTCAAAAAAAACCTAACGATTTAAATGTTTTGAACTAAAATAGCACGTCTAATTATTTGTACAAATTTGCTGACACATATCTTTAGGAGAAATGCCTGTAATTTCTACAGGCGCTTAGTGAAATTGTTATTTGAAATTATTTTTTCTTAATATAAGCGTTTCTCTTGGTATTCACTGAACAAAATAAAGAACACAAAAGGAACATTTATTTGGTTTATATCTAAGAACATTCTGGGCATCCTACCAGAAAACATACACGTCGCCGGGCTGCAACATAGACGGTATGGCCCGGCCACAAAAAAATGCTTTTTTTACAAGATATATTTGTGGTACATTCGTTGGTACTGCAAGAACAATTTAAGAACATTTAATTGATATGTCTTTATACTACGAAATCGACTGTGGCCGGGCTGCGACGCAACACCCGTTTTCCGTACAAGGATTTGATTAGAAGCATTTTTGAGTGCCTAAATACACACACATTAAAATACTTTACAGAAGTACATGAGCAAACTCATCTCACATATATGTAACTAGCTGACCCAGCAAACGTTGTTTTGCCACATTTTAGGGGTTGGTTGTAGAAGGGTGAAAATTTAGGGTTGTATGTATTTTTTAATGCCAAATCTAAAAAAAAATACAAAAAAATATTTTGTCTAAAAAATAAAAAATAAAAATTAGGGGTGGACTACCCCTAACATTTAGGGGGATGAAAAATAGATGTTGGCCGATTCTCATAGATACCGGATAAGCACAAAAAATTTCATCAAAATCGGTCAAGCCGTTTCGGAGGAGTATGGCAACGAAAACTGTGACACGAGAATTTTATATATTAGATTTGTAATTACAAAATGTTGTATAGAGATAGTATAAGCTCCAGGACGACACACAGGATAGTTTTTATCCCAGAAATCATGCTTTAAATGGGCGAAATGGTGGTGGAAAAAGATAAAATAAAAAGTCAAATTGGATTAAAATCCAACCTACCCAAATTACTAATTCTACGCAGACGAAGTCGCGGGCAAAAGCTAGTATATTATAATATATGAGTGAATGCACCGACATTTCTTAAGAATGAATGAATAAATATCTTGATGTCTAATAAACAATACTCTGTTGTTTCAATAGACTAGAAACGCCGCTCATCCTAACGATCCACGCACCAAAAGCCAACTCGGCGGTTCAGCAACTATTTAACAGCGGCAGGCCGCCACCGCCAGCGATCGAACCACAGTTAGTCACTTCTGAAACGCTAAGGTATGAACGCTTCATTTACTTTGCATTTTTCAGCCTTCGTTTATAAAATACCTATCAGTTTTACCTCGTTTTCTTTGATTCTTTTGCTAAAATTAGCGCTTGATTGTATGTTCTTTTTTTCATATTATTTAAATAATGAATGTTGTATATTGTTTATTTAGGGCTTGGGATGCAGGAGTTAGACCAAAAACAGAAGAGGCAGCGGTGCGCCGTGTAGCTGAAAGGAATGCTCTAAGATGCTCCCTGCTGCGCAGCGAAGCTCGGAAGAAACAACAACCAAAGGTAAGTCTCAATGTATTTTCATCGAATATTGATACAAATATAAATTACAATGTATACCTTTGTATAAATACAGTGGCTTCTATAAATTGTCTGAAGATATTTCTTTTTTCAATTGAACCACTACATATTCGACGAATATTTTACACAGTGGGTATTGCATTCAGGAATAAAGCCAATAAATAGGTCTGCAACAATAGTTTCGAGTGTTAAAATCAACCTGTTCATATTATCAGGCGTGAAACCAGGTAACTACTAAGAATTACACGCCAAACTGTGAATAAACCCTGTCGCTTTAAGCTTACCTAAATGTAATCAGGCAAAACGGGAATAAAAATTAAATTAGTCAGGTGTTCAAGAGACGTATTTTCTTCGTAACTCTTTGTCTCTCTAGTATAGTCTCCTTTGTAAACTAAAATGTAACGCAATGTAAATGTCTACCTAGATCTTTATGATGACTTTTGTTTACTGGAAACATTCCTAGCTATAATGCAACAATAATCTCTTCGAGTTCTTGAACATATATAACTTTTAAATATAATTTCCAGCAAAATTTCAGCGCACCTTTAAACAATATCAACAATCTGATAAGTTTCAGAAGTTTCATCTCGGAAAATAGCATAGTTTTCAATGAGATTTATTAATTAGGTTCTAGAGTTTCGCTAGACGGTATTGTTGACTATTTAAAACTGACTGATTTTCTTGTTTATAACAAGAAAATCAAAGTTATGTAAAAATGCAACTGCAGGCAGAGATTGTTTAGCATTTTAAGTGAATTTGAATGCACCTAGCAGTGATGGCTGATGAGACCAATTAACACGTTAAAAGATGGAGCACGGAATTCTCATAAACGACGCGCGAATTTGTATTCAGACATAATTATTATCATGACGTTGACTTACTAGACATTCTTACATACCATCATGCCCGTCATCTCCGAAGTGTTAGGCAGAGGTGTGATGTACACCCACAATTTTCCAGTATATTTTAGGTCCAATGTATGGGGCGATATATCCCAGGGCTGCGAATGTCATCAACCCGGCACGAATCGAAACTCGAAATTGCTCCTGAGAATTTCACAGAGATAATAGTTTGCTCGACCTAGGCATCGAACTTGACTTCCTGCACAGTAGTCGTACTTACGTCGACTACTGGACCAACGAGGCAGTTACAACCAACTTATTTCAATTTAACAATAGTTATTTTATAACTGTTCTTCTATATGTGTAAAACAATTCATAAGTTGGTATATACTTAATTATTGTCCGATCTAGTGTCACTCTAATCTTACTGGAGTTACAAAAACCTAATACGTAAATATTTACGTATAGTGTCACACCAAACAAAGCATGAGGTGGGCCGGCGTGGGGTACCCATCTGTTCGTAATTACGGACTTCTCGTTACGGAAAACTGGGAAACTTTCCTAATTAAGATATAATTTATTCTGCCATTGATATCGCCATTTCTATAAATCCATTTCGTAACTGTGCAAATAAAACCAATTTATCAATAATGTTGTTCTTAGATTTTAACTTATAACTGCTTCGTTGGTTTATTGGTCGTGAGTGGGTCGAACAAGAGGTCTTAAGGCAAAGTGTTACAGGGATTTTCCATGAAATTCTCGGTAATGGCGTGGAGTTTGGATTCGTGCCCGGTTGATGGCAATAGGCTCGCCCCCTATTGCATGGGACCTCAAACATACCCGCGAAACGTGAGTGTACATTAATACACCTTCTGCCTATGTTATGTGCCTGTGTAAAAAAGAATAACACATCAACTACAAACCATATTGGGTTTTTATGATGTGTACAGATTGATATACTGTAATTTTTATGTTTTAGTAATAAATAATAAATTAAAAAAACTCTGAACAAAAACCGTGTGAACTGTCATAAATTCTCTACTTTTAGAAGTGTAGGCTTAATTGAAGCTAGTTTTCAGATATGTTAATTTAGTTCCAAGTTATATTAAGTACCTATTTGACTACTTCCTACCATTTCCTTATTCGCTTTCGATCCCTGTTGGGCTCAATATTTTCATATTTGAATTGTTTAATAAAGTCAGGTAGTAGACTAGCTGAGACTGTAGAAGTGTAGACGCTGTAAAAGATCCGCAATATTTGGATTAAGTAATATCAATATACCGCGATAAAAGCCGTTTTATTGGTGTAAGTAGTTTTATGTATATGACTCGTATTCGAGTAAGCATAAGAAATCAGGTGTTCAATTAAGCACAGAACTTGATGTCAATTAAATTAAATCCATATTTCAACCTTAATATTATAAATATGAAAGTGTGTCTGTCTATCTGTTACCGCTTCATCCTTTAACCGCTGGACCGACTTCGATGAAATTTTGAATAGGTACAGATACTTAGTTTGAGTTGCGGGGAAGAACATAGGATAGGTTTTGTCCCGGAAATAATTCCTTAAAAGGGCGTAACGAGTGAGCAAGTTTATACGCGAAAACTTAAACTCTTGTAAGAAATAATCTATACCACGTACAATTAAATGATTAGATTGGATATCGTAATTAGTAATTCTACGCCTTCGAAGTCGTGGGCAATAGCTATAAATTTATACACTTTGTATATTTGTTATTTGATCTAATTGATAATAAAACTTATCTGTTACAATAATTTTTCGAACGTTTGTCTGTAATACTAAGATCATTCGGTGCCTCGTCACTACTCCGCTCAGTCGTACCTGACCTGGTTTTATTTTAAGAGATTCTTCTCTTGCGTTCGCTTTAACATGACGTAACCTCTGTAATACGCCTAGTAATAACAGGCACAAAGCACGAGACGTTTTAAGCAAATGTCGATCTCTATATATGCATGAACTATACGTAAGTTATGAAGTTTATGCTGGTACACTTATACTTGCTTAAAAAAGATTAGAAAATATAATGATTAAAATATTTATCTATTGTTTTTCCTGTCAAAGGACGTATCTGCGTAACCAGATAACATAAAAGATAAGTTGTACGTTTTTTATTTTCAAATACGTACTTAAAAATTATATTTTATATACATATTATCAGATTCATAAAAAGCGCCTGACACATTAATAAAAATACAAAGAACACTCTCGTTTACTAAAATTAGATCGTAAAAAAGAAATAAAATAGTCTAATCAAGTACGACGTTAATGTAATATTTTTATAGCCTTAGGTAATTTTGTACTAAATAGGTATTAAGCCTGAACTTTGTGCAAAACTAATCCTACTAATATTATAAACGCGAAAGTTTGTAAGTATGGATGGATGGATGTTTGTTACTCTTTCACGCAAAAACCGCAAAAATTGCTTACCTAACTTGACTAAATAAGTATATACGAAAATTTGGATTCTACGACTAATATTATAAATGCGAAAGTGAGTCATTTCCGTCAGTCCTTTCTGACTGTCGGTCTGCCTAGCTTACTCTGTTACTTTACTTCTTCACGCTTTAATCGCTGAACAGATTTAGATGAAAATGGTATGGAGATAGTTTGGGTCCCGGTAATTACCCCTTATAAGGGTGACAAGGGTGCGGATGTTTGTATGCGGTATCGATAATTTCTTAAGAGTTAGAAATTAAATAAGCAGATTGGATAAAATTACTAATTCTGCGCTGACGTTTAAACGTTTTCTTTCTTTTCTTGTCTTTTCTTTTCTTTTCTTTTTTTCTTTTCTTTTCTTTTTTCTTTTCTTTCTTTCTTTTCTTTCTGACAAAGTCGCGGGTAAAAGCTAATAAGTAAAAATAAAACGACACTTATACAATTTAACCAGTAGAAAATGTCGAATCACTTGTCTAGTGTTGATAGTTATCCCTAGAAAGGGATAACTATCAACAAACATTGTTATTCAAAGCACCTACTAGAGATTAAGTTTAATATGCTCAAAGCCAGGCTAATATGTTTACGTAATAAACCACTACTAAATCAAGTATCTTCATCTAAGCGTACTCTATTCGCTTACCATTGATATCCGTTTATTAGCGGGGTAACTATGTATATGGAGTAATACATGCCAGACAATTAGAGCGCTCGGAGCACAAAAATGAGTTTGAGAGATGAGAGAATTGAGAGCAATATGCAAAGCAAAATGTAATGACAGTTGGGTGTTAGTATTTAAGAGTGACCAATAAACTAACGGCCCAACTGATGGTAAGTGGTAACCGTAGCCTATATACGTTTGCAACACCGGAGGTGTCGTTTCCTTGTTGCCGATTCCGAAAATACCGTTTAGGTTACTGAAAAAAATTACTCAACTATCTTATTATTTAGTTTTTTAATTTACCTACCTGAAATGATAGAACATAAGACATGGCATGCATAATAAGATGCATGAATGTGGATATGGGCGCTGTATTAATTTTAGTGATTAGAGTAAATGTTGAAATGACGTCATATCCACGATAATACAATCGTAAAAAAGAAGTAATTTTATTTGATACTATTTACAAAGATTATTAAATAAATAGTCAATTTAAATTCATTTAATATTTTATTTATACCCTCAAATCTGAATTTAAATAGTTTATTTTGTAAAATCAGACGCGAATATGACTGTCATTTGTTTAGGAATCAATCCTGTTTAATTAGTAATATAAAAATGATTCTACGAAAACAAATTGTAATATAATAATTAAAAATCATGTGTGATTTTGTAATATGCAATTTTGCTTATTTTATATTAAATATGTTTGTTTATGGAAGTACTTTGATTCATATAAAAAGGCGAATATTGTTAACAACAAAAACAGTCGTTTGAAATTCGTCGAACTGTACACATCTCCTGTTATATTGCTATATTTCGTATAATACAGTATTTTGAAAGATCTGTGCATTATTACTCCATGAATATGGATTCCGAATACCCTCATCATGAAGCTACGCCGACAGCAGCGGTGGGATCCCAATCTCCTATTTTGGGCACCTCACGCACCGAGAAAAAGACCGAGTCGACCTTTACGCTACAAGACGTGATGAGCTTAATTTCTTCCATCACCAGCAAAGCAGCCTCAAGTGCGGTCTCCGCCGCATTATCTGCTAGTTCAGCGGGAAATACAATGCGCGGTCATTTCTACCTACCGCCATTTGATCCTGACGTACGCTCTCATGACATCCGTGACTGGTGTGCAAATGTTGACGAGACGATTGTGGCTTTTAATATATCACCGCAAGAAGCCAGGATGAAGGCTATCCTTCAACTAAAGGGGAGAGCGAAAGTTTGGGCAGACACGTGGTCGCTCCAATCAACAACGTGGCAGCAAGTAAAAGACGACCTCACACGAACCTTCAGCAAGGAGTTTCGATATGCTGATGACGTGCAGAAGTGGCGCAGTTACACTTCCGAGCAAGCTGACAACTACGCCGAGTATGCCACAACGGGCTGGACGCTGTTCAAACGTGTAAGGCCAGAAGCTTCAGACCCTGAAGTCATCGACGCCTTGATAACAGGTATTTACCCCGAATTTATTAAGTCGGAATTATTAAGAAATACGCCTGATACCCTGCCTAAATTAGTAGCTATATTGAAGACATATCGTAAGAGAAAATCTGAGCGTTCTGAAGGCAGTAATAGCAAGCAAAACAAACAGCCTCGAGTTTCTGAGTCATTTAATACTTGTTTTAAATGTAATAAGCCAGGCCACTATGCTCGTGAATGTAAGGAAAAGCGTCCACCTGTTCCATCTGCCAAACCATTGACCTCTAACACACATCATCCTTCTAATACAGTTAAATCAATAGAATGTCATTATTGTCATAGGACAGGCCATAGTGAGAAGAATTGTTACCGTAAACTAAATGATGAACGTATGGGATTAACCAACAACCAAACGATTAATTTCTGTACCCCAAGAGATCGTAGCATAATCGATATTACTATAGACAATAAAATTTACCAATGCTTATTTGACACGGGCGCCGATTGTTCTCTGATTAGAAACAGGGTTGCAGGTTCGATTCCTGGCAAGCGAAAAATTGTCAATGTTGCCTTTATGGGCATAGGTGGTTCCCCAGTAGTTTCCACACAAAGTATCATGACCAAAGTTGTGTTCGGTAACATATGTATAGAGGTAGAATTTTATGTGGTTGGGGATACTCAAACCCAGTTTGACATTCTAATAGGTTATGATATTGTAAGAACGCCGGGTCTCAGCGTAACTGTTAGTAAAGAGGGGATATCTGTTAAGCGTGAACTACTTATTAATGAGTCAACTAAACTGACCGGCTATAACTTCAATATTAATAATGAGATAAAAGACCCCGCGATGATTAAAAAATTGCATGGTCTTCTCGAGAATTTTAAAACTAGTTTTACACTTGGTAATTGTGTCTCACAAATCAGAACTGGTGAATTAACTATAAAACTTAAAAACCCAGATAAAGTAGTTCAACGCAGGCCCTATCGTTTGTCACACTTGGAACGTGAGAAAGTCAAATGTATTATAAATGATTTAAAAGAAAACAAGATTATCCAAGACAGTTGTTCACCTTTTAGTAGCCCCATTCTTTTAGTCAAGAAGAAAGACGGTTCTGATCGGCTATGCGTCGATTATAGAGAATTAAACGCTAATACTGTTAGGGATAACTACCCCCTACCACTCATTGCCGACCAAATCGATAAACTAGGCAAAGCTCGTTACTTTAGCTGCCTAGATATGGCTGCCGGGTTCCATGGAATCCCTATTGCAAAAGATTCCATAGAAAAAACTGCCTTCGTAACCCCAGATGGCCAGTTTGAATATCTTCGGATGCCTTTTGGGCTTTGTAATGCGCCCTCTGTTTATCAACGAGCTATAAACAAGGCTCTGGGCGATTATAAAGATAGTATAGCCCTAATTTACATTGATGACGTGATGATTATGTCAAAATCAGTCGAAGAAGGTATTAATAATTTAAATCTTGTATTAAAACGACTAACCGATGCTGGGTTCTCTTTAAATATATCAAAATGTTCGTTTTTACAAACTAGTGTAGAATATCTCGGCAATATAATTCAGAATGGCACAGTAAAACCTAGTCCTAGAAAAATAGCAGCTTTGGCTAACTCTCAAGTACCCAAAAACGTAAAAGAGCTTAGGCAATTTAATGGACTTGCGGGTTACTTTAGAAAGTTTGTTCCGAACTTTTCAAAAATTATGGCACCTTTATATGAGCTCACTCGAACAATCGTTCCCTGGAAGTGGACTGAAAGTCAAGATAAAGCTAGGAAAGAAATAATTAACCGCTTAACTTCTTCACCTTTGTTAACTATATTTGATCCCGATTTACCTTGTGAACTACATACCGATGCTAGTTCACTTGGTTATGGCGCTGTCTTGATACAAAGACGAGACCAAAGTCCCCACGTAATCGGTTACTTTAGCATGCGAACGACCAGCGTAGAAAGTAAATACCACTCGTACGAGCTGGAAACATTAGCCGTCGTAAAAGCTATTAAGCATTTCCGTCACTTTTTGCACGGTCAATCTTTTAAAGTTATAACAGATTGTAATTCACTCAAGGCGTCAAGACATAAAAAAGAGCTAAGTCCCAGGGTACACCGCTGGTGGGCATTTCTCCAAAACTTTCAGTTTGACATAGAATACCGGAAGGGGGACCGGTTAGCACATGCTGATTATTTCAGCCGTAACCCTTTAGATCAACTCAGTAGTTCAAAAGGTGGCAATCAGGCGTTCAAAACATTACATTGGTCAATAAATTTTGCAAACCTTGACCATAATTGGCTTCTCATAGAACAAAAGCGTGATTCAGTACTAAAAAATATTGTTGATCAACTAAAATCTGATTCCATTCCTCAAACGATAGCCGATACCTATGTAATATTACAAGACAAGCTGTTGAGACGTAAGGTTCAAATAGATAATAAAACTCGCAAGCTCATTATTGTCCCGCGGAATTATCGATGGAGCCTCATCTGTCACTATCATGACTTTTTGCAACATTTTAGCTGGGAAAAAGTATTAGCTAAAATTAGAGAACAATACTGGTTCCCTGATATGTCTAAGTTAGTTCGTAAATTCATAGAAAATTGTGTAAGTTGCAGAATTCGCAAAGGGCCTTCAGGGGCAAAACAGGTATTGTTACACCCAATAGATAAACTTGCAGTTCCGTTCCATACTGTGCATGCTGATATTACCGGTTGTATGAACGGCAAACGTAATCTAGCCGAATACGCGTTCGTTTTTATAGATAGTTTTACCAAGTATGTTCATTTAGTTTATACTAACGACCGCACATCCTTGTCGGCCATTAGGTGTTTCCGTGAACTCATAACTATATTTGGTACCCCGACGCGTCTTATAACAGACCAAGATAAAAGTATGACATCTGCCGAATTTAAAAACTATTGTCATGAGTATGGTATCGAACATCACGTGGTAGCTAAGGGAGCTAGCAGGGCAAATGGTCAGGTGGAACGCATTATGAAAATTATTAAGGATAATATGTCTGTAACTGAGTTGAGTAAACCATGGCACAATGCTATTCAGGACTTGCAGATGGCGATTAATAGCACTGTCTGTAAAAGTACCGGCAAAAGCCCTATGGAATTGTTGTTCGGTAAAAAATGTTCACCCCCAGCCATTAAGCTTTTACAAATTGACGATGATGAAATGACTGAGGATTTGGCATCTGTGAGATCTTTGTGTAAAAATGTAAAAATGTAAAAAGAGGATGGACGAGCGATCTTTTCAAGACAAACTCAGATTTGACAAAGGCAAAGCCACCATAAAACCATTTAAAGTTGGCGACTTCGTCCTCATGCGGCGTCATGAAAGACATACTACAAAACTTGGTTCAAAATTCGAAGGACCTATGGAGGTCTTAGAGGTATTGCCTAACGACCGTTATAAATTAAAACATGTAA
Source organism: Craniophora ligustri (assembly GCA_905163465.1). Taxonomy (NCBI): domain Eukaryota; kingdom Metazoa; phylum Arthropoda; class Insecta; order Lepidoptera; family Noctuidae; genus Craniophora; species Craniophora ligustri. Next base: position 10,393,647 of record LR990954.1, on the reverse strand, counting down.
ACCTTCGCGGATGTAGTGAAAAGATCGCTAGTCATGACTTTTTACGACCAGCACCAGAAGCTCAAGCGGACCCTTTCTTTGACGAAGAGGGTGCCGTATGGGCGGATGAGCAATAATTATCTTAAATATCCAGTTACCTATCCTAAGTTCCTTCCTAAAACGCTGGCTGGCCACCTTGCGTATCCTTGTTACCCGGTCTTGTGGGCTAGATCCTGTAATGGGTGATGCCATGTGTAAGCTAAATCCTTATGTGGGTGATGCTTGTGGGTAGGCTAGACCCATAATGGGTGACGCCTGTGTTAGTTAAACACCTATGTGGGTGATGTCACAAGTTGGCTAAGATCCCGTTATGGGTGAAGCCTTATTTGTTAGATCCCGTGATGGGTGATGCATGCTACAGGCTAAGATCCTATGACTAGGTGAAGCATTGTATAAACTTTTAGTTTATTTTCCACAATAAATAAATAATTTGTAACTGATAACTGATCAGCGCGAGGAGCGCGCTGGATCAGAATGGCCGTATGGGCGCTGTATTAATTTTAGTGATTAGAGTAAATGTTGAAATGACGTCATATCCACGATAATACAATCGTAAAAAAGAAGTAATTTTATTTGATACTATTTACAAAGATTATTAAATAAATAGTCAATTTAAATTCATTTAATATTTTATTTATACCCTCAAATCTGAATTTAAATAGTTTATTTTGTAAAATCAGACGCGAATATGACTGTCATTTGTTTAGGAATCAATCCTGTTTAATTAGTAATATAAAAATGATTCTACGAAAACAAATTGTAATATAATAATTAAAAATCATGTGTGATTTTGTAATATGCAATTTTGCTTATTTTATATTAAATATGTTTGTTTATGGAAGTACTTTGATTCATATAAAAAGGCGAATATTGTTAACAACAAAAACAGTCGTTTGAAATTCGTCGAACTGTACACATCTCCTGTTATATTGCTATATTTCGTATAATACAGTATTTTGAAAGATCTGTGCATTATTACTCCATGAATATGGATTCCGAATACCCTCATCATGAAGCTACGCCGACATGGACGTAGCTAAATGGTATGCAGAGATTATAGCTGGTGGCGTTCTTTAGCATAGCCTACCCTCATTGGAATGAGGCGTGAGTGTTTGTTTGTATAATTATGTATCTAAGAGATGTTAAATTTTTTTACGGTTGGAGTTTCTTTTACTTTCTTCCGTGTATATGAGTATATGCGTGTATGCGAGTATATGAGTAAATAGCTCCCATATTTGTTTTTCTTCAATGATTATATCATGATTTATAATTCCCAGTCGATAAATAATTTATGCATCCAGCAAATAATGCCATGAGTTTTGAATTTAAAGTTGCCGCAGAGGTATCCGCATATGAATTTGAAAGTCAGATCTTTTTCTTAGCTTAGGTATGAAAGACCATAGTGACTCAGAGCACGTCTATTTATAAGAGCGATTCTTTTAGGTTTGTGCAAAATATTAGTACATCTGAATATTCAGAAGCTTTGTACTTGATGGATACGGGATGAATTAACAGACGGCCAGAAATGACTGTGTGTTGAGTGTCGTGGCGGGCTACAGACGAACCCGTTACGCCCTGCTTTGAACCGAAAAAAAGCAGTCGGTAGAATAAGTCCTTCCTTCTGTTGCGTGGTCAACGAAAGTAAAAAAAAACTTAAAGGGCACAGACAGCAGATTAGTACACAAATAATTGTTTGCTCTAAATGTTTAAGAAAAAGTTTGCGATAGTGTCTTCTTTGCCATGTCGCCTTCACCGCGATAACGCGTCCGCTCATTGCGCTAATATAACTAATGCATATTGATTTCTTACACTTACGCGAATATTAAGACATTGAAATAAAAATACTTTTTTAATACAACTAAAAAATTTGTAATAAAACTGCTTGGAACCCCATCATAGATTCTATTAAATCTAAATCCAAGAACAAAACTGCACAACTGAAGGACACGATGAGCTCGTTCTGTGTAAATCGGAGTGTCGATAATAATTAAAAATGTAGGATAGCTTTTAGTAATTATAACTTCAAGACGACCATCACCTCAGTCGGCCCGTGACCATGGATGCTGTAAAGGATCCGAAACGTCGGGTTAATATAATATCAATATACCGCGATAAAATCCTTATAAAGTAGTTGTATTTCAATAACTAATGCATATTTTAAAGACCTGAAGATCTGACTGAATTATAACGAATGCAAAAAGTGAGGCCATATATGTATAGCGGAAAACAATAAACTTAAAAAAAATATAATATCTGATCATGAATTATTAAGATATGATTATTTATTTATGTTATCAAAAAACTTTAAAGTATAGCCGAAATAAAATAATAAGGAATACATTTTCAGCATTTCAGTGCTACCGTTATGAAAACATACCTACCTTCTCTATTCTTATTAAGTAGAAATAACTGAGGTTAATTTCTGTTTTTAATGTTGTCTTTATATTGAAATACTTTGCAGTAAGTAGTGAAGAGTGCAGAGTAACTACTTCACTCAATGGAGTAATTATTTCGATTAAATTTAAACACAGCAATGAACACAGAATTAAATGAAACGAAAAGAAATGTGTGTATTTCCTTGGAACTAATATTATCGCATACTGTATGGTTCCAAAGGAATTTCATATCACGTGTAATCAGGCTGTGGTATGAACTACCTGCCGAGATTTTCTAAACGACTACAGCGTGGAGTACGGTAACCGCTTGCCATCGTACCATCAGGCGGGCCGTAGGTAACCTTAGTGGTCACCCTCGCAGTATAAAAAAGGGGTTTTAGAGGTCCATGTTGTGGACTTCTATAGATTTTGCCACATTTGTTTATTTGTCTGTGGCTCAGCTTACCGAAAGGAACTGTAATTAACGTTAGATACATATATTAATTACGCCAATAAAGTAAAATAACATCACACTTAATAAAACCACTCAGATAAAGTAGGTATTGCTTTTTTTTACATCTATCCACATCTATCGTTCCATAATATTACTCGTGTGTGAAATATATTCATAGATTCCATTTTATCCGAAAATCGAGTAAAATTCTTTAATGTCCTTAATATTTTACAAATGGACATCCATTTGCAAAATATTAAGCTCTAAAACAATCATATTATAGATACTTTTGCCTCCTACCAGCCAGTTCTATGGGTACTTTTGACCTAGGAATAAAATTCAGGGCAGTAGTCAAAGTTAACGAGTAATAGTCAACTAAGGGGCAAATAGTCAACGACTCGGTTAGAGCAGCGGTGATTATGACTGCTTACCCCTCGGTAAACAGGGATAAACACCACAGTGATAGGGACTGGGCTACGAACTCAAGCCTTTTACCCCTAAAAGGCTTGGGTTCGTAGCCCAGTAGGTACAAAAGTTGGTGTGATGAACATGGGTATTTGGATTGATATTAATCATAGATAGTTCTATACATAATGTCCGGATATACTTATTTATTAATTATTATTAATCTAATACCCTTACTTAGTACTTGTACAGTTGGATTTATTACTGTGTTAGTGCGATCGTAATTTGTTATACAAAGTTTTAACGTAAGGCATTATTAGACGTGAGTGCTTGTATTGAAAACCTAGCCACTGAAGCATTCAAAAGCTCAAGACGCGATAATTTTGCGGCCGAGCCAAACACACAACTATTTATCTCATTACAGCGAGGAAATTAAATGCGAGAGACACAAGTCAAACTAAATTAAACCTGCTAATATATATTATATAAACGCGAAAGTTTGTAAGTATGGATGGATGGATGTTTGTTACTCTTTCAAGTAAAAACTGATTAACAGATTTGGGTGAAATTTAGTATACATATAGTTTATTACCTAGATTGTTAATCTAGGCAATAGGCTACTTTTTATCTATATACTACGCGGGCAAAGCCGCGGGAGGCAGCTAGTACCTTGAATATTTTCGCGTACCTACTTTGCAAACGGATCGCATGCTATTAGGTTATACTGGATGCGAGCACAAAAAAGTCTTTCGACGTGTTATATTTTTCTTTTGCGTTGATATCCTAAAATAAACTGACTTTCTAGTCATGTAGACTAAAGACGCCAAAACTTTCTACTTACTCTTTGAAAACAGATAGAGCCTTAACTTTATAAGGATTACAGTACAAACATGAAAAATACGTAATATTTGATGAATTACAGTCGTATTTCTACCTCTAGTAAAGTATGCATAAGTAAACAAGAAGGGAAAATATAAAGTCCCAAGTAAATAAACCTTTATGTTGCTTTCTAATTTGAAGTTTTATTTTTCGCCGGCAAAACCACACTTCACTTGCCCTATTTATTTTTATTAGAATCTCGTACCATCTCTTTTAAAAGTTCTATAAGTTGAAAAATACTATTTCTGTTATGATCAAACACGGAAACTTCACTCTTTATACAATTAGTATTATCATCCTGCACGACGAACTTCTAACAACTTCAAATAGATACTGTTCATAAACAGTAAGTTTTATACTCCCGTCGTATAGCCCTACATTCATACAACTCAGAAACTGTTTATTGTGCTGTCATTGTTCCGTAGTCCATGACACGATATTGTTTACCGACTATTGTCGACTAACAATAAATTTCCATTGCAGCAAGAAACCACATCTCTGGCTGAACGCATTCGATTACTGACTTGCGATGTAGAAGATGATCCGGAAGACCAAAGGTCGTCGCCCGCTGGAGCCAGTGCTGATAAGATGTCGAGTGGCAGCGACAAGTCTAGTGACAAGTCGTACAACAGTATCAGCATTGATAAGAATAGCGAAAAAGCATTCGGTAGTGCGTCTTCCAGTTCTTCCTCTTCGACGATATCAGTGCCACTGCCAACTCGCCAACAGCCTCCCGACTTGGGTGATGTGCATCAAGAACCACAAAAGGTAAACATTTTTAGTAAAATACTAACAAACTATTAAACTATATAAGATAATATTTTCATTGAGCGTGTTAAATGTGTGCCCATTGTTCATTTGAACTGCACTTGTTTAAGTAATTAGACTTCCAGCCCGTTCTTACAAAATAACTACCTCTATAAAGTTGCGAAATGAAACATGAAATGTTGTTTAATTTCGCAAATTTACAACCCCTGCAGAAACCGTTTAGGATTATTAAAATATGGAATTACTAAACTGACAGAAAACGGAATGGCCATGCTGTCAGAATAGTCACTCGCAGAAATACAATAATTGTTGATTCACTGCGGGCTTCTGTAAAGCGGAGGTACATCCCCAGTCAGGCAGTTCAATTTGAGCGAGGAATCTCGCTATACCTCTCAAAAAATAAAGTCCGCTCAAAAATAATATTTGTAAAATTATGATAACAGGGCTTCTAAAATAATAATGCGTTATAAATCCAATTTTTACAAAAACAAGTTAGCACTCTGTGAACGCGGATCGCACTTGATAATTAAACGTTTAATGTCGGGCAAATGATGATAACATATTAAAATAAAAAGAAATACGAAATGCAATAATATCTATTGCTGTAAACAGAAAACCTTTAGAGAATATTCTACAAATCGTATTAGCAACATAACTTATCTTCCTTTTTATTTAAATCGTTCAATGCATGCATCCCAATATTAGACTAAATGATACGACGATTTTTACAACTGATGTACGAATCTTTAACGTAGGTACGAACGACTAAAATCTAATATAATGTTCTATTACCAGCTAAAATCGGAGCCGCGACGGCAGTTTTTGTCTACGTTGGCGCCATTGACAGCATGCGTCGGCAGCGCTGCCCACCACGAAGGGTTCTATTACGTGCCGCCAGGAGACAGGACATCGGCCTCTTCAGCTACGAACCTAGACCTTCAGGAGCACAACGACGCTCCAGCACCAGATGTAGTCGCAGGAACTCCAGGTGGGGATTCTTGTCGCACGCGCTTGCACATACACGCACACACCCACATACACTCTTACGGCTATTGTATGTTTTCATCAATATTGTAATCGTCGTACTTGAATTCTTAACTTTACCTCTCGAAAGAGAGGCCGAGGCTCACAGTGGTCGACGCACCTGTGGCCGAAGCCCCCGGTCTGTTTAACTTGATTCAAAGTGATTTTTAATCAAATGTACTGGCAAAAAAATGTTTTACGAAACGAGAAATGTTAATATTGAGAGTACAAACGTGTAAATATCATAATGATACCTATTCGCTATGCGCGATGGTGCTCACATATCTAATAAAAAAGAACTGCTTTTATTTTGTATGCTTTTTTTTTTCAAATAATTAAAAATATAGTAATATATTTCGTCATATAATAAAAATTACAGTCGAATAGTCTCTGATCTTGTGGTATAATAATAATTTAAGTAATCACTAGTAATCAGTTTTAAAAATTACTACCATTTTACATCAATGTTATTGTTTGTTTTGTAAAACATTAAAAATAACTGTAAAAATTTTAACAAATCTAAATAGAGTAAGTACAACACTAAATAAGTAAAACTTCTACTCTCAAAAGAAATACATATAAAATCTTTAACTTATTATAACAACCTTAAGATACATTGTCACCTAACAGCCATGTTGGCTGTATTTTATTTTCAATTAAATTAAGTACATCTAGTTTATAATAACTGCGTCATATGTATTATTTTTAACATAATTTGGTTATGAAACTTTTTTCGTTAACTGTACTAAGTGCCAAAGCTAAAAAAATATTTATACAATGTTTATATGAATCGGGGGCGTCCGCCACGGGTGCGTCGGCCACTGTGGGCCTCGGCCACGAACCCGAAAGAGACTGGATCCTACAATACAGGATATTCTAATGCGGGATTCAGTGTCGCAAATACATATATTATACTTGTACAGTACATTCGGTGTAAAATAAACTTCATTATTACAAACTAACAAGCTAGTAGCAGGACTAGCAGGTGTACCCTCGCACATACATTTCACAACAGACATATTATACATATTATACATATATGTACCTATACATCCAGTGTCTATATAGCGTTTGCAACTTCTAGTTGGGATTCTTGTTATGAGTAGGTAAGTAAATTTGGTAGGAAGTCATACGCGAATACTACATATTATGTAGATATTGAAATAAAACTACTTCGTACAGATTTTATCGCGGTAGATTTTAGTTTCTTTAAAGTATACTATTTACGGGTTGGCTGAAGGGTTGGGTGTTTTGATATTATAATTAGCCACATTTTGTTAATTATTAACAATCTGATTAACTCAGCAACGACCTCATCGTAACCTTTGGTCGTGCAGTTATACGTAAGTTTGCGTTTTACAACAACGTTGTGGTGTCAAATACATTATTTTTTTCAGGAGCAGGTGATGGTGATGACGGGTTAGCCGCATTTGCTAGAGCCACAGCTCCAAGGACTGAGAGACTTCGACAGCGATACGGCCAGGAGTCACAACCGGTCAGCAGCGATGATGAACACGATGACTATGGTATGCACATCTAAAATAATATTGTAAAGAGGAAAGATTTGATTGTTTGTTTGCATTGAATAGGCTCCAAAACTACGGGACCGATTTGAATAATTATTTCACCATTAGAATTCTGTGCTATTCGTATTGAGCATAGGCTAGGTATATTTTATTTTAAAAAATATTAAGGATCCGTAGGAAAAAAATAATTGAAGTTTTTTTTTATATTTATTAAACACATATATACCCATGTGAAGTTGGACGGGTCGCTAGTATTAAATAAAAAAAAATGACAGTATTTAAGCAAAAATATTATAGTCTAATGTTTGAAGGTGGGCGATAGTAGATGCAACAGTTTTTACTCTTAGGTATATGCAACTGTTATCGTGCTGTTTTTAATTTTACCTCTCAGATAATTTACCTCAATACATTATTAAATTAAAAATCTCTGATTAAGTGACTAGTTGGTCTCACAGCTCCTTCTTATTGCCCTACATTTATATTAATTTATTGACAATTCGATTTACATAGAACGAGCTCACTGTGTCATTTGATCGTGCTGTTTGGTTATTTTATTTAGGTATAGGAATAAATTCTTTCTTATTATTAAACTTTAAGACGATCTGATTGGCGCAGTGGCTGAGCGATCGGCTTGTGCGTCACGGGTAGCGGATTGCACGGAGCAAATATTTGTATATTCTACAGGCAGTTGTTCCGGGTCTGGGCGTTTGAGTACGTGAAAATTAGTAAATTGAATGCACCCATGACACCGGAGAAAATTCTAGTGTAGGGCAACGTTATTAAAAAAAAGACCTTCAGCTGTCTTACATTTTATGATATAATTATATCATATATAATTTATCAATTTATTTACAGCTACTATTCAATCTGAAAATATTTACTACATAATCTGCACTGTAGTTAATTTTTTTTTAATTCGCTGTTAAGTGCAATTGCCTGTCTATTGTTGCTCTCACCGAAGATAATAAAATAAAATGCTGCCGGCGGTGCCGGTGGCGGGGTAGGTTTTTTATTGAGAACGCAGCTGTTCCAAGAATCCTCGAGATTAAAAAAGACAATCGACACGGGTTTTATTTCTATCAATAAAGTTTAATAAAAGCTGTGGAAGAGTGGCGCTTGGACATTGTACTTCGTTATTTCCCGGGAACTCGCGTCTGAGCATTTGAACGCATCTGAACATTTGAACAGAAAAATTGCAATCTAAAAATTAAACGTAGTAAGAGGATGAAAGTATTTATTATTTCCGGAGTCTTGGAAACGAAATTAACTTTTATCCGATAATGTTATAGGATTTATTTTTCTTTGATTATCAGGATTCAGGAATAAATACTTGTTTACAGGTTTCCATCGGCGACCGGCCGTTCGCGGTATTGCTATAAAACAGCAACTCGGTGCATCGGATGAGATACTGCAACAGATGCAGAACGAGTTGCAACCATCCCCGGGGACTACTCCGCAACAAAATGTATCCGCACACGCATGTCAACGTACAAATTCCAACTATTCCTGGCCGTATTACTCTGAATCCAATCTTAACTCAAGACCTCAGAGTCGAGCCAGTGCCAATTCCAATTGGTGAGATCTAGTTTGCAATAAAGTTATCCTCATAAGATTTAAAAGAGATACTTGAAGTAAAATGTTGGTCGTTTATCGGTTATCAGGTCCAAGTCGTCGGATTACATGACTTCGCGCCCCTGCCAAAGCACACCAATGCCGCAACAGCATTCAGACGCGTGCTATGCGCACGCGCAGAACATGGCGACATACGCCCATTATCAACAGCAGCGGCAACAACAAGAGAACATGTACAGGAACTGCTCTCTATACGCTAACATTGGGTATGTTTCTAACTTCTCTTCTGTCTTGAAAATCTATAAAAAAAAATACCGCCGAAATGTATGTGCATCCCGAATGCCTGCACCAAATCGGATAATTCTCTTTTGTTCTGTCCTTTATTGTCAGGACGAGGTTTGTATAAGAGAAACAAAAAAATGGCGGTATGAAGTTCGCCGCATCAGCTAGTAAATAGTAAATATTTTTACTGTCTCACAAATATTTTATACAAGTTATGAGATAGATATAAACTACAGATCATGCACATTTTAATATAATTCTGATTTATAAAAATTTAAAAGACATGATTTTACATTGAAATTAAATGTTAATAATTTCTATGTTATTAATCAAGTATTTCAGTCAGTAATTTTCTGATTTTTTTCTGAAGACTGGTTCCATCAAGCAACAATACAAATGGTTTTATGTATTAAAAAAACATTCTTTGTATTTGAATATTAGCATTACGCGTGTAAAAATAAGGTTCCTTCATAAAAAAGTAAAAACGTGTCGTATCCAATCTATATACATATAAAAGGAGAAGCTGAAATTTTGCTTTTATAACGTAGGGGACCACTATGAAAGGATTTTTGGGGTAAAACGGGTATGCAAAGTTAGTATGAAACGTTTTTTTTGTTAACCTGCAAGCGGGCGAAGTCGCAGGAATCAGCTGGTATAATTTAAATTAGTAATATTGTGCTTGAATTTTAAATGGATCAAGTTCGGATAGCCATATCGTAAATAATAATCTAACAATTTTGAACTGTACCTATGATTTGTGACACTTAATATGGTTGTTACTAAAAGATATACCTACATATACTTATTATACTATCAATAATTCTGTTTTCATTTCATTTATCGAAAGTTCTTATTTTAATGCTATTGCTTATTGACAAAAACGTCTGGGGTATTGTGTATTGGAAAATTGGGACGTCTTGCAGGTATAATATTATGTTAAAGTCGTCATCATGTAGATACACTCTAACAATCTAATTGGTACACATGCAACTATCGACCGCTCCATGTGTGGATGTAAACCTATTAGCTTGTTAGAGTGTACGAAGGCAAAGCTTAAAGATTACGATACCGATTTTTAAATATCTGCATAGGTTACCTACGTTTCATACCCACTAAATAAGTCGGGAAGACTCGATTAGTCCAGCGGGAGTGCCGGTAGTAAACGCTGCCTTCTGTGATAAGCGGCAGTGCCACCTGCGACCTTAACCAGGTCGTCGGTCCACCTCACCTTGCTAAAGATCTACCCACGCTGCGTCTTCCAGAATTCCCTATATTATATAATTAAGTATATGGTGCGATAAATATCAATTTATGACAAAATCCATGTAATAAAGTAAAAGCATGTCACTGTCGCCCTTCCATTCCAGGTGCTCTGACAGTAGTCAAGAGCTCTACAGCTCGCAAACGAGCTCTGAACAGACATCACCAGTGCGAGCCGCGCCGCGGTGCCGCCGTCCCGAGTCCCCGCCACCCATCCGGAGTCACCACCAGCTTCTCTATGTGCCCTACAGCACCCACTATCATTATCAACACCACGCTGACTACGGTGCTCAGTGGCAGCAAACCAACGATTGTAAGTCAACCATACGCCATAAGCAGAAACTTTAATTGACAAAAACGGTTCATCACATCAACCGTTAGATGTCCACTGCTGGAAATAGGTCCCCCCAAGGATCGCCCTGATGATCGAAAAAACGTTGTATTACGTATAAGGATATGTATAGTCTCACACCCGAATTCGTTGGATCAAAAAAGAGAGCAATCAATCCTAATTAATTATGGATACATTGGTATGAATAATCATTATTAAATATTCATTGACAGTTAAGAGTTATTAATCGCTGTGGTTTTCTTCAAATGTCCATTTCAGATAAACAAACAAAGATTTTCTAATAGGAAGATCTATGTAGGTACCTTGTTTTTTTGTATTTTCTCTAAGTTAGTATCAGCATTAGGAAAATATCAGTAGGTATTGTAGTTATAGTTTAATTTTAAACCCACAGACAATCGCATGCACACTTACTACCAGCAACAAGTAAGAAGCGGCGCAAACACCCCACAGCCGGCCGCTGCGCAGCCGCAACGGGCGCACTACACACACGCGCTACAACTACAGGTAACTACCCTACATCATCATCATCATCATCATATCAGCCATAGGACGTCCATTGTCCACAAAACCGGTTATATAACTTAGCTTACTTATGGCTTATTACTTACAAAGTACGTAAAAATTGCTCAAGATTAATTCCTCTTACGTAAATAACACAAACTACTTACCTAATACTTACGACCTTCTCCGTGTTATTTTGGGAATTAGAACTGTTGAGAAAGAGTCACAGTTCTCAGTCCAAGGGTTGGAAGGCAGATATGTTGGTGTTCGTAACGACACGTCACCAACCTAAATACCTATGCGAATTGTGTGATGTGTACATCTCTTAATACGTACATCATTTAACATACATAAGACAGTAAATAGTTAAATTACATCGTGAATCATAATAGTTATAAGTTGTAAACAGTCTAAATTCGTCTTGTGAACGTGCACAGTGCGAACCGTAAGTAAAAATGGGTCCCTCAAGATTTGACACTGATCTGCAGAAAGAAACGTGAGTTGAAACTGGTGTTGCCTTGTTGAATCGATACAGAAGTGTATTAGAATATTATATCGAATTGGGACATGCGATGAAAAGTAGATTCTTTACGATAACCGTAAGCGAAAAATGCAATTGTTGACCCCAGGTCAAATGCCGCAACAGTGTCCTAAAGCAAAGCTTACCAATAAAAAGGTAATGGTAACTGTTGGGTGGTCTCAGCATTGTGTTATTCACTATAGTTTTATTCGATCTGGTTAAGCAATAACGGCAGATGTTTACTGTGCCGAACTCTGAACAATGATGGTTAAACTAGCAGTGAAACAGCCCCGATTCAAGAATCGATCTTCACCATTATTGCTCCATGATAACGCGAGACCTCATATAGCGCGAGAAACCGTTTTAACTCTACAGGAACTGCAATTAGAAACCGTTCGTCACTCTCCATATTCGCCAGACCTTGCTCCAACGGACTACCAGTTTTTTCGTGATTTGGACAATTTTCTACGTGATAAAAAGTTTCCTTCCAAGGAGGCAGTACGAAATGCTTTCACACAGTTTGTCGAATCTAGATCTACAGATAGAGTTATATCAGAAAGGCATAAATGACCTTCCTATAATCTAATTGCTGCCAGGCAGCAATGGTTATTATTTTGATTAAATAAATATGTTAAATTTAAAAAAAACTAATTTCAATTTTTCAGTACAAATTGGCAATTTCTAAAAACCCTAACATATGGACTAATATCATAGATTTAACCCATGTTTACAGACGCTGTGCCCTGCGCCCGCGCGATATAGAGCCGTGCCTGCTCCTCAACCTGGTGGAGGAAAACAAATGATATGCTACTCTGAAAAAGTAAGTCTGGTTTGGCTGTTTTTAGGGTTCCATACCCAAAGGGTAAAAACGGGAACCTATTACCAATACATCTCTGTCCTGCCGTCTGTCCGCCCGTCTGACAGTTGAAATTTTCACAAATCTAGACACGCGGCAGCGTGTAAAGCCAAGTTCAAGCAAAGGAACTGGCTAGCCAGCGCCAAGTGTAATATTACACGAACCACTTGGTGCCACTTTCGACCCTTCTACAACTCAAAACTTCTCTAACGTAAACACATAAAACTGTGTGTAAAATTATATCCATAAGGATATATAGAAGCCCAAATTTCATCAAGCTAGCTGAAATGGTTATAAAGATATCATCATCAACCCATTATTGTCCCACTGCTGGGCACGGGTCTCCTCTCATTTGAGAGGGATTAGGCTATAGTCCACCACGCTAGCCTACTGCGGGTTGGTAGACTTCACATGCTATCGTGAGCTGTGGTGGCCTAGTGGCGTGACCAGTGGACTGACATGTCAAACGTCTCGAGTTCAAACCCGGGCACGCACCACTGACTTTTCGGAAGTTATGTGCGTATTTACCACATGCTCAAACGGTGAAGGAAAACATCGTGAGGAAACCTGCATGCTGAGAGATTTTCTCGATAGCATGTGAAGTCTATAAAGATATGAAGGTCGAAAATTCGAAATATTTAGGACTGACTGACTGACTGACATATAGTATCTAAACCTAACCTACTTCCAGATGTCCTAGAAGGATGTAATTTGGAATCCAGCTCGGTGATTGTGTGTAAGCGTAGGAAAAAATCTAAAAATAAGAAACAGTCAAAAATAAGTGGTGTCCCCATAAAAAAATCTTGTAATACGCACTAAAAAACCGGCCAGCGGTGTGTCGTCGGCGGCACGCGGCATCTTTATAACCATTTATCATTACTATTTGCAAACAAAACTAGGCAGGTATAAATATCTGCATTGATACCTGCCTATTTTTCTTAGCAAAAAGTAATGATATCCCACCAAAAACATAAATGTAAAAAAGGAGAGTCAAGTTCAATACAAAAATTATGCTAAGCTGTGGGCTTTGCCGCAAAAAGAATGGAGATCTAAATGAGTACCAAGTTCTATGCAAAATCGAAATATGTATTTATAGGAATAAAATAACATTATGAACAAGTATAGGTACCGGCACGAGTCGTGAGCAGCTACTGTATTTGCGCGGATAATCAAAATCATAACTTAAGTCGTATTGAAAGTCGTTTTTAAAGTACATATTTATTGGTGGTAATAAAATAAAATAAAATTTGTGATGTATTATTATCACGTAAGGCTTAAAGCGGACGCCAACGTGACCACGACCGCTCTGCCAAGAGCGAACCGACCGATTCATTTGGAATACTTTTTTAAAATGAGTAAAACTCCTTTGAGAATAGAACCGAGGATAACTCGAGATTTTTTTTTTGAAAATGTTATAAAGTTGCGACAATCGTACGTTTTATTGTCACTTCCTTTTTGCTACGAATCTTTATCGTTTTTTTTTTTTTTTTTTATATCTTTATCGATTTAGCAGTGTGCATTGCATCAAGTTTATAAAATCTTACTATTACATAATTTTTTGAACAAAATTAGCTAATTGGTCAAGAAATTTGTTGTAATCTACAGGACTTGAAGCTTTCACATTATTATAGCTAACGTAAATCTCTGAATCGGGACATTTCATGTTAATTATTCTGAAAATAGTAAGCCATTTAGAGGCCGTCGTCGTTATATTTTGCTATACAACTTGCAGGTGGCGGCTCCAATGTACCAGCCAGCGCCTGGGTCTCCATCCAGAGTGGCTAGAGGTGCCCCGGAGGGTGCTCCCGCTGGTGTTCCAGCACCAGTGGCTACGTCCCCTATGGCTCCTCCCCCCAACCCTGTGTATTACGCTATGAATGTCTGACGGGGGGACTAGGTAATTACTTATTGCTTAATTGTCTTTATATCTGATAAAGAAACATCTTTTATATTTGATAAATTCACAGCACATGATGCAATTAGACATAACAATAATGATGATAATAATGAAATCATGGTTATAATTATTTTATAAAGTGTTATTTTTTCAGGTGAGAATCGTTGTGGGCCCCACAGGCGAAGTCCGCGTTAGTATTCAGCCGCCAGTGGACTCAGCCGAGTCGACTAAGAAAAAGTAACTGTTGGATTTCTGTCAAACCCTGGCATGACAGGAGTTTGATGGTAATTAAGGAACGGTTCAAGTTTGGTCCTTGCCTCCGCTTTGCTTGTTGATGTTGAATGTTCTAAAAGTTTCGATGTACGTATAAATCGCTGGATATACAGAAATGATTTTGGATGAAGATCATTACAATCCAGTAACTATGCGAGAGCTAAGGCTTATTTTTGGGACCGATGCAACAAAATCACAACAATGTCTTCGTTTTACTAAACGTTTTCAAGTACTAATAAATAAAGCAATCAGTTGTTCATTGTTAGCCAATAGATTAAATTAATTACTTCACAATCGCTTGAAGAAATAAGTGTTCTCATTTAGGTAGTTAATTTTGTAAGTTATTTATTACATTACACTTCTTTACAAAGTTATATTACGAATATATATCGAGATAATAAAATTGATCCAAACCAACTAAACTAAACTAGTTGAGATGGAATTCGACTTCTTTAAACTCGATCTCACTGTAGGTACTACACAGTGAGGTCGAGGTTTGTGTGTCCGCAGATCATAAAAATAATTAAGGCACTATAATCGTTGGTTAGTTAACTTTGTTTATCATCTATTCTTCGTGAGCCAAGCTGCGCGTCAAATCTAGGTATTTTTATAAAAAGATGCAGTATTAAGGGGCCATAATTCTTCTGTCAAAATATTAAGTTATACAGTATGTATAATACGTAGGTAAATTCTAGCTGAAATTATTATTCGTATTTATTATATTTGGTTTGTTGAAATTTATTTAATTTTACATTTAAATGTAAACGTAATGCTGTTTTAAACAAAAATAGAAGAAGGAAGGAGTACGTTTGAGTTTGTAGAGAGACCAACGAGTTTGTACGTAGGTAATCTGAAGGTAATTTCTCGTGAGGGAAACCTCCGTACTTATTACTTCACCTAGAGGAAAATACAAGGACATTTCAGTAGATAAAATTGATCTTTATTAGATAAATATGCATCAAAATCAGGGTTAGAACTGCATTTTCATAGTAATGACCCGGAGTAGTTATAATTCGGCTTTCGGGCTAGGGGAAATAATTGATAATACCATATTATGGGGAACTGGTGATCGATAATTCTTAATTTGCAAAAAAACACCCAGGTTATGAAAGACTGATCAATCTTAAAAACCTAAGTAAAGTAAAGTACCTAAGTAACAGTTGTCGAATTTTATTTCAAGCTATGCTGCTTAACACCAATCATTCACATGACATTAAAACAGATTACGTTAAATATCTTTACAGAAACCGAAACAGATTTTTAAATTGGTCTTTGATAAATTCCAATTCGAATATTTATAATCAATATTTGGATTCAGTAGTTACCTACCTAGATATGAAAGATCTATGATGGTTCAAGCATTTACGTTCATTTAAATAAATTGTAGAAAATTCCGGAACATTGTTTTGTATGTAATTTTAAGTATTGTATTGTGTATTGTTTTCCGTTATTTAATATAATAATTATAATTTAAATTCATGGAAGAGTCGACGCTTTTTAAAAAGGGTATCTGCAATAAATTATGTTAACTTTGATCTCATTGTTGATGTTGTGCGTGAACAGGCCTTATTGGGGCCTAAACCAGTTATATTCCTAAAATGTAATAATTATTATTTTACTTGCATATTAACGCTGCGCTTACAACCCGTTTACACGTCACGAGTCTTTCATTTTTGCTGGCAGTTGTATTTTCATTTTTCTATTTTTCACAACTATTTGCCGTGTGGACGGGTAGTTACATTGGGAACTTAGTTCTCGTTAGTCTGGCGATTAAGTAAAAGGACCATTGGCTATCATTAAAATACCCAAAACGAGTGCCAAATTGTAAAAAAAGTATTAGCGACGTAGTATTTGAGGCGAAAAATCTGTCTCGAATATAGGTATTAAGTGATTCCTCAGTGTTTTCCGATTGCCGGCCTAGAATCACTTAATTAATTTAGGCTAACTATAATTATGTTGTTATTATTATACCTAGGTATATAATCATACAGATTTAAGAATCCAAGCCAGTCACTGCCATATTGTGAACAATCAAAATCTAAATAGAATACCTCGGCTGATGGGACAAAGGGGCACCTCGATTTTCATTAGATGATTGTTGATTATGATAATTATAAATCAGTATATTTTAAGACAATAAAGTTTATGTTCACTTGCAGAAAGTTTGCTTGTGCTGGTAATGTATCAGTTACTTATACAGCATTTAGTCGTTGTTTTATAAGACTTAGATCGGCTTTCGTGTGTCTGATAATGATGTATATTATTAGGTGTAATTTCGATACTTACGTATGATTAATAATTGATTGAAAGTGCCTAAGAAGGCAGACATTTGTTAAAAATCACAATAGGGAAATTGAAACAAAGTCGCACAATTGCTAGACCAAAAGGGAGACCAAATTTCAACCTCATTCCTTTGAAAATAAATAGAACATATTTTTGAGACATCGGCACTGGTATCATGCTAATAAACTTACACCAATTTAGTGTCATCTCTATAAGTTTAGACATATTAATGTTTAAGATCGTTATAATATAAGTAACCATATATGTATATGGTCGGCATATTGACACTTACCTCAACTAATTTATTATTCAAGTCGCTGAAATTACATGTAGAATAATACGTATACCGGAATCTTGATTTCAAGAGATTTCTGAATACGAATCAAGACAGTTTGTAAAATATTTACCTACAAGTTACATGTAGGCTTGTTGAATAAAATAGATGCACTTCACGACAATTTGTAATGGCCAGCAAGAAGGCAGAGGTACAAATTCATATTCTAATAAACAAAAATGCCATTGTGGTGAAAGACATTAGATAAGGACTGAAATTTTAATAATGGTTTCAAATAAAATCCTGTTGACAGAATTTCAGTAGGTATTTGGGACGACGATTTTTGTAAAAAGTATTAATAATTATGACATATTTTCGGTTTTAAAGGATTGTCTGACGCAACGCCTGAAAACAATATGTAGATTTCCTAATATATCTGTAATTTTTCATGTTATTGGAAGATGATAATGGAAAACTAATTTTGTAAAATAGTGCAGTGTAAATAAGAATAACAAAATAATTAAATTTGAAGCCAAATCCGTAGCTTAGAAAATAAAATATTCTACTTTGATTAATATAACAATATTCACTTTATATTAAGGAAAACTAGTGAAATAGTCGTTGCCACTAATAGATGTAAATATTTTTTTTAATTTACTTAGCTTTGTGAATACACTTGTCTATGTATTCGTTATAAGCAATTTTAATATTCAAATGAACTTTGTTTACTTAATTTACTGCCAATGAATGCCTGATATTCAGGACATTGATAATAATTGACTTCCACTAATTTATTCTTCAAACAATTCCGTACTCTTCCGAAATAGAAAATTGAAACAAGAAATGTATATGTAAGTAGAATATTGATTTATAATCTAAAATCTTTCTTTCCATGTGATAAAAATTTAATATTATTTAGCTGCTTGGCAGTTTATTTAAAGCTTTTGATGTTTATTCATATTAAAAAATATACAACATGTAATATTTATACAAAAAATATATAATAACTCCAACAAGTTTGTAAACATACACGTCACGATTTTTTTTTATCTTTAATTATAGGTATACATCTGCATATCCAATATTAGGCATACCGAAATCACGGCTCGAAATGTTGAAATGAAGGCAAACAACTGTATTTGCTTTCATGTCGATATTTTCAATCAATCTCGATATTGGTTGTAAGATATCTTACACATAATTCATATGTATTGTAGATATGTCCCTCTTTAACCCTTTTTAACCGACTCCAAAAAGGAGGAGGTTCTCAATTCGTCGGTTTTTTTTATTTATTTTTTTACTGATTACTTGTAAACGCCTGGACCGATTATGAAATATATTTTTTTACAAGCGTAGACCACATCGGGATCTGATGATGGAATCCCAGGGGAATCGAGTCGAATCGAGGGAATCGAGAGTTTTTCATATATCTTCTAAAGCTGTTTAAGTATTTGCGTTTGATAATCATCATTTCATGCTGATGAATTGATGATGGATCTTTAACGGTTATGAGTTGAAAGAAAATTCTTACAATTACAGGCACGCAACTATTACGTTTTACATGTAGGTATTCTCCAAAGCTGTTCAAGTATTTGCGTCTGAAAATCACCATCTTATGTGAATGATCTGATGATGACCTTATTATAGACCATCGCGATTTCTATTTCGTGACGTGAATGTTAGTAGGTATCTGTTTCGTGGATTATTACCGCCAAGCTAACGACCAAATAATCGTAATTTATTTTAAAATTAATTTAAAATAATTATTTACTGAGCATTAAATCTCTTAATATGAAAACTATCCATGTTGTTTAAGTAGGTCTACTATGTAGGTATACTTACATGTCTGTTATGGAATGGAATTTGTAAGGTATATGACTCTTAAGTCGGTCGGTATGTGACCTAATTGCGGAGTAGTTTGTAGGCATTGCTTTAAAAAAATGTTACCTTTGCATTTTATGTTCTTAAGTTTATCTATGATCATTATTTATCTATGGATAAATATTGTTAGGTACCTATTATACAAGATTACACATAAGAACAAAAGGGATACCAATATTGAGAATTACATCTTAAAACGAATTTATTTGCAACGTCACAAACTGTGCAGATATTATAACGTAACGTTAATAAAAAAACCCAAATGTTTAGACCTAAAACTGAACAAAATTTTAATATACCTACCATAATAAATATTCCTGGATAAATAAATAAATAAATATTCCTGGACATTATGACACAGCGCCATCTAGTTCCGTGGTAAGCAACGAGGCTTGTGTTACGGATACTAGTTGGTTGATATACTACATATATACTTTTTTTTTTTGTAAATACATACATATTATAGATAGATACATCCATGACTCGGATACAAATGTTCATGCTCATCACACAAACATTTGACCCTACCGGGATTCGAACCCGGGACCCATAGCACAGAAGGCAGTGTTAACTACCGCTGGACTAACTGGGTCGTCGAAATAATATTTGGAGTATAAGAATATAATAATTATCTAATAGTATTAAATGAGGAGCTCTAGTGATGTTAAACGTTACTGCGGTGTAGTAGAATAAATGGACGAAATCCATTTAAAAATGTAACTTTCAAAAAGTGTAGACGTTTTTTCCCTAAACATTTTTCAAATGAAGTGAGTGTAGGTAGGTATACATTTTATGAATACAAACGGGGCGCTACGACGATGTGACGTCACATAACGTATTCGAAAACGGACACTAGGTACAGAAAATGCGCGGAGCGTCGATTCGACAAGCGAAATACTGACTGTAAACATTCTAAATAGCCAATAGCATTGCAAGTCAATTGATAGTTTCACTGTTTATTAATCTAGATTAATAAACATTAATATTTAAGCAACACAATATGCACTTTGAATGTATTGTAAGAATGTTACAATGACTTGAGTTATGACTAAATACCTAGTTAGGTTAGTGTCGCATTATTGTAAATAACTATTACCTACCTACCTACCATTCATAATATCCTCTGTATAAAAATCTCTGTGAAAATGTTCAACACAGCTATACATAAAGTCCAATATCGTTTAATTTGAGGTTATGTACCTACTTATATTGTGAAGTTTGAGATTTAAATAATAAATAAATTTTTCGATCCTTCCGTAATCTACCTATCAGTCACAGTCAGACGATTACGTGCGCATGGACACCTCGCAGCAAAACAGCAATTCTGAGCTATACCTACTTGTTTTTTCTTCAAACATGACATTTGAATAAATGAATATTTCTTCCTTACATATTACATCATACGTAACTAAGAATGTAATCAATGTGAAATAATGAATAGTATTATAATATTTCATTCACAAAGAGATCGAGAAATTAACATAGTGGTTTTCAGTGTCTCTATTTGATTATTTTCTCGAATTCTCTAGAAAAACTAGCCGATACCAGTGAGGCTTATTCCACCGATAACAAAAGACAAAACCATCTTCAACCTCGTAACTTTTAAAAGGTTTGAACTGACATCTGACATCTCACAGATATCAAAATTTTGGTTTTCAATACCTAATTTAAGTAGGTATACTAAAACATTTCATAGAAGTTTAAGAAGTTAGAAGCCTATTCTAAATAGGATGGTACTTATTTCGTTTATTTGAACTAGAGAGTCACGTCTATTGATAAATTTTACTTGTCAATATTCATATGGATTATTCAACATTATCAACAGACATCATATTATTAAAATATTCATAAATAGTAGTTACAAAGTTGAATAGATGCCGATTCCTTATTTTCAATAGTTAGTAGGTACCTATTATAATAAATTCAAATGTGTGATTAGCGAATTGTGAGAAATTTTTATTTTACATGTGCCTACTACAATTATTAACAACACTCTAGTAGAGTGTCAACTCTTTTTTTAGTTGATGTCTATAAATTGTTATTTATTTATTATTGTTATTATGTAAAAATATAGAATTTATTTCAATTAAATATAAAATGGTATTTAATACCAAAAATTATATTTGAAAATGAAAAATTAAATGTAACGATTTTTTCTTTAGGCACTATGAAGACAGTAGTCATAAAATAAGTTGAGATGTATAATGAGTGTTAGGGCAAAATTTCGCCATAAAATGTTTCAAAATACCCATGTACAAATGTATTTGTAGATCGGTAAACTAATAAAAATATTAAGAAAGTGTTTTATGATTTATTATACCTCACTATTTGTACCTAATTAATAAGTACTTATATTCTGTGCATATCACTTTATCATTGTTTAACGGTAACTGTAACACGGTGACCTTAAAAGCGTTGTTTATTTCGTATCGAGGGGATCAAAATGAAACAGTGTTTAACTAACCATTAAATTTATAGGGTCTATATTTCTAGGGTCCCTTTATAGCAGAACTTTTTATGTCATAAAATTATTTTGCATAACAGCGGATAGCAGAATCTTCATTTCGCAGAAAATCGTTTGGCAGACACTCATTTATCATACATTCAAAACTCATAATTATGTAAGTCAGAATCATATTTAGGCATAAATTTCATATTATTATCCATAATAATTAAAAAGCAGAACCATCGTATTGCAGAAAGTTTACAGTCAGAATCGTCTTTAAGCATATAGACGATTATATGAAATCGATATGAAATGTATTTCATGTCGATAGTCATTAGTCATTAAAAGGCAGAACTATCATATCTCAGAAAGTTTACACTTAGAATCATCCTTTGGCATATTTCGTATCCATAATAATTGATAACAGCAAGAATGCAGCATGCACGCAGCAAGCACTCAGCAAGCATGCAGCATGCAAAACATGTAAACAAGCATAAACCATGTATGCAGCATGCAAGGAAGCATGCAACATGCACCAGGCATGGTTTATGTCACGGCTCCGGCGCGCTGCGGGGCTCCGGCGGCCCCACGCGAGCTTATCGTCGCAGATGGTTTTAACGCTCACCACCACAGCCTGAGCCGCAACGTCGTGCGTCAAAAACCATCTGCTCGTCAGCTCGCGGGCCGCCTCTCCCCTCCTCGCCTACGCGGGTTTAAATTACACTCTAGGGTAGGGCAGAGAAGACTACGTGGACTCGGCTTTGCAGCGATTCGTTTCTGTCACTAAATTTTGTAGCACAACATGTTGACTTTTTAAAACAATATTTTAATTTTAATTTAAGGATAAAATTCTATTTTATAGAAGATTCCAAATGAAATTCTGCAATCTGCATAGTATGCCAAGTGAAATCGTACCAAGTAAACGTTGCTCTAAATAAACGCTATGCTAAACAAAATTATGCAAAATTTCAACACTGCCAAAGGTAATTATGCCAAATAAAATTCTGCTATCTTAAAAGTATGCCATTGTAAAGTCGGACATATGAATATTCGGCCAAACAATAATTATACTAAACAATTTTTATACCTTAAAAATATTCGTTTATTGAAAATTATGTCAAGTGTGTCAAATAAATTTCGGAGCATCAAGATTCTGCCAGATAAGGGGAACCCAAAATAATATTCCTAATACGTCATCGTGCATGACGAGATGTATGAATGTGGACGAGGCAAAATAAGTATGCAGGGACCGCGTGGCATTCTGTAGTTTCTGTCTACCCCCATGGGAAAAAGGCGTGAGTGTATGTAGATATATGTATACTTATTACCACCATAAACATTTTCATGTAAAATGACACCAAGACTCGCACTGTCAAAAAGTTATCAGATCTCATGCAGAGCAAAGCTTCGTTTTTGGTGGGATTTCACTTCTTTTTTGTAAGTTACTTTTGCTTGACAATATTTTTATTGTTGTTTTTATAGGGTATGGTTAGTCCGCATTTTTTTTGAGAGCCTATTCAAATTTTCTCGTCTCATAAAAAAATGGATCCGCGTCGAGAACATTTTCGTGCAATGATTTTTTATGATTTCAAATGTGGCTTAAAACCTGACGAGTCATTTGATCGACTTGCTTTCGAATTACTTTTATGGATGAAAGCACGATGAAAGACCTACAAAAGCAACCATCTAACGCTGTACGCTGGTATAACGAGTTCAAACGCGGTCATCTTACTTTGGTGGATGAAAAAAGGAGTGGTCGTCCTACGACGGCTGTCGCGGCCGAAGAAAAGGTGTTGGCAATAATTTTTTTTTAATGAAAACAGACGAATTACTTACGAAGAGATTCAGCATACTCTGATGATTGATGCACGAGCACCTTCGCGTAAGGATAGTTTTCCGCCGAGCACAACCTCACCGAAGCTCAGAAGCAGGCCCTTGTGGATTGGTGCCGTGATATGATCCAAAAAAGGAGCGCAGGAAAAATTTTGATCGCTAGTTTCTTCACTTTGATGGGGTACCTAATTTCAGTTCCACTTGAGCACGATCCACCAAACCCGCATCAACGCCGAATGGTATAGCACAAAATGCCTGCCAGAAGTTTTTTTCTGCAATGAGCAACAAGCCGCCCGCGCACTCTGCGATCAAAACAAGGGACTTCCTGGACTCCATACCGATCAGAGTCTTGGCACACCGTCCTTACAGTCCTGATTTGGCTCCGTGTGACTTCTTTTTATTCCCTAAAATTAATGTGTCACGTAACCCCTCAATCAGATAAAAAGTTAAAAGCTCAATCATCATAGCTATTTCCATTAGCCAGAACCTAACCCAGACCTAATTATAACCTGTTTCTGTTAAAGAGATCGATGTTACTTAAATCGACTTTTTCAAGTAGGTACATATTCTGTCTTCCAAGACTTTAAGGTATGAAGTATCTCAGAGAGCAAATAAAATAGGCAAAAAAGATGGCAACTATACCTACGACACATCTGTTTTGTTTAATCGCCAGTTCCTTTTATTGCAGTACGGCTATCTGTCGGTAGTTAGCGCCAAAAAAACAAATACTAGTACATAGCTCAAATCTTCAAGGTCATCGGGCAAGGTCCCCATAAAATAATAATAAAAATATTTAGAATCTCTGTCACCTTATAAATATAAGTAATATAATTAAGTTTATAAGATAGAAGACCATATACGTATAAGGGTACTTATACGTATTTGTTACATTCAAATATAATTAAAATATTCTATAAATTAAATAATTATAATAATATGCTTGGCTCAAAAGCCGCAGTAACGATAACAAAAAGTAAAAAATCCATAGCTTTGATAGCATAGACTGACGTGACGTGTCTGGTTTTTGCATTGTAAATTTGAGTACATTGAAATAATTGTTTTACGTTGCTTATCAATCAACTTTTCTATTGATAGAAGTTGCTATCTGGTAGCAAACTAATCGCAATGGGTTCCCGCGACAAGAAAGAAGACGAAGACAGTGGAAGTACTTTCCAAAATCTGGATAAAACTACCCTATTACAAGAGGCGAGATATTTCAACTCTACACCAGTGAATCCGAAAAAATGTATACATATCCTTACGAAAATCCTGTATTTGCTAAATCAAGGGGAGAAGTTGACCACCCAAGAAGCTACAGATATATTTTTTGCTACCACAAAGCTGTTTCAATCCAAAGATGTCGTTTTACGCCGGCTGGTGTACTTGAGTATCAAGGAGCTAAGTTCTATGGCACAAGATGTCATAATAGTGACCTCATCTCTCACTAAAGATATGACAGGCAAGGAGGATTTATACAGAGCTGCTGCAATTCGTGCTCTATGCACCATAACTGATAGCACTATGCTGCAAGCCATAGAGCGGTATATGAAACAGGCAATTGTAGATAAAAACCCTGCCGTGAGCTCTGCTGCCCTGGTCTCTGCCCTTCACTTGTCAGCCACTGTACCCGATCTGGTACGCCGTTGGGTGATGGAAGCTCAGGTAATTAACATTTGTGTATATATAAACACTCATATAGCTGTCTTCTTTAAATCCTTCAGACAGCTTTAGATATGAATTGCCTATTCCAACATACTTTAGACTGGACAACCAAATCAGATATCTAGTAGTGCAGACCAGTGTCTGATGAAATCTCAAAGTTGAAAGAATTTACTTATGACCTGCTGACTTAGATATGCTGCTGTGCTAATGAACAAAGTGTTGTAGTCTTTCTTTTAAAGATTTTTACCTTTGGTTATATAAAATGTGGCGAATGTTTTAACTTTGTGCCACAAAGGTATACCTTATCTATAACAATTGACAAATTGCTCAATTTCCAGAATGCCATTTCATCTTTGATTCCCATCTATAAATTAGATTTTATGTATTGATATAATTTTTTTTTTATTTCCTTTTCATTTTTACCATTTATTTAAATCATTATGATTAAAATTTCAAATAGTATAGTTATAACTCTATAGCAATGAATTACGAATATAAACCTTGTACTTCTTATAGTGGAATTATTTAAAATCGCTACATGAATAGGCTTATATTATGTTACCATAGCCAATTTTTTCAGTCTTTAAATTCCCTCATCTTTATGATTGAAACTTAGTCAGTATTTATACATGAGTTATTAGTTTTGTTGAAGAGAAGAAATACAAAGTATGCTGAAATTCTTCCTTATAAATAGTATGGTAATGAAACTATCAACCATTTTGTTTCAACATCTAATTAGTGACATCGAACTGAACTGGTGCTGGCGTTGTGACTCTTATTTTATAATGTTCTTTGATAATTAAATTGACAATAATATAATGTTTATAGTAATCATTTTAACAATAATTCTCAGTGAATCTAATTGATTCCATTAAAAATCCAATTATCCAATATGAAGATGATAGCTTTGCAGATTTGTATACTTTATTAAATGTATGGCATCTTTGGTTGTATGGTTACAAATCTGAATGCTGAGCATAAACTCCTGGGTTCAAGTCTCAGATAAGAATTTGTTTTATGCCTTGCGAAGGTGAACACTTAAATGCCACTATAGTAGTGCAACATGTGTAAAGTGCGACTTGTACATTAGTACACCTTTGCCTAAACTTTGTATTTTTGTATGTATCCTTACATGTGTGAATTGTGATAAAATATTTATATTAGATACATTATGTATAAATTATATATAAAAAAATTCTGGGCAATATTATAGTCACATGTTATATCATAATTAAACCCCCTTTTTGGGATTTGTTCATCTTGACATTTGTTTGAGTGTCAACATGACATGTGTTAGTTGACACACTCAAACAAATATATTTAATGAAACAGTAAGAACTATAAGTAGTAACTTCTGAAAAAACTTCAAAAGATTTACATCTATCTATACATATATACAAATATAATCATTTGTCCTGACTGATTCATCAACGCAGAACCTAAACCAAAGGGTTTACAAACTTGAAATTTTGTCAGATGATGCATTTTATGATGAAAACATCTGCTAAGAAAGGAATTTTAGAAATTCGACCACCAAGGGTGTAAAATAAGGGATAAACGGTTGTATGGAAATCCATTACTTTCAAAGTTAGAGATATGAAATTTTTGAGTATAGAAATAATTAAATATGTATATCGGGTTTTTTTAAATCGACCCTCTAAGAGGGTGAAATAGGGGTTGAAAGTTTATATGGGAAGTCCGTCATTTTTAAAGTAAGAAGAATTACATTTAATATTCCAACTCCTCAGCAAAAATAAATGCATACGAGTTTAGTTGTTTTTGGAAATTCTACCCCTAACGGGCGAAATGAGGAGAAGAAATTAGTAGTAAACTGCGCGGGCGAAGCTGCGAGCATCAGCACTAGCTGATGCTCGCAGCTTATAGTTTTAGTATTGTATCTAATACTAATTAGATACAATATTTTAAACTGAAACTATTCTTAGTTTAAGTATCTATATCTTGTCATTAACACTTGCCCCTTAAATTTATAGTCTGTAGAGGACCTCCTCCTCCTCCCTGGGCCAAAGCAGCTCTAAATACTGGTGGATAGAATGATATACTTGCTATGCTGTTGTGTTGCTATGCCATTGTTACCATATCAAGTGTTGCCTGAAAACAGTCAAGGTGATATTGTATTACTTGAAAAGTAATTTGTTAAAAAACTCCAGATAATATGGACGTTATATATGTATTTTATATGATTAGTGTATGTGAGATATGTGTGCTACTTCTTCTATGCTGCTTTTAGATGATACATTCTTATCTATTAATGATATCACTTTACAATTCTTTTAACTTACAAGGCACTAAAACAAAATTCAAGAAAATTGAATAATTTATTCCCTCTTCTCTTCCATTCTTGTACAAAAAAGTAACTGATACTTTAAAAATTTCATAAAATTATTTCTGTTTATTGCAGGGAGTCATTACATCGGATAATGCAATGGTTTCATACCATGCTTTAGCTGTTGTTGCTGGAGCTCGCCGCAATGATCGCCTTTCGACAGTTAAGCTGGTTACAAAACTCGCCCGTACTCCTTTACGCTCTCCATTTGCACTATGCCTGTTAATTCGTCTTGCGGCAAAATTAGCTGAAGAAGACCAAAGTGATGCTTCCGAACCATATGTGGAATTTATTGAATCATGTTTACGCCACAAATCTGAAATTGTAGTCTATGAAGCTGCACATGCAATTGTAAATTTAAGGAAGTCTGCTCGAGATCTTGCCCAAGCTGTCTCTGTGCTACAAATATTTTGTGGTTCTTCCAAGGCTACTTTACGCTTGGCAGGGGCTCGCACACTAGCAAAACTAACGGCCAAACATCCTAATGCTGTAGCGGCTTGTGCAGTCGATTTGGAAAATCTAATTTCCGACCCAAACCGCTCTGTAGCCACGTTAGCTGTAACTACTCTATTGGCTACTGGTGCAGAAAGCTCTATCGATCGTTTAATGAAACAAATTTCCAGCTTCATGTCTGAAATTTCTGATGAGTTCAAAATTGTTGTAGTACGTGCCATACGACGGCTATGTTCGAAGTATCCACGCAAACATCAATCACTGGCATCATTTCTAGCTGGTATGCTCCGAGATGAAGGTGGTCTACAATATAAGACTGCCATTGCCGATGCTATTATTGCTCTTGTTGAGGAAAATCCAGATGCTAAAGAAACTGGATTGGCTCACCTCTGTGAATTTATTGAAGACTGCGAACATGCTTCTTTAGCTGTACGTATTTTACATATCCTGGGTCGTGAAGGACCAAAAGCTCGCCAGCCTTCCAGATATATAAGATATATATACAATAGAGTAATCTTGGAGTCAGGACCAGTTCGTGCTGCAGCGGTATCTGCTGTCGCCCGGTTTGGGGCGGCCCGCCCAGAATTGCTGCCAAATATCCGAGTCCTCTTGGCCAGATGTCAATTAGACGATGATGACGAAGTCCGCGATCGTGCTATCTATTATAGTGCAATTTTGGAATCTGGTGACCCACAACTCATAAATGATTATATTATTAATGTGCCAATACCTAACCCTGTGCTGCTGGAGAGGGCTCTGCATCATCATATAACTTCGGAATCGACTGAGCCTTTTAATATTGCTACTGTTCCTACCCTAGCAGAAGAATCACACGAGCCTAAAGAATCTCCGATTGAAATTGAAACACGACCGCCAATGGTCTCTCGTGAGGAACAATATGCTGATCAGTTAAAAGTTATTCCTGGCATTGAGAAACTTGGGCCAATTTTCAAAACTTGCGAATCTATTGATTTGACAGAACCAGAGACTGAATATCGTGTTCAATGCATCAAACACATTTTTGCTCGTCATTTGATCTTACAGTTTGAATGTTTGAATACGCTGAGTGACCAGCTTCTCGAAAAAGTTCATATTAGATTAGATACTGCACCCGGTTATAAAATGTTAGCCGAGGTCCCATGCGAGCAGTTGCCATATGATAAACAAGGCAGTGTGTTTTGTCTTCTCGAATTTCCTGAAAATCCCATCGAAACTCTGGGAACTTTTGGAGCAACTCTGGAGTTTGTGGTTCGTGACTGCGATCCCACAACTGGTCTACCAGATTCCGGGGAAGGATATGCTGATACTTATCCATTAGAAGAAATCGAAGTTAGTTGCGCCGAACAATTCAGAACACGCGCTGCAACTGAAGAATGGGAAGCGTCTTGGGACAGGGCGGCTGTAGCGGAAGAAGCTTGTGATACGTTCGGATTGTCACAATCCGACGTAGGAGAGGCTGCTAAAGCAGTGTGTGAACATTTGGGACTACCGAAAGCAGCCATTACAGGTGATGCTGTTAAAGAAATTCGCGGTGGTGGTATTTGGCGCGGAGGCACCCCAGTCCTCGTTAGAGCCCGGCTGGTGATCGCTGGAGGAGCAGTCACCATGCAACTGGTAGCTCGCTCGCCACGTGAAGATATTGCAACTTTATTGTTGGCTGCCGTAGGATAATTTTACAATATGATATAATTTCTCGATAATTTTACAGTGTATCTACGACTAACAATCCATATTTTTCTTATTACATGGGTCATTGCTGGAAGTTTTTAGTAAAACCGATTATTTGTAATAGAATTCAAATTTAATTCCTTTCTAAGATATTCTTTTATATCTGAGAAGACGGTGTTTACAAACATATTCTATGTCATTTCATCGTTAATAATATGAGTTATAATTTTTTTTTTTTGTATTAGTAATTTGGAATACATTTAATTAGATTATTTTGTTTCTAAAATACGTGAAATAAAAAGTGTTAAAACAAAATCTTATTGTATAAAAATATAAAGCTATTCGTGTGTATAATACACATCATATTTAAATATTATTTTTTTATTGAACTACCATATTCGCAATAAGTTTATTTTAGTATGAAATAAATGTCAAACACGTTCTTTGTTAGTTGTAGGTACTTAAAGTGTTAGTTGCCGAGCAATATATATATGTATATACCAATATAAAATATGAATAAAATTCACTTTGATTTCATGGGTAATATTATTGCCAAAGATTAGCCGAATCTATTAATCGTAAAGCTCTTTGGCGTTACTTTCAGCTGTCAGCGTTATCGCTGTTGAAGATTTTCGATTTCGATCGTGAATAGATGATCGTGATAGTGATAGAATAAGACTGTGGAATTGACTTAATAAGAAATACTAATTGGAATCTACCATTATAATTTGTAGTTAAATCGTTAAAACGAAAATATTATATATTTCTGTCTTCAGATTGGATGACGCGGGGAGAAGCTAGAAGTAATAGAAATGGTTAATCACTAAAGAATCTACATTGTTGTTAAGTAATAACCATTGGTGTAAATAGGTACACCAACAGAGCCTTGCTATATCGACCCGGAACGGACAATGGGCAGTGAATGTGTGTAACGACTTTTTTAATGTCGATAGTCTTGTCACATGGTGTGTAACCGCATGTGTTACACTTACATACAACACCTTTACCTTACCTTGAGAATTATGGGCGTGATAGTATATATTTCCTGGTAGTTGTCGAGAACCTGATATGTTGGAAATGAAACCTATTCAATTAATAATCAAGACTTACGTAGCTTACTTTGTAGACCAATTTTGCGGCTGGATAAATGGCAATTGACTTTCTGAAGTAGTTTAAGATTTTTTCTGATGGAAGGAAAGTCCTTTGAGCTGTTAACATTTATGATTCAGCATTGTACGTAACCAGTCCCACGTGGATTTTTTTCGGAGAAAGTTTTTAATTGATAATATACGTATGTCCTCTCGCTGATACGATTATGATGATGGTGAAGCATTTGGGTTCTCACAATAAGTATTCAAACCCCTTTAACTTATTGTTCTAGTTTTGGTGTAGCTAATTGACTAGAAAAGATTATTAGTATTTTTTATCTTTTTTAAAACGTTGCCCCACATTAGGATTTTCTCCTGTGTCGTGGGTGAGTTTACAAACACATATTTTTCACATACACAAACGCCCAGACCCGAAACAACTACTTGCAGAACGTACAAATATTTGCTCCGTGTGGGGATCGAACCCGCAACCCGTGACGCACAAGCCGATCGCTCAGCCACTGCGTAAGTACTTAAGTGTTGAAACGTTCATTAAAATTTTTAGAACTCATGACTTTCCCTCAATAGATAAATATTCATATTTCATATAAATTAATATTACCTCCAAACCCTGTATTTATTTGAAGGAAGTAGAATTAATACTATTTAATGATTTTGAAACTATCTTTACACATTGGTTCGTTATAGTTTACGCGTATGGACGTCTTATTATGGCTATGTATGTATGTACCTGTGTCTGTGGTCTGATTACGCAATGCCCATACTGCAGTCACATGCACGGACTCTGGTCGAAACGTAACGCATACTTTAGCATTAACGTCATACATTGACTTACGTACCTACGTATAAACATAAATATATGTATATGTACGAATTAAACGTTAGAAGAATTGCTGACACTAATAAATTTTACTAGGTACCTACTTGTTATTTGTAAATATGCAACACTGTATACGCATTATGAGCTTCCATGGTACCTATTTGCTTTTCTGATAAAAAAATTACACAAACCATCAACCTATAGGTGCAGTGGCAGAAAGCCCTACCTTTGCATTTGCAAGGGAGTTTGGTCGACGTGGATATTCAAAATGTGTAATATATAAATAAATTAATATATTCGGACACTATGACACAGCGCCATCTAGTTCCGAGCTAGTGTAGTGTTACTGCATATTTTATAAAAAAAAAATATATACCTATAATATGAATGATATTATACATAGGACTAGACCATAGATCCATGACTCGGATACAAATGCTCATCGCAAAAACATTTATCCCTACCGGCATTGGAACCCAGGACCCATAGCATAGAAGGCAGTCCTAACTACGGCTGGACTAATTTGGTCGAAGTTATTTCAATAAATTAATAAATCAATCGATTTCGTGTACACTAGGTACATACATCGCACATTTATGTACACAAGACTAGCAGCGAATTAGGTATGAAATCAGTTTTTCTATTATATGAGATAGAAAAACTACGTACCTTGTTAGCGACGATTAAGTATACGTATGTTTTGAAATAAGTAATAAAAGTTTGATATTGTAATACTAACGTGTATGTGTATATAATAAATATAATATTAGCTACGATTAGGTTTTACATACTGATAAGATAAGGCATTGTTTACATCTTTTCATGTTAATATTAGAATAGAATTAAGTGTTATGTTTTTTAAACTTTTTAAAAGGTATTTAGGTATATTAGATAAGGATTTTTTGATAAGAATAAGTGCGAATAAGTGTTAAATCTAGATATTAAGTGTAAATAAATGGTGTTTTGAATTGTGTATTATTCCCCCCATAATCTTAAGTTTAAGTTAATCTTATTAGTTATAATAATCTTATAAGTGTATATTAATCTTATTAGTAATTTTGATCTTATAAGTTTAATATTAATACATAAGAGATAAAATGTAAACCCCACAGAGAGTCCGTATTTTAAAGTGAAATAAATAGAAAATACGCGAACGGCTCTCTGTGAGGTAAAGATTCGCCGTACGTAAGGAAAGTGCACGCCCCGCCTCCTACGCTGTGATTGGCCGAAATGTACGGCCTCTGATTGGTCTTCCAATCACAGCGCCTACATTTTTTGGGCAAAAATAGTATAAATTAAGACGCGTTTTCTATGGCGGCATGCACTTCCCTGCGAGCAGCGATCAAGAAAAGAAGCCTGGAAAAGAAGCCTGAACAAGAAAATAAAGGAAGAAGTAGTCTGAGAAGAAAAAGTGTTTTATTGCTGAATTCCTGCAGTAACGCCTTCAAGAATTCCCGCCAGCACCCTAGTTATACGCAACAAATTGGTCCTTCGAGCCGGATCGGGTATTGAAGATGCCTACTACGAGGTCAGACTCAGCGCGCTCCAAGGCTACGGAAGAAAGTGCTACGAGTTCAGACTGGAGTATGAACACGCCGAGTGATACAACCAGTGCGTCAGCGGCCAGTCAGTCTACACTAACACTTCGAACGCCGCCTCGCACGCAGGGAAGACAGTCCGCCCCCCCTCCTGCAAATCAACCGACTGAAGAACCGCGGGAGGGGGAAGCGACTGGTGCAGCACCCCCCCTCCGCACCGCACATGAAGAATGCGTCACCACTGAAGACTCAAGCCAGGTAGAAGGTTATCCTGCGCAGAAGGGGAAGACGCGCGCCGCCGCAAGAAATGTGTTCGGCACGTCGAAAGAAGTGAGTCTGCAGCACCCTCAGCTTAAGAAGCCGACCTGCGAATTAGACGACCAGTCTGCACGCTCGTCGCAAAGGAGGAAAGCAGAAGCACAAGCGAGGATGACACTAGCGTTAAGGGACCTGGAAATGGCGGAGGCACGATCAAGAGTGGCTCAAGCCGAACTGGAACTAGTGGTTGCTGAATCAGAAGATGAAGACGGAGCAGGGGAAGAGATGTTCGAGCGCACGCAAGAAGTTGAAAAGTGGTTCATACAAACGGGACGCAAGCCGACCAGGGAAAGAAGACCACCAGAGACAGAACATCAAGAAAGTGAAATTCGGCAGCTGGCTAAAGCAATCTTCAAGCTTTCTGAAAAGTCTCATGACGTCATCACGTCAAAGCACATGGAACTCCCGCACTTCAACGGAGCCTGCGAAGAATGGCTGGCATTCAAGAGGACATATGAGGACACAGCCGCTTCCTTCAGCAACACGCAGAACTTAGCGCGCCTCAGAAGAGTAGTCCAAGGAAAGGCTAAAGAAGCTGTTCAGAGCCTGCTGTTCACCGCTGAAGACCCGCGTGAAGTATTGAAGGGACTGGAAGCAAGATTTGGAAGACCAGGAGCACTAGCCCTAGCTGAATTAGAGAAAATGAAGAATCTGTCGAAGGTCGGCGAGAATCCTAGCGACATATGCGTATTCGCTAGTAAAGTGAAGAATGCCGTCGCGACTATCAAGGCTTTGAAGAAACCACAGTATCTCAGCTCGCCCGAAACCATGAAGGCTATAGTGGACAAGATGCCTCCATCTATGAAGTTCCGATGGTTCGCTTACCATAGGGACAGAAGACACGAAGACCTTCAAGAGTTGGTACTCATCGAAGCGTTCCTGGACATAGAAGCCGACATGTGTGGAGACTTCGCCCCGCCAGAAGCGACTTCGGAGTGCAAGAAAGGAATAAGGAAACCAGTGCATACTGTTCAAGAGGTATCACAGGAAAAGTTTAAGAAGATATGTCCTATTTGTCAAGAAGAACACTTCGCGCTAGAATGCAAGCAGTTCAAGGAAGCTGATATAGATGAAAAATGGGATATGATCAAGAAAGCAAGAATCTGTTTTAAGTGTCTTCGCTTTAAGCATTCAAGAATCAACTGCAAGGCTCCAGTCTGCAAGCAATGTGGAAGATGGCATCACACCCTACTGCACGCCGACAAGCCGCCGGCACCTGTTGAAAAGAAGAACAAAGAAGAAAGGGTCGCTTCAATCCATAAGTCCAGGGGAGAAGAAAAGGCCTATCTGAAGATCATTCCAGTGGACCTCTACGGACCTAAAGGTCATGTCCGTGTGCTGGCGCTGCTGGATGAAGGATCAACAGTTACACTCCTGGATGCATCAATAGCCGAGAAGATTGGAGCCAAAGGTCACAACGAAACACTTACGATCGAAACAGTTGGTGGGAAGGTATTGAAGAAGGAATGCTCTCAGAAGATCACCCTGAAGATAAAGGGAGCACATAGAAAGGACAAGAAGACAATCGAAGCAAGAACAATTGACGACCTGAAGCTGTCAGAACAAAGCATAAGCAGAGAAACCCTGAAGAACTATCAGCACCTGAAGGCAATTGAAGAGCAACTCCTGTACACCGGAGAAAGACCCAAGCTACTAATAGGCCAAGACAACTGGGGCCTTATAGTGACAAGAAGATTGAAGAAAGGCCAGCCGGCTGAACCTGTCGCCTCCCTCACTAACTTGGGATGGGTACTACATGGATGTGAAGCCGGAACAAATGCTGTAGTGAACTTCATCAACTACATGGAAGTTCAAGGCGACAAAGAAGACATAGAAGAAGTGGTCCGGCAGCACTTCCAGTTGGAGTCTATTGGTATTCAGGATCGACAGCCCAAGAACGACAGCGACAGAAGAGCCTTAGAAGTTCTTGAGCAGAAAACAAGAAGGTTGCCAAGCGGTCAATTCGAGACAGGACTCTTGTGGAAGAATGAAGAAGAAACCTTAACCAACAACTACAAACAAGCACTTCGACGCCTAGTAAACCTCGAGAGGAAGCTGGATCGAGATGAAGACATCAAGAAGTCTTATGAAGAGCAGATTCAGAATCTAATCGAGAAGGGGTATGCAGAGAAGGCGCAAGGTGCTGGAAGAAAAGACAAAACATTCTACCTACCCCACTTCGCTGTTGTGCATCCGGTCAAGAAGAAGCCAAGAATAGTCTTCGACGCGGCTGCTAAGTTTGAAGGGAAGAGCCTCAACGACGCTCTGCTGACAGGCCCGGACTTACTGCAATCACTGTTTGGAGTGCTGCTACGCTTCAGAGAAGGCCCAGTGGCTGTCATGGCTGACATTCAAGACATGTTTCTTCGGATCAAAGTAAGGGAAGAAGATCAAGACAGTCTAAGGTTCCTGTGGCGTGGAA
This sequence comes from Craniophora ligustri, assembly GCA_905163465.1. Classification (NCBI taxonomy): domain Eukaryota; kingdom Metazoa; phylum Arthropoda; class Insecta; order Lepidoptera; family Noctuidae; genus Craniophora; species Craniophora ligustri. The sequence continues at coordinate 10,357,614 of LR990954.1, read as the reverse complement.
GTCAGAGGACAGGCAAGCCAGAAGAATACAAGATGTCCTCTATCATCTTTGGAGCAGCATCGTCACCAGCTACGGCCATATATGTGATGAACAGAAACGCGGAAGACTTCAAAGAAACATACCCCGAAGCAGTGAAAGCGATCAGCAGAAATCATTATATGGATGACTATCTGCAAAGTTTCAATACCAAGGAGGAAGCTGAGAAGATATCAAGACAAGTGAATGAAATTCACACGAAGGCAAGCTTCCATCTGAAGGGTTGGGCCAGTAACGATCCAAGGGTACTGGCAGAAACAGAAGACACTAATAAAGGAGAATCCCTTCAACTAACCAAAGAAGAGAAGACTCTAGGGCTAAGGTGGTTGGTGAAGGAAGATGCATTAGCCTTCAACGTTGGTCTACGCAACACATCAAAAGACCTGTTGGAGGGAAGAAGAGCTCCCACGAAAAGAGAAGTGACAAGTGCAGTCATGTCTACGTTTGATCCGATGGGTTTCGCAGCACCAGTACTGATACAAGGGAAGAACCTATAGTGCATCCCGAGAGGTTCTCCAGCTGGGAACGTCTGCTGCGCACCATGGCTAGAGTGGTGGCTTTCACATGCCTTTTGAAGAAGAAGTCCCGCACGACAACCATCGCCGCCGCTCGCCAGAAGAAAGAAGAGTCCTGGAAACCTCAAAGAAGACCTAAGATTAAGAAGACACCAATCGTCACTTTGCCAAGTGATTCCAAGAAGAGATTATACCTGCCCTTAGAAGAAGAACATTTAAGGAAGGCCGAAGAGTTGCTAATCAAGATGAGTCAAGATGAGAGTTTTTCAACAGAAATGAAGAGTTTGAAAGCGGGAAAACCCTTAGAAAAAGCTAGCCGAATTAAGAAGATCGACGTTTACACAGACGACGACGGGATCATCAAATTAAGAAGCAGAACCATGAAATTCTGCGACGAAGTAAGAAAAATGAATCCTATTGTCTTAGAAGGAAAACAAAGCATCACGCGGCTCATCGTTCAACATTACCACAAGAAGTTCCTCCACGGGAATATTTCGACAGTTATGAACGAAATACGTCAGAAGTACTGGATCCTAGGTCTACGAGCAACCCTGAAGGCAGTAACATTCAACTGCCAGTGGTGCAGAACGAGGAAGAATGTGCCAGAAATACCGCCAACAGGAGACCTACCAATCGAACGACTGCAACACCATCAGTTTCCTTTCACTTGCGCGGCCGTTGACTACTTTGGACCGATGCAAGTAACAATTGGAAGAAGAACCGAGAAACGCTGGGTGGCGTTGTTTACCTGCCTAACCACAAGAGCAGTTCATCTAGAGATGGTACCTTCTCTCAGTACCAGCTCTATGATCATGGCACTACGACGAATGGTTGCGAGAAGAGGGACTCCGAAGACTATCTTCAGTGACAACGGCACGAACTTCGTTGGAGCCAACAAGGAGCTCGAAGAAGCTGCACAAGACAGAGGCATCAGGTGGAAATTCATACCACCGGGATGCCCTAACATGGGAGGCGCCTGGGAGCGGCTTGTGCGGACAGTGAAAACGTCGTTGAAGGTAGTCCTTCAAGAAAGTACCCCTCCAGAAGAAGTTCTCCACACATTGCTGACTGAGGTGGAACACATAGTAAACTCCAGACCTCTCACCCCGATCAGCATGGACGCGAAGGATGAAGAAAGCCTCACCCCAAACCATTTCCTGCTGGGGAGATCGTGCGGAGCAATGGCGCCGGGAGAATTCAGTGACACTGAACTGATTGGAAGGGCGAACTGGAGAACCACGCAGCGACTGGCAGACCACTTCTGGAGAAGATGGGTGAAGGAATATCTACCCCTCTTAATGCCAAGAAAACTCAGTGGGAGGGAAACCACCGACCCAACCGAAGGTGACATCGTGCTAATCGTGGATTCTACGCTACCTCGAAACTCCTGGCCCCGCGGAGAAGTGATCAAGGCGTACCCTGGACCGGACGGGAGGACCAGAGTGCTGGACATCAGGACATCGGGAGGAGTGCTGCGTCGCCCGACTCGTCGTGTGGTGGTCCTGGTTCCTGCGGCATCGTCGCTTCAACAGGAGGAGGTGCCACGCACCGCGGGGGAGATTGTTAGCGACGATTAAGTATACGTATGTTTTGAAATAAGTAATAAAAGTTTGATATTGTAATACTAACGTGTATGTGTATATAATAAATATAATATTAGCTACGATTAGGTTTTACATACTGATAAGATAAGGCATTGTTTACATCTTTTCATGTTAATATTAGAATAGAATTAAGTGTTATGTTTTTTAAACTTTTTAAAAGGTATTTAGGTATATTAGATAAGGATTTTTTGATAAGAATAAGTGCGAATAAGTGTTAAATCTAGATATTAAGTGTAAATAAATGGTGTTTTGAATTGTGTATTATTCCCCCCATAATCTTAAGTTTAAGTTAATCTTATTAGTTATAATAATCTTATAAGTGTATATTAATCTTATTAGTAATTTTGATCTTATAAGTTTAATATTAATACATAAGAGATAAAATGTAAACCCCACAGAGAGTCCGTATTTTAAAGTGAAATAAATAGAAAATACGCGAACGGCTCTCTGTGAGGTAAAGATTCGCCGTACGTAAGGAAAGTGCACGCCCCGCCTCCTACGCTGTGATTGGCCGAAATGTACGGCCTCTGATTGGTCTTCCAATCACAGCGCCTACATTTTTTGGGCAAAAATAGTATAAATTAAGACGCGTTTTCTATGGCGGCATGCACTTCCCTGCGAGCAGCGATCAAGAAAAGAAGCCTGGAAAAGAAGCCTGAACAAGAAAATAAAGGAAGAAGTAGTCTGAGAAGAAAAAGTGTTTTATTGCTGAATTCCTGCAGTAACGCCTTCAAGAATTCCCGCCAGCACCCTAGTTATACGCAACATACCTACTCTACCTATGAATGACTGGTCTGTTTTGTTCGTTATAAGTATAGGTCCCGTCACGAGTTTAGAGCTCTGGCCTTGATGCGCAGATATCATTTTTTGGGTCCGTTTGGCGGGGTGTGCGGTGTGCGGCGGGTGAAGCGGCCAGTGCCGGCGCCGTATTGGTGTATCGCCCAAAGTACATTTACGCACATATTACTTTCGTATTTTTTCATCGTCTTGACCTTTTACCTTTCAATAAGTAGTTCCAGTCGCGTCCATCTATAAACTTGACTTCCTTAATTAACGACGATTTAATGGAAGGAATAGGATGATTGCCAAACGATTAGAATTTAAGTTTTAAAAAATATAATTTATTATTTGATTATATGTAGATAGATAGATAGAATATACTTTATTGTACACCAATAATTAAAATACACATTACATTAATTTTATTATTGATTATGTAGTATTGATTATATACGTATCTACAAAAAAATATAAATTATTATTTTTATAAAATAAACCGTGGTTACATTTTATTTTTCTCTTAAAAAAATACCTACATAAAACTTATTTTTCTTTTCCATTACAAGTGACAACTCAAGTTAATTTAACTTTTCTAAAAACACTTCGTAATATATGTGAGCACGAGTGTACGACATGCGCAAGTCTCCCCACTACTTTCGTCGAGCGCTCTAAACTCGTGACGGCACCTATACCTACATAAAATGCAGGCTTGGAAAATTTTGGAGAATCGGCACGTTTTTTACGGGACTTGTTTATACCCAAGTCTTTTAGTTCAGATATATATTTGGAGGTCGTTCCCGTACAGATCGTGACCGTGTTGTAGGTACACAATATCTTAATTAAGGATAGGTACTTAGATACACATTACAATTATTCCTGCTGATATTTTTCCTCCGTTTAACCTTCGTTTATAGATTACTTAAATGGAATAGAATAGAGTGATGTTTATTAACCTTATTTATTACAGGTGTTTGACAATTAAAATTTACAGATAATTGAGTTAACTGATTACCTGCACACTAGGTCGAGCCTGTCTCGTGGCGGCCTATGGTATGGGCGTATTTACCCTAGGGCCAAAAGAACCATGGTCCGGGGTGGCAGAATGTGAGGGACGGCGAAGCCGCCCCACAGGGTGCCCACAATATTTTTTACTATATTTTAAATGTCATTTAAAAACAATCGAATGAACAAAACAATTGAATTTATAATCATCATCATCAACCCATTAAAGTCCCACTGCTGGGCACGGGTCTCCTCTCAATTCAGAGGGATTAGGCTATATTCCACCACACCAGCCTACTACGGGTTGGAAGACATCACATGCCATCCGTGTTTCCTCACATAAATATGCACATAACTTCCGTCAGTGGTGCGTGCCTTGGGTACGAACTCGAGACCTCTGACATCTCAGTCCATTGGTTACACCGCTAGACTACCACAACTCTTCTTTACAATACTATGAACAAACACCAAAAATAACATTTGGGTTTGAGAATTAAAACTACATTGATTCATGATTTTCCAAGTTCCACTATAGGCGAGGAACGCCTGAGTAGCTTAGCTGTTCTGATTTTTGTTTAGATGATATAGGTTAGCGTTTGACCAAAATCTCACCTGCCGCTTATCTAATAATTAATAGGCTTGAAGACTCTCAAATTGTACTTCAGGAGACAGTCAGGTACCTAGCTGATTTCATTCTCTTGCTGTACGAAGCGAAGCGCTTAGGGCGCATGTGTCCGGGTTTTCCAACATGAAACGATGTCGATTAATCAGTTTACCTGGTTGTCCGTCAGTAAAAGAAAGATAGCAAAATTAAATAGTGGAGTTCTGATACACATTCTCTGATATTTATAGGGTAAAATAACGATGATGTTCAAGTTTTTGGAGTCTTTTGTTAGCAAACTCATCGTATCCAAATTAATTCTCCTAGCTCTCTTCTCAATATAGGTACTCCACCGCTTCTAGTTGGTTGGCAACATTACCATCCCTGAGGTCTCCATGCACGGCCGGACTTGAGCTCGTGCACTCGAAAATGGCGAAATGAAATTGTGGATTCCCGTTTTTCTCCGAAATGTTTCCGGTAAATGATCGGCAAGCTAACCACCCTACGATGATGTGTAAGGCTTTGGAACCTTTTGTTATCTGCGTACCCATCGGTATTCAGCAGATCATCGATGTCCAACAAAAATAAAGTTGCAGAGAGCATTGTTCCCTGAGGGAGCACGGTATCAATAGCTTAGGTTATCAATAGGTTAGATAAGGAGTCATCAACAACAACTTGCAATGACCGATCCCTTAGAAAATTTTAAATACAGGCACATGCGGGCCATACGAATCGTATGATACGATGAAAGCTTGCTAATAAAGGTGTCATTCCAAATCTTATCACAGGCATTGGAGATATCAAGAGAAACAGGAAGCGAGAGACATGGAGTAGCCATATCTCTCGATGACCTCACTCTGATGTATGTGGACCCCAGTGGACTGATATCGGCGGAACCCTTATTGTCGGTCACTGAGATGGTCTTTCGTTTATGAGTATGCCAAGCATTCAGTACTAGTTCTATAAGCCTGTAGTTATTATGGTTGGCACGACTGCCTTTCTTAAGCACTGGTTGGATGTTGACAAGTTTCTATGACTTCAAAACCTAACCACTTATCTTATCATGAAAGGCGAAAGTGACGGTACAGGAGTGAGCTCAGACGCGCATATCTTGAGCACTTCACTTCTAGCTTTAGTACAGTTTTCGCTTGACTGGTCTCCTAATCTCCACTGTGCGATCAGTAGGCATCGGCATAGAGAAGTTTGTCAAGGTCAGTGTGAACACTATCCATAGCAATGGGGACATTCGAAGGTATGGAGACGTCGTAACGTTAACGGTGACTACGGTCGGCCAGCGGTGCAAGCCTGCAAGGTGCCACGAATTCCGCTACCGTTAGTGCACGTCCAGAGTGGTCGGCATACAACTGTTCCGACTCTTAATGTTTCCTTCAGTGGCTCCACCGACCACGACTAAGGTGTCGGAACACGTTCCGGTCCGGTTGACGACACGATTTAAGCCAGGTGGTTCTAACAACCCACGGCCGGAATGTTCCACCGTGTGATTGCTCCTTCCTCACATCCCGTCACGTTTGAGATATCTAGGGCTGAGCCCCCGATTTAAAGTTGAGTTGTCAAACGCCGTAAATTATGACGCGTCATGGACGATTTTGCAATTTATAGTTATCGACGAGTTTTTTTTTATATTTACCTACTTACCTAATAGAGTAGTGACGAGATATATGAATGTGGATGAGGCTAAAGTGGTATGCAGGGGTCGTAGCGCGTGGCATTCTGTAGTTTCTGACAACTCTCATGGGAAAAAGGCGTGAGTGTATGTATGTATGAGTAGTGACCATTTACCTGCTTTATTTGTGTTTTTTTTTCATTTATTATTTCACTTTACAAAGCTATAGGTCCCGTCACGAGTTTAGAGCTCTGGCCTTGAATGCGCAGATATCATTTTTTGGGTCCGTTTGGTGTGCGGTGTGCGGCGGGTAAGCGGCCAGTGCCGGCGCCGTATTGGTGTATCGCCCAAAGTACATTCACGCACATATTGCTTTCGTATTTTTTCATCGTCTTGACCTTTTACCTTTCAACAAGTAGTTCCAGTCGCATCCATCTACTAACTTCAACTTCCTTAATTAACGACGATTTGATGAAAGGAATAGGATTATTGCCAAATGTTTACAAATTAAAATTGTTTTTTAATATAATTGATTATAGATAGATAGATAGAATATACTTTATTGTACACCAATAATTAAAAAACACATTACATTAATTTTATTATTGATTATGTAATATTGATTCTATAGGTATCTACAAAAATAATAAATTATTATTTTTATAAAATAAACCGTGGTTATATTTTATGTTTCTGTTTTAAAATACCTATATAACACTTCTATTTCTTTACCATTAAAAGTAACAAATCAAGTTAATCTTACTTTTCTAAAAACTCTTCGTGATATATGTGAGCACGAGTGTACGACATGCGCAAGTCTCCCCACTATTTTCGTCGAGCGCTCTAAACTCGTGACGGCACCTATACCCACTGCATGTTTCGTTTTTGCATAAATGAAATTCTTTATCGTCACTATATGGGGCGGCAAAGCTAATTGGCCCGGGGCGCCAAATCTTTAAATACGCCCCTGACTATAGTGTTTATTATCTAAGTATAAATTATTATGAACGCAAGTCATAATAAGTCATTAAAACTAAAATAAACAAACCATCACACACTAACATGAAACCGAACGTCATGAAGTTGTTCAGTTCAATATAGCAGATACAAATATTTTTTTATTTCTTACTAGTTATCCATGTTCACATACTCAAGCTTGATGAAATGGATTTATTAGCATGGTAATTAGATATTAACTGAATTATTAGTTTAACGGGCATGATATTCCACTCCATAATAATTATAATCATTAATAAGTGAATTATAATATATTATGGAGGGAAGGAAGTGGATTACCACCTCCTTCGCTCCATAATCACTTCCTTTATCCAGTGGAGGGAGTACCCTCCACCGGTAAAGGAGGATCCTCCGACCAGGCGAGGTGTTGTGCCTGGTGGGCTGTTACCTCAGAACTCTCGACTGGGTGAACCGATCTTGATGATTCTTTTTTTATTTGAAAGCTGGTGCTTCCCGTGTGGTCCCATTTCAATTTTGTTCAGTTTGGGCAGTGGCATCCATGAGAAAACCATATAAGTCTTAAATTTGCATTAAATATGTAAGTGACAAATGGACGAATAACTCATTATCACGCTAACCGATTTCGATGATTCTTTTTTTATATGAAAGCTGATGCTTCCCGTGTGGTCCCATAAAAAATGGTGAGGATCTGATGATCCTTGGGAAATCGAGAGAAACTCTCAAATTTTGTACGTAGATGACGCGTTTATTGTTCAACCTATTACATACCATCACGCCTGTAGTCCCCGAAAGGTTAGGCAGAGGTGTACTAATGTACACCCACGTTATGCCGGTATGATTTAGGTCCCATGTAATAGGGGGCGAGCCTATTGCCATTAACCGGGCACGAATCCAAACTCCGAGCTGCTACTGAGAATTTCACATAAAAACCCAATGACACTTTGCTCGACCTGGGAATCGAACCCAGGACCTCTTGCTCGACAGTCGCACTGTACGATCACTAGGCGTGATAGTATGTATGTAAAAAGGCGAATAGATTTTTTTTTATCACCATTATCGACTATGTTGATTTATGCTACTTCGACCTGAATGCAGAACACCTCAACCAATTTGACCGACTTCTTAATAACTGCATTCGATTTGTTTTCAATCTCCGTAAATAAAATCACGTATCCGCGCATCGATCACTTTTAAAATGGCTGCTCATTCGACAGCGCAGGGCTTTAAGGGCTTTGACAACCCCGTTTTCTCTTCTAAATAATCCCACTTTTCCATCTTGCATGTCTCCTTACTTTCTATATTTACTCTTGGGTCTTGGATTCGATTCCCAGGTCGAGCTCGGAGTTTGAATTCATGCTCAGTTAATGGCAAATGGCTCGCCCCCTATTACATGGGATCTAAAACATACCGGCGAAACATAGGTGTGCATATGTAGGTAGGTACATCTCCATCTCTTTCGTGGACGAAAGGCGTGATGGTATGTTATGTATACAAACTAGACTATACTAATTTACAGTACAACTCGTCTGAAGTGGGCAATTCAGTTCACTGGTCGCAAACCGGCGCAATGAGACGACGACAACCCTAATAGGCAGATAAAGAAATAGTACCTATGGTAAAATAACGAGGCAATATTTACAAAACTCTTAGGGTACCTCTTAATGTCCAAGAAAGCTGAAATTTGGTATATACGCCAGTATTAATACACAAACAACAAAAAAAACCTAACCCTTGGAATTTTTATCCCCCAACCCCTTAAACTAGGGGATGGAAGTCTGTATGAAAAATCCGCAAATTTTGATGCTAGAGGTCAGAAACTTTATGTAATAATATAACCATGCAACCCATTATAAACAAAGTTATGAACTGTGAATAAATTTTTCATCTTGCGCCACGTGAATGCTTTGACTAGGTGTAGAGTTTGTGACTATGTTAGGACTTGTAGAGTTAGGACGTGTAGAGACAGAAGCTTGGCTCTACATGACAATATCTGATAACTTTTTGACAGTGCGAGTCTTGGCGTAATTTTACATGAAAATGTTTTTGATGGCTTAAATTCTTAGAAATAAGTGTAATGTAATTAATTGAATAGTAGTTGTTAGTAGTTATGATATAGTAGTAACCTTAAGTATCTAATATAATAAGTAGTATAATAAGTAAGCTTAAGTATATAACATAAGATAGATATTATGTAGTTAGGTATGTCTAGATAGACTAAAGGTGCACTTATCGCCAACAAACTGATGCTCAGTTTGGCGATGTTTGTATTTTTTATAAAATAAAAAATATAATAAGATATATAGCTATAACATTATTACGTGAGAGCTCGTCCGTCACGGCCACGCGACTCCGAGTCAGATAATAATCAAAAGTATCGCTGTCTCGCTCAGTAGCCACGTGCGGTTTGGAATAAACCTAGAAAGAGAACCTCTATCCCACTCTAGTATGGGCCGCTCACGTGTTGTTGAGCGTGAACCGTGAACGTGATTTAGTGATGCTTAATGTATCTTTCCAGTAATATCGATAGGGAGAATTGAAAGTTGAAGTAATTCTTACTTAATTACGCTACACTTAAGTTTCTTGAACGTCAATTTTATTTGAATTTTAATGATATATTGTTAATTTGAAGTTTTTTATTTGGAAGTAGGTAGGTACTGAATTAGTTTTGGAAGTTCGAAGTTCCTTATCGCGCGTTGCGAAAGGGGGCTAGACGGAAAAAATTAAGATGAAAAGTTGTAACGACACTTTTTGCTATAGTAAGCTATTGTAAAAAACAATTTTATTACAATTCCTTCACTAATTAATCAAAAGGAACTTCGTTCCACCCCGGTGTCCCTTGACACCTCTCAAGTTTTTTTTTTTGTATTTTTACATTCGTCGCCTATGTACATGTTGTGTTGATAATAGGGGATCAGACAATTTTTCAGAAAGTGTTTTATATTAATCTTCATGGTTACTGATTCCCATAAAAAATAAAATTTATATTTTTATAAGGTTTTAGGTACTCAAACTCATATTTTAATATTGTTAGTTTAAAAATGCCACCAGAACGCCACGTTATGTCATCTGTGGTCATAACAAAACAGCTGCATAAGTTTGCGAAAAGTTTTGTTTCGTGGAGTAGATTATTTATTTGTTGTTATGGAATGAAATGGCCTTTACTACAAATACGCACTGTGCTTGGTGTTTCAGTAAAGATTAAAAATATTGTAAAAAACAAAATTTTATTTCTTCATTTAAAAATATTTAAATGAATTTTATTAAGTTATTATTCTTATAAATAATTGTAAAACAGTACCTATATTTATTTTATCTAAGTATATTTTAGATTTTAACCTGTTAGTGTCCGATTCCCTGTTAAGTAATATAGGGTTTCTAATTTAACCAGTATATTAAATGTATGTAATGTAAATTTATAGGTTTAAGTGTCTAAATAAGATCTGTTCTTATGTTAGTTACGTGACAAAAAAAAAGAATTGATATATCAGTATTAATGTTACGATAGAATTTTATCGAACACGAACATGCCTAATGATGAAATTTTATTTCAATTAACATAGGGATGTGCCATTGTTTTCAAATCGATTATAATAACGATGAGAAACTGGAATGATATTATTTATGATCAATTTCTGCAAAGTTAAACCATATGGCAAAGACATGAAATGTTAAATAACTATTTAGGATATTATTATTATATTTCATTCATTCATCATCAACGCATTATTGTCCCACTTCTAGGCACGAGTCTCCTGTCATTTGAGAGGGATTACGTTATAGTCCACCACGCTGGCCTACAGCAGGTTGGCAGACTTCAAACACCATCGAGAATGTCTCTCAAGCGTGCAGGTTTCCTCACGATGTTTTCCTTCACCGTTTAAGCATGTGATAGATACGCACATAACTTCCGAAAAGTTAGTGGTGCGTGCCTTGTGCGTACACAGTCCACTGGCCACCACAGCTCTCATTATCATTACAGATTTATCAATTATTCTCTACTACGTTTTTTAACTATATACTTGTCTCCTAGAGAAGACAATTAGTTGTAGTTCTATTTATTCGTAAAAATAAAGTATCATCATTTACTTTAGAGTACACTTACTTATTCTAACTATCGTTAATCAAAATTTTAATTATAGATATGATAGTATAGTGTGCAACCGGATTTTATATCCAATTACGCGTTTAAATAAAATATAAAGTCTTAAGGAATATTAAATTATATCTGTTATTACCTGTGTGGATATTTTTAACGCTTCGGATTCTACTATTTGCTAACGAAGTCAATTCCACTAAGATCTTGCTAAAAAGAGAAACTTTGAGGAATATGATTACTATTGTCACGAAAAAGCTATGTTTAATTATGTTTTTACTTCTAAATCCAACGCTCAAAATATTTGGCAGTAATTACAATAATTGGTACCGTTACACTAAATTGATGTAGCTGATTCTCGTGATGTCGTCCACGTGCAATTTAACGAAAAATAAAAAAAAAACATACTAACTTTACCCCCCGTATTACCCCTTAGGGGGTGAATTTTTGACTACGTTAAAATAAAACGAACCCCAGTGCAAAATTTCAAGTTTCTACCCGTATATATATCAGTCAGTGAGCCAGTTTCTCCTATTATATGTATATATATAAATACATAGACTTAAAAAAACATTTGAAACAGCCGATTATTATGACACTTAATTTTTAATTACCTGAGGTGTTATTAATGTTAATAGCTTTTAATTTACTAAGAATAACTAAAAGAAAAGTTCGAGGAATCGAAAAAACAATATCATTCGTTTGTATTCGAATATAATGGTTACTCTATTCGCATGACTTGAAGTATCGATTCATAGGCATCACATCACTATTACTACTACAGCGACTTGCCGATTTGTAACGTGTTTTGGTAAAAGTTAGTCATAGTATTCATTTTATTCTCAAAAAGTTAATGGATGGTGATTAAAAAAATTTCTAGTGCCTTGTGTTACAAAATATAAAGTAACTTTTCAACTTTTGATGGAAACTGGCTTAGATTACTTTGCTCGAGATTACGTATTATAATAGAATATCTAATCTATTATTGAATAAAAATAAGAATCATTATAGGCATACTTGAAAAAGTTTACTGTGAACTTTTACTTCGGATTTTGTGTAAAACTCGTAAGTAACATTAATTACGTTTCTTTGTTTTTTTATCGACGTAAGCTATAAAAATAAGAAGAAGTTTATTGGCCTATGGCTAAATTATTTTAATTTACGTTGTTATGTGTATAGAATGTTGAAATATTTATTTTATAAATTAAGATATTTTATCCATTGCCATCGTAATATGGGGAACAAGGACGAATTTTCATGAGTAACACATTGTTCTTTGTTCAAAAAAGTTAGTTTTTTTTATTCCTAAGCTTTATTTTCTGGTAATTCACCTGTGCAATAAAATTATTCTGGAAATTCTACCACCGTTGCAAGTTGAAGACATTGATAAAATCTGATTTTACTCCACAATTTTTGGCATTAACTTCTTGACGACATGATTTCAACACTATATTTATTGTTGGTTGTATTTATTATTTTCGTGTTTGTATGAAATCAAAGCAAGTCAAATATCTTCTAAATTATTGCTTGGCGAATGTAGCTGCTCTGCATTTGGTGTGATTTTTTTTTTGCATTTTGATACCTGTTATGGTTCTGATTTAAAAAGCTGGCGATTATTACAAATTTCTGTAAAATGAGACTATTCTAAATACTTGCCTAATTAATCAGCTTTATTTTTTAAAAATACAGTCGATTTGATAACCCCCTCCTTTTGGGAGTCGGTTAAAAAGAAGGATACTGGTTTCTAGATTTAGAAGGCATATCTTTCGAGAGTTAAGGTCCTAAGAAAAATTATGAATAATAAGTGTAACAGAAGTAGTTTCTGTACATTCATTGACAACTCTATTTCTAGATTATTGTGATAGAATAAAACTATGTCATATGGATTTTGATTCCTGTGTTGTTATTTAATTCTGACAACAAATAAAAAATGGAAGCTGTTATGAGTGGCATGGCAAAGATGAATGTTGAAACGATGAACGGAACATGGTGATTAAGTAATATCTATATACCATGATGAAATCTGTACAGTTGTTTTAATTCAATTTATATAATAAGGAGTTCAACTAACAGTTTCTTTTTGTTTCATCAAAGTGGTTAATGAATATAGAAAATTGAAGTTTTATGTAAAAGGTTATTCTTTGTATGGTCGGAAGTAGTCGCAATAAATTAAATTGATTAATATTTCTTATTACCACTGTTTCTTGAAAAATGGGGTGTACAAATTTTTTATATATTAAAGCATCTCAAAGTTGTTGTATTGTATTTACAGAAACTAATATACCATACTTAATTAGCAGTAATAATTGATTTTCCTTTCATCATAGTACATTCAATTGAAAAGTTTTTATTTTCTTCAAACTTTTTATGCAAACAATTGTACTGTTTTTTTTCTGACCATCAAGTTAAAGAAAGTGTGTGGCTTTTCAGTTATGATCTCATTTGCTGTTGTAAAGTTATTACATCTACCTAAAACTGGTAAAGGAGGTATAGATATAGCGAGATTTCTCCTCAAATTAAGTTGCCCGACTGGGGAATTACCTCCACCTTACAAAAGAATGTAGAGAAAAAACAATAGTCAATTTTTTAGTTTGGTGACTATTCTGACAGCATGGCAATTCTGTCAGTTTAGTAACTCCCTATTTTTCAGTCACCTAGACGGTTTTTAGGCGTCTAGAGGCTATGGTTACCGCTTATTACCATTAGGCGGGCCGTGTATGCTTGTTTACCATCCTTTTGACAAATAAAACCAGGCAAGTGCGAGTCGGGCTCGCGCACGATCGGTTCCCTACGATTTACCGGCAAATTTTCGCCATTATTAATATTGAGCAAAGAAATAGCAATAAAATCACGCCCCCATGACATATTTATTTTATTCTATTTTTAGTATTGTTGTTATAGTGGCAACTGAAATATATCATCTGTGACAGTGGAGGCTTTATAGGTTTCCGTTGGCACCTTCTGGGTACAAAACCCTAAAACAAAATTTTAATTCTGAATATTTGACTGTATTAGTCAAATATTCAGAATAAAAATGTTGTATTTTCAAGTTTCGTTTTAGATTGTGTTAAAACGTTCTTTACTGAATTCTAACGCGGACAACTTGAGACAATTCGAAAGCTATGTTTCGGGTTGCCAACCATATTGTTAAATACAGAAGGTACAGTAAAAGCTCCCATCTAGATTCTAAAATAATGTAATACGTGACTTGTAAAAGTGTTTTCAAAAGATCTATTTACAGAAATAAAAAACATGTCAATCAATAATTTCATTTCATTTTCTTAGTCGCTGTTTCGTTATTCAATTTTCAGTATCCGCGGGTGGACACAATTCCCGTACTCGCGGCTAAATATCTCTATTCGTGGATTTCGTCGCCATATTCGTGAAATCAATATCATTTATTAACGTACCTACCTATTACTAGCACATACCTATTACTAGGACTTACACAACAGTGTAACCGAATGAGTTAATTTAAAAATAAAAATATATAATATTGCCACTTTCTATAATACGTGATTAAGAAGTAGCCCATATCCCCATATCCTTCCACAATTTTTTCTTGCGCAATCTCAAACCAGCCTTAGGAAAAATAGACTAAGTTTTTGTGCTGATAGACAAAACCCACAGTAATGCAACCCATGTATAGAGACTATCCGTATACTCGACCGTATTTTGTCCTGTACAGCTGTATAGTTTCCATACTTAAGTGCCCATCTGATGGCATGGTAGTGGCCCCGCCAAGACGAGCTAAGCGAAGCGCAAGGGCACTACCTAGCTGTTCTGTAATGTCTACCTAGCTTTTCTGTTTACAAAATTCTCAGGATAAGCTGCCTATAGCGAATTTATTAAACATATAAAGTTTTAATTGCATAGCTCTTATACTTTCGATTTTATTGGTCTCTGAAAAATCCGGATTTCGTCACTCACTGATAATCATCAAAATT
The DNA here is from genome assembly GCA_905163465.1 of Craniophora ligustri. NCBI lineage: Eukaryota > Metazoa > Arthropoda > Insecta > Lepidoptera > Noctuidae > Craniophora > Craniophora ligustri. The sequence continues at coordinate 10,342,434 of LR990954.1, read as the reverse complement.
CTTAGGGTACTTCCTTAAGCTCCTAGAAAGCTAATATTTGGTATGTAAGCTTGTATTTACAAACAGCAAAAAATCTAAAACTTGGAAAAAAATTAAAAAATCTTAGCTTGAAATATGCTAAAAAGTACAAAATGATTAAAACTTGGAACTTTTATCCCCTAACCCCTTAAACTGGAGGGGATGAAAATTTGTATGAGACTTAAAAAAAAATACGCCAAAGGTAATAACCATATAATCCTTTATAAACCACAAAAATAGTCATAAACAACAAAAAGAAGTCCCACCAAAACATTTTTGTGTAAAAAAAGTGAAGTGTAGACATCATACAAAACCTCCTAAATAAGTGAAATTGGTTCTTCTGGTTATTTTTCAACACTCTATCTATTCTTTTTTAAAAAAATTCGCCTGAGCAATTCCGTTTTTTTATATACATCGATTTTTATCTCTTAGCAAAATGTAACCTTTATTATCTTTACAGTTTCAAAATAAATGCAACATGGACAACTTAGACGATTCAGAGACCAATGCGAAGGTATCAGATTCAGCATATTCCAACAGCTGCAGCAACAGTCAGTCCAGAAGGAGGTAAGCAGCTCTCTTTATCTCAAAACAAAACAACAGATGAAAATTATAAAAAGCGACGGCTTCAGGCCTCCGCCACTGAGTAATCTGCCACTCCTCTCATATCAAACGTAGTTATAGTACGAGATCCGGCTGCAGAATCACTGCGTTCATAGCGTAAATAGTCAAAATCTACTTTTTAACATGAATTAGGTATGGTGAGAACGATACTACAAATTACTTATTACCTGTGTGAATCTGGCTGTGAATAGTATGCGGCTGAAAGGGCAACGGTAACCATAACTAATCAAGTTATTTACGTATTAAACAGTATGTATACATGCGTCATCCTAGAAATTTAATTACTGTAATACCTACCTCAAGGATTAGTAGCGATATAAAAGTTGTGTAGAAATTATATAAGTTCAAAGTTTTGAGAGCCCGCGCTTTTTATGAGTCTGACGCGGACGTTACTACAGTTTGACGTCATGGTTCATTACTGTAATACGTATATTCTGCTAACGATTCCATAATAATTTATTTGTTAAGGCGATCCCAAGGCACGTGACACTGAGTTGTATCGCGTGCTTCGACATCGAGTTGTCGAAGCTGTGTATGTACGTATTTAATACATACTCAAACGTTGAAGGGAAACATGTGGAGGAAACACACATGTATTTATTTATTTTCTCGATGAGAATCTGTACTAGAATAGCGTGACGTATTACACTACTAGTCAGGGGACTACTCAACATAGGGATACTAATTAGAGGAAGAGGGGGGAGTAAATGGGTTGAGGAGAACATACACATGTACACATCATAATATTGATATCAATTAACATTTGTATCCGAGTCATGGATGTATCTATGTATAATATGTATGTATTTACAAAAAAAGTATATATGTAGTGTATCAACCACCTAGTATCCGTAAATCAAGCCTCGTTGCTTAGCACAGAACTAGTTGGCGCTGTGTCATAATGTCCAAAAAGTTTCGGGGAAGGGTTAGTCCGTCTTACCAAATCTGAGTCTGCCCCTTATGCGTTTCGGATATTCGAGATTAGATAAAAATAAATCAATATACCTACCTCGAAAGATCCGTCAATAGTAAGTTTTATTTCAAGGATCCAATTCTTGAAAACAATGACGTGCGAGTAGCTTAAAGAAATAATTAATTTATAATATTTTTTTTACGTTACCTAACTGTTCAATAATAAGCAATTAATTATTCTGTTTTGGCCATTGTTTTCAAATATAATGGTTACAACAGAACATCGACAATGATGACTCTCAATGGGCTCGAAGGGTTAAGCAGAGATGTAAGTACTAATACTAATATACACCCACCTTTCGCCGGTATGTTTTAGGTCCCCTGTAATGGGTCCTATTGACAGATCCAAACTCCGAGCTATTGCTGAGAATTTCACACTTAGCTCGACCTGGGAATTAAACCCAAGACCTCTTGTTCAGCTATCGGACTTACGACCACTAGTCCAATGAGGCAGTTTCTATACAATTATATGTATATGTTCATTATGTACGATTAATGATTATAATGACTATGTATGGTTGATATCTATTGCCATTTACCAAGTTTGTATATAACCCAAAATCGGACGGTCCTACTGAGAATTACTGAATTTATAAATAAATTTATCAAATTTTTTTTAAACTCAATTTATCGAAATTTTTTGGTCCTACTGAATTTATAAAAAAAGCCTAACAGTTAATTCTAATAACTCTTTGCTCGACCTGGGAATCGAACCGAATGGTCAATTCAACAGCTTGGCAAAAATGTATTGAAAAACATAATCAAATGTACGTGTTGCACTGTTGTCATACATATAATGAATGAATAACATTTTGACAACTTAATTAGTTAAGGTTAGGTAAGTTTTTAGACTCCCAAAAACTATTGTTCCTCTACTACTAGCGGCCCGCCCCGGTTTCGCAAGGGTGAAATTAACTATTCTAGACTTGCTTTAAAGTCCGTATAACTACGACTTTTCCCCAATATTTCTTTCGGGTTGTTTAAATTGAAGATTTGAATTTGTATAAATGGTAGATGCGAAAAATTCTAAGGACCACGTGACTACGAACGCGCCATAATTGCACGCCATGTCTACAAATAACGTCTTCATGTTGAAGCAAATTTACGATAGGTCAGTGTTAAGGGCCTACACGTGAATATTTAGATTTTATTGATATCTAATAAACCCTGATTTCGTCACTGACTCACTGATGATCATCGAAGCTCTTAGGTATGTAAGTCAGTATTAGTACACAAACAACAAAAAATCTTAAAACTTGAAATTTTTATCCCCCAACCCATTAAACTAGGGGATGGAAGTTTGTATGAAAAATACGCAAATTTTGACGCTAGAGGTCTGAAAATGAATATATACAACGATGTTATAAATATTTATTTTTATTTTTATTTTATTTATGTTCACTGATTACTTGAAATTTACATAAAAACAAAACACAGTACATAGCATATGTAAACAGTGGTTTGTACTATCAAGATTACAATTATTGACAGCTTTCCGGGCTCCTAAACTTGATACGCAGACCTGTATCTTAGGAGTAGGAAATTTTGCGGCTTCAATTTATACAATACAACCGTGACATTTTCGGTTTGTTTACAGTGGTTGGTTTAATACAGCAAATGGAGTGAGTGAATGTAATTGTGTATGTAGGAGTAGGTGTATGTGTGTAGAATGTGTGGTGAGAGGTGTGTATGTGGGGTGTGTGTCTGATAAGCCTTCTTTCAAGGTATGTTTCATAAAGTTGTGATTCTATTGCCAATATATTTTCTGTTTCGTCATAAGTTAAGGATAAGAGCCATTTTTCATATTTATAAGTACATTTATGGACTGATAGTTGTACAGTTGAGGGGTATTTGATTGACTTGATAAAATAAGGTAAATCTCATTAACGTTTGGAGATATGCTGAAAATTAACGTGGACAGATCTCAATTACCTATTGTGTACCGACTATCTATTTTCGCGCTGATCAGGACTCTCGTTCGAAATGATTATGGTTTTATTATATTAGTATGGGTAGAATGGATTGCCTAACTCGATATGTATTTTTTTTATTAATTAATTAATACGGTTAACAGTCCTGTGACTGTTTCTTGTGTTTATTAAAGAAAACCTTGACGCACTTGACCAGTTTTTTATTGTATTCAACGCGATATACAACCTCAAGGTACAGCTAACGTCACTGGAGCGCGGGTGTATTGTTTCGTTACCGCCATCGGCACGTGTGTCCAAACCTTTAATTTCGGGCGACTTGCGAAGTTAGCTCATTACTCCTTCAGAATTTCTCTCGGAAGGATCAAAGCTCCTGTTGTAAATTTAGGTTTGACAATGTTTTCCTATCCGTTTAACCAATATAAACCTGGATTTAAATTTTCCTACAGTCATAGTTCGAAATCAACGCACTCAGGGAGCCATTCCAGCGGCAGCAGCGGCTATGGCGGTAAACCCTCGGCTTCTGGTAGCAGGTTAGTAGTTATTCCTTTTCTAGACTTCACTGCAATTTCAGTTGAATATTGTTTCTGTATATGCCTGTTGTGTTTTTTTATTACATTAGATCAGTAGTGTTTTAGATACGAACAATTTTAACGTCCACTCCACACTTTGACTTTATTGTGTTTCTGTATTGTAAATATTTTTCATATTTTTAAATAGTTTAATAGTAGAGTTTGATCATCATTTTAAATATTTTTACTACGATTTCTCATTGCTACACAATTAATTAATTGTGAGTTGTGATATTTATAATAAATTTGTCATGTTATATAAAAAATTAATTATAGAAGTTCATTAATATAATTAAAGTTGAATTTTTTAGATAAACATTAGGATTTTTTTATTAAAAAATTTCAAGGGCCTTGAGCTATTAGCGAATTTATTGTCAAAATGTAACAACATCGCTTAACTTGTTTGTTGAACGTATTTGACTAACGAACCTGTCGCTTTTAAAACGCTTTAGACCGTCAAATCAAATCAAATCAAATCAAATCATTTATTTCAATTAGACCAATACAGGTGCTTTTGAATTGTCATATTTAATTGAATTTAGTTGCACGGTTCCAAAAGGTAGGTCTTATGGAGAAGAACCGGCCTTTCTTCTTCTTCTTTTTAAATTAAATACAAAATTATTGGTTTTGTTTTACAAAGATTTATGTATGTAATGTAATGTAATATTAATATGAGACTGGTGCAGTTCGATGTGAAACGTATGATTTATGCAGAAAGGAAATAACTAAAACCAATATAGGTTGCCATAACATGTATGAGCCGACCAGTCCCAACTGATAGCACCCGTTCACGAGCATGACGTGTGTATCGGCGTCTGTCTACTCAACCATGTTGTAGGGAATAAAAAGACCCGACACACAACGCCACCACCAGCAGGACATTTGAGTGAGCATGACAAGCCCAGACTGCCCGGCAACCGGTAGGCATTTTCAATTTTATATAAAAAAAAAAAAAACAACATCAAAGCCAACATCAGTCTCATATTTTACAAGCTATTTTGCTAACTCAGTAACTATTGCGTTAATAAATCATAAATTAAATTAATAAATAATTAGCATGTCAATTTGTAAAAGTGTATAACTAAACATGTCAAATTGTATAAGTGTATAACTGAGCATGTCAAATTGTAAAAATGTATAAATATATCTTTATGTAAAACAAAAGAAGTCAGACCAATAAATAAAAATAATAATAATAATCATGAGGCTAGTAAACCTGTGGAGCTGGACTAGCATTCTGCCAAACTTTTTTATCTACAAGATAATCTTCTAATTTGTAATATGCTTTCTTGCATAGAGTAGACTTAACGATAGATTTAAATTTGTTTTCTGGGAGGTTTAAAATTATTTCCGGAATTTTATTATAAAACCTAACACTATATCCCACGTCTAGGCGTGGACACTACATGATGATAATGTTTCCTACTTTGATGAGGAATGGAGTTACGGCCCTCACAACGGTTGTTAAATAAATGCAATATAGTTGAAATTTGCTCTACTTCAATTACAAATATCATAATTTTTTGTTAACAAGTCTGTTGTGCTAATATTTATAAAACATAATGAAACATAAAAAATATGGTTAATTCAAAGGAATTGATGATTTGACGCTTTAAATCATTAGTTTGATTTAAGACATCTTTTAAATTTAAGTCCACTGTCTTAAATTAAAAACTTAGGTATAAAAGTGAAATTTCAAAGGAAGATAATCATTACAAAGTATTCGGCTTAAATATTCTATATTTACTTTCATGAAATGATAGTGATCTAACCATCGCACAAATCCACAAAATGTGTCGTTGATCGACACAAGAAACAATTATGCACATATAAAATCATTTTAAAATATAACAAAACAGTGTCTTAGATTAAAACAGTGTTCATGTGACACTGATTCTTTCACCATACATTATATTTACTTTTATAAATAGATCTGAAGACTTTTAGAAGTCATTTTGTGATGAGTCGATGAGATCTAAACGCCGTTCAAAAGATTCGATTACTTCTAAATTACACTAGTACACTACATATGTTGATAAACATTATTATTTTATATAGCAATGACGCCGGACCGCCGCCTAAAAAAGAAAAGGAATCTAAGAAAAAGAAGCTACCCCAAATAGAGACTTTAGTTCCTGATGTAGTTGTTGAAACCGAGGTTAGGGCGCCTGACCCTGTCCCGGCTTTCGACGCCCCCAAAGAAGAACGTCTTGAAGGTGGGTTACGCTTATGCAAACCTATATTTAAATTTATTATAATTGTTTCTTTTGGATTTTATATCGGCTTTAGTAAGTTGTACCGAGACGCCATTTTTTTATTTATTATTATGGCTCTGACTGTATCAAAGACGGGATTGACCCGGGAAGTTTCTATATGCATTTGAACTTAGTAATTTGGCAATTAGTAATCTTTATATAAGTATATTGTCATTTGCCTATTTCATTTGTAGAGAAGTCTTTTAGTTTTATATATTTAGGGTTTTGTATCCTACAATAAATGCAGTTTGGGCGGTTATCGTAAAACCACAGAATAATTTTAAAATAGCGTAGTTTTCTTATAATAACGTTTCTTTGAGCTAAACTATTACTAGGGGTACGAAACTCTGATCGCACGACTTTCGTCCGCTTTGTTGATTGTTTCATGAGGTGATTTTATTTGTTTATGACTTTATTTGCAGATTTAGCGACTTTAAATATTTACGAGTTTCCCAGAATATACTGTTTCTATCACTTTCTGTGGTTTGGTTATTGATATTGCGTCGCTTCGTTGTCTTACGTAATGCGTTCGCTCATAATACACATGTTGAATGTCCCCGAATCATGTTATTGCACGTGAGTTTAGACTGACTAAATATCTATGAATTTGTTGCTACTAACCATTGGAAATGTTAGCACATTTTATTATGTAGAAAAAGTAGATAATCTATAGATAGTATACACAAAAACGCTTACGTCCAGCAGTGGACGAATATAGGCTGATGATAATGATGATGATGATACACAAACAAATTACTGCATTTTTTTATTCTATTTATGTCAAAAATAGTAACAGATATTCATTTATATTTTATGTAAATTAAACTAGTTGAAATCACTAGTCATCTTGATCACCATACTGCAAATATGTAGCTCATCAGTTATTGTTTGTTATATGAATATTTAGTTGGTAGTAAATAAACAAAAGTAGGTGGCAATTAGGAAATTTTATTAAATCAATTTATTTATAATTGTCGTTACAGAAGGCCTGGGTGATCTGCTATTCAAAACTTCGTGTCATAGTGCCTAGCCCGAGTTTCTTTTTACAATAGATCCATGTGTTCGGCGCTGCAATTGGTCCACATCGAGCTCCACGACCAGTCAGAGCGCCGAATGGAGTAAATGCAATGATCGCGTTTACGTTTCGATTGTGAAATGAAACTCGCACTAGGCACTCAGTTGTTTAATATACTATATCTGCTTTTACATATTCTTTAGGTTTTATCCAGTATTTGTTACTCATTGACCCATATATTGTGAGGTAAAGTATAGACAGGGCAATAATGTGATACCGGGAATGCATGGTATGTACTTGTACATTTTATTAATTTAATACAAGTATTATTCGAGATAATCGTTATGGTAGCTTTGTCTTTTTTTTCAGATCATATTCAAATGTTCTTAAGCCCGTAGGTACATGTTTATCTTCCGTCTGAATTTTTGTTGTGCAGCTATCCCGATTCCGTCACCGGTACATGCACAGACTGAACTCGGTGTTGAAAACATGGACATTTGTACTTCGGAGCGGAACAGTTTCAAGGATGAGGTAGTACTACTTTTTTATTACTGGTGTGTGTAGTCACTGCAGATCTTGGCATTAAATTGATACTGTACCACACATAAAGCAAGCGTAGCTGCAGTTAAATAAACGTGACGCTCTCCGTCTCGCCCGCACACGTTGCTCGTTTCACACTGTTACGGTTCTGAAAACATCGGGCGCCAACAATTCTTACGGCGATAGCCAATCATGATTTACCGATCGGTTGCCAATAAAACGAAACACGCCGTTGCTCATAAGCTTTTAACTGTTGTAGGCAAAATGGTGATGGTAATATTTACCTGATGTTTTTTTTACCAAATCTGAGTGTATAGTTTGCTAGATTACAATTAGGATTTGTTCGTGTTCTATGATACTGACTAATTGTCTATATTTAAGGTGGTTACGTGCGAAATTTCTCTGGTCAACAATACAGCCAGCTTAATCACCGACCGTCCTCACCAAGCGGGTTACAGTTCAGTAAGTGTCCTCGATAAGCAATAATAATATTATATAATCTTATGTTAATATTAAGACATGCTATCTTTTTATATTAAAAGAGGTGGAGATTTATGGCGGCAACGAGCACCTATAGAAACAAAAATATGAATAAAATGTGCGGCACGGGCGTAAATCAATATTCGTTGATGTACATCGACAGCGTATTTAAATATTTCTCAAACACTTTTAACTTCTTCAAGGTCACTTTCTTTAGAAGAGCGAGCACTTTCCAGAAACATGCTTTTCTCGGTGAAATCAGATTCAGCGTATTCAAAATTTTCCCAAACACTTAACTTCTTCAAGGTCACTTTCTTTAGAAGAGCACTTTCCAGAAACATGCTTTTCTCAGTATAATCAGAGATCCATTTGGTTAAAGTACTTACAACAATATAAAAATTTCTACGTCGTCTGCTGCTATTTTCCACTTAGGGTTATTTCCTTGATTCATATTCATTATTAGCTATTAATTTTTTGATAAAATTCTATGATGTCAATACTAAGACACATATTGTTATGTGGATTTCTAACACTTACGCGAATAATACATTGTCTACATTGCGATTGCTACTATATTGAAGTAAAACTGTGAATTCTTTCATGTATATAGAAATAAAACTACTTTACTTACGAATTTTATCGTGGTGACCATACAGGATACTGTAAAGGAATCGAATCTCAATCGATATGATAATATCAATATACTATAATACTATAACCACAACGTTGAATTCATAATAAGCTTATTTTTTACATACCAATGGTCACCTGAGAAGGGAAACGTAACGTATGTTCACTACGTATCATCAATGTATATCACGATAGCTACTTCTCATTCGTGTCTCGATCTTTCTGCCAGCTTATTATAGGTATATATAAGCTGACTATTTAATATCATCATAAAAAAAATGCTGTATGATTAAGTACGAGGGCTAAAAAATAAACATAATATTTAGGGTACCTTTCGTCGGGATGATGGTGTGCGGTTTTTAGGTGGTACAAGTACCTACGTCATGCAGGCATTATATAAACAGACGTAGGTAGGTACCTATATAAGAAAGGGAAGGTTGTGGGAACGGAAGGTGTTTTTTGACGTACTAGATTTTGGCTATGGCTTCACTCACGTGGCTTCCAATTTCTCTTGTGTCTATACTTAAATTATAGCAGAATGCGATTAGTAATATAATCGCAAAGGTACGAACTTATACATTACTAACTTTTGTCTTCGACTTTGTCTGCATAATTTGAAAACTTATTCTTTTGTTCTTTCCCGGGACTCGAACTATGTCCATATAAAAAATATTTACAAGTAATGACATGTAAGACATGTAATGATATAAGAAGCAATGTAATGTAAGACATACTTTAGCATTGATAATATTAGTATGGATAGCTACAGGTACCTAAGTTTTACCACCGTGTCAAGTCAATTCCATCCAAATATTTAGGACATATGGTGTGGCATATAATTGGTAATTGTAGGTACTTGTTTACAGGATGGATTCTCGTGCGTGATCTCCATGCATGATGGGGTCGTGATGTTCACTACGTCATCCTTAACGACTACTCTTGGCTACCCTAAAGACATGTGGATAGGCAGATCCTTCATCGACTTTGTCCACCCCAGGGTAAGTTTCTAAGAAATATTGTCATATCATATATTTTTATAAACTGACTAGCAAAGCGTGGCTTTAAAAAAATGGAATGGTTGCGGGTAGGATGGTGATCAATACTTTACGACCTATTCTCATGCCTACCAAATATACAAAAAAGTCGAGCCGTTTCAGAGGACTGTTATCACGAACACCGTGATATTGTTTGTCTACAAGATAGTATGAATATAGACATACATACATCATTACAGTTAAGGTAATGTAATGTAGGTATATAAAGTTATATTATGTATGTTTTACAGGATCGTAACACCTTTGCTTCACAAATCACCAATGGTTTGGCCGTCCCGAAAATTGTTAACGGTACGCAAGAAAAAGGTAAATTTAATTTACTGATTCCATTGTGCCAATTCACTGTCGTTATTACAATTATATTTCGGCATGTTGTATACTTGTTTAAAGGATAATGGTAGTAAACATGCAAGCTTTTTATGTTATTTCGCGTTCGCTCTACGTCTTAATTTCGAGATTTTTTTTTGCCTAAATTTTGTTTATCTATTTTAGTTTTATAAAACAATATAGTTTTAATTGAATGATTGGCACATGGATGGAAAAAGTGAATGCTTCTAAAATAGCTTGTATATAGAATTACTTTGATATAATTCGAAAAAATCTAAAGAAACACGCTTTTACAGAAAAAGAAATTGTCAAATAGCGTGGGTGCTTGATGACAATTGTTATAAATTATTTTATCGACAATTTATGTTGGCAGAAGTAATTATTTAAAATATGAAAATATCTACTATACTAGTAAAAACTAAAAGTAAAAACTTAAAAAAGTATAATTAATTCAGATATTCTATTATACATCAACTGTCTGATTAATATACATAATAAAAATTAAACGTTTTAACCGCTCTTTCATACAAAACGATCCACCAACTGAGTGGTTTCTTTAAAAAGTTGAAGCTTTTTTATGATATTTGAACCACGTATATCTAAAAGTTTTGAATGAATTCAAAGTTATTCAATATACCTGATTTATTACATTTTACTTACTATCCAAGGTGAATTACTAGATTAGAATATAACTAAGTAATGTACCATATGTGTAATAATGTCCGGAAATATTTATTTATTTATTTATATGTAGTTTTACATAAACATTCCTGGACATTATGACACAAAGCGCGGCCTAGTTCCGAGCTAAGCAACGAGGCTTGTGTTACGGATACTAGTTGATTGATATACTATATATATACTTTTTTTGTAAATACATACATATTATACATAGATACATCCATGACTCTTAGCACAGAAGGCAGTGTTAACTACCGCTGGACTAATTGGTCGTCTAACATAGGCAATAAAGAATTAAAATTGACCTGGAAAAGTGTAGTATCTAACTGTTGAAAGTTACTAATAGATATCAAAATCCTTGTTTACAACAGATAGGTGTGTAAATATATGGATATACAGGATGTCCCAGAAATCAATGTCAAGCCGAAAAGGAATGATAGGCGAAGTCGTGAACTGTCACGACTCCACCTAACTCCAACTGAGAAATCTAATTACTCAATTTTATTTTAAACTAGCACCTTAAACTAACACATTATTTAATTCTTTGGCCAAGATGGTGTTTCTGTCTGTTTTACTCACATTGTTGAAATAACTTGTACTTGTGCCAGTAAGTTGAGGATAGAGAAGGCTAGGCTGCATTACTAACTAACTTACTAATGAAACAGAATTGGCATGAAATCAAGTGTACCATACCATTTTAGAGACCAGATTAAATGCGCCAACTTTTAAAGTCATTTGCCGAAATAGCCAAGTACATTTTTTATAGTAAGAAAATCTTAATTTTTTATTAAAAACTGGGCCAGCTGAGCTTTAATTTTAAATTACATAATTATAGTTAACAGATGGGTTATTCATGGTTACATTACCGAAAAAAAAATTGAAGATATAGTAATATTATTGTAGTCACAGGGCTTGAAAGATCATCACAGGGTATCAGTTTCTTCGATATGTTTATTGGTACTGTTATTACTATATGGGCCGAGATGTTATTACTATATTTTTCTGATAACTATGACGCACGACTTGGCCTATCGCCTGTTTTCGGTTTGAGGTTGATTTCTGCGACAACCTGTGTATATAGTATATAATTGCTAAGTACGATTTCACCTGATATTTAAATTTTATATTTATTTAAAGTTACGTTTATTATTATTTTATATTTGAGCATTCACTTTCATGTTTTTTTCACATTTTGATTTAATTTTTTTTAATGATAATGAGAGTAAGTAGCTTCCTATATAGTTTTATTTTGAGTTTTTTAGTATACGTGCATGCTTTATATTGTGTTAGTGTATGTTATCTTTGCAATTAAAATTGATAAGAACATTTTCTTGAGCACAAGAGCCAAGAAAATTTTTAATGCTTGTGTTAATTGATTTATTGTGCGATGGGTTGTAATTATAATTATTCTGCCCGCAATATAACCTTTGTTATAACTTTTGATCAAAATGTTCTATGTTCTTATTATTTATTTATTAAGTGTAGTAGTATTAGTAATTCTTGATTATATTTCAAGACTACCATTTACCGCGACTTCGTCCGCGTGCAACGTAACGGAAAAAAAACATATACGTACTTCACCCGCTCCCGCGTCCTTAAGTCATGTGGTTTAAGTCCTGCGAAATTCGTTTCTTGTTCTTAAATTAAAGTAGTCTAAGTTATTCCTTTAACATTAGCTATCGGCTAGTGAAAGTCCCGCCAAAATCGGTCCGGTCGTTTCAGAGATTAGCCGGAACAAAAAGACAGACAAACAAAAATGAGTTTTTGTTGTAAGTACCTTGTATATTTTCATATACATTTAGTGAAAAGCTTATAATTTGAAATTACAAATAGGCACTTAAATTTGTATTTATTTGTATCGATGAAAACAATACTATCAAAAGGCACGTCTTTTGAATAAAAAAACATGATTTATGTTATCGTGGTTTTTGTTCAGGAATAAAAATAAATTCTTTGTTAAATGTTAAGTGTTAGGGACACGCAATTTAATTTATACTCTGTGTATATAATCTAAAGCTTCACTATTGTCTTCAGCTCAATCCCCAGCGAACTCGATGTCGACTATGGTATGTCGTATACGGCGGTACAGGGGCCTTTCAAGCGGCTTCGGTATCAAAGAAAGACCTGTGAGCCATATGCCATTCCTACTCAAGTTGACCTTTAAGAATATAAGTGATGAAGAGGGTAAAGTGATCTATTTGGTGATTCAAGCCACCCCTTTCTTTTCGGCTTTCAAAAGTAAGTTTTATTTTAAAATAAAATTGACTGGGTAGATTATTGTATTTGGTGTGTGGCTTTTCTCCTAAAAAAGGTTTTATTCTCATGTAGTTTTGGCTTTTAGACCTTGTGTCAATTATGTAGAAGGTAAGACAGATTGCAACTTTACATAAAATCAATTGAAAAATTGTCTGTAAATCTCGATTTTATCTATTTGATATTCTCTTTCTTTTATCTCATCTTTGTTTTAAACGTAAATCGATCTCCTCATTAGTCTAAATGTCGCAAGCGAGCTACTGAACTGTCTTGAGATCAAGTGCCAAGGGAGACTGTAGGAATTTACCTACTATTAAATGTTCAGTAGCAGGTTGGGAGTCCGTACTGGGAACTGATAGTTTAATCGACTGAATCGATTTGATACTTGACACGAAGTACTTAAATTAGTACAGAGCATCGAATGAAAGTATCGATATTTGAAGAACATCGAATCAAAAATGTATCGCATTCGATAGACCGTAGTTGGTAGTCGTGTAGACCATAGTTAAAGTGAACGTCTATTGAGGATATTATATGTATTAGTAAAAATGTAAACCACGGGAAATTCAGGTGATATTGTATGCTAAGTTGTTAATAAAGAGTATTTCTTTTTAAGTACCTAACGAAATGGTAATAAAGCCCGTGCCGTTCGTAATAAGGCACGCCGCAAACGGTCACATTGAGTACGTGGACCCAGAATCTGTACCGTATCTGGGTTATCTGCCCCAAGATTTGGCGGACAAAGACGCATTAATGCTGTACCACGTCGATGACTTGCACTATCTACGTCAAGTATACGACACTATCGTAAAGGAGGGTGGCCTGCCACGATCCAAGTCTTACAGGTGTGTATATTTTTTAACTTTAGAAATACTTATTATAGCTTGGCAAATTCGTACGTGACACTCAACATTAAAAACAACATTAGCAAGTGATAGGGTACCTATTTAACGCGGGGAGAGGGGTTTCTCGAAAGGGATAGCGAGATTTTTTGCTGAAATTGAGCTGCCCGACTGGAGAAGTACCTCAGCCCTATATAAGATCGCAGTAGAACAACATTACTTGTGTTTCCGCGAGTGAGTAACGTTGCCAGATCTTTTTGGGGGAGTGACATTATTAGTAGTCACCGATGATATGTGATAAATCGATGAAAATTTAATTTGACAATTAAAAAATAAAATACGAATAATACCGTAGTTTATTGTATAATACTAATACAATACCTGAACATTTGGTATTATGTGGTATTTTTACATCTCTAGTCACAACACTAGACTATAACAACTGCAAAAGAGTTATAAACAATGGAATTATTGGAGCATTTCCTACATGTATTAAGTATTGGTTTAAAGGTTTCTGATTATTTGTGTATCATATACTTAATAAAATGCTAATGCTCGCAGGATGGTAACTCATAATGGTGACTATATTCGGCTGGAGACTGAGTGGTCTTCGTTCATAAACCCCTGGTCCAAGAAACTTGAGTTCGTTATTGGGAAACATCATATAGTTGAGGTAAGATTTTTTTATCAGGTACAACGCAGAATTACGCGATTTTGTACTTAAAAAAAAAACTACGTATCCATGAAACTTATTATTTGGTTTTTACGTTTAGGGTCCAGCTAATACCGACGTATTCCGTTCTCCGGATCCGGAGAAAGCAATAAAAGTGTCCGAAGAGGAAAAAAATAAAGCCCAAATGTTAAGGGAATCCATTATTAGGACTATGAATGAGGTGAGTTTATTTATAGATATATATATTTCAGATAAACACATTTTTTTGTGGGCTTGTTTAACATCTTGTTGAACGTAATGCTACCTAATGCTTGTGTCTTATTTCACTATGTCAGCTATACGAGTTTATACATGAACCGTAGCATGACGCTGTTCGTTCGACAGTTTCAGATATACAAATGTAAATTTTATACTGGTTCTTCACTTATTGTAGATCTATGAATACATTGTAGTAGTCCGGTCAATTTAGATCAAACAATCAGAGTGAAGGTGCATAAATTCAAAAACACTGAGTTTTGTGCTAAGGGTCCCGGGTTCGAATCCCGGTAGAGACAAATGTTTGTGTGGACATTTGTATCCGAGTCATAGATGTTTCTATGTTTAATAAGGTATGTATTGACAAAAAAAAGTATATATGTAATATATCAACCAACTAGTATCCGTAACAAGCCTCGTTGCTTTGTCATCAAATGTCCAGAAATATTTATTATTTATTTATTACTTATTTACTCTAGCAGTCACAGTGTCGTGTTATGAAATGGTAGACAATGAATCGGTTTCTTCTAGGTGAGTGCTCTCCATCGTAGATCGCAGTGTCGCTTAACATCAGACGAACTGGCGGTCGAGTAACCCTTAAACAAACAAAAAAAATACTCTGGTCTTACAACGATGTGTAATCATGGACCTATATTCTGTCATTGATATACAACAATAAATATTAAAACAAAACACGAACTTAAGAGAGTAAATCACCTTTATACGAGTATCACTATGCAAATTACATCGAAGCATCGGCAAGATGTGAAAACTGGCTCTAAATGTTCTGCTAGCACTAATCTGCCTGCCAAGCACGTCGTTAATCAGATAATCCTCAAGATGGTTCGTTGTACGTGCGGGCAGCTCCTGTACCGTTTCATATGTTCTGGCCAGACAAACATAAACCATATATTTACTTTTTCCTCATAATTAGAACTCTTCTATGTGACAGGAACATATCAGAATTTAGGTGATAAACATAAACACTGTTACATAATTATACAATTCCATGTGTAGTTTGTCATGTTTGGCGTCTGTACAATAACAAGGCTCATCTATCAAATAATAAAAAATAAAAGTAAATTTATCAACTTGTCTCTGGTGGCAAATTAAAACATTTACAGGTAAATATTTATAAGATAAATTTATTGTTTAACGATGCGTAACTGTATGGTGTCTGCTTCAATTGTGTTCTAAGGTATGCTTGTCTTAGAAGAGTAGGTTTACATACATTTTCACAACAAATAAAGCATGTTATGTAGTTGACATAGTGGTCTCTTTCAATATCTAACATAACTGAGATGTTATAATTGGAATTTCATTTAACAGGTTTTGACTAAACCGGCTGAAGTAGCGAAACAACAGATGAGTAATCGTTGCCAAGATTTGGCAACGTTTATGGAGAGTCTTATGGAAGAAACACCAAAGACTGATGAAGACCTGCGTTTGGAAATACAGGATCCAGACCACAGCTACTATGTGAGTTTAATATACCTATATTTACTAATATTATACACGTTAACTTCAGAAGCTCAAAAAAATATATTTACTTGGTGATAACTTGAAGAGGGATTGCTTTCTGCGTGGGTTTTTTTTTCACGCGTTTCATCACAGTGCATATTCACCACAGGTAGTCGTTCCCAGACTACGTTTTGAATTTGTGTTTGCGAACGATCCCACGAAACAGTTAAAAAATCTGGTGCGGGGCGAAAGAAAATTCGATATTCAGCATCATATTCCTCTATCTCTAGTATATGTGTAGTATATATTAACGATCAAGTAAAAGTAACACAAGCCTCTTTAAAAAAATCCTCATATACATTAGCGCCGGAACGTGACCGCGACGTCACGAGTTTCCATAACCAACCGCTACACAACAAGCGTTACTTTTTCTTAACAATTTAGACAATGTACGCACGTTTCATTTCAACACGATACCTTACATATAATAAGCTTGTGGAACGTGGTTTTTATCTAGGTGCCCCGAAAATATTACCAGGAACAAAAGGAAATGAAAATGTTGAAATGTCCATTTCTCTTATTTATTTATTTTTTAATATTTGGTTGTATGCTCGTCACGTAAGGAGTAAAACCAATTTGATTACAATTATAGCTACGGATAGTACCTAACTATACCTCGCTTAGACTCAGTAATCTTTTACTCCTATGATAATTATTATCGAACCCTTTCGCTTATAAAGTTGTAGTCTCTCTGCAGACAGGTCTTAGACTTTTTACGCATAAGTAGTTCAAGCATAGGCAGATGTCATGAAGTTTATGACTGTTTCGGGCACAACGGCTAATCTATAGATTAGCTGTTGTGTTCATATGTCTATATATTAATACGTGAAGCAAAAACTTTGTAGGCCTTTTTACAAAAAATTGCGCGGGCGGACGAGTATTAAGATTCCGACAGTTATAATTTATTTAGAGAAGGAGTAGGAGAAACTTATTAAAATTATATTTTTTTTTAATTAAATTAGTCGAACACATCAATTATGGTCGAATTTCGACCACAAGGCGATCACTAGTATAATAATATATGATTACCTCTTCACGCGAGTCAACTTAAAGTGAATCAATAAACTGTCATATATCTATTCACGTTGAGTGTCGCCTGCGATGGCGCGCGCTCCGTTGTGGGCGGCCAAAACACGTGTCCAATTTTCATGTCAATCGTTGTTAGTCGCTATATAACAACGTGACACAATCACGTGAAAATGTTACGTAAGATTACGGCCTTACCCCGGCCGCCACCCTGACGTAATCTTATCCGTGTCGAAGGGACTTAAATAAGAATTCGTTAAACAATTGAAATACACAATATTACTTCCATTACGCCTTATTGAGGGTTGTTACCAAGTAATTTATATGATACTTTTATTTCCTTCAGCTAGAAGTCTTAAAATAAAATACAAATGATTTAATAATTTCTTTGAAATGCTCACAAGTTTTTAACGACAGTTACGAATGAAAGGAAGTGGAAAGTTATTCAATTAAGGCTTTACCCTCAGACCTTTAAATAAAATTCCGTCCTTCGGAAACAATAGTTTTTCAAGGAGAAGTCTTAAATGTTTCTTAAACTTTATTTCAAGACCCAAGGCTAACTGGAAGTCTATTGTATATGACACAAAAATAATTTTAAAGTATTTTAAGCCTTCTAAAACGGTATTAATGGGTAGTGTTTGTATTGGTTTAGGAAGGAGTATAAAACCACTATACCGTGACAACATCCGATATTTGGCGTGTTTATAATTTCTATGTTGTCATTTACCTCTAATATAAACTTTAACAAACAACATTTCAAATTCCTAATCATTTAAAGAAACTGCAAAACCAATCAACAAGACTTTGGAATATACTGATAGAAATATTAAACACTAGCTTCCCACCGCGCTTTTTCCTGTCTGGTATAGAGTAAAAAAGTAGCCCATGTGTTAATCCAGTTAATAACCTATCTGTATGCTAAATTCTATTCCAATTTCATATCCGAAACCGTTGAGCGGTGTTTGCATGAAACAGTTACAAACAACCAACCACACATCCATTCATACAAACTTTCCCGTTTTTAATATTAGAGGGATACCTAGTCACCTATTATACATTAAAACATTATGCGTTACAAATTGTTTACCCCTTACAGGAACGCGACTCTGTGATGCTCGGCGGAATATCTCCGCACCACGACTATTATGATAGCAAGTCGAGCACCGAAACTCCATTGAGCTACAACCAGCTCAATTATAATGAAACTTTGCAACGGTAAGTTTAAAACGCATAACTATCATTATTTTGTAGGATAATATTACTTATTTACAAGCTTAAGGTCTGGTTCTACATTTTCCAAATAAACTGTGGTTTACTAATCCGGACTTCTCTGCTAAGGCCGACTCGATTGCCGAAGGGTGCATGCTCCAAAGGTGGTTAACGTCTAACTGGATATTATTAAATAGGCCTGAAATCTAATTAGACTAATACAATATGCATCATTGTAGGCCATCGTAGTACCTATCTTAATGTGTAAATTACAATATTCTTTTCACTTTGTTTATTTCTCTTCAGGTATTTTAATAGCCACAATCCTGTCTCTTACGAAGATTACAACACGGTTGCCGGCGAAAATATACTTGGACTTAAACACACGAGGCCTCTAAAGTATGTTTGCCTATCACATAAACGGTAGTGTGTACAATCTTTATATATATAATTTCTTTAAATTAGTTTGTTTATAAAATGTTGACTAAGTAAATAATGCCTTTCTTATGGTCGCTGAATGGCTTAACGCAATGATAGAATGCAATGGATGGCTGAATGGTTGTTAATAATCTATAATTAGTTAATTAGTTTAGTATTCGATTAAATTAGGTACATATTTTGTCGATTTCTTTTCGTAAAATCAGAAGATAGATTTAATAAACCATTATTTAATCGACTTTTATTTTCTAGAAAGATGTCTTCTTTCTTTTTGGCATATACCTACTTAAAAGTCTTAAACGTTTCTCTGTAAGTGGCGTCACAGAAATACATAATGGCGGCTCTCGTTTTCGCGCAGAACTTAATAATGATAAATTTGAGACTTGAGACACATATATGTGTATTATAAAATGAAAAGAAATCGTGCTATGCTAAGTTTGCATTTGTTTATCTTAGCATTTACAAATATTGATGAATATAGAATGGAGTTTGCTTTGGTAGTTCTTGTTCAAAGTTAATCAAAGATTAAATTCTAAATTTACTAAACTATTACCTAAAGCAACTAATTTAGTGGCGCTGATCAACTATTGTGAGAATGTGGTTTCTTGAGGATAAAATACCTATACAGCTATGTTATCGATTTAAATTTAGCAATTCAATACATTTTATATATATTTTATTAAGGTTTTAGCGGTGATGTTTGTTGTATAAAAGCGTTTTACAATACATTTAGCTTAGTGTCTGATTACGTTAATATGTAGATAAACAACTTCAAAAACAAAAAGCAAAAAATAACTTCATACAGTTTGACCTTTTTTTTTGTTTTAAAGATATGAAGTCGGTGCCAAGCCAAACGTAATAGTAAGTACACTCACCGCGAGTGACCTTGAGCGAGGTGGTTAAAACCACCACATCATCGGCACCGACTTCATACCTTTAAAACTAAAAAAAAGGTCAAACTGTATGAAGTTATTTTTTGCTTTTTAGTTTTTGTAGTTGGTTTTTCTTTTTTTTTTAAAGTTAATTTATTTTTTTCTTTTTAGTGTTCCATATATTAAACATTTCATATCAGGTTAATCTAACTGCCTGAAAGAATACAACTATCGATCCATATATACTTATAATTATGAAAGATTTTTCCTTCAACTCCTAACCGTTGAGGAGTTGTACCTTCCATCATCAGATCATTACATGAGATGGTGATTTTCAAATGCAAATACTTGAACAGCTTTGGAGAATACATTTAAATGTAATAAATGCCTATAACTGAAAGAATTTTCTTTTAACTCTTAACTGTTGAGGAGTTCTACCTTCCACCATCAGCTCATCAACATCAAATGATGATTATCAGACGCAAATACTAGAACAATTTCAGTAAATATATTCAAAACGTGATAATTGCCTATAAAATTTGAGGGTTGCCCTCGATTTTCCTGGGATCCCATCATCAGATCATGATGTGGTCACAATGGGACCAACTGTGAAGTCTACCCTTTTAAACAAAAAAAGAATTTTGCAAGTCGGTCCAGGCGTTTTTAAGTAATTCGAGAACATACATAAAAAAAAAAAAAAAACCGACGAATTGAGAACCTCCTCCTTTTTGAAGTCGGTTAACAAATCAGGCAAACACTTTTATGAAGCTCATTTTAGTACTTATAGGTATTCTATATATCTATCTATCGGTTTTATATTACCAATACCTACTAATAACATGTAGCTCTGAATTCACGATGGCACCTAAAAACACATGTTACTTTGACATAGATTATATTGTTTTATCGTGTTTATGTTTTCTAGTTTTATTAAGCTACCTAATTGTTCGATATTCACATTAATAAAAACATTAATAAAAATAAAAATTCGCCACTTCGTCATACAAAATAAATCTTGAGTGTTCTATTAATCCAAAACAATCCACACAGGATTCAATACGACTAGTTTTTGCTATATGTTTGTTTACTGTTGTGAGAAACCCTCAAAGTATTATCGCTTCAAAGTTAACTACAGAAATATTTAAATTAAGTTTATACTCAAGCAGCCACATCGCCACTTACCAACCAAATCAATTATTTTCATTAACGTTTATTATGGTATATTTAAGATAAGCCTTCCTTCCTTGTGTTACTATATGTGTGTATGTGTACGTAAATGAAGCAAACTTGTTAAGAAAAGGTCTATTAATTGCAAGTTTGACTATTGTTAATAGTGCTCGCCCCTTTACAGAATTTTTATATGCTGATCTTCTGTTACAGTCAATGCCTGTCCCCGGTAGCGCAGAACTCAGGAGACTCCGGTGAAATGACTTGCTCGTCTGATTCCAACGGAATGGCTATGTGCAGTAACAGTCCCATACCGTCCCATAGAGACTATCGGCGCATTCGTCTTACTGAGTCCTTGCTCAATAAGTAAGTCATGTTATGATAATGAAACTGTAGCCATAAAAAAGTGTGAACGATGCCTAACGTGGGGTTACATAAGAAACGCTACCAGAAAACTCTATGCCGAAAACTAGCCTGTTTAGCGTATTATACAAAAATACTTCAAAAAGATTATATACAAATGAGTAAGTTAACTGCTACACTTGTGTAGTTATCTCACAAATACTTAAATATTGACAGGCACAACACAGAAATGGAAAAGGAATTGATGAAGATGCGCAGAGGAGCTCGCTCTAGCAGCAAGGGAGATAGGGAGAAGAATTCCAATGAGACGAGGCAGAAGAAGAAAGAACATTTGGCACGTTGTAACGCGTCGTTCCATCCTACTAGCGTTGGTGCTGCCAACACTCAATTTCGGGTTAGAATTTGATTAAAAAATCAAAATCATCTTACTATATTATCAATATTATCTACAAGTAAACAGAATTTTTTTGTTCTTTAATTATTTTGGAATTTTTGCCCATGTGCTAATTATACAAAAGTTCCAAATTAATTGAAAGTAAAAGAAAATCAAGATTGAATGTCTTTTAAATTAAACAATGAAAAGCGACAAGTCAATAAATCTAGATTGGTTGAGGGTTTCCTCAACCAATCTAGATTTATTGACATGTCGACATGTAAAACTATATTTTCAACATGTTAAATTAATAAGTATATTTCATTTCTAGATACTACATTAAAGAATACTCTATCTATCTAGATATACAATAAAATTTAATATAAATATAAATTAAAAAAATCGCTGACATAATTTGGGGCGTCTATCTTGGACCGATTTTCATCAAACATAGCTACGAATACTCCCGACTATCACACCTTTCAAACAAAAAAAAAACAAATTAAAAATCGGTTCATCCGTTCGGGAGCTATGATGCCACAGACAAACACACACACGTCAAACTTATAACACCTCGTCGTTTTTGCGTGGGGGCGTTAAAAAAACTAAATAAATATCACTTAACGAACGTTGTATTTTAATACAGCCGCACGGTGTTAAGCGGGCTTCGAAGCAGAGGGAGACTGACGCCGGTGCCCATAAGCACCACTGCTCCGCATCCCGCCAGGTCCGCCGCAGGAACCGCAACATGTCCACCAGCGCCGCGGTGGCACAACCCTCGCCTACCATCACCACTACTATCGGTTAGTTGACCAGCTCAATCATCTCACATACACCAATTTAACATTACCACCACTTTTGATTAGTTCACTATAGCCCAATCATGACGGACACATAGCTTGTTCTTACCAAAAATGTCGGTTGTTTCACTATATTCCAATCATAGCAGACACATATTAACTATTATTATTTGGTGCTAATGATCTCACCAGTTAAAAGTCTCAAATTAAAAGTTCAAATGATCTTTTAATTTCTAGCGGCTACTCAAATGGCTCCAACCCCAGTGAGTAGCATGAACGCCTTCATCCTAGGCATGGGCATCCCTCCGCAGATGTCAATCATGAGCGCCGTGCAGCCCATGTCAGGTATTCACCACCTTATGTAGTTTTTAGTGTAAATATACAATCCACGATATATTGATTTCTTACACTTAGGCGAATATTAGACATTGAAATAAAACTACTTTTTACGGATTTTATCGCGGTATTTTGATATTATTTTAACCACGATAACCAACAAAAATGGTAATAAATATCCTTAATATATAGCGTCATCTAGTTCGGCCATTATGTTTAGACAAAACTAGGCTCTGTATAGTGATGTCCCGATATATTTATTTATGCTTGTTTTAAGAAGTCTCAAAGAATTCACGATGTTATTATAAATCGACACAATACTTACTATCTATACTGTTATTTTGTAGGCTTATTCCCGATGTATTACGCGCCGGCAGCCACCATGCAACCGATGCATACAAGCTCGGTTAATCATATTAATCAAAATAATCAACACTTCCAAGTATCTACGCCTAGTAAGTAACACTTATCTTCTGTTTTATTTAAATTATACGCTTTCGTCCTGTGGAGGGCATTTTAAAAAGCCTTCACACACCAAGAGGCGGGAAAAAGAATGATTAAATAATTGCAAATATTTGAAATTAAAGACTAAAGAAATAACTATCAGTCTCGGGCCGTCTCTTTAGCGCAAGACACAATACTGTGCGAGAGAGATGGCATGTGATTGGCAGTTGCACATTTGTAAAGAATGCTCTATTCATGTGATGTTTATTGTTTCAATTCCAGTGATGATGTACGGCCAGCCATTGTATGGGTCCCCCTTCATGTATTCGCCTCAGGTCCCATACCCTGTGCAGCAAACGCATATGAATGCTCAATCTATGCATCATACCCACTCAATGAACCCTCTTGGTCTAACCAGCAGAAACTACGAAGAGGTACGTCACACTTTTCATTAGACTCTTAACATTTAATATTTGCACAATTTTATTTGCTAGAGTTTAGAATGGACAACATTTTCTTTTTGAGTCTCCACTTGGATATTATTGGATTTTGTCGCCTATTTGTCACTCAGCTTTTTTAAGCTTGATTACCAGTTTCATCTAGTTCATCACCGGTTTCAGTTTAGATCTGAAATAGGAACTAGGTACGTGACCAGCCGATTTTCTTTAATTGCACGTATACATAACGATGCTAATATATAGTTACGCAATAATGCCAATTATTATTACCATAATTAATGTTATCAGTGAGACAATCAAGTTAAAGGAGTTGGTACAACAATATTTTACACATGTATATTTTAAATTTGATTTAATATATACGAGGCATGCCTTTTAAGTTTTGTCGTTTGAAGAAAAAAACACAACCAGAACCTTATAGTACTTTTTATTGTTTTTTAAAGTATTCACCACGTAGTTTAATACACTTTTCCATTCGCTCAAACCAGTTATTATAACATTTATTCCACTCTAAAGTGGGGGTGTTCAAAATGGCTGACTTGAAAGCGTCGACTGCTTCTGCACCGGACTGGAACCTTTGACCACGAAGACTTTTTTTAATTTTAGGAAATGTAAAGAAATCGTTAGGGCTTAGGTCAGGACTGTATGGAAGATGGTCAAGAATTTCTACGTTTTCCTGCTTCAAATACTCAATTGTTTGACGAGCGCTGTGTGAGCTTGCGTTGTCGTGGTGTAGGATAATGCATCGCTATCATTTAGATTTTTGAAGTTCGGCGATGACTAGTGGTAAACAAACGGTGGTATACCATTCTGCGTTAACCGTTCTACGATCTTCAAGTGAAATTTGACGACCCGTTTAGCTCAGCGGTAGTTAACGCTGCCTGCTGTGCTATGGGTCCCAGGTTCGAATCCCGGTAGGGACAAATGTTTATGTGATGAGCATCAATATTTGTATCCGAGTATACATCCATGGATGTATATATGTATAATATGTATGTATTTACAACAAAAAAAGTATATAATAATATGTAGTATATCAACCATCTAGTATCCGTAACACAAGCCTCGTTGCTTACCACGGAACTAGATGGCGCTGTGTAATTGTGTCCACAAATATTTATTTATTATTTAATAGTCGCAACATGGCCGGTTTTTCCAACGAACGTGCCCACCATTTTCTTTGAAGTGCTTCGAGAACGAACAACTTTAATCGGCTTTGGCTCGTCTTGAAAGACCCAGATTGTAAATTGTTGTTTGGAATCAGGATCGTAGGCATAGATCTAAGATTCGTCACCATTGAGGATGTCGTAGACGTGATTTGACTTTCCTCGGTTAAACCTTTGCAGAGTTTTCTTACACCATCTGACGCGGGCCGCCTTGTGATCGTCGGAAAGCAGATGCGGTATCTAACGGCAAACTAGCTTTCTCACACCAAGCGCTTCATGCTAGATCTTCTGAATGGTTGTCAGAAAGATTCATTTTCGTACGTAAGTCGACAGATTCCAATCGACGCTGTGACTAAAGAATAGCATTCTTAATGGGTCTCCCTTGTTTGACCGAAAGGAATTTGTCAAATGTTCCGGGTAACCTACTAAAAACAATATTTTTTTCTATTAATGCAAGTCGTGCCTGGCAGTATTTTTGCCTTAATATTTTTCGTCTTAACAAATCATTTCACTAAACGTTTATTGTCTGAAGATTGTCTGCTGTAATAAATCATTTGATTAATGACCAAATGCCATAATGACATTATACTTGGTAATATTTTGTCAAGTAAAAATTTGCGTACTATTAATTAATCATTCGAAAAATTGCAATGGTATAAAAAAAGGTTGCGAAAATTTGTTTGGGTAATGAAATTTTGTCAAAATCTTTTCGGCAAAACGGCAGGCACCCATTCTTAATACTTTCAACTGTTTTGAGATTCAAAATTTAAAAATGTTCGAATATAGAACAGTTCCAAATTCAAAATTGCCGGGAAATATGGAAACGACAGAACTTAAAAGGCACGCCTAGTAAGTATGGGCTTCCTGATTAAATTTATTGCCCTGTATCGCCTAAGTCTAAGATTAGCTTGGATATTAAACGCTGTCGATGGCGAGTCAAACTCACCGTTGTTGAATCCTGCACAGGCTTGTAAGCCCAGTTTGTCATTGAGGCCAAGCAAAGCTCAAGGCGCTGTGTGGCGCGACAAGATACAACCGGAATCACAAGGCACGTCTTCTAAAAATGCCGACGGCAGCGCAGATAGTCACTCATCAAATACATTGAACCGGGTATGACAATATAACAGACCAACGATTGAACACTTTGAATTGTATATATTTTTATTGCTTGTGTTCATTTGTTGATGCAGTTACAAGACATCATGATTATAAGTTATTTAATTTTAAGCTACATATTATTCCATCCTTGCAGCATTGTATGTCTGGCGTCTAGTATCTCATAATCTTGGGTTTCTCTGTTTGCTTTGTTGAAATAACTTTTTATTGATATTACGATACTTTGTTGTTTTTGTGTACCTTTTATTTATTACAAGGATTGTTTTTACTAGGTGCCCCATCCCATTCATTATAGTTTTCAAAATAATATTACTATTTTTGTGAACATATTGAAATATTTGACTGTTTACCTCGGTTATGTCCAATGATTAGTGTGATATATTTTTCAAATAAAATCAGTGTGACAAATATTTGAGCCATACAACATACTGTTGTGTAGGTATGCTAAACTTTATTATGTTTTATGTATCACATTCCATTAGTGCTGCTTAAAAAATATTACAGCCCGGCGATTGTGTGAGAGATTCATAAATAAATTCACGATTATAAGTTTGTATTCTAAACAGACAGAAATTAAATTTCTTGCGACATCATCTATTTTCATCGCGATTTTATCTAGCCTATATTAATAAAGTGTCAAACAAGATTTAATTCTTACTTTATGATTTCTATGAGCTCTTGTTCTGTTTAGAAAACATTTCTGTTTGCTTTTAAAGAACAATGAAAAATATTTATGATAATATAATGTATAATTGTTAATTTTCCAATGATGGAAAATTAGTAATTGTTATTTTGATTTAACATCGAGGGAGGCCTTTGTTTAGCTCTGGCCAATATATTGATAATATCAATGAAATATATAATATCTACTCTATGTGTTTGCTTTCAGAGCACTGAGTCGGTACCGAATAATCCCCAGACGATGAAGCATAATCGCATGCACAAACTGAACCGTCTGGTAAACAGCGAAGAAACCCCAGAGAAGACTGATGGACAGTCTAGCTACTCGTCCTTCTACTCTTCTTTCTTTAAGACTGATTCCGGAAGCGCTGAGGACAGCGGTGATGCCAAGAACGGCAAGGATAATCACTCTAAGGTATTTATTTTTAACACCATTCGATTTCTTCGCTTAACCATTCACCGGTAAGTTTAGGTTCAATTATTTAACTGATGGGTGACCATTCTTTAAAAATAGACCTGTGCCCCGGTATAATAATAATTTTGGTCATATGAACAGCTATGAGAAAATTGGTGGTATAATGAGGGATTTGATGGCAGAGTATAGATAAATGACGATTAAATCCCTTTTCCGTTGATTTTTACGACACTAAGGAGTATTTTGTATGAAGATAGTGCTTATAGTAATATTATACAAGAGTGTGTTGGTTGATATCGATACAAATAGACTGTGTTAATTATTTTGTAACTAATAATAAGTCCTTTATTGCTCTTTTTTTGGTTGCACATAGTCAGACAATAAAAAGCAGTATTATTTCAGAGCCCATTGAACTCCACATCTGCCTACTATGTACCCCAACCACCTAAAAAGACCGCCAGGAGGAAGATGGAACCGCCATGGATGGAACAGGTAGGATACAAGATTTTTTATACTGTAGTTATTTGTAACTTCATCTATCAATTAATTATTAATAACGGCCTGATTCGAGTCCCAGGAATGAGCATAGACATTTGTACCTGAATCAGGGATGTTTCTATGTTTACATAATATATTATACATGACATATCGCCATCTAGTTCCGAGCTAAGCAACGAGGCTTGTGTTACGGATACCAGATATTTGATATATAGATTGTTTTTTGTTCCTACCTGTTAATAATATATTATACTACCCGATATTATCATTGTATTGTTCTACTTACTGTAGGTAAATATGGTTACTATGTTGCCATTTCATACATGTAAAACTATTATTTTTACATTCTAGGTGTGTGTGACCTCTGAGCTAATCTACAAGTACCAAATCCTCACCAAGAGTGTAGAGGAAGTGTTATCCGCGGACAAACAGAAAATGAAGAGTTTCGAACAGGTTCGTCCTTTTGTTCATCATCATCATGTTCATCATTTCCTTATTATTGTGAATAATAGTTGACAGAGTTTGGGCTTTAATCCTCGATGCTAACGTGCCGACTGGCAAACTTCACACGCCGCGCCATCGATAAAAATCTCCCAATCATGCTGGTTTCTTCACGATGTCTTTCTTCAAGGTTTGAACATGTGATAATAATCTGATATGACAAAAATTGCGAAAAACGTTCTTAAATGGTTTGGGCATGTTGATAAAACGAATGATTGACGAAATTTATAAGGCGGATGTCTGTGGAAATGCTGGGAGGGTGCGCCCTAGAAAGATATGCACCGATCTACATAGCCTCTGCCTACCCCCATGGAAAAAAGGCGTGGTTGATACATGTATGTCCTAAATTATATTTTTTACCATTTTTAGCCGTCCCTCGTCAACGAACAACTAGGCCAGTTGTACTTAGATCTCCAACTTGAAGGCGTGGCTGCAAGGCTTACTCTCGAAGAAGGTATTACCAGTTCCAGTAGCTCCGGTGAAGAAACCACCTCCAATGTCTCGAAGGTGAACATACAAATTAATTTTAATATTTAACATCGTTGAACGCAGCAGACATTGTTTATTTATTAAATAAACATGACTGCGCGAAAACTATACGTCCAATGTTGGTCTTTGAGTTGAAGCTTTAGAAAGTAAATATACAATTTGTTTAGTTTTATTTGTAAGAAAATGTCTGCCTTGATACATTTAAATAACTTCGATTGTCGTGTAAACCATACAATTCAAGTAAACTTAGGCTTCAGTTTGTAAAAATGCATGCGAGGATAGAGTAGTTGCGTAGAAGACTTGTTCTTACCCAATACTGTAGTTGAAGATTAACGCAACAATTTCATCAGTGTATATTTTCATTCTATAGACACCACGTAGGAAACGAGAGTACAGTAAGCTGGTGATGATTTACGAAGAAGATGCACCTCTACCCTCCCCCGAAGAAAGCGCAGAGGCACCGTGTTAAATCATCTTCAGGACATTATGGTCTAGTTGCAAGGTAAACATCCTCCCCCCTCTCCAGTTACAAGAAAGTGCTGCTAATACTGCACAATTTATAAACTATTAACAAGTGATCTAGATTATACTAATATAAGCAATACGTTCAAACGTACATAGGTACCTCTATAAATTAAGTGATAGTGTTGTTGAAAGTGATTTCTAAATGTTTATACCAAGATCATACTCTATTTTTTTACCTGACTCATTTTAAATTGATGCAGGTGTGAGTTCAAATGTTCAGCGACACATATTTTTAGTTTTATATAAAAGTTAGTTAGTTTTGGGTTTGTTATGTTTTTATTTTTGGTTCTAATACATATGAAATTAATTATAATCAATGTTTATGAATACGACACCTTAAGTCTGATTCTATATTATATTACTGTACATTGACTAACAAATGGTGACAGTAATGGTGTTATTTACTTACTTCGTTTTGTGTTTTTGTGACTGGTCCCTATAACATTCCCGATTAACTGTTCATTACAATGGGGACCCATCAAGTATTATAAATGCAGGGTAAAGTATTATCACGGATCACAATTACCGTAACCGTAAAACTTTAATTGATTTATGCATATTAAGTATTTACTGTTAATTTAATTGTGTGTCGCTCAAAGATTTGCATTTACTCGTTTACGCAAGACTTTGTTAATTAGGTCGTGCCATGTCCTTTTTCATGTATACTACTAAAGAAGTAGAACTCTTGTCTTCTGCGGAAGTATATAGTTGTTTGTAATTTAGACATTAATTATAACAATACATGCATATGATATAAAAGGGATATGCCAGAGATCTAATAATAGCTTGTTTTTATTTTTGCAGTTATCCTTAGGGATAGTTTTATATAGAATGTTCGAGGGAGAAAAAATTAGTTCACTTATCCTACATAGGTACAAACAGATCTTAAGCTTGTTAGGCCCAAAAAAATTATTTAATGACAAAATAAGTTGTCACACTCTGGCCCAAAATAGTTAAACGTATCTATTATTTGGTTTAAAATAATCCCCCCAATTTAAATCTGCCAGGAAAAAATATTAACCTTGGACGAATCTCTACAATTCAGTGTCAACTTGACATAAAATCTCAAGTTGACAGTTGACACTGTCAAATGAAACATGAAATCTGTCTTTATGACTTTACAGTTTTTTTAGTACATTGGGTCGTAATGTATATTGGCCTAAATATAGGTTAATCATTAAATTTATAAATCTTTGTACATAGATAATTTTAAAACCCTAAAGAGTATATTATTCAGCAAGGGACATATTACGATCGAGTGTGCTTTTAACCACAAGTTTGTATAGTAGTTATAGTTCACTTTCAGGGTAAGTGAAGTAATATATATATATATATATATATATATATATATACCTTTAAAACAAATATAAAGTATATTTCGACGACCCAGTTAGTCCAGCGGTAGTTAACACTGCCTTCTGTGCTAAGGGTCCCGGGTTTGAATCACGGTAGGGACAAATGTTTGTGTGATGAGCATAAACATTTGTATCCGAGTCATGGATGTGTCTATGTATAATATGTAGGTATTTACAAAAAAAATAAGTATATATGTAGTATATCGACCAACTAGTATCCGTATCACAAGCCTCGTTGCTTAGCTTGGGACTATTTATTATACAGGGTTTGAAAAAAAAAGATTTAATATATTTTTTTAAGTAAAAAGTAATAAGGTTTGCTGTCTTTGGGACGAGTTGGACAAAGTATTCCCTATAAATTATATTCCAAAAAATTAATTGAACATATACAGGGTTAGTTGGAAAACACAAACAACCTCGCAGGACTAGATAGCTAACATCGTAAGCAACAACTTTTGTTCTACGAGTTCTGCCATAACTCAATACATGAAAAAAAAAATGATATTTCAAGTTTCTGTTGTATGACACACGAATATTATAAGTCTGTAGTTTCATTCATAAAGAAGGACGACGTGACTCTCGCGCTGTTTATAAAGGCTTCAACACACTACTGCTTAAAAATGTTTACAAGTATTAGTAAACAGTTGTTAAGAAACATACGATCATAATATTAGAAAAAGATTTCTTGTTAGATAATGTTAGTGAACATTTTTGAGCAAAATTGTTAGTTAACAAATTGCAACGAAATAAAACATTTGTTATCATTTGTTTGTAAATTTATACCCAGGCCACGGCAGGGGCAATCCAAACTGCAGGCAAACTGATTTTTCAAATGTTATAAACGTTTGTTAACAATTTCCTCCGGTGTAGGAGCACTTAAAACAGTTAACAATTCTTAATAAAATGTAGCAATGCCTAACATTTTTTAGTGTGTATTAGTGTAGCAGCACCTTAATAATACACAATATTCGCCAGTTAACTACCTATACCTATGTCAAATACTCGCCGCCTTTGTAGAAGCGGGACGCCTGTTGTGTCGATGTTTATACATATTATAAAATAGTAAAGAATGCAATATTATTACAAGATAAATATTAAATAATAAAAAAATTAAAATGGATATTTGTACTGAGACTAATTAATATTATAAATATTTTTTTTAAATAGACAATACAGCGACAGCGAGTCACTGTCGCTATCGTCACCTACGCTAATGACTAGGCTTTCTAAACCTAATTAACGATTATAAAATTACCCTTGTAGTGTTATTTATTAAATTATTAATTTACGCACATTTCAATAAATAAACTAGGTACCACGCCAGCGCTCTCTGAGGGATCGATAAGTGAGGCACCGCACGCGGCTGTCCCGCGGCTGCCCCATCTGATTTTAGCTCGTACGACCACGAATGGGTTTGTGGGAAGGCAGTGAGTACATACCTACACTGAGTCCACAATCGCTTCATACTTTACCTGGCTTCATTTAACTATTAAAAGCAAATAAATCATGCGTAGGTATGTAGATTAGGTATCTTAACTTTCAAAGTATGTGAAAATGATTTACGTAATCGTTTGTTAACGCTTTCCACAGTTTAGTTAAACTACTTACTTAATATCAGCTGGGCGCTTACCTACCTACCTAACTGTCATGTGTGTTACGTTAAAACGAACCATTGAAAGACAAGCAAATATCTACTTACGTCT
This sequence comes from Craniophora ligustri, assembly GCA_905163465.1. NCBI lineage: Eukaryota > Metazoa > Arthropoda > Insecta > Lepidoptera > Noctuidae > Craniophora > Craniophora ligustri. The sequence goes on along the minus strand of LR990954.1, from coordinate 10,309,858 downwards.
CTGAAACAACTGGTAGCCTAAAAAACGAGACTTCACTGTTTAATGTTGAATTTAAAGATCCGTCACTGAACACGTATTTTTTGTTGCTTCATTTTTGCACAAAATAGTTCTAACTTCAAATACGCAGTTGCACTGATGTGAGATATCGTGTCCCTTAGCGGTGTCGCGCACTTTTTATGTAGATAGGCTTCTGTAACTATCTGTTTTTTTTAATAACACCTAAGGTATAACCCAACAACACATCGATCGATATGGCGACGGAAGGAAACACACAACGTAACGCGCGCGCATCTTGGCCGACGGCTGGCGGCTAACTAGGTCAATCGGACAATCGGTCAAGTTCAAAGCTAGCACTCGCAATGCGCCCCCCTTTCTCCGCGTCCCGCGGGGTTTTTACTATGTGCATAGAGTTAGGAAGCGCGTAAAGATATCATGAAATTAATATTTGGTTTTGTATGAAATAAAAAAAAATTAAAACAATGAAATTATTGAAAGTCGTAGAACAAAAGTTGTTGCTTATGATGTTAGCTATCTAGTCCTGCGAGGTTGTTTGTATTTTCCAACTAACCCTGTATAAAGGGACATATAATTTTACAAATCTATAAAAATAACAACACAATAAAGCATTTAGATATAATTTTAACGGAATATTAAATTGGGTACTTATTATTGCATAGTTCAATGTTTTCATTAAACATATCAATTAGTAATATTATGTATTGTCTATTGATATTTTATGTGGCAACTTTCAATGTCTGTTTTATAACAAAGAAACTTTTATAACAGTGATACGTAAATTTATATAATAATTAATAAGTTAAGTTATTAAAAGTTGTCGAATTTATTAAAGTCAAATTAGTTATCAGTATTTCAATTGAACAAAAAAATATAATATTCTGTTACTTTATATTGTTTTTTTTTAATAATTCGTTTAGTAATATATTTAACTGTTTTGTAAAATATAATGATGCACTTTATTGTGTTTTATTTGTGAGAAAATTAAGTTTCATTATATATATTATAATTCCTAAGAATATCAATGCATAAATGTTTAATTTTGTAGTTTAGTTGTTCATAGTGTAATTAAGAGTTTAATACTGTTTGAATATTGTTTGTAGATGTTGTTTGCGCACTAACAATTAGAATATATTAGTGTTTATGATGAGTCATTTAAATGTATATAATGTGTATAAGTCTACTTATTTCTAAGTCCTAATTGACATTTGTGTTACGATGATAATATGATTATATACTTTTGTGTATGATTTTGAAAACAATTCAAAATATTTAACATCTAAACATTTTTTTTTAAATTCAATTAAGTATGATATAAAAATAAAAGTATATTAAGTACATTTATTAAATTGAATTATCTAGTTTTTTTTAACTGGATTCATCCTAGTTATTGTAAGTCAAATGTCGCAATGTGAGTTTACAATCGCACATTTTCGTTTCTGGTTAAATGATCAATCGTAGGTCAGTAAAACTTCTTTTATCGAATCTTCTGAAATAATTCAGGGTCGGGAGAGTTAGAATAATATAAAGTATAATCTAATTAGTTAAATGTTATGTTAATAAAAATTTAAATGTTATGATAATAATAGATGTTCTTTTTGTATTAATCTATTTCGCATTTCAACTAAGTTTATTAAACAATCAAATTAGGATTAAATAAATATTAATTCACCAATATAATTATATTTCTGTGAAATAAATGATTGGAAAGTGAATACGTGGTTTTTATTTTATAATCTTTAACGCGAGAGAGATAATTTTTTAAGGCGTGCGGATTTTCTCACGATGTTTTCCTTCACCGTTTGTGCATGTGATAATAAGCATGTACTTAACATCGATAATTTTGTGAGTGGTGCGTGCCTTGGGATTCAGATCGAAACCTTTGGCTTCACATATCACTGTTCACACCACTAGGCTATCACAGCTTTTTAGCTTTACAGCACCATTTTATATATTCCCTTATAAAATACTCCCTTATAGTACACACATATAAAATGATTGTAATGAATTCTTGTCATAATAATTATTATTTAAAATGTGGAGGGTACGTTTTTACACGAAGAGACTACAAATGGTATTATTAGTAGGAATCATATCAAATAGATACCGTGATAGCCTAGTGATGCGAACAATTGATATCGTGTTCGTTACTCCTAGAGTGATATGAGTGGTACGTATAATTAGTGCGTAACTAGTATGCTGTAAATGTGCCGTTATATTTCCTGGCATGTCCGAGAGATGGCGGGCTAAATACACATGGGATGACGTGGCATTGTGGCGATATCTAGTAGAGGGGCCCTACTGCCTGTGGTGACGTATCTTAGTTGCGGACGTTTGCCCGGTCGATGAACGAGGCCACTCGTGAGAAATCGGCCAGCTTGTCGTATAGGGGGCGCTATTTTTAGTTTACTGCATTGCGGCCGCGATTGAATTTATTAAAAATTAATCAACTCTACCCTAGTAGGACCTAATAGGTATTTCTTGTAGCAAGTATTACAGAGTATGGCTTTCAAGCACTGACTAAGTATGATATGAAGTACCTACATAAACTACATTTATTTTTAATTTTTACAAGGAGATTACTTATATCCTTAGATCTAAATACACAATACATACCTGTTGTACGTAAACAATAACAAAGTCTACCTGCCTATAATAGGTGGTATATTTTAATTGGTACTTTTCACAAATAGATTCATTACACTGTGGGTACATGACAAGATCCTAACTGGATAATAAATCACTTATTTCATAGTCATGCATGATATTCACAACTTGGTGGTAGATACCTACCTACCTTATCATTGAAATTGTCTTGACTAATAAATAATGTCTAAAATTCTATATTTAACACGTTCCCTGTCCAATGACTCCAAAAGAGTCACGTTTGTGCCAAACTCGTACGTCTATGACTCTATTTGGAGTCATACTCCAAAGATAAATGTGATGCTTCATATTTCATTGGACGTATGACTACGAGTGAAACCATTATCATGGACGTATGGTTAGATAACAAGGTTAGATAAAATTCAAAAGAGCCGCCGTAAAATGTCACAAGTTTCTTATTATATGAAGATGGTAAAATAAAACATTTTTTTAGTAGAAATTGTACTTTATTTAACTAAAATCAATGAAATGCATTATAACATGGACGGCAGAGCACTATTTTACATTTAGGGCACCACGTTGTTACCTTTGACGCCTTTGTGGCAGCAAATTTTGAAGTTTGACCCTCTGAAATGTGCTTTTTGTAGCACCCTTTGCATCGTTTTTTATTCGTCTTACGACTTGGCTCTTTGGTAATTTTCTCCAAGGTGTGTTTATCAACACGTGATGAAAGTGGATGTTCAATAGACGGTCGGTTTTCGTCGCGTATTTCTAGTAGATTTTTTATTATTATCTCATGTGCCGATAGTACCGATAGCTTTTTTTGGCCCGCGTTTCTTTGCAGCTCGTTGAAAATAAGGCACGAGTTTACCACTGCGATTGATAACAAATCCACGGCAATCTTTTTGTACCACGTTATCGATTTTCTTGTAGGACTATTATAGCTACTCAACTGATCAGACACATCGATTCCTTTTTTTCCTTTATTATATTCCAAAACCATTTCAGGTTTGAGTACTGGTCTTCGTCCGCCACTCATTTTCATTTGCTTTCCATTGCATGTAGAAAGAAGCAAAACGTCTCGTTTATCGTGCCATTTTAGCACGGTAATATTCGCTTTCTGCATAGCCGCAATCTCTCCTTTCTTCAATTTACTTCCGGTAACAGGTTGAGGAAGGCCCTTTCGCTTTTTATTTAGTGTACCAATCAAATCAGTACGACGGCTTTTCAAAAAGGTGGCTAGTGGTATACTGGTGTAAAAGTTATCAGTAATAATCAATCTACCCTCATCCAGCAGGTTTTCAGCAAGGCGTGCAACTATACTTCCAGATAAATCCAAATCGTGGACTCTTTGGCTTTGACCACAATAGATTTCATACTTCCATACAAAACCATCCATTGTGCAGAGTTTATAAATTTTAACGCCGTATTTGTGGGCTTTAGATGGTATGTATTGCCGAAAGCAAAGACGTCCACGAAAATGCACCATCGATTCATCGACCACAATAACACGGCCTGGCGTGTATATTGCATGGCCGTTTTCCATGATCAGGTCTACAAGTGGTTTTATTTTATAAAGCCTGTCATCATCATTCCTCGCGGCGTCATTATCGGCAAAATGCCAACATTTTAATAAAACGCAGAAACGGTTGTAGGATAATTTTATATTATGCATGAGGGGATGAAAATATAGAGGGTTCTTTTTCCAGTAACTCTCAAGTGTGGGTAGCTTGACAAGTCCCGTAAAAAGTACCATGCCCAAGAATTTTAGCATTTCATGCTCTGTTACGTCCGTCCATCTTTTGATCCTACTAAATTCTTGTAAAGTACTCTCTTTCAGTCGTTTGCCGTAAATATTTGTCTGTTCCACCATTAGTTTTATCACTTTATCATCCACAATTTGGCGGAATATTGTGAATATATCGGTGTTCATGTCAAAGTGAACATATTGACGAGAGAGATTATTCCAACCAGTAAAAATTTCTGAGCATAAGTCATCGACTTGAAGCGACCATTGATTTTCCACTCGGGGATCTCTCGATATATTTGCCTGAAGGAGCAGGTTAGACTGTTGTTCTTCTTGTTGCAGGTCATCCTCCTGAATAAAGTCCCTAATGTCGTCGATTGTCTCATAAATAATAGTTGGGGTAGACTCACGTTCAAAATTCACCGCATCTTCGTCCTCTGAACTCGATTCGTCGCTGTTTTCCAGTAGACGGATTATGTGAGCAGCGTTAACGTTCCTAGCAGTCATTTTGGAAAAAAAACCTCGTTTATTTGAACTTTTTGCAAAATTCTAACGTTCACTATCCTATTTTCATAGATCTGACACAAACCTGACATATGACACTGACATTTCATGCCACAGAGTACGAAAAAAAGCAAAATATTATTTGTTATTTAGATCACACGTTCATGACTCCGTAGGAAGTCATATAATTTTTAGTTCATACGTCCATGACTCCATAAGAAGTCACACAATTTTTAGTTCACACGTCCTTGACTCCTTGTGGAGTCATAAATTTATTTTTCAGTTTTGTCCTGAAAAATATACAGTTTTTTAACTGATATTTGTATAGATGTAAACTCTTATAAAATTATTGTCAACTTATAAGAAAATGATCGATAGACGTACGAATATTTTTTTTAACTTTGTTCTGGGACAGGGAACGTGTTATTAAGACATAATAATCATGGAGATACCAGTTACCCACTTCTAGGCTTACAGATTTCCAGTCTGAGAAAATGCAATAAAACCAGCTTTATTACCATATTTTTACAAGTTTGTTGGGTAAGTATATACCTAAAAGTTATAACTATTAGCTGGATCCATCCGATTTAAATAGTGTTTTTCAAATTCAATTTTATATATTTTGGTCTATAGACTTTGGCCACACTGAGGTATCTACAACTAAGTACTAAGATAGGAATAGTTAGGACCCTCTTTTTGCATTACAGGTAGAATAAAGTTAAATTGGTAATTGGTAACTTATACAATTCACCAAATTAATCCCTCAATGTACCAATAAGTAGAGCCGGTGGTTAAAACAATGGTCAAAAGTATTTTCAGTGTTTAAGTAAGTACCTAGGTAATGATTATCCACTTAGCTTAGAACCTTAAACTTGGTAACCTGAGGTAGGTGCGCCATGAGGTGAATGTTGCAATAGAATATATGTATTTCACAAAGCATTTAAAGGGCAGCCTTGTGCCCTGTTCGCATACGTATATAAAATCATCATTCATCAACGCAGAACCCTAACCGCTGGGGCTAAAATCTTATAATATTAACAGTTGACGCATTTTGTATTGAAAACATCCACGAAGCAAGGATTCTTAGGAATTCTACCACTGAATGGGTAAAATGAACGGTGAACATGGCAGTCGTATTCGTTTAAGTCGTATAGAAATTAGTATGCAATATAGGTAAGTATAATAATAAATGTAGATGTAAGTACGTATTGCAGTATTTTAGTCAAGTTTGATTCCTAAAAGGGTGACATAGGGCTTAAAATGTATAGGTACGTATAGGTAAAGGTATGGCCATCAATATTGATGGTTCCGAGTAGAAATAATAGTAATTATACCAATATTATAGAGGTATACGATATACGATTTTCGTAGTTTTACAAATTCTACCCCAACATTTGAACAGCGTCTATCATTTGTTTATGCTCGGTGATTTTGTGGTATAAAAACCATACCTACGTGTCTGAGATGCTGCTTGACCTTCGGAATACTGAAGTGACCAAGTAGTGAATCATTAAAGATGATCTCTTGAAAAATCATAGGTATTGGAATACAAGTACCTATCTAGCTACCTACTTAGGCGTCTGCAAAATGGCTACAAAACGTTTGTACAAACGTTGATGGCAAAATAACTGGTTGTATTCATTAAACATCCGACATGAATATTCACACAGGTAACTACGTTCATAATACACAAGGCACCTGTTATCTATTTACAAAAAATCGCATAACCATCTCGACTTCACAGCTCGGTGGGTGGGAGCCGTTTCTGAGCGTCAGAAGTTTTATAAATCGCCCGAGTTTAATGTCTCGCTACGTCACGCACATTAACAACAGTATATCGCTACACTGTAATTACATTCACACACACAAAGGCAGGTTTACAAGCACGAACGGCTCTACCTGCGCAAGAGTCACATTCCGTCACCCACCTCCGCGATTGGCCGCCGAGCCTGTGAAGGCTTCGAACCGCATTTATATTTTTTCAATTTAGAAAGTTTAGTGTGTTTGTGATTGGTTTGGTGCGAGGAATTATGTCGGCAGTGTTGTAAGGTGAGATCCATTATATTAAACTTAAGTTAGTAAGTTTATAACAGTATGAAACAATACCTACTTATAAACGTTTTCTAACAGTATGTACAGAGTTAAGTAGGAGGACTACATGTAGGCTTCACGTTATAGAGATAAATATTGGTTGCTCGGTAACTGCATTGCGAATATGATTTTCGAATTTAGAATTTGGTTATTTGATAATATTAATGCTTAATTATTATGCTTTATTGATATTAATGTTTATACTTATATTGTAGGATGTGACTATGTAGCAACGGCGATCTAGCACGTGATTATAGAACAAATAAATTCACCTGATATTATAACGATGCTTAAATCACGCTTCTTCACAGTTTTATTCGCTGAAATATGTACTTAACTAGTAATTTTTAAGTAAATTTATTTCGTAAAAATGTTCTCTGTCCTACCTACTACCTATCTAACTTCAAAAATATAATTTGCACGGCGCAACAGTGACATCACGTAATAATGTAATGGTGTTGGTACATTGTAAGTATTAGTACCACCAGTAGGTATTCCGCTTTATTCCGATTTATTACCTTTTTGCGTAACATTTTCCTAGTCGATATCTCCGGATGTACCCTTAAATACCTTTTAGCAGATACCTACACCCTGTTAATAATCTCATCAGGTTTCAAGTCTCATAGGCATATTTCTGAGATTTCATTGAGTGAGTCAGAGAATGAGTACTATGTATATTTATTTTTTATAAGTGGCGTTTGTCTATAGTATGTAAAGATTGAATAATCCGGTAGTAATTTCACGTACCTACTCCTGTAATCAATTTATTGTTTATAGAGGCCTCGCTACTAACCGGGCACACACAGTAAAACCTTAAGCTGCTACTGAAATTTTCTTAGAAAACCCCACTTCACTTAATGGAGTCTAATCCCAAAATGGTTCCATAATTTAGTTGGCACCTGACCAACGACTTCGAAGAAACATCGCTAATCACTTACAACCCGGTCTTCTATTTCTAGAAACCATAATTAGGTACTTACTTTAAGTAATAATTAGGTACTAAGTACTACTAATAAGTACCTAGGGTTAATATCTACGATAAATGGTTTCATTAAACTTGAGTAGGTAGCTTGGACCTAGGCATTCTGATAGTTCTATAGAGCTCGAAGTGAAAGAGAGAAACGAAGATCCCTATGGATTTAATGAAAACTAAGTATTTGCTGTTTTCTATTAATAAAGCGAATATGCATTTTGCACAAATATATAAGTATATTAATCTAATTATTCATAATATTCATAATCAAATTAATTAGTAGGTAGTCAAATCCCAGGTCAAAGATTTTCAAGCTACTAGGCATTTACTGTTTAGATCCCCTTTGCTTTCTTTCTTAACTTATCTACACTATAATGGTCAGTTCACCGACAGAGGTTAACAATCTAATATGAAAATAAATTATAATCACTTGCAAAAACGACGTCCATTTGCTCTTGACGCTCTTGGATGATACCTTTAGCTTAATCTACGATTTTGTATACTTTTTTATATCAAAGCAATTCAGTTGTGGTACATGCTTTTGTGAATCCCATGGCCCCGGGAATAGGGTTGGTGACGATGACGGGTGCGGTTTTTAGTAGAGCGGTAAACGCTCAAGCGGAGTCCGACACACCCCATCGGCTCCCCAGGTGGCGGGACTGTCCGTAAAGGATATTTGCGCACTTAAAAAAAAGGATAATAATCATGATACATATGATATAACTATAAATGTTAATCTAATAATAATCTCTACAATAATTATCTCGAAATAGCTGAACGGATTTTATTTTATCATACTTATGAACAAACTTAATTAAGTCACACTAAATCTAAATCGTTTTTTTCGTCGGAGCTATGATACTACAGACACAAGTCAAACATTTAACACCCCAGGTTTTGCGTCGGGGGTACAAATACAGTGGTAGTTAGCTCAAAGACAAAACAATGTAACTGAACTGAAATCAAGGAAGTTGGGTTTGATATATATGTATATATATATATATATATATATATTATTAAATTGAATTAAACCCGTGTGACGATACACATTCAACATAGCTTTAATCGAATTATATATTTCCGATCACGATTGGCAAGTTAGAACCACAGATAACTACGAAAGTTCAACACGCAGGACTAGACTATGTAAGAATATAAAACAATACACTGACAGCAGATTATAGTACCTACTTAGAAAATTTTATAACAGAACAAATATCTAAGAATAAAATAGGTACATACATTTTTTTAAACCCGCTAAAAGATTGGATCAAATCCATGTAAAGTTTTGATGACCATCTGCTTCTGAGAAATAAATAAATTCTTTAAACCCAAATACCGTCACAAAATGTTGTAACATCAGAAATCCAACGGACTTAGGGCAATACTCTTGGACCCATAACTGAATTCAAGGTATATATGTAAGGGTATTATTAGCTCTGTACCTGCTTAACTCCCTTAATTAGAGCGCTATGTTAGTGGTCAGTCTACTAACCGCAATTTGCTTTGAGCGAGTTAATATTAGATAGATTATGTAATACATGTATATATATTTAGATGTTCTTGACTTCCGGAGTCAAGTTATAGTAAGTTAGTTGTACTTACTTATACATAAGAGCTATGGTAGCCTAGTGGTGACTACGATCGCATGTCCTGAGTTCGATGCCAAGGCACGAATCACTTTTTGAAGTTACCTGCATGCCTGATTCTCTCGATGGCATGTGAAATCTGCCAATCTGCAGTAGGCTAGCTTGGTCGACTACAGTATCTCTCAAATACTAGGAGGACCGGTCAGGTCTCAGTAGTGGGAAAATATAATTGGGTTGATAATGTTGATGTACATATTTACTTATTTATATTTCGGTATGAAGGCTTTGTCAGGCTCGATAAAGATAACGTAAACAACGTACGGTTCTATTTTTATAAGAATACTTTACTGTAGGTACAGTGTACCCACATCATGTTGTTTAGATTGTTGTCTTGTAAAGAACCTTACGATCCTCTATGCAAACATTAATTTACGTAAGTGTGGACGTCATGTTGCTTACATGATGTAGTTGGAATAGTTCATATAGAGGGAGAAGGCTACAGGCTGTTGTTATGTGATACATGGGATAATGGATATTTACAAATATTTGAGTAATTATTGTTCTGCCCATTAATGCTGTAAACTCTGTGAAGGATCGGAAACTACTACTATTGTGTTAGTAGTCTTAACCTCATGCTTGTATTCCCGGAGGCATAGGCAGAAAACTACGAATGTGTGCACATTAGTACTTTTCTGTCCGTGTGTTTTAGGTCCCATGTAGGTAAGCGGATCTGGTTTTATCCGGAAAAATGAAAGGTCCAAAAAATCAAGTTGCTTCTGCGATTTTTCTCGACCTTCCAATCAAACCTAGTAGGTGCTTCGCGATCAGCATTTGCGCTAGAGAGTAACGGAGGTAACTTAGGTAGTTAACTAACGAAGCAGTCATATTATTATTCCAGTCGCATAGAATTATACACTACAGAAGTGACAATGCAAAAAACATCTGTTCTGAACTGCAAATTTTAGTTGAAAGTATTATTTTACTTTGTATGCAAATTTATTACTTATCTTTGGTTAATATATAGCCAAATACTTAAACCCTATTCAATATTAAGCAACCCTCAAATATTATTCTAACTCTTTAATGACGATTTAAAGAAACGCAAAGTAACAGATGCATATATTTGTTATATCTTAAAATGGACTAGCGTTTAAGTATTTAGGCATTCGATTCAGTCGCGTACATGAGTGAATCTTCATAATAACAACGTTACAATAACCAACATTTTATGAACAACACCAACAGTGTATGTTATTCTCGAAGTAACGTTTGACGTTACTTGTGTCGTGGGTTCGTTTACAAATACAAATGTTCACATACATCCAGACCCGAAGCACCTACCTGTAGATCGTACAAATATTTGATCCATGCGGGGATTGAACCCGCAACCCGTGGCGCACGAGCCGGTCGCTCAGCGAAAGCGCCAATCGAGTCGTATTCTAATGTTTTAAACAAATTCTGTAACTTATCCCTGCTATTGCTACTTATCTGATCCCTGCATACCACTTTTTTCGATCGTCGGAACAATTATATCATCATCATCATCAACCCATTAACGTCCCACTGCTGGGCACGGGTCTCCTCTCATTTGAGAGGGATTAGGCTATTATATTAGTCCACCACGCTAGCCTACTGCGGGTTGGCAGACTTCACATGCCAGCAAGACAAATCTCTCAAGCATGCAGGTTTCTTCACGATGTTTTCCTTCACCGTTTGAGCTTGAGATAAATACGCACATAACTTCCGAAAAGTCAGTGGTGCGTGCCTTGTGTTCGAACTCGAGACCTTTGACGTCTCAGTCCACTGGTCACACCGCTAGGCTACCACAGCTTTAACAATTATACGCCTACAGACAATTGTACCGTATTTGAGTGTTTGTGCATTAATATGAATATTTGTGTTTGTAAACGCACCCACAACATAGGAGAAATTCGTAGCAAGGGGACATGCCTATTTTAAAAAAGTTAGATTTCTTAGTAAATTTACCGCTATGCGTGCAGCCCTTGACGGGTGAAACTGTATTTTATTTAGCACAGTGAAAATACTGAGAACTATTTAATTAATTAAAACGAATACCCTAATTAATTAAAACTATAACCTAAGAATGAAACCAATACAAATGTGCCAATAATATTAATTTAATAGTACTACTTATCCATTAAATTACTCAGTTATTATAATTCAAATTCAAATAATTTATTTCAAGTAGACCAGTATTACAGGTGCTTTTGAATTGTCAAACTAATTGCACGGTTCCAAAAAGTAGGTCTGTGGAGGAGAACCGGCAAGAAACTCCATAGATACTTTTTTAAATAAATAAAAATTACAATATAAGAAGTCAATTCCTTTACCATGTTTGTAAATATGCAATCCCTGGCCTTCGTCTGCGTAGGAATATTAATTTTATCCAATCTGTTTTTTCACCAATTTATTGTTTGCCCTTTTCTAAGGAATTATCGATTCTCGATCGATACAAACCTCCACTGCAATTTTCGCCCTTTCAGGGAACCATTTCTGGAACAAAAAATAACTTATGTCCTTCGTCGGGATTTAAACTATCTCTATATTCGATTTTATTTAAATTGGTTCATAGGTTTAATCGTGAAGACGCAACAGACATACTTTCTTATTTGTAATGTTAGTATGGATTTCTATGTAGAGGAAATAAAAAAATATATTAATTAAACGAATATTACAGACAACAGATTCTCTGTAAAATACCTTTTAGTCTCTGTGAAGTAAATATTTTTCTGTGACATGTTACATTATACTCCGCATTCATTATTTCTTGTATTAATTTAAAAACTACTACGCCAACTCCAGTCAATGATATTAAAAAATCTACGCAGTTTTATTATATTCATAGAACTAGAAATATCTTGTACTATGAATACAATAAAAATGTCTATAGGAAGGAATGCCTTATGAGATAATTTTGATAAGTCAGTTTTGATGTAGCGTTAATTTATAATGATTTTAAATCATGCGTACCAACTATTAGAGTATGAAAAAAAAATGATTGTATGCACGATATGTTGATGGTCCCAACATAATCGTAGGTACATACAATTTCTTTTATTTCATCATTTCAACCGTTAGACGTCCACTGCTGGGCATAGGTCTCCCCAAGGATCGATTTCTTTTATTTATTCAGATTTATTTAAAATGTAATTTAATTTTTTTCATTATAGAACTGTCAAAACGAAAGGCACTTAAATTTTTTACTATATTGTAATGATAAATAAATCAATGCATTAATAAATATTATACATATTATATTACACATATTGGTGTTTTTACCATAATTTGGACGATTACTATAACAGTAGGTATATAATTCAAACCCTTTGATAGTCATTTGGAATTTCCTGACAGAAAAAACCCATTAGGCACTCCTATTTCATCTGGGAACCAAACAGTCGGCACCCGTTCCTTTGAACATGGATACAAATAATTTATAACGCTGAGTACATATAAATATTTACCTACAGACGATTTTTTTTCAAATAACGTCGTCTTCTTTATTAAAAACTAGGTTTTGCCCTCAACTTCGTCTGCGTAAATTTGTAATTTTATTACCAGCTCCTTCTTTCTTTCTTTAAGGGATGATTTCCGGGATGAAAACCTATGTCCTTCCCCAGTACTCAAACTATCTCTATACCAAATTTCACCTAAATCGGTTCAGCGGTTATAGCGTGAAGAGGTAACAGACAGACAGACACATTTTTTTATGGCTCTACGAGGTTAGAGTTGCGATGAACGACAGAACGTGTCGAAGGCAAGATGATGACTAATAGCAAGAAACGGATGTTTAAACTCTATGGCGCTGAAATACGCTAAAGAATAAATAATATAATATCATCGATCGCCAATGTTTGGAAAAGTTAATGGTCCAAAATTTTATGAAGTTCATGCCCAAAATCGGAAGGTGTATACCCGTTCTTTAAGAAACTGCATAAATATACAAATGAATAAATATATTGGACATGAATACTCAACGCCATCTAGTTCCAAGCCAGGCAACGAGGTAAGATGATATATTTGTCTTCATAGATTTTTTTAAACATATATTAATACAAGGAAATATCTATTAAGGCAGCCTTTTACTACCTCATTGGGGCGTCGTATGTATTCTTACATAATTTACCGTGCCGACTTGGTCATTGCATAAACGTCAGAAGTTCGCGTTCATTCTGCCAGCACAATGCCATAGGGCTCAATTTCCTAGGCCTCCATCCAATATAGTGTAATGGTGCACTGCGCTCCAAAAATCATATTACTCAAGGTGAAACACTAAAAAGAGAAATATAAACATTTAACATAAACTGATGCATTTAAGTAGTAGTCATTACTGAACATTGCAATTTACCGGTAATTAATAAACAACAAATCACAAGTATTCTGCTAATTGGACTGTCATTATTAATGCAACAATGCAATGCAATCATAATAGGGTTTACGATCTTATTGTATCGGTGAGAATTAAGACAGGTAAACAAAACAATGCCGTAACTTTCGTCCGACTTGGAAAATTTAATTGGATGCACCGGCTGTAGCGGAAGCAAGCACTTGACGTGGGAACTCAGTAAAGTCACATATTTTGCCTAGTCTGCTCATCTTATAAAAATCTCAAAACTCTGCTCTACTGTATACCTTAGTAATTTCGTTATCCTTGCTTCACGTGATCCATGTTAAAGTCAACCTAACCAAATGAAGCTGAATGTAGGCAATATTACTTTATCACAAATTTATATTAAACGTCTACCATCAGAACTTCAAAACCCAGTTTCAAAATAATACCGATAAAAGAATAAATGGTTACCCATCCAAGGCAAACGCGGCTTAACCAAGACCCTCTCTTTCTACTCATCTCACATTAAATACGACTCCGACGATTGAACAATAGGCGGACGATACGAAAAAATATTCTGAATATTAAATGCATTGGATTTAGGTTGAGCCGTCGATGATAGTGAAGTTAGTGCATGTATTGATTACATAGGCCATCCACAGTTATTGTTACTTGCTTGGTATCCGAGCAACGTCATTCTAGGGCCTAACAAGAAATGCAGCACCTAGCGAGGCGGGCGGACGTCCCTTTAAATTAAATTTAAAATCAAATAAAAACAAAGATTTAATTTAAAGACTTAAATTAATTGACAAAAAAAATAATTAAAATCAATTAATTTTAGCTAAAAATATTTTAGTAAAAATTGAATTTATACCTAGATTATTTTTTAAAGTTCAAATTATTGTGATAAGTTACATAATGATGTTGCATTTATTGAAGACGCACAAATATCGGAAGAGAGTTGTCGGGCGCGTGAAGATTCTTCTCATAGGTATGTAAAAAAATACGTATTCAATAAAAAACGTCATTTAATATAATAATGACGTATATTGTGATATAATTTACAAGTATTAGGTATTTTATTTTTTTACTTTATCAACTGACTTACGCTGCGTTTTATGTTTATTTAATCGGAATCCTGGGATATGAAAAGGTACGTATGCCATAAAGTAATCAGGAATGA
This sequence comes from Craniophora ligustri, assembly GCA_905163465.1. Lineage (NCBI taxonomy): Eukaryota > Metazoa > Arthropoda > Insecta > Lepidoptera > Noctuidae > Craniophora > Craniophora ligustri. The sequence continues at coordinate 10,294,798 of LR990954.1, read as the reverse complement.
AAGTAAAGCATTCATTTTAATTTGCCTTAGTCTAAACGCAAAAGGTTTTATCAATTCTGATAATAATGACTACAAAGTTATTTTCGAATTGTCGTAATTCAGACCTAAAATTGCAGAAAGTGCTGTTGGCTGAGCGAGTGTTGTTCACGCTGCAAAACGGGCGGGTTTGATTCCCGTATAGACTCATTTTATTTTTAAGTGTTTTTAAAATATGCCGTGGTTATTAATACGTACATTAAGTATTTTTAAAAGTACTCACGGTATATCAGGTTTAAGAAAATATTTTTAGAAATAAATACGTACCATTTACTTTTATTATTTTGAAAAATTTAAATAACTTGAATAGGTATGGTTGCTATTAACCATTCAGACAGAATTACAGGCCAATTTTGATTGACACCTTGGCAAAAATAGATTCCCATCCAATACCCAAAATAGACCCTTAATAGAGTCTTAATTATACCTAAAAAATAGATTTAGACTTTGTACGCTAAGAACGTAGTGATTCTCTTCTAAAATGAGCGAAATACAACGCAGCGCGCATTTAATTTTGACATATTCAATATTCACCGCTACCCTCAAACAGTTTCGTTTACGCAGTTAAATAAACAGTGAAGTAAATGCAGTTTTATTTAAAAGCGCTACAAAAGCCGGGTTATACAGGCAGGTGAACAAACAGCCAATACTATTTGAGAAGGCTCTGCGTAATATCCGGGCCCGAACAGTATGTCCCAATCATATCCGGCTGGTCCTCGTTCAGGCGATGTCATATTAGTGCATTTAATTTGTTACTTGCTTTTCAATTTATCTCTGTTACTGTCGCTGTGGAATAGTTTTTTTCATTCTCTTTTTTACTACAGTTTTTTTGTCATAATGAACTCATAGCAGACCGTGAGTTCTTGGGTTGCATTTTCAGTTCAACAAATGTACAGGGGTTTGGATTTGTGGCTACTTAGTGTTATTAAGTTCCTGTGTTAGGGGTTTGAATGAGAGTTAAAAATACCGGTGAAAAGTGGGAGTGGTAGAGGAGTAGAAATTTTATATAAATAATATATATTACTAGTCAAATTTCCTTCTTGCATGAAGCCTTTTCTCTAAACTATAAGTGGGTTCTTTGTACTATTTCATCCAGTAGGCGATATTGTGGTCAAACGCCAACGGACATAAATGTCAGTTAAAAATAAACTATATGTCTTCAGAACATTACTGTTATAATATAAAATGTCCTTTAGCAACAATTTTGGTACAAAAACATTGTTGGATAAAAACCAATCAACCTTTAACCACTAATTTACCAATAATTGCATCTAGTTGTCGCGATTATCTAAAATTTTAAAGAAAAAAATAAGTAAGTAACCGAACACAATCATGTACTTGTAGGTATATATTTGCAACGTAGTTCGTTTTGGTAAGCCCAGTGATGGACATCACCGGACTTATACCAAAATAGCATTTTACATCGATATTCATCATTTATTCAAACTCCATAGCCGTACCGGTGTATTGATTGCATTTTAAATCAATGTGCTACTCGGTGGTGGCGTATTAAAGAAAATTATGTCTGTGTAAGTTACTATAAAATGCATGGGTCTTGGGAAATCCGTGGATCGATAACACATGCATCCATTATATATTACTTATAACCCACTTATGTACTGCGCCGTGAGTCGTCCTTTGTTTGTTCTTTGCTTACATAACGTACTATATTATTTCTTATAATCTTGAATACACTTTTGCTTCGTAAACAACGAACAGCTTTATCTGTAGACGGATAGAGTTGAATATTCGGTGGGGGTTTTAATAAGACATACATAGAGCGTCGGAGACACTTGAGACAGTCATGGCGGTATTAGTTGCATACCAATGAGAGGAAAACAATACAGTTCAATATTGTGTTGGTGGCTCAAGCCGCCTTCGATCTTTCGTACAGTCACGGTCGGCGATGACAGTCCATGGCCTTATTCGATACGTACGCGCAGGGTTGTTCGTCCATAACAGATAACAATTAAGGTCGAAAATATAATTATAACAGGTTTACAAGACAAGAATTTTCCATGAGAGTGACAGTTTAAAATACGAATACGAATTTATACCAGGCACCAGTGGTGTTGAGTGCAACTTGTAATACTAGTCTTAATATATGTATTAATTTCAATTATTCAACTCGTTTATGAGTTTATCTTTCACTTCAAACAATTTTTTTATCTTGTCCATAGTTTGTCATCCATAACACCGTGTACATGAGAAATAATATAGGTATGTATTAGATTGCAGAAACTTAATAGGTAATATACTATTTTATGAAAATTAATTATATTGATGATTGTTTATGCAAACAGAATCGGCATTTCAAACATACCAAGCCACTACTTCCTCTTCCATCTAACACTTCGTCAAGACTTAACCAACTAAACATTATATATTATATTTAAATAAACTGATTTAGGTTTGATGCACGGTGGAACGTGCGCGCGCGCCTCCATTTCAAGGTGATCCACGCTTAGGTCACTGCATACCGATCATGTCACGTTTAGCCAAATACCATAGAACGCGCCTAATCTATTTGTCTATAGCAATTATATACATTTATTGAAAATGTAGAGAACTTGAGCCTACGTTGTTTAGTTTGGTAACCCCTATGTGAAGTATTAGAGAGAAATTTGACCTCTCGGAGAACTAACCGCAGTTGCTTTATTGATTAGAATCCGATGCAACCAAGTTGCGCCAGGAATTATTTTATGTTGAGTTTGAAAATGAACGTCTATAATCTTACAAAATAAATCGATATTTATACAAATAAATAAAATTGAAGTGTCTTTGTAATTTCAATACTATCAGCTTTTTTCTTAACTTCTGTTGGTCCGTCTGTTACAGCTAAGACGTACTGCGACGGCCTTATTTATTGTTTTTAAATCTTTCCATCCTGCAACACAATGCGAAATAAACTTATATCGACCGTAAGAGCAAGTTTATAGCTTAACACAGTTGAAGGACTTTTGTATACATGATCTGTAATAGGCACCGTGTTCCAAGTAAACTTAGCATTTATTTACTTATATGTCACTTTTTTATAGTAATTATTCTGTTAGTGACGTCATAGCGAACACAACATGGCGGCGTCTGTTTTCGCGCCGAAATTCCAAAAAGAGTTCTTTTACGTGAATAGTGACCCATAGCGGCCAGTAATAAAGTTGTGGCGGTTGCCTAGCAACGATGGTAAAACTAAACAGTTCAGTTGTGAATCAGTACCTACAAATGCGTTTGATAAAAATCATGAGTAAATCGTGTAAAATGTTTGACCCACTGTTTCCTCCCTGAAGTTTTATTTAGAAGATACTTATTGTGTGGTGTGAGGAATGTGGTGGGATTAAAGTGACGGAACAAGCATTTGTTTTGGACCAGGTAATCGTTGTCTGTGTACTTAGCACTTCGGGACGTGACTAATGCTTTCATGTGACCTATTTTGGTGAACTTATTTTATTTCATGGCACGTATTTTTTGTCAAATCTATTTGAGCAATTAGAAAATTTACTATTTCTGTGCTGATATTATTTAAATAAAATAAATCAATAGTCAAATTCTGTCAAATTCATGATCAATGACGTCAAGAGGGGTTTGTATCTAGAAATTTTGAGAGGGGAGAATATTACAGAATATTATAATCGAGTAAAAATATAAGAAATTTAGATACATATTAAGATTTATCAAGCCAGGGGTGATGCCCCCTCTCTACCCGCGTGTACCGTTACAATAACGTTCCATTTAACATAGAAAGCAATCAATTATTTAATAACTATCACAGAAAATACTCTTATATATTTGAATGATGCTACTTATTAAATAATACTATTATTTCTAAGACCGGAAGGCGTACACATATCGTGGTTGATATAATGACTCACCCAGAGGTTACTTTAATTTTTTTTTCACTGGGTAGTACACATAGTGTTGTTATTGAATAACAGATAAAGAAGTACGTATTTATCTATTAAATTATAATAATATCTATCTGTGAAATGTTAATAAAAAAAAATATGATTTCTTTTTCTCCTTATCTTCTCGTATAGGTAATCCTACTTTATATTTAAAAATTTGATCTATTCACACAATATTTTCAAACGTAGCAGAAGCAAAAGTAGTAAGTAGTTTGTGAGGATCGTGGCGTAGTTTCTGGCTACCCCGATGGGAAAAGGGCGTGAGTGTATGTATATTCGATGTAGATTTAATGAGGTTGGCCCCTTCATTACGTAAGTTCTTCCGTCCGTTATCTCATTTCACGTCAAATCAAACAAGCGTTTTAAATAAACAATCTGATATAATGATAAATTCAGAAAAAAAACATGTATAAGAGTAGCTGGTGACCAAACACTAGCTAATAATATGTTCCGTTGATTGCGTGTTTTTATTCGTCTCACTAATTATGTCTACAGAGCATCGCTTGTCTCAATGACAGTAGTTTATGTCTTAGTTTTTAGCTATATTTTATTTATTTTAGTAAGACGTCCCTAAAATGTGTAAAATATGTGGATAGGAGGCATAAAAACATATTTTAACATCTTTTTCAAGAAAGAAAAAACAATTTAAATGTGAAGTATTATATCAGTTTGGCAGACGGATTAAATACGATTAAAAGTGGTTTTTAACAAAAAATAAACGCTTTGACTATGATAAAAGGTAACAGAGAAAAGATAAAATTAGGAAAACACTTGGATATTTAGTATAAATACAAAGCACAAGACATTTTTTTAAAAGTATATTCATCAACGATGCTTTTAAAAAACGATCAACATATTATATATATATATATACCTATATTAAAAACATATATACCTACTTAAAATAAAAGCAATCCACGTCATGACAGACGCAAAAAGAAATGGTTAGATGGGCTTGGACATATTTCAATGAATTATATATTTTTTAAAAGTGTGCCCTGCGCCCTTTGTTTTGGTACAACTGTACCTAAATATGAAAACAGTGGGTGTATATGTATATCATGTCAAGATTTGAGCAGCACTCTGTAAGTTTTTAAAGCTGGCAGAAACCATCTTAGCGTTTTTATATAATTATATAGATTTGCAGACACAAAATAGTATGATTCCAACGTATGCCAAAACTCAAGTTGTTCATTATTTAATAAATTTAATGTTACTGAGATAAATGGTTGTATTAGTGTCATAGAAACGCAGGAGGACAGTTATAAACCGACGACCATTGGTACATAAAAATTAGTCTGTCACAATAGCAACACGAATGATAATTTTTTGGCGCATCACGCATTGTTTATGGCTAATATCATGCTGATCGCGTAAGAGCTCCATGAGCTTATACTAACCGCAAACACGAGCGCTTGCGTCTTCGAACGTGCTAAGTGTTAAATTTCAAACTTTCACGTAGCACATTCCATTTCCAACAATACACACATGTTTTACCATCAATAGTTTTTCCGGTATACATATTTATGGGTATCTTAAACACATCTTAAATCAAATAAACACGATAGCACAATTGGTGCAGTATTCGAGCGATGGAATTCAACAAATATATTACGGTAGTTGTTCCAGGTCTGGGTGTTTGTGTCCATGTGAATATTTGTATTCGCAAACGTACCCACGGCACAGGAGAGAATACTGTGTAGGGTAACGTTTTTTTTAATAGAAAAAAGTCAGTTTATTTATTTTATTTTATTTATTTAAAAAAAACGTTGCCCAACACCTTTCTCCCGTATCGTTGGTGCGTTTATAAGCACAAATTTTCACATACACAAACGTACAAATATTTGTTCCGTGCGGGGATCGTGAGCATGAACATTACAGTATCTACCTGAGTAAGCTATGAAGGTACACATACTTATAAAAAAACTGTGTAGAGTATGAACTAGGTGTCTGATATCCGTTACACAAGACTCGTTGCTTGCGTTGGAACTAATGGCACTATATAATGATGTCTGGATTATCAATTAACATTGAAGAAAAACCACAAATTACACAGAAATACGTCAGTATATTTGATGGTAAAACAATTGTTGAACATCATTGTATATATAGGAGCCTCTAATCTACCGTATCGTTACCAGGGTAGCATAAAAACGAGTATGACTCACCGTACTTACTATGCAGTGAAAGTACGAACAGTTCTGTTATAAAAAAATATTGCTATCGGCACTTTCATGACCCGTTCTCTATTGTAAGCAACGGCTACTAACATGACGCCGGGTAAAGACTGCCGGTGCGGTAAGGGTCCCAGGTTTAAATCCCGGTGGGGGCAACTGTTGTGTAATGAGTTAATGACCATGGTGTTTTGTACCTGACTTGGATGTTTCTATGTATAATGTGCACATATGTTACAAAAAATAGCAATGTAGTGTATCAACCTTATAGTATCTGTAATATATGCCTCGTTTCTTAGCTCGGAACTAGATAGCCTAGACTTTAGTGTCTAAGGTATCATGTCCAGATACATTATTATAATCAATATATATAAAAATCAATGTCACTTTTCGTTGTAATTTTATAACTCAAGAACGGGCTCACCTGTCCAAACCAAATTTTTAGGCTTTGTTCGGACTATTAAGTAGATAGTTTATGTGAAATTTAAACAAAATCGGTCGAGCGGTTCTTCATTTATCACATTTTTTGTAAAAAAAAACACTTCTAACCCTAAATTTTCAGTCTTCTACCACCAACCCCTATAATGTGGCAAAACAACGTCTGCTGGGTTGGCTAGTTATTCATATAAAACGTTGCTACGGACCGACCGTTTGATTTTTTTACAATTAGCTAATACATTTCTATTTCCCTAATAATAGGTATTGGATAATTGCCATTTATTATATAACATTTATTTTTACATAAATTGTTTGATGCGAAGAATGTGACTACTTACGTAAAACGTTGAAGTGAACTAATTAGCTGTTCCTAAGTAGGTACCTGCCTATCTATTATGAACTTTATGGAGATTCAAATTGAGTAATTATTAGATTAGCAGTTAATGAATTCTCATTAGGCCAATAGGTACCTATCCAATTTAATATCTACTTTTAGTAACATCCATACTAATATTATAAATGCCAAAGAGGGTCTGTCTATCTGTTAGCTCATGGAGATTATTTAAATCCCGTCAAAGGACATAGGGTAGTTGTTATCTCAGAAATACCCAAAGGCCAAAGAGCCAAAAAAGGTAGAAAATAAGCTACCTTAATCACAAGCAGCCAAAATCACGAGTAGAAGCAGAACTAGTCTTTATTACGAAATAAATGCGTAGTAAGAAGTATATTTATACTATATGTTATAAAAACTATAAATGTTCAACGGACGCGACCACGCCAAAAGAGTACAAAATTAAATAAACGTGTTATATAAAATGGCGAGTGGCTGCTAAACGCGTTGACGACGGACGTGAGTCACAGTAAAACGCAGAGATAATTTAGTATTTGCATTGTCGGAAAACGACCGAAGAGGATTTGCGTACATCCCTGCATATTTTTATTTACAGCCCTGAATGTTTGCGCTGATTAAATGTCCCGACATAAATCCATTAAACTTACAAACCATCACGCCTCTATTCGTAATCAGGGTTAAGCTGAGTTGTACTGATGTGCCTACAGTTCGCAGTTATTTTGTAGGTCCCATGTATTATGTCCCATAGGGGGCGAATCTATTACCAAACGTTAATGCAAACTCCAAAACGCTCGTTATTTTTCACAAATTCGTAGTTCTTGCCGTAGCGAAATTATATCTTCATTATTTACTTATGTTACCTGGGACTAATTTTACGAGGATCATACCGTGTCATTATTACAGTCTTATATAGGTATATTATGAATTATTAAAATCGGTCCAAATACCTACTGTAATACTGTTTAGTTGTAATACTGTTTTTATACTAATAATTAGCAACATGTACCTACTAAAAATTGCTTCTATTATTATTCTAGTGGATTTGCAATACATATTTCCAGTTTTCTGTGATAAAAGAATTTGCTAGAATTGAGCCGGTAGCCTGCAATATTGACTGCAACACACCCTTTGAATTCAGGAAGCTTACTAGCGATGTCAAATATTTTTAAAACCTCCCCATTCACTCTAGTGAATTACTTCGTGGTATCCTTGTGCCTGAAGGTCTAGAGTTCTGTTGTGTAATTCATTTGCAAATGTGACTCTTTAAGAGACAACTTTTCTGAATTGAATTTATCGGAACATAATATTATTACTTATATTTTTGAGCTATATGTAGTAGGTATATACATTCATGTATATATATTCAATAAGTGTTTATTTTCGCTCTTTTAAGGGATGATTTCCGACATATAAACAATCCTATGTTCTCTGAACCCCGAAACTCAACCTCAAATATAATCTAAATCGGTTTAGCGGTTTAAGCGTGAAGAGGTAACAGACAAACAGACAGACCAACTTTCGCATTTATAATACTAGTAAGTATAGATTAGTGTGTATATGGATTTAATTAAATTACTGAAACGATAAGATCCACTTGACCCAAGTTTTTTTAAACGATAATTTCTTTGCAGATCAAACATGTCTAGACTAGCATGCCTGGTGGCGGTGGCGGGAGTGGCATCGGCCCAGCTCACCCTCGACGGGATACGATGTGGCCAGCTGGTCTGCGAACTCGAGGAGTACTGCTCGCCGGACACGAACCGATGCGCCCCGTGCAACGTGGTCTGCAACAAGACCAGTCACAACTACGACGCAGGACTCTGCATCAAAGAATGCCAAGGTAAGCATTAAAACATTTCGTAGGTGTTGTAGGTCCCATGTAATACGGGGCGAGCCTATTGCCATTGACTATGCAAGCTGTATGCCGGAGGAATACAGACTCTGGCAACTAGCATAGCGTGTATAAGAATAACATAATCCTTCTCAAACGAGGAAGAGTCTTCTCTCGTGTGTATGACAAATACGATTTAAGCCAGGAAATCACGTGGAATAGAACCAATATAATGATATATGTAATAGCTACTAGCATGTCTCACTGCCGTATTTACATCTAGAGGAAATCCTTGGAGCCATAAAGATGACTAATATCGACAAATAATAATGTAAGCCTTAAAGAGTGAGCAAGCTATTATTCACTTAATTACCTTAGTTATAAAGTCTGTTATCTTCACACAATAAGGTTTACAACCAGTTTCGTGACCGCAAACCGCCTACGGATCGCGCCGTCTCTCTTTTACCGTGATTTCTCTCGCTTGCACGCGTGGAAAAAATGTGTAGGTTTCAGGTCAAGCATCTCTTATGAGAGTGGCTCAACATTTATGTGTACTCCGTTCTAGCCACGCGGTAATGCAGTTTTAAAGAAAATTATATTATCCAAGATACATACGTACATGATTATTAGTTTACGATAGAGCTGCCTAACATTATATACTTGGTAAGCTCGCTCACCTAGCTTCGTACGAGCAGCACTTATAATATACAGCGACCCTACCTGACCTAACCAAAGCTACAAACCTTACCTTTTTTACCAACTTATCTTCGCTAGGCTATATTTTTAGAAGAACCAAAGATTAATTCATCATTCTTTCATTTTATTATTAAGAATCTTATTTTTTAATCAGCAGTGTTTACCTGCCCTTCAAAAATAATATTAATAAATGTCCACATATGTTATTTACTTTCATCGATTGTACTTCATATACCTACTTTAACTTTTTATTTACAAAACAGTCCCTGGATACAATATTCATTCTTAAAAGTCTTTAATTATTAAGTAAATAGGTATAATGAGTCACTATACTATAAGACGAATGCAAAAACATTAAAAAAAATACCTTCTCTTTGAGGTATTTGTTCTTCAACGTTCTTAATAAAATGCATCAAAAAGGTTTCAGAATCCCATTTTGAAGCAGAAAAGAATAGTTTTTTTTTAAATAAACTATTCTTAAAAATAAACTTAGTTGCAATAATATTATAGTCTCGACATCGACAAAAACGGTAAATTTTCTACTTCATTTAGGTAATATTGTTATACTTCTTGATTATAAACGAAGATAGAATGAAAAACTATATACTTAAAGTAATTTAAGTAAATCTAATTAAATTATGCTACTATTTGATATTATTATGATTATACAGGAACGTTATACATTTTATTTCATAAATTTTGCTCATTAATCGTCGTAAAGCCGAAAAAGTTGATCACCAAATACAACTATTTATGGAATATCGCTTCAATGTTATCATCACAACAATTTTATAGTGTCAGCTGGATGCCTGTACCACGATACGCGAACCTTTGTGACTGAGTCGTTTATATCTCGCACATCACAAGGCATAACGGTCTGAATAGAATGCACTTGTAGGATCATTGGTAAGGGGTGTAACAATACCCATAAAAGTCATGCTCTGTTGATTCGGACAGGTACGGCACGCACACATGCGAAGCCCCGCTTGTCTCTGTGTGCGCCCCTACAGCGTGAGTACAAATACAGGTGGCTGGTTGTTTATAAACTGTGCAAGTGTAATCTAAACTAATCTACTTTTGTGTCGTATGTTGCGATGCAATTAAATCATGTTTTGAATTACTTGGTCTGTATACAATGTTCACTGAAGTAATGCCGCGAGTATCGAAGGAAGCTGCTTGCTTGGTTTTAGTTTTGAATAAGATAGTAATATTAATGTTGATGTTTGTTTCAAGTATCTAAAACGTTGAAGTGAGTGAAAAAACGTAATATAACGGTAAACCTAATGAAATGGATAATATCTCTTTTGAATGAACTTATAACGATGAAACAAAAAAAGAAGATGGCACCTCTAAAATACTGAAGACGGAAAGATAGATAGGGAAGCGTAACGCTACGCTTCTACATATATAAAAGGAGAAGCTGACTGACTGACTGACATATCAACGCAGGGCCTAAACTATGAGGGTTAGAAACTTAAAATGTTGCCCAGCGGTTCCTTTTATAACGTAGGGAAGCACTAAAATAGAATGTTGTATGGTTATATTTTTGATTGGCAATACTTTCGATTGGTATGCAGTTTATCTATTAACCAAACCGGCAAAATTATGACAAAAAAGTTATTTAAAATTTTATTTAAACTCTTCCCAGATTTTTTTAGAAACCCCACTTACAATATATTTATTAAAATATTTAATTTGAAAGGATCCTGTACTATATTTGAAACAGGATTCAAATGAGAAAATTTTATTTAAAAAAAATACATGTCTTAGGATCTCTCCTTATTTTTGTCAGCGTAGATCCCATAAAAGTCAGCATAAATGGATTCACAATAAAGCGCATTAACGCTACGGTACGTGCTTTTTTCAACGAAATAACAAAATAAAAGGAATGAGTATTATGTTGACATAGGCAAGGTTGGGGAAAAAATGTCCCGAGCAAACAATTAGCAGGTTGAGCTCGTCGACAGGTGCTTGCCCGGACCACACGCAAACATGCGCAGGCACCCACACGCACTCACAGACAATGCACTTCATAAAGCTATAAACTATGAGCCGCTTTGAGGATACATTATTTCACAACTCGGATGAACTCAACGGATTGTCCTTCAGTAAATATTGTATAAATACAAACGTCAAAACAAGCATTTTGTTCAGTAGACGAGTAATAAAAGTATCGAGAATTAGCACGCGCCGTGCCGAGCTGGTTTTTAATTTCCAAAATTCATAAAAATTTATAAATGAAATAAATCTATGCACCTACCTAATTAAAAAATAGAAGCCATACTATTTTAAATGGGAAAGAAATGAATCCGATAATGTTTGATACCGCGAAATTTTGTTGAGTAATTAAACTCAAATTAAGTATGAAAAGAGGGATAAAAAGATATATTTTCTTTTTAGTATACCTACACAGACCTGTAATTGAAGTGTAAGAAGATTGTAAATTTTTATTAATTTCTATTTCGGGGAAACCGTATACAAAGCAATTAATTTACCTTTGAATAGGGTCTAGGAAAATTTGTAATTGTTGAAATCGGAGGAATTACATTTTATTGGTTGAACTAATACCAATTAATAAGTTAGAGTTGGGATTTAGCAAGGCGGGAAGATTTCAGGTGGACCAAAGCAGTAACCGAGTGGTGGCCAAGAGATGTTAAACGAACTCGAGGCAGACCACCAGCCCGATGGTCTGACGACATTGTGAGGGCAGTGGGGAATCAGTGGGTGCGACTTGCACAAGATCGGCAACAGTGGCGTTATAGAGAAGAGTCCTTTACTCAGCAGTGGGTGTCACCGGCTGGATAGATAGAGTTGGGATCGAAGTTCAACGTATGAAGGTGAAGGTGCCAGAAAAATCTACAAGTTTGTTAGTAACTCTCTCAGCTAATAAAGTGTTTAGATATTTACGATTGTATACATGCTATGAAAACTGTACTTAGGTACATAAGTTTTGATAAAGCTGACATGGTTATTGCTATGACCAAAAGCTTCTAAATAAATAAAGATAAATAAATGCTAAAACTAAACAAACAGTTTTCTTTTGCTTTAGGCGGGACAATTTCAGGCAACATTGTTTATAACCCAAGTTATTCTCAACAAACATTAAAGTTGAAGTTGACGTTGACGTTCGCGAATGTATCTACTTAGACAATTAATATTTTTTACCTGTCACTATCTATTTTTTTATCTTATAGTAGAAAAACTAATTATTATTATAGTAGACCATTATGTACGAATCTAGTAAGGGACATGAGCGCTTACAAGATGCGAGTTCGAAATTTGCATACACGAATTTGTAGTCAAAACTACATGAAGTTGTGTTAAATTTATACTTCTACACGAATGGAGGAACATATGTATATTCCGGAAACAGGAACTTAGTTCTCAATAAAGTTTAATTAATTAGTTGTTAAATACCATTCACCGTTCTCTCAATAGTTGGGTTCTTGTATTCAAAGCTTTACACCAAGTAGAACCAAGTCACTGGTATTATACTGAAAGGAATTCTCAGACTTCTTGGACTAAGATCAGGGACGTAACGTCTTAGTGAACTAATACTAAACCCAGATGAACTACGAGAATACTAATTCTAATAAGTGATACTTGAAAGCGTATTTTCGGAACTACATCGTGAGACAGTATTATAACTAAAATTGGCATTTAAAAACAAATATTCTAAAATATTTTTTACTTTTAGTTTTTATAGATTATTCTTGAATTATTTTAGATATGTCCTTATTTCTTATTGTTAACGTTGTTAACGTTGTTACATACTTACAAACATCAACATACATACAATCGCACTTGTCGTTCCTAAAAGATTAAGCAGAACTGGTGTATTAATGTACTCCTACATTTTTTCGGTATATTTTAGGTTCGATGTAATAGGCGAGCCTATTGGCATCAAACGGGCACGAATCCAGATATCCGAGCTACTCCTGAGATTTTCATTAAAAAAAAACTAATAAAACTGCTCGATCTGGGAATCGAACCCAAGACCTTTTGCTCAACAATCGCACTTACGACTACAAAACCAACGAGGTTAGTCTCAGTAGGTACTTATTGTTGAGGCTTAAATTTCCGCCGATGTAATTTTTAAGCATATATCATAATATGTATGAAAAAATACCTAACCTTATTTCTCCAATTTTTTCAGGAGATCTTTCTCTAGCTTAGGAACTTAATTGAATAACAAAAAAGTTTCCTAAAACTCCGCAACTAAAATTAAAAAAATAAAATACAGTTATACTTTTTGTTGTTCTTTCAAATTCTGCTCGATAAATAATACCCTGTAACATGGCGGCATGTAATATGGCGAAGTGTTGTTTGCTTAACCTCTTGGGTAATCACAATTCATGAAGAAACTACTGATGTCATTGTAAAGACGTTCTGGCACGTCTCATAGCGATATCAGCTCGTCACTCAAGCCGTTAAAAGTTTTTTAAACAGCAACATTTGACACCTGAAACACATTAGTACGTACGCCAATATTTTTTCAGCTTCTTAGTTTTTTGTAGTTACATGATTACAAAAGTTTACATAAGATTTTATTGCCGTCAACTTTTGGCCTAATAGGTACCTACTTAAATATCTTCGTGTTTATTTTACTTCCAAAAATAGCACATATATCAACATGGTATTGTTGTATAGGTTATATGTAGCAGCTGAATATGATCCAAAGGTGTTAAAACCACGAGAATTGTACTTTCATCGATAAATGCCCCAAAAATGAAATTAAAGTTACCATTTTGGATCTCACCGCAATGTCTTAAAGAATGGGATGGCGGTTTACAGATTGAATAGCACCATCTCCCTGTTACAATCTAAATAAGACTGTTCAAACATGTCGTGATACCGCCCCAGATCTCCTCACTTTCTCAAAGAAACAAATGATAACGATAAGACACGGTACAACACTATTCATCATACTATGTTTGTAAGAAAACTATTCACTTACCGTAACATTCGTTTATGAAAGTCGACACTCGACGTCAAGATACTTAGATGTAATTATATGAATGCTATTTTTTTATACTTATACACTGACACATCAACGTATAACCCGTAATTCTCAACTTCAGTTAACTAAAAAAAACAATAGGGCTGTTATTATTACATTATTAAAAAAAGATATCCTCCCAATAGACACTAATTCGGTGAGTCACTAATGGAAATTCTAATTACGCCGCATGTGTTTAATGTATATCTTTAGAGTAAAATCCCAGGGCCGCCAGAGGTCACGTATTTTCTGAAGAAGGAAATGTGGACGATTGAGTAGTATAATATGTACTAACAACGCATGCCCACCAGCTAGCTTGCTAAGTGGGCCAATTTTGAGGTATCAGCAAATCAAGGTGCATAAAAACATGACTACCTCACGTAAATTCTCCAAGCTGATTTTTACTTAGGTATATTATAGGCGATATCCTTAAAAATAAGTCGCCAATACTCCCAGACACACTAAGCAAGCTAGCTAGTAGGCATGCGTTCTTAGTATATACTAGCACTAGTCAATCGTTCACATTTCCTTCGTCAGAAAATACGTGACGTCTGGCGGCCCTGGGATCTTGGACTACTTAGAATACATTATATTATAATCATATTATATCTATCTTTAAATGATCCAGTTGCTACCCGCACAAACACATAACCATGAATGACTAGGCGTGTGATAATTCGAACGTGATTAAATAGTAAAATAGTAAGCGAGAAACGAAAATTAATCTTATTCATTTTATACTTCATGATTCGTAAAGGCACCCACGACGAAAGAGGAGTCCTAGTGTGGGTCAAAGTCTAAAAAAATTAGTATACTATAGGTACATGATTTTTTATTATATTTTTGATTAGATTTTTGATTTATATTCAGACGTATGTTTTACTTTAATTCTTTGTTTGCAGGCTATCTCCTAGACCTGAGGTACATGCGAAGGTCAGAAGACACACATCCCCCTGGGGATCTGAGCGGTAACTATCTGTTTTTATCTCCTTTTATTACTAACATATCCTTTGCTAAGAATTTTTATGCTCATGCGAGTGTTTGCTATGCTTCCGTTTTGTTTGCTGTTGCGAGATTTTTTGACAGATTTAATAGAACAGTAATATACATATTACTTTAGTAATATTTAAAGTTTTATATTAGTTTTTAAGGAATAAGTATGTAGTATGTAAGGAATTATTACATCGATGATTTTATTTATGATATTAATTTTATATTAGCTTCTGACGTTTATTTTTATCTGCATTCTTATTCTAATACTAATAATAAAATTAGTGTCAGCCCATTACTGGATCACTCAAATCTAGAGGCATACTCAATATTTTACATCATCCTGGTTCCGAACATACTCATTGTAGATGATGGGATGTGAAGTTGGGTAGCCTGATAAAATAGAACGACTAAACAATATGTCGCTTGACGGGTTTGACACCATTAATTGACAAAACCATTAGAACACTAAAGTTAAATGTGTTTTTTATCAGTTAAATGTGTGACATACATACATACTAGTAATTACTCGAAGTTATGTAGCTGTTATCCTAAAATATTATGTAATTACTTGAAAAAAAAAAAATGTTTGTGATACAAAGATCAGATATTATCATACCTACTTTACGATTTAATAAAAAAAAAAACTATATTTTGAATCCAATTAAATTAATTACTGAATTGTATATACTACGCAATACGCATGTCTCTAACAGATTTTAATATCACTATCTTTATTTAAACAAGATAAAATTTGGTTTCTGTTTCATGTGAGAATGTCCTTTCCCTATCCAATTGAGCGTTTCGCAGGGATAATATTGAATAAGCCCAGACTTTGTCGAGCTCACGGACCAAATTCTATTGAACATAAATACTTGTAAAAAAAACTATTTACTATTCGAAATTCAGCTGAATAGTGTTGTGAATCTCCGTTATATTATAAGTAAGTTTTTGCAAGTTCTCGAAATTGCGCTGCGAATATCCAAGTTTGAGACTTTAATTGGACTGCAGACATGTTTACTGCAAATGTTGAATAAAGTTACGATCTTACTTCTGAAGTCTAATGAAATATTATTGATTTATTTACTTTGATCTGAGCTATGCAGGAGTGGTCAAGTGCTTCCTAATATTATTATATTTTGTAGTTTAGATACTAGTATTGAAGAAGTTTATAAATTGAATTCAAACATAATTCAGTAATGTTAGTCTGAATTTTAGCATATTGTACAAAATCGTAACCCAGTTAAAATTATTTAATGAAATGTTCGTCTGTTGGCTAACATTTTGGGATTATGGAAAAATGCCATTTACTTCATTATTTCGGTTATATCGGAAATCCTGGCTTCTTCCGCCTCTTAAAGACAAAGTTACTATATTATATACACTAAATATTATATATATACTAAATAAATAGTATATTATAGTAACACATTAAAAAAAATGAAATACATCGATAATTTAATTACATTAAATAGTTTTATAAAATAAAACTACCATAAAATCTAGAATCATCATCAGATAAATATTATATTATAACTTACACGAATATAATACTATATTATATTACATATATATCTTTTTATATAGAAATACATTGATACAAATGCGCGATAACATAATAGTCATAGTATCCTCCTCTCTTTTAAATTGCCGAGCCTTGCAGGGTCCATAATGTACTACATTCTATATAGATGATCTTTTATGATAATATATTATTATGGTAACATTGTTTTGCCAAAGCTAATATCAAGTTTCAGCCTCAGTAGCGATTGCGAATTATAATGCTTTTATTATTTAATTTGCTACCGTTGTGCACATGCTGAAGTTTGCGTAAACCCTCGGTATCTGGAGCTTCTAACTTTTACTATTAATTATACGTTTAGTGCTAGACATCTAAATAGTACTTGCAGCTACTAGTTGCGCCCCAGACTCCCACAAGCGCAGTCATTACACTTAAATAATTGTTCATTGACAACTGAGGCTGATTTTTTTTTTTTTTTTACACTAGATTATAATATAACTGTGTGGTATCGACATTAGCTAGTTCACATGTCCCGATCGCAGCGGTACTACCGTTATAGTATTCGAACCGGGTTCAAATCCCGGTAATTGGGCAATTGTTTGTGTGACATGGACATTTGTACCTAAGTCATGAACCATCTATTATCCGTAGCACAAGCTTTGTCTAACTAGATGGCGCTGTGTCATAATGTCCGGATTAATTAATTAATTTAATTGAGGCTTTATTGAAGGCTTAGTAGTGTTATCAACGAATATGCCAATTAGTGTGCTGTGCCTTATAAATTCATAGATTTTCTTCCTAAAGCAAATGCCATGGTTCTTTTGAAGCACGCTTTTTGCGAATACATTACTATACATTAAATACCGCTGATGCAATGTCGGGTAGTTCCCTGCTCAAATTGACAAAATATCAACAGTTAAGGTGTTCTTGTACAGGATTGTTCAGAGGTAATTGACATAGTTTATGATTTTGAAGGTGTGCAGCGTCAAGCGCAGACTGCCCTGATCATCAGTGGAGTGGCTTTAGCCATCCTGGTGCTAATTCTGATCATCTTGTGCAGAGGAAAGTTTTCTTGGAGATATATCAAACAAAAATTTCAACCAGCCAAGGTAAATAAACTAATTTGGTTTTAATTGAGGTTGTACAATGTCAACTTGTACCTTGGCGTACACCGTCAGGGCAAGGCAGCTTATGATTTTAGACGGTAGCTACGGAGAGCTCAATTTTATATTCTCACAAAGGGACAGTATCGAGGGAATCCAGGTGGGAATGGATATTATAATCTGATTTCAATAAATATTAATAGGAAAAGGATTTTGCAAACATACATAGAATAAAAAATAAAATAAAATATGACAGTTCTTCCAATTTGCGCCTTTTTGTCTTTGATATTTGTCTATAAATTATAGTAATTAAATAAATTTCCCGTACTGATTTCAGAATCGCGTCAAACAATACCCAAACGATCTAACCCATCACAATCCTCACGCTGAAATGCCGAAACCGAAACATGAGCTAAAACTGGAAATACGAAACCCCGAACCAGCGAAACGACCGCCGCAGCCTCTTAACGTTAGGGACCTGGAGACTAGAACATCGCAGACAGAGAAGAGCCAGGGTGCCACCACACCGAAGACCATGAGCACAGCACTTAGTAACCGACACCCAGCTGAAGATACCACTTTGGACTTTTCATACGACAATATGGGGATGAATGTGACACCGCCTGAGCAGCCGGCCACTAGCCACAAGTTCTGAGGAACGGCAATCACCTTCGGCGGTGAAACTATACGATTCATAGAGGTCGCTAGCAACGTCACTACTGTCACATCAGAATGTTAAACTTTATACTTGTATCAGTCATTAAAAAATTATCAAATAGGTATTTTTTTAAAGCTGTAGGTATTTTCTAACTATACGGCGTTAATTACAGTTGCAGATTTGTATTGGAAAATTGAAATTTTTGGTCAAAAGAAAATTTACCTTACCTACTTGAGACACAGACACACTTTTTATGGGAATTAATACTTATTATCCTTATAAAGATACTATTTATTACGAGGTATATTTTGTCCGTCGAAGTTATGATATCGTTTATTAGATTTCTGTTTGTCACTGTTGTGGGAATATAACTATTGAGCTCTAAAAAGTTGAAGATATTATAATGCGCAAATTTATCAATAGTAGGTTTAATAGACTTATGCATATTAGTGCAAAATTTAACCATCTATTCTTCGTGGTTTTAGTACCTAGAACCTAGCTTTAGAATTGGATTGATACAATGAAATTCGACCCATGCGATCTTTGCATTATTATACGAACGACAATGTATTTCATATTTATAGTTATTATTAGTATTATGATAGTTTAGTTTAGTTATTATTTAAGAACGATTATTTGTATATATAGGCAAGTTTTCAAACATCTATAAGGTATTCAACACCAAAATAATAGTAAAGTAAACACAAATAGGCCCTTTTGGTGCAGCTTATTATAATGATATTTATATAACGAGATTACATGTTGTAGTAATGCAATCGATTATATAATAAGATTAATTAATAATATTTTTATAAGAAAAAGGAATTCAGAAAAATCAGAACAAAAATAGAAATAGGGAGCTAGTCCACAGCTAAAATTATGTACTTAAATAATTCATCACTGAAAGAAACAATAGTAGAAACGCAATTACACATCACTTTATACATATTGTTCGTAGATTTTAAGATAGGTGGGTGTCCATACGATTCCTTTTCACTTATCTACTACTTTAATATGAACTTTTTTAAGTGCTATGTTCCTAGTGCCCACGGGTCTTTTCGGACGACTAGTGACAGAAACTTAGACAGACCCGACACACAACCAAATAGTTATTTTCTTTGTTTGTATAAATTGTTTTTCATAAAGTATCAATATTATTTAAGAATCTGAAGGCTAAATTCATATAGAATACAATGCTCATTGTAAAATTACGTTCTATAAGTAATTCACGAGTAAAAAAAGGTTTTATTTATCTTTCGTGAGCTTTTTTTATCTAAATCACATGGACACCCTGAAATTAGAATGGAATTCAAGTGATTAACTACTCTTACAGACGTGTATTCGTTGAGCAATAATTATTGTAGGAGATTTAAAACGATTACGAATATTCATATAACGTGTATGTAATGTGTTAGGTACTGCGGATAAATGCCAGACGCGATCAATAAACATTCACAATACAAGCCACCAGCAATATCAAATATAATTTTCATCAGCGGGCCGAGCGTTCAACAAGATTAGCTGGCTAATTAAGTGATATTTGTACCAAAAGGGAATCATTTCGATAGGCATAATGAATTCTTTGCACAATGCTTTGACTCAAGCGGGGGGATTTTTAAGGCCTGCAATTACTGACTTTTCAATAGGGATTATATTTTTTTAACATGAAACTTGGGGGAAATTCGACTGTAGTATTTTATCGAAATACGAGACACGGAACGAAACACGGAGATCTATTTGTATATTTTTTTATGCTTGTCTTAATATTATATTTTAATGTTTGTTTAGCATAAAAATTGGTTTGACAGTACCTACCTGTAAACAAATTATGGTTGCTTGAAATTTTCATTTGTGAATGTATCATTGTTCTGCTCTGGCTATTCCCCGTATTTTATAATTATTTGCTGCAAATACTTAGGCAAACTAAAGCTTACATTAATTTTAATTGTTGTATATTTTCGAGTTCGACTCGGGTTAAATAAACATTCAGCATGGCTGAGGTAGTTTTTTATTTATGGGTTATGTTTATGTGTGTGTAATTTTGTTGGTGTCGGTACGCTTTTGTTGTAAGACGTGTTAATTTGTTGAGACGTTTTGTTACCATAACACTTTACTCAGGAAAGTAATGGAATTTATATTAACAATGATTGATATTAAGACTCTGCTTACACCTAGCGTATTGTCAGCCGCCGACTGTTGTCAAGTGGCGCTAACACCTAACTATCACAAAAAAAAATTTGTAATGTTGTTAATATTCGTTCCTTTGTTTTTCAAATAAAGTGCGGTTGTTGTTTGATTAAGGTAGTGCAGGTGTAGTTGTTCGTTAGCTGCAGCGGCAGATCTACTACTGTTCGATTAATTTAATACTCATAGCGCCATCTATGGGCGTCTTGACGAAACATAATGGTGACCCCGACGTGATATTTACGTCATATTATTGTGAATACGCGACTCCAAGCGGATTCCATTGAAGATTGACCTGCGAACATCCTAGAAAAGCTAAGTACAACGCAAGTTACGTGAACAAAGCGAGGGCACGTGGCATGGCGGCGCCGATTTTCGAGATCGGGTTTTCGCAGCGGCTTATGCTTACTTCTCATCGAATAAAACTGCATCTGCATGGCTTCGGATCCTAAGGGAAATCTAGAAATCGCTGTTGACGAAGAATTTTCGACTCGAAGTGCATGTTGGTCGAAGTACTTAAAGTGGTGATTGAAGCTTACAAATCTTGCAATTGCGCATTTATTTCAAACCGAAATCAAGTTCGTCGATCGAGACCGGAGCTGGCTATCTACATTCACAACGAAACGTACACGTGAGTGAGCTGGTATTCCTATCCAATTCCTTACTTCCAACAAATTAAATAACTACTATCTTGTCTAGGTTAGTTAACCTATTAATTTTGCAAAATACCGAATTGGCACTGCCAATACATATCTTTTCTCTCTTCATAATGTCTCACGAAGACTCTATTAGCGATACTGAGCATGATTTTAAAGACTTGGTAAAACGAAGAGGGTCTCTAAAATGTAAATTAACTTTGTATAAGAAATATGTTATGTCTTTACCTACCTCCTCAATACATATTGAGCAAATAATAGATTTAGAAATGCGAACGGCATCTATGTCTGAAGTTTTTAAAAATTATGACACTGTGCAGGAGCGAATAGAGCTTCTCTGCACTGACTTGGAGGAACAAATGAAAGAAAGGGAGATGTTCGAAACCTCTTACTATAATCTTGTTGCCAAGCTAAACACATTATTCAAACTATGAGACCACAAACTAATATTTCTAAGCATGATACTAGTGTTGCAAAGGAAAATGAAACTATCAAATTTCCAGAGATATCCTTACCAAATTTCGCTGGTGATTTTAAGCAGTGGCTTGAATTTAAAGAAACATTTGAGGCCTTAATCCACCAATCATCATTAAAACCCATACAAAAATATAAATATCTAAAAAGTTGTTTACAGGATGGAGCCTTGGAGGTTGTCAACTCACTAGAGTACTCGGCTGACAATTATACCATTGCATGGAAGATACTATGTGAGCGGTACAATAACCCAAGACTATTGGTATCAAATCATTTAAAGGGTCTTTTTGATATTCAACCGATACAGGATAATTCAAGTTCCCTCAGGTCGCTTATAGATAACATATCCCGTCATCTACGGGCTCTTAAATCTTTAGAGATACCTACCGAGGAGTGGGACCTTATCATTATCCATTTTATGTGTGCCAAATTACCCACTCATCTACAAAAAAAGTGGGAAGAGCGCATTAATTCGAGAGAATTGCCTTCATTGCAGGACTTCAAAAATTTTCTACGTTCCCGAGCGGACATTAATGAAACTATGAAGTCTAAGGAGCAAGGAGTTCCAATGCAGAGCTCATTAAATAAAGCGTTGGTAACTACGACCTCTCACAATAACAACAACAAATCTGCTAACAGGTATGTGGTAAGCTGCCCACAATGTAAAGATAAACATTTTATTAATCAGTGCCCTAAGTTTTTGGCTCTGGACCCTGTCTCGCGACTACACACAGCGAAAAAATTCAAGCTTTGTACTAATTGCCTAAGTACATCCCATGCAGTACCGAATTGCAGGGCGACCCTATGTAAGTATTGTAAAGCCAAGCATAATACATTACTACATATCGATAGAACGTCACAAAACACGTCCACACCTACACAACCTACGACACTTTTAAACTCTCACACTATTGAGTCAACCGAGATATCTAGGTCAAGGACAACAGCTATCCCTCAAACTTCGCAACCGAGCGAACAAACTGCATTGGTACATAGTGCGTCTACTCACACTAATACAGTCGCGTCAAAATTAGTTGATAACAAAGTAATTTTTCTCTCTACCGCTATTGTGCATGTCACAAATAGTGATAACAAGCGATACCCATTACGCGTCTTGTTAGACTCTGGCTCACAGTCCAATTTCATAACACAAAGGGCGTTTAAGCTGCTCAATTTACCAAAATACAAGGTAGATATGGAAGTGATAGGATTTAATAATAATTATTCTAAAATTGATTATTATTGTGAGCTAACACTACATTCTAAGAACAAGTCTTATTCTAAACCGATTACTTGTTTAATTGTGCCTGACATTTGTAACTTGCCGAAATATCCAATTAATCTAAAAACTTTTAACATTCCACAGCATGTTGAACTAGCCGATGAACACTTCCACTTGGCGGGGGAGATCGATATATTGATAGGAGTGGAATTATTTTATGAACTATTGTGCATCGGGCGTCACAATTTGGGTGATGGCCTACCAATATTACAAAAGACCAAGTTAGGATGGGTGGTTGGTGGTTCATTCACACCAAGCCCAAAATCACCAACCCCAAACCAGGTAAGGTGCAACTTTACATTAAACTCTCAGTTAAGTAAATTCTGGGAAATAGAAGAATGTACTGGGGATAGTTTGACCAAAAATTATTGCGAGTTGTCAGATGATGAAAGTGAATGTGAGAGGATATTTATGACTCATACACGCTCTTCTGATGGCAACTTTGTGGTAAACCTGCCACTCAAAGCTCCAATTTCTTTATTAGGACATTCAAAGTCTATAGCGCTGAGAAAATTTAATGCTCTCGAGAAAAGGTTTGCTCGGGATCCACAATACCAAAATATGTACATTAATTTTATGCAAGACTTTGAACATAAAGGTCGCATGAAAAACTTTGATTCTAATTCTGCAGAGTTCTGTAACTATCTGCCTCACCATGCAGTGGTGAACCCTGATAAGGTCTCCACTCCGCTGAGGGTTGTCTTCAACGCCTCTATGCCTACATCTACAGGTGTCTCTCTTAATGACTTACAATATAAGGGCACAATTAAACAGGAACAACTTATTGATATTTTATTAAGATTTCGCACACACAAGTATGTAGTCAATGCCGATGTTGAGAAAATGTTTTGCAACATATACTTGTCACCACAACAACGCCATTTACAGTGTATTCTGTGGCGAAGTAATCCAAGTCAAGACATACAAACATATGTTCTCAACACACTTAGTTTTGGTTTAAAATCAGCTCCACATATAGCTACAAGATGCTTGCTCCAACTATCACACGAAACCCATGCCCTTAATAGAACACATAATCATGCACTTTCACAAACTACATCCACAGCTCCATCAACATCTGTGACATCCGCAGCAGCCAGCACTATAGCATCAGACTTCTACCTAGATGACCTGATCACGGGAGGCGACGACATCCAAGAGGTGATTAAACTCGTGCTGGAGGTTGATAGGATATTAAGAAGTGCTAATTTTACACTCCGTAAATGGAATTCAAACTCTCCAGAGATTCAAGGTATGGTGTCAGCTAAACTTAACACACATGAATTATCTCAACACTCTATTACACGATTAGGTGATGATTCCTATAAAATATTAGGGCTAGAATGGTCTTCTCATACCGATACTTTAATGTTTTCAACTAAATCCCAATTAAAACTTCATATTGTTACTAAACGTAATATTTTATCCCGAGTATCCAGTATTTTCGACCCACTTGGTCTTATAGGTCCAGTCTTAGTTGTTGCTAAATGCTTAATTCAAAAGTTGTGGCTAGACAAAGCTGAGTGGGACCAAGGGGTACCTTCTGATCTTTTAAAGCAGTGGGAAGTATTTTATGAGGGTTTGAAAAAATTACATACTATACAAATACCTAGACATGTTATTATTACCGAATTTAAAGTTATTGAATTACATGGATTCTCTGATAGTTCAGTGGTTGCTTATGGGGCTGCTATTTATGTCCGCTCAATAAACAGCAAAGGTAAAATTCAATCTCGTTTGCTCATGGCAAAATCTCGAGTAGCACCAATAAAAAAGAAAACAATTCCACGATTAGAGTTATGTGCAGCTCACCTTCTGGCTGAAATTATGAATAAAGTAAAAATTGCTTTAAAGCATCATATTGTTAATAATTTAAAATATTGGTCTGATTCAAGTGTCGTCCTAGCTTGGATAAGAACAGAACCATATAAACTCAACTCTTTTGTAGCTAACCGAGTTACTAAAATCCAAACCCTAACAAACACAGCTGATTGGAACTGGGTGCCATCTATAGAAAATCCTGCTGATATTCTGTCACGTGGCACAACTGCTGAAAGGCTTATTTCATCAAAGCTTTGGTGGGAGGGTCCCACATGGCTTTGTCAGCCATCTGATGAATGGCCGAAATTTACTAGTAGGAATCAGAGTGATACAGTGCCAGAGCTCAAACGCACAAACACTACACATTGTCAGCTCACACACACACAACCAAGTCACTCTGTTATACACACATTATTGTCTCAATGGTCGGATATTACAAAAATCGAACGTGTATTTGCATACTTAAAGAGATACATGCACAATTGTAAACACAAAAATGCAAAAATCACTGGTTGTCTAACAACTAGTGAGATTATTAAATCAATGGAATCATTAGTTAAATGTGCTCAGGTTGATTCATTTCCAATTGAGTATAAACTCTTGCAAAATAAAGAAGATTTACCAAAAAATTCTATGCTACGTAGCATAAACCCCTTTTATGACAATGGGGTTATTAGAGTGGGTGGTAGACTTAGTTTGTCACAGTATACATTTGATAAAAAACACCCATTATTACTACACAGCACACACGCACTTACCAAATTGATTATGGTTCGTGAACACCAACGCCTACTCCATGCTGGGCCGCAGCTGCTCCTGTCATCAGTACGTGAGCGCTTTTGGCCGATAAAGGGTAAGATTTTAGCCAATAAAATAGTTCGTGAATGTGTACGGTGTTTCAGAGCCAAACCCGATACTACAGCACCAATCATGGGCAGCTTACCTGGTAGTAGAGTAAACCCATCTCCACCATTCTATACTACTGGTCTAGATTACGCAGGTCCGTTTCTATTACGGGATAGAAGAGGTCGTGGTTACACCACATATAAAAGTTACATAGGTATATTTATATGTTTTGCGACGAAGGCAGTACATTTCGAATTGATTACAGGTTTACAAACCGAAGCGTTCCTATCTGCATTCAGACGTTTCACGGCAAGGCGAGGTAAACCAAAGGAAATGGTGAGTGATAACGGTACCACATTTAGGGGCGCTAGCAGCGACCTGAGGGAGCTTTACGAATTTGTAAATAATTACACAGCTGATTTGACAACAGCTTGTACTAACCAAGGAATAGATTGGAAATTCATACCTGTTTACACGCCTCACATGGCGGGTCTTGCTGAAGCAGCTGTCAAAAGCTGCAAGTTTCATCTTAAACGCGTGCTAGGTCAAAGTTTGTTAACTTATGAAGAATTCTCGACAGTATTAATTCAAGTAGAATCTATATTAAATTCTCGTCCCTTATGTCCCCTTCCATTACCTGAAACCCAAGATATCCAAGTCCTTACGCCAGCTCACTTCCTAATTGGAAGAACACCAATCTCGTTACCAGAATACGAGTATGACAATGTTCCAACAAACCGCCTAAATCACTATCAACAACTCCAACAGATTCAGCAAGGTTTTTGGAGGAGGTGGTCTCGAGACTATGTGGGCTTACTGCAGGAGCGCACGAAGTGGCGGAGCTCAAGAGGACAACGCCTCGCGGAGGGCACCATCGTCATAATCAAAGACGAGCGCCTTCCACCCTGCCAATGGAGCCTGGCGAGAGTCGTGAAGGCTCACCCGGGACAGGACGGTGTGGTGCGGGTGGCGACAATGAAAACCAGCAAAGGAATAATAAAACGATCATTTAATAATATTTGCCCGCTACCGATAGAAGATAATTTGTAACCAATAAATTTTAAACTTAGTAACTTGTAATGTAAAAAACTAAATTCAATCTTAACCAACTCAACTTTTCTCAACAACTCTGTAGAATCTGTATAACGTTTTGATTAATTGAAACTATACATAATAATGTCATTGCTTATTATCATTTCAATTTAAAGGTATAAGTTTGTACTTCATTTAAATCTATTGTATCATATTGATGTCTTCATACCATTTATTGCCATTACAATTCAAAAATAATTACTTAATCATACTTGCATTGTATAATTCTTATTGCCAACTAATAATTTGAAACAGTTTATAATTTGTCAATTAACTACAGTTTCAAGGTGGGAGTATGTTCGATTAATTTAATACTCATAGCGCCATCTATGGGCGTCTTGACGAAACAACTACGTAACACCTTGGGTAACTTTAAGCCGGCTTGCTGAGTATGAGCTCACGGCCTAACTCGCTGGCTCACGACTAACTGCACTTCCGTAACACAGTGTTATTCAATCCCGTTGGTAATATCAAAATTTATAACGAGCAATACATATCTTTGGAAAATGGCTTATAACGACCTGAAGGTTTAAGACTACCAGTGTGATTTTAGGCCACTATAATGTTTTATCGATTTAATGTTCTGTACCCTAAGTATGTGTTATAATTTTACCGTTTCACATCCCGACGCGAAATAGAAATGCCATTTCTTGAAAAAAACACCAACAAACTTTATGAACTCAAAATGGTTAAATAGACTTTATTGAATCATATCTAAGAACTTTCTTGATCAAATCACATATCAACAAAAAGAAATCAAAATTAGTTCATCTGTTGAGGGTTTACTTTGCCACAGACTGACGCACAGATAAAACATTCATACTAAGATACACAGACACAGTTAGTTATTCAAATACACAAATAGGCACGCAGGTACACAGTTAGGTATTCAGTTACATAGATAAGCACGCAGATTCTATATACAGTTAGGTACTCAAGTAGGATACTTACGCGTACGCAGTTATATAGATACATATGTTAAATTTACAATTCCTACAAATTACAATTCCTTTAAATTCACTCCTCATTTTGCGTCTGTGGTTAAACATGAATTCGAAATTCTTATAATTTTACTAATATTGATCGCACATAATGCGTAATACTTATTTAATATGAAGTCAATTTATGTAGATGTACTGACTGTTACTATAATTGTTACTTTTAACATATTATTTAAGTTTATCAATGCATTTCAATGTTTTAAAATACAAAGATTATCATTCAAGATTTACATCACAGTATTGATGAAGTTCTTGTAGTTAAGACTTTAAACTGAAAGTAACTAAGACACTTTTTGCGATGCACCGCTATTTTATAGATTACTAGGATTTAATTTAACATTCCTGTTTTGAAAGCAGCGGTTAGTTTGTAATAGGTTACTTTATGAAGCATTCCTTCAGTGCCTTTTTACATAATTAATTTAGTTTTCAACCTTAAACAGCTGCAGAGGTATAACACCAATTGTCGGTAGATATTTTACTGTCGCCATTATATCTATCATAATACACATAATAAGTCTAGTTTTTTTTTATTTAGGAATTATTGTAGTATTTCATAATGATAATAGTCACCCCATAGACGCGTTTAGGTAGGAATATGTTGTTAAATTATAATAGGTAGTTAAGAGATCGGACAACTACTTAAGCTGATGTAGGATTAAAGAGTGGAGTCTTTAGCCGCTTTTACCTAAAGGCTGTTTCAATTGAAATAAACCGTTCATTGTACCGATGACCTAGTAGAGGTCGCTGGAATCCGCTGGATGCGGGTAGCGCTGGACCGGTCATCGCTGAAATCGTTAACGGCTTATGTCCAGCAGCGGACATCATTTAGCTGAGCTGATGATGATGATTCAGTGTACTCTGGTGATTTGTCATCAGAGACTCAGAGTACACTGACAATATAAATAAATATATGGCCAGTTAGTAATTTGACAATTATAGCAATTATCTA
Organism: Craniophora ligustri; assembly: GCA_905163465.1. Classification (NCBI taxonomy): domain Eukaryota; kingdom Metazoa; phylum Arthropoda; class Insecta; order Lepidoptera; family Noctuidae; genus Craniophora; species Craniophora ligustri. The sequence goes on along the minus strand of LR990954.1, from coordinate 10,265,795 downwards.
TCGGTACTTTATTTAAAAAAATATTGAAACATTAAACAGAATGTTTACGGAACGATTTTTCTCTCCAGCATCAATAATACCTAGATTGATCTCAAATTTAAATAAAATTAATTTGTATTAAATTAATTTTATTTAAATTTAATAGTAATAATTTCTTCATCGATTTTTTAATATTCTTTAATAACAAATTGCAATTAATATTGTTGAAAAGTTGTGTATTTTAAATTCTGTGTCGAATCTTGTGTTCAGCACAGTATTCTCGATATTGTATTTAAATACTTAAAAATTAAAATGTCATATTATTATTTTGGGTGGCGGTTTTTACGTAGGCCGGTTCTAACACGGGATCAGTCTATCTCCCTGTCATCAGATATTTTGAAGGGTATAAGCAGATTAACAATTGAGTGCTGTAAATTGGAACAGTCTTTAATATCTAGTTGTAGGGAATAGATAGGTTGGGGTAGTCGATTACTATTAATCATATTTGAAATAAAATCATATTTATCTGAAAAATATATAAAAAATCTTCTGGGTTCCTAAGTTTTTTTGGATATTAGTATAGTAATAAATAATCGTGAACAAATAGCGCTTCTTATAATTAGTTTTTGTTGATCGATCTTCAAAAAACATTAGCTCCAGTTTACTTTAAATATAAATAATATAAATTTAAGCTGCTCAAGCAGCTTCACTAAAAAATATGATCTCAAGCAATCGACTATTCCTTTAATTTAAGCTTTATTACTTTATTCGTATTGCTACTTCATATTCATGAAGGTACCTGGTTAAACGCTACTGTTTTTTTCTATTAGAATAATATAGTTCGTAAGTAGTTAAGCTTACATTCATTTAACGAAACAAAAATCTTGATTCAAAAATGTTCACCAATAAACTTGCCGCGCTATTAATTTTCCCCAAAATTCATTAAATGTTTGAATAGAAAAAAAATTACTGCAAAGTAAAATATTACAAAAAATAATTAAAAAAAAACACGTAATGGTTTCTTTAAATTATATTGATTGGCGGTCAATGATCCAACCTCTTCCTATGATCCTAAAATCTGTTAAACTTGATGTAACTACTTAATATTTTTCCGACTTCATATACGAAGCAGAACTTTAGATCAATTTAAATAGGGTAGAAACCTATAGTATATCAGTTACGCGGGCTGGCTAGTTAGTAATGTGTCATTGAATTCTACGGATCAGTGTTCATCAGCGGCAACGTCAAAGTAGGACTCGTAAGTTTAATTAAAACATTATCACGTGTACACAATCAGTTTGGTTGGTTTTAATGAAAGGAACTGAAATTTATTTTGTCATTGCATATATTGCACATTCGCAGGGAATTTTGATATAATTCTTATCAGTTTAATCAAAAACTTAATGTAAAGATGTTTTCGTGATATTGTGTTTAAATTACTTAGATTCGTAGTGTTATTATTCGTTCGATTTTTCACTTTTTTTTCAGCAATAATTTCTCGCTAGCATACCTAACTATGTATATTAAATTGAGTGCGTATTTTGTGTTGGAGTAATTTTAATATACCTTGTATTATCATTGCTTAAATTAACAAAGTACTTACAATTAACCGATTTATTTATATTTGATTTGGCAGAGTAGGACATATTTTATATTTGATTTAATTTTTATGTTTAGCAGATTTTAGGATTAATTAGAAAACGTAATTGGACTTAGAGCAAAAACTCATCATTAAATCTAAATTAATTATGCTTATGTGCAGTAGTGGACGTCCTCTAGCTGACATGAAATGATGAAATCTAAATTAATTAATTCTTGGCAAAATAAAAACTCAATCTTAAAGAAAACTGAAATGAGTACGATACTCAATACAGATAATATCTGATTTTAAAATTGCACAAATTGATATAGCTGGCAGAGATTTTATTGTGTGGTATTCTGCAGTCTTGAGTTTAATTAATTTATTTATTAAGCTTCGGGATAATAATATTTTTTCATTGGTTTCCTTTATGAGAGTTTTCTTTTAAGAGTAATGGTTAGTAGTAATAATTGGCAATATTAAAGATGGCTTTGATTAATTCATGTCTTTAAGGATTTTTTCTTTGCTTTGTTAAAATATTTGTTAGAAATGTATTACTGTCACCGTTAAATACTAGCGGACTTAGTGTTTTGATTGCACAGTCGGAGCGAACCCAAATGCGGCCTCCTAATCCATCGTCTTCCGACCCTTAGTTTTTCAAATACCTTTACAATAAATGTACATACAGTTTTTGTGTGGTACTAACGATTAGATTATTAGCTGCTTAAAAGTAGTGGTTTTAGACCCTTGGTTTGTTTTCGAATTAACATCGGAGGTAAAGCATATAAATAGCTTTCAAATTTATTACGTTTTAGTTGTCACATGTACACAGTTTTTAGTGGTCATTTGGTTTCACAAAAAAGCACATTTGGAGCGACCTGAGTACGGCCTCCTGAACCATCGTCTTCCGACCCTTAGTTTACAGATACGTTAAAAATAAATTTAATTTTAATACATATAATATGTTCTTGTATATATACAGCTTTTGTGTTGGACTATAGAGTAGATCATTAGCTGCTTGAAAAATAATTGTATTCTCTTTTACATTCATATTCCAACCCTGGCATCGCTACCACTGAAATGAGGAAAAAATATCCCATTTGTCCAAGTGGTGGCTCTGACAGTGGGGACAACTGGGATTGATCGTATGTTATGATTTATTTCGATGTGATGTCAGTAGAGCTTGAAAATAGTGTTCATTTGTTTTTTCAGTTGTTAAATAATTTAGAAGACGTTTTCACAAGTGCACAGTTAAATTTTTTTAGTCGCTATTTTATTTTCATAGGGTTAGTAAAGTAGTCGTTTTATTTATTGCACAAAATTGCACAGTCGGAGGGACCCCCAAGTGCGGCCTCCTGATCCATCGTCTTCCGACCATTAGTTTGTCATATAAATAAATAACTTAAATAAAAAACCTGCGTTTACTTCGCTTTTGTGTTATTTGTTGGTTTGAAAAGCATTCAAGTAGGTAATTAGCTGCTTAAAGAGTAACATATTTTATTCTAGATCAATAGGCCTAATTTATCTAAATAAAGTAAAATATTTAACTGTGGATATTTTTTGATTGATCACGTGTCAGTAAAGCTTATAAATAGCTTGGAATTGTATTATTAGAAGTTTATTTTACATCGTACTCGATGCTGTTTTCACAATACACAGTTCATTTATATTTGGTTTAAATTTTTCCTTTCAACGGAGTTAATAAAGTAAAGTGGTTATTATTTTAAAGTTGCACAGATTTGCACTGTTGGAGGGAACGCGTCGCGGCCTCCTAATCCATCGTCTTCCGAACCTTAGTTTATTATATGTCCTAAAAATAACATCGATGTTTATGTAAATACTCCGCTTTGTGTTGTTTTAAAATAAAAGCAATATATATAATAATAAGTTAGTAGTGGCTGATAGAGTAAAATATTTTATTCTACATTCATTCTTTTTAATCTTGACTTATATTTTTATTTAAATTTCAATTATGTTTCATTTAACATCGGTTGATGATGTGTCGGTAGAGCTTTGAAATGTTTATTTCATAGTGATAGGAATAGACGTGAATAGTGATGATAAGTTTGTAGTTGCACAGTTTGCACAGTTGAAGGTACATGCATTAAGGCCTCTTGATCCTTGGTCTTCCTACCCATTTCCTGTGTAAATGAGCTTCACACGAATACTGAATTAACCAGTTACTTGTAAAATGCTAATATTTTTCACCTTCAGATAATGTTGAGGCGTTTGCTTTTAAATTAAGAAATTTGGCTTTTTGTTTCATTAAGGTACAGTTAAGAGTTAAGACCACTATGTAGTAGTTTATCTCGCTTTTATTTCGTGCTATTTTTTCACTAAATGTATGAATTTATTGCCAGGCGTCTTCATGATTTGGAAGTAGTAAAAGATAAGTAATTGTAATTGTGTAATAAGTATTCTCGTAATTTAATATATGAGTATGTATACTGTATCTACATTAGAAACAGTAGATGTACATGGTTATGTAGACGCTTAATTATTTATATTGGAAATACGATTTTTACGATTTAAAACATCTTCATTACTTAAAATACTTCTCACAGGGCAATATCACTCTAGTAGGTTTTTTTATAGAGTCGAATTTCAAACATCACTTAGTTGCTTTTGCCCTATCATTGGGGCTATAGGATTCATAACAGGAATTTTACGCGCCTGAAGTTCGGATATGTGTAGGTCGGATAGGATTGGCCTTTTGTGATAGTCAATGATGTCGTTGTTATGTATGTAGTGTGTTATGGTAAACTTGTTGGCGGATTTGTTGCTGGATTTTATTTAATTTCACAAGTAAGTAGGGCAACTAGTCACTCAGGCTTTAGTTAACAATTCGCAAACTTAAACTTAAAAAAAATATCTCATCATATATTTATAATTATTCTGCATTCCCTATTTAGTATATATGTGTGGCTAGGCATAGTCCACCATTTGAGAATCTCTGGTTAATATTGCTCTCAATTTAATTTTTACTCGCATGGCATTTTTTCTTCTAAATTACGTTCTTCATAATATTTTGTTAGAGAGATATTTGTTAGTATAAATATAAATTACATCACATTTTGGTATTAGTAACATTAAAAGGCAATATAATGGTATATTCATTAATTTTAATAAAATAGTTTTATTAATTAAAAAAAATGTATATTAGATACTTAGCTCACTAGAAGCCGTCCATACTTTACATTCCAGTAGAAGTAATTAGTTTATATTTATTAAAATAAGTAATGAATATAATAAAGGCTAAAAGTAATAATAAGAATAAATTGATTGTATATTTGTAGTGTTTAATAATAATTAACAGTCTACTTATAAGAAAACATTTTAGATTATAAGTAAAAGCTGCGTTGTGCGGTGCGTTGGACATCCATCCATCCATCTATCATTCATCAAGATGGACGATCAACCTGGTAAAGGACCTTGAATGTGGTTGGTCTTGAAAACTGACCCTCGTATGCCTTTCTTTGTTTAGTAGTGGGTGTCCTTAGGTTATATAATATGATATAATATGTACATATGTAGCAATCGATCGATTTGAAAACTTGAACTACGATTCCACAAAAAAAATATTTATAATACCTAAACGTCACGCAAATAATTAGGTGCTCTATAAAAGTATTTTATAGTCACATAGGAATTTATAGGAAACGAGCTTTTAGAATTAAGAGATAAAATATAAAAACAGGAGGAGCTGTATATATTATATAACTTAAACTCTTGCGGCAATAAGCACTTAATTAATATAAGTGTAATTTCAAATTATTTTATAATGTAATTAATTAATGTAGGTTTAATATAATTAGTCCCAAATATTCCCACAATAGCAGTTCAATATTAATTGAGACAAAGGGTTGAAAAAAAATCTAGACGGAACATTATGTAGTACTTTTGTTGTGAAAAAAATTATTAACTTGATATGTGCTCGGTAAAATTTCTAAAGTACCCAATAGAGAATCTCATTTGGATCATCTTATGCAAAAATGACATTCACTATCCAAAAATTACAGACATGTTTAAAAATCTTGGCATATTTTACAAGAAATAAATCAAATAATAAATAATCATCAATTGAATTAATTAACCAAGAAATAATTTGTCACTACCTGTTCTGGAACGTCACTAAGAATGTCAAATTGGTAAGGGATACAGGACCAAAAGGTTTCATATTGTTAGTAGGATCAAATCGAATCAAGTCAAGTTTTATTTATTATGAAAATATTACATTAAAATAATCCGGTAAGAATCTCTATAGATTTTTTTAATCAAATTGATTACAATCTTCATTACAGTACAGTTTTCTGATAACAAGTGTGCGAAGACAAAGTAGGTTTATATTTTAAATGGTCAATGGTAAAAGTAATCTTATACCATGATATTAAGAAGCTCAAAGAAGAGGTTTGCTTACTATGTCTCGTTTGACCTAATAAATTTTAGTTTATAAACAGCAGAATGTACGCTAGGTCAGCGCTACTTACGCTAAGGGTTATTAATTCAGACAATACAATGAAACTGGATATTGGGCAAGTCAATTAATATTGACTTTCATATATGGTGCCCGTCTCAAAATACCAACTTCTAATCTGCATAGGTACATTTATTTTGGATTAAATTGGATAAAATTTGGATACAACCGATTATAATTGACACACAGCTAGACACAGATTTCATCTCATTTAGGAGATTAGGCTAGGGTCCACCACCCAAGCCTAATGCGAGTAGACTTCATATGCCGTCGAAAGAATCTCTCGGGCAGATTTTCTTACGCGATCAATACGCTCGTAACTTCAAAAAGTCTTGCTTTGTTTCAAACTCCACGACTTTGACTTCACATTCTACACACTAGGCTCACCTAGAGTGTATGTTAATCCATAATATAACCAACATTGTTCTGATTACTTTATTTCCACATTTCATATTTTGCTTTCAAACTCGTAGAATCAATTCAAAATTAATCATAAAAATCAAATGTAAAAATGCGTGATTTCGGCGTCTCTTGTGGGCATTGTGTTGTACAGGCCAACAGCGTCACATAGACATATCTGGCAGTGCTGGTGCTTTAATTGATTGTCTCAATTATTAGCTTTTTATGTAAATACTACGTAAGGCGTGAAATGAATGTTCATGTGAGGAATTTTCAGTGAACTTCTATGAAACGGATAAAGCCCTCTATTGACTTTGAAAATATAAATTTGAAGTGTATGTCAGCTTAATATTTAGGCCAAATCATGTTAGTATACACTTTTGCACTTTGATGAGATTGTAGTTTTAACCGGCAGTACTTTTTATTAGATGTCATTTTACATAGAATTTATACAGCAGCAAAAACTATTTGTACACTTTTTGAATGAGTAATTACTTATATTAAGGTAGTAGATAAGATAGAAATTAGGATATAAGTCAACGTTTTGTATCATATAACTGGAGCCCTCAGGAATTCCGTCCATAAAATTAGGTATATAAATGTAAGTAATTAGATAATGATATTTGATAAATATGTGAAATTATTGCTAGTTAATGACTTAAATAATTATTTTATGTTTAAAATATTTAACTTTAACTGTTTTTTGTGACGTATTGTTTTGTAACAATGCAATATTAATGTTTGTTATTGATTAAGTCAAAATATTGTCGTTATTGTAGATGTTTTTCTTTACATAGATTTAGCAAATAAGATTGGTTTGGTTTAGGTACGTAAAATCAACTATCACATTAGAAATATCGCACAGTAGGGAGTTACATTATATTAGCATTTATCTCAAATAGTTTAGGATAGATATTTAATTATACAGACGATATAATTCGATCACATAATGTTTGCACATAAAATGAATGACATAACAACTAACTATGATTGTTTTCTGTCTAGAATCGAAGCAGTGTAATAACACTGAATAGAAATTAAAAGAATACTTTTGCTACTAACTTCTATGAACAGAAAATATTTGGCTTCTTAGCAACATTTTTAAATCTATGTTTAACATAGCATGGTTATTAGTAATTGAAGAAACGAGACTAATCATTATCCCTACCATGACTTGTGGGCTCTGTAGTCTTTAGGTTGATCGAGCCTATAAATATAAGGTGAAGTTATGTTGTATATTTTGTGTGTATTCATTTATATTTATGCAACTTTTTTCAGCAAGGAGTAGATACATCGATTTATTTAAATTCACTCGAAAGTTCAGTAGATTTTTCGATTTAATTATTTAACCTTAATAGAAATATAAACAATGCTTATAACAATAGCATCAAAATTTTAAAAATTAGACCCTATTTACATGACCATTAGAATTATATTCTATTGTGTACATTGTTAATAAATGAATTGGAAATAAATGTTTAAGAGAAATGTCTAGTATTATTTATGTTTTAGATTCTACGTTATCTGTTTGATAGTTTCCAAACAGATTAACTGCCCACGCCATAGAGTATATCCCAGATTATTTAGCCAATATCTGTGAAAGGTCCAATTACTCAAAACTGAAATTGAAACTAGACTGATTTTTTATTGAGCGAAACAAAAAATACCGAGCGGGATGTTTGTGATTTCGTTTCTTACTTGGAATAACTAACAGTAAAACAATGTGCCACATAAAATATAAAATATATGTAGTATAAGTAAATGTGGTCTCACAATGTTATCCAGTGATTATTATTATCCAGTTATTATCTTCTAATATATAAAATTCTCGTGTCACAGTTTTCGCTGCCATACTCCTCCGAAACGGCTTGACCGATTTTGATGAAATTTTTTGTGCTTATCCGGTATCTATGAGAATAGGCCAACATCTATTTTTCATCCTCCTAAAATTTAGGGGTAGATCACCAACCCCTATAATGTGGCAAAACAACGTTTGCTGGGTCAGCTAGTTATTATATATATATATATATATATATTTATATAATATAATATCAATTAATTAATTTACTGCTTCATTAGTGTTGTACAAACACGTGACTGTGTTTTAGGTTCAACCCCCATGTGGAGCAGATTGGGCACTAAAGGTATTATTTCTATTAGGAAGTTCTCAGTGGCGGACTTTAGATAAGTGACCATAATGGGTTCTTCTATACTAATATAATAAATGCGAAAGCATGTCTGTCTGTTACCCCTTCGAGCTTTAACTTCATCATCAACCCATTAATGTCCCACTGCTGGACACGGGTCTCCTCTCATTTGAGAGGGATTAGGCTATAGTCCATCACCCTAGACTACTGCGGGTTGGCAGACATTACATGTCATCGAGAATATTTCTCAAGCATGCAGGTGTCCTCACGATGTTTTCCTTCACCATTTGAGCATGTGATAGATACGCACATAACTTCCGAAAAGACAGTGGTGCGTGCCTTGGGTTTGAACTCGAGACCTCTGACATCTCAGTCCACTGGTCACACTGCTAGGCTATCACAGCTCATAAGCTTCAACGATTTAGAAAAAACTGCTGAGCATGTGCCTTCTCTCATTTGAGAGAAGGCACATGCTCTCATCACCACACTCGCCTGTTGCGGGTTGGCAGACTTCAGTTTCGGGAAAATCTCTCAGCATGCATCGGCAGGCATGCTAACCTAACCTAACGATGTTTTTTATATTTTTTGGCCTTAAGTTCGGACTCAAGACTTTTGACTTCAAACTCCACTGGTTACACCACTACACCATCAAAGCTGTGGATAACAAAATCGGGTATTATAGTTATGACATACAACCAGATTGTTCTGTAAAGTATTAATAACATTCTTAGAAATTTAATGTGACCGTCACCTACGTTGGAGTTTATAATGAATTTGGATAGCTTTTTTTACAATTGGCATATAGCCCGCTTTAAAGCGAGACACTTCTGTCTGTTGTGAACATTTGTAGGTCACGACCAGTAAGGATGACCCCCACATGATATTTGTAATGTTCGTTGAGGAAACCAAATTTAAAATCTAGCTCAGTAGGTACAACTATAACGTCCTCATCATTATCCCTGTTATTGTCCCACTGCTGAGGACGGGTCTCCCACACATTTAAGAAAGACTGCCACGCTACTCTGGTCAGGATTGGCAGACTTCACGGGACATCGAGAGAATTTTTCAATCAGCGGTTTCGGCACTATGTTTTCCTTCACCGTTTGATCATGTGATAAACACACTCGTAACTTCGAAAAGTTATTGGTGTGTGCTTTGGGATCTATTTAAGGAACTTTGACTTCACGGTCCACTGGTCACATAACAAGCCTATCACAGCTCAATAATGATGGTTGCTCTTTATTAAGACAATTAAAAAATTAAAAGGAATGAATAATAATAAAAAACACAATGAAAGCTCCTTAATTATAATCCTTTTGAATATAATGTTGATAATTTATTTTGTAAAAGGATATACCATTACCAGTTGAGTTATGAGCAAAGGCTTTAATCAGGATTATCGGATTTATGCACGAGTATTGTAGGATTATAAATCGAAAAGTTATTAAGTATAATAATTACATCATAATTATCGTGTCCTAATTTGAAATTTATATTTTTTACTTAATATATAGGATCAGAACTGAGTAGACCGTCAAGCCATCCTTAAGATTGGAAAATGAATCGATTATACTTACATATATGTATAAACATTTTAATCAACAATACCAAAATTACAAAATTATAATATGCATGACAATATGGTAGTAATTTAATCAGTTTCATTTTCATCTCTCATCTCATTCTGTCTCCTCGTTTTTCTACGAGATTCCCACGGATATCCATCGTATTTGTCAAGTAGTTTCTGAAGACGTTTTCTTATCATTTTTTGCTTATGCTTTTCGAGCATATCAGAGTAAGCATCAGAAAAAGGCATTATATTTATACCACCATCAGGACTAACCAAACCTGGTATTCCGGGTACCATACCCATTCCACTACGTGGTGGAACAGGATAGGGTGATGGATATAGGGACGGGTACGATGGCGGGTATGGAACTGGATAGGCAGATGGAATTAACGGTGAATAAGGTTGTGGATATGGCGGGGGATATGGCACTGGGTATGGTATCGCTGGAGGTGGCATAGGAGGAGGCAGAGGAATTCCCGCAACTGGTACCATAGGGTTTGTAGGTGCCAAGGGGATGCCGAAAGGTAAAGGCATTGGCAAGGGCATTATTGGCTGAGGAACCATTATTTGGGGAGGGGATCCTTGTGGTGGCATCTCGTGAGGGGGCATTATTATTGGTGGCATGATGGGTGGCGGAATAATCGGCAGTGGTGGTGGTATTGGGACTGGTATAGGGATTGGAATTGGCAAGTCCGGTCCAGCAGGCGTTGGTGTTGTCATTTTTCTTAAACTGCAATATTCTGGAATGTGCCTTGGGTACCAATATAAAGGATTGCATGGATCATCGCCATTTATTGTATAATTTTTCCGAGATTCGGCAAATGTACCATCTATTGTGCATTTTATTCGATCCAGTGACAGTACGATCAATAAAAACTGTAAACACGATCCAAGGTATTAGTTCTACTAAAAACTTTCTAAAATATATTAGGTTACGATAGACATGTAAGAAGACTAAAGACGTGAATTTAAGTTGTAGTTGTATTTCGAGATACACACACGTTTTACGGGACAAAGTAAAAGGTTTAGAGGGTTTTGTAAGATGTATTTTGGATTTTGGTTATAGTCGCTTCTTATTCGTAAATTCATTTACACCACTTTGCTTAATAGCATCGCAAAAAGTATATTGTGCAGCTGTTTCGAAGTCCTCAAATGAACAAACTACCATTTTTTTTTCTTATCATAATAATTTCATTACGAACTCTATGGGAGATATTATTATATTTGTTGTGCATTTTAATGAACAATGACGTACTAATGTAGCCACATGTTAAAGATTACTATCAAATTTAATACACGATATAAATTATGACTGCAGATTTGGAAGAAATCAAAGCAGAATATTATGTTGGTAAAAAAAACCATTCTTACCTTTATTTTTGTCAACGGTTTTATTGGATCCATTGTATTCATCAGTGGCGTGACTGGACTATTTGGTCTGAGCATACGGGTTTTTATAAACATCTTTCTACATGAACAATGAACCTTTTTTAATGTAGACAATGGAATCATTTATTTTTAGACTACAACATTTCAGAATTCTAGTTACTGTTTTATTTGATCATATTTTGTCGTAGGTGTACTCGTAGCATCTGGGAATCTGGTAGTGCCATTTTTATCTCACCTCGAGCTTATGAGGGGTAATTTTAGTTATCAATTGACAAAAACACCTACATACATACCTAGCCTACTATTATGCCTGTCACACGCGAAGGGTTTAGAAGGGGTATTTTTATATTTAATTAGGTATTTTTTAGGTCCCAAATAATAGCGGCCGAGCATATTGCCATCGACCGGGCGCGTATCCAAACTCCGAGCTGCTCCTGGGAATTTCATAGAAAATCCCAATGACACTGCTCAATCTGGGACGCAACACCTCATGTTAAGCAGTGGCACTTATGCCTACTAGACTAACGAGGAGTTTGGCAAAAGAATAAAGAAAATAATTATTATCTTTATATACACATAATAATTATTTTGTGCGTGTGTGTGTCACTGAACTCCTCCTAAACAGCTGGGCCAATTTTGTTATTTTTTTTTGTGTTTTCAAGTCAATTCGAGAATGGTTTAGATTCGCAAATGGATTCGGTAGGTAGCGCTGCGATCGAGTTTAGAGATTTTATTTTTCGCATTTTCGCACAACTACGTCTGTCGGGTCTATCAGACTAGATATTCTGTTCATAACACGAAATTCACTGGTGGTAGCTACCTACCGTTTTAAACTTACGTGAGTTATCATTAAAATTATAAGGTTCGAAAGCAGTAGGTCTAATGAGATTTGTTCAACATACAAGAGAGAGAGATTTTCCAGTTTCATTACTAAAGTAGAAAGTTTAATAGGAACAAGAAAGAGGTGTGGGATGATACATTTTGCATTGACATTACAGTTATCTTCAACAATATTTTATTTTATATGTATGTTATATCATCTCACTCAGTCATTATCTCTCTCTCTCTAATATCCTACATTCGGATAAAAATATTTAACTTTCAGTTTGTAACGTCACTATTGTAGTCAATACATAAGTTTTTGGAGGACTTGTCTTATTTATTTATTTCATAGTCTTGAGTAGAGCTTAAATAACTTATATACCTAATTAATAGAACTTTTTGGAGCCCATATCGATACAATAATATGACAACAAAAATGCTATTATGGCTCAATATTCGCATTGTACGTGATAAAAATAAATGATTTAATAGTGTTTGACTACCCTCGTGAAAAATAACCTTTATACGTATGTAGGCGTAAATAAATGTATCGATAATGATACCAAGAATTTTGAGTTCTCAACTTCAAAGCTATTGTTGCAACAACGTCGCTCCAACAATCTGTCGCCCTAACGACTAGTCAAGCTAATGGTGTGTAACGCAATTGTCTGTACACTCCTTTGACATTGACTGCACTATGTAAGTGTTGTATACAGCCAGTTTGCATGAAGGACATGTTTCACGCCATAATCCCTTTCACGTGTTTGTTAGTGTCATGTTTTCAGTTCGCTTTTGTTTATTATTTTCAGTGAGGTGTGGTAAAAGGCTTAATCAATTCCGTCCCTCCCGATACTTTTCCATAAATGTTAAAGTTTTTGTTTACATTGAACCGGCCGATTATCTATAATACGCATATCAAACAACCGTTGGTATAACGCGAAATATCTATGTTAGCGAATTAATTCAGTGTATTTTACTAAGCGTGGCAGTTTTGAGGCGCTCCTGAAATGGTCTTGTTCGTACAACACTGGATATTCATTGTTGGACATTATGACAGACAGCTCCATCTAGTGCCGAGGTAAGCAACGAGGCTTGTGTTACGGATACTAGTTGGTTTACATACTTCATAATATATACTTTTTTGTTGTTGTATATACATGGATACATGACTCGGATACTAATGTTTGTGCTCATTACACATACTTTCCTCCGGGATTCGATCCATAGCACAGAAGGTAGTGTTAACTACCGCTGAGCTAATTGGGTCGTCAACATATAACAAATGGTTATTATTTAAATATAATTATGTTACATATTAATGTCATATATAACATGAATATATGTTATATGACATTTTACCAACTGGTATTACATTTATTTGGAACTTGTATTTGCCCCCGACTTTGTCTGCATAGAATTAGTAATTGTATTCAATCTGTGTATTGATTTATACTCTCTTTTAAGAAGCGATCGATGCCACATACAAACTCGGACCCCCCTTCTCGCTTTGTTAAAAACTATCCTATGTCCTTTCCTAGAACTTAAATTATATCCATACAAATTCCGTTTAAATCGGCTCAGCAGTTTGAGCGTGCAGAGATAACAGACGGACAGACACACTTTCGCATGTATAATATTAGTACATGGAATAAATAAAATTATATGCCGATGCCATTTAGTTCATAAAATAATATTATACATTACTTGTAAAAGTGTCTTTAAAAGATCTATCTACAGAAATAAATAATCTAATCTAATCTATAATTTCGGTAAAATTGATTTATTCAGATAATTTTCATAAATAAGTAACATAACTATTATAGAGTCAAAAAGGGGGGGGGTTATTCTTCATCATGTCCAAATTTTTTGTCTCAATGATGGTCACTACTCCGCCATTTTTCGTCTTCATCCTGTAAACTTTATTTTTCTTCTTCTTATCTTTGTTCTTCTTATGTCTTTTCTTCTTACCTTTCTCCATTTCTCTATTAGTATTATTATTCTTGCTATCATAGACGTATAGTTGTGGGTCAGTAGGATAGTTACCAAAGGCTGCGTAGTAATCGTCGTACATCTTATTTGTAGCATCAACGTAAGCTTGAGCCATCTGTCTGACCATGTGTACGCTCTTCTTCGATATAGCTTGGTTGTACAATGCCACAGGACCTAAGTTTGGCATGACAGTGACAGTCGGAGAGCTAGGGCTTTTCTCAATATCAGCTTTTAAAAGCTTTAACATTTTCTCATACGGAGTCATTGGTAATGATTCATATTCTGAACTGGTTATTTCATAAACAGGGTACGGGTATTGATATAATTCTTCAGGGTAAGAGTATTTTGAATTTTCATCCAGAGAATAAATTGCGGCCTTTTGTTTGTTCTTTTCTCTTTTCCTCGTTATTCTGATTGGTTTTTTGCTTGCTAATCTGGAACGTATTAGTTTCTCAAAAACGTCCATACAATAAGGCGGCAGATGTAGTGGATGCCAGTAAAACGGGTTACATTCATTGGCATCCCTGTATCGCTCCTCGAAATCAAAATGGTCCATATACGTGACGCCGGCGATTGATGGTGAAGTTATGACTATGATCTCGTACTGAACGAATACTAGAAGTGTCCATTTTAACTGAAAATTAAATAAATATCAAATCATTTACTAGTTCAATAAATGGTGTAATAGGTGTATAAAATTTATAATAAAAAATATTTTTTAATTTTTTTTATAAGTGAGATGGTTTTGCAACTGTTCTATTCGCTAGTTGTCAACTGGCAACAAAATGTCTGAGAATAAATCTCTATGGACAGTCGATCAAGATGAATGGTATCAACTTCTTCTACGGCTACGGAGTTACGGCAGACTTTCTGACAGCCAGTTTTGGATGTTGCCGAGGTAATTATGTCATTTAATTATTAATGATATTAGGTACTTAGTATTTTGCTTCATTTGATGATCTGATGAAATTTCTTGCTATCTACATTTTATTAATAAGTGGCGTAATTTCATGCCAATATGTAGGCGTACCATATTTATGATGTTCGCATACATAATTAATATTAATTAAATTGCAAATAGTTCTTGATATGGCTCATTACAGTGGTGTTAACTTTTAATTAGACCACCTGTTTTTATTGTAAATAAATACACTGATCAAGTGGTAAAACGTGATAGTGAGTAGATATTAGACTAGAAATCCATTTTTATGGAATAAATACACAAAATATTTAATTTTTTTCACACCAATCTCTTACAGTCCAGCCGCTGGGCATGTTTTGTCAGTATAGCATTACGACCTAGAACAGCATTGCGAGGGATTTAGCCATCACGCTGCCCAACCTTACAAATTACAACCCAACCTTACATACCGTCGCGCAAAACCTCTCAGGCATGTATGTTTCCCCACGATATTTTCCTTTACTGTTTCAGCGAGTAAATTCCAATGGCTGCCCGTTATCATCCTATCCCTGCATCACATAACATTTTAAAATAATATTGTAAAGCAAGTTCGAATATATTATCATGTAATTTCTGTCTCGTGTCTAAACTTCTAATCTGTGTTAGACTCACCGTCATTATTCTTTGCGTCTCGTTTTTACCGTCAACTTCTTTCATTCACACTTTATTGGCACCTACTTATCGCATTGTTCACTTTTTTTTTCAATTTCTCAACATTTTCCATTGTGTTAGCACCTGCTGAGTTACGCAACAATGCAATCTTTTGAAGATATTAATAGTGAATTACTCTCTTGTTATTGAAAAATTAAATAAAAGAACAAAATATTAATGCTGTTTTATTGTAATTTATTCATCCTAGAAAGTCTCCTATTTCCAAATCTTTAATCTGATCCCGTATGCCTTCGTTTCCTTTTTGATGTGGGTATCGAAACAATTTTATAATAACTGGTTGTATGACTACTGGTGCTCTAGCACTACCGACTGAAACAAAAAGTCTACATTGTAAATTACGATCTTATCATTCTTCAGTAGACATGGTTAAATTGTTGAATTCAAGTATTCTTAAAAAACAGTATATATGTATATATGTTATATATAAGTTATATATATAAGAGACAAATACGCACGTAACTTTGAAAAATCAGAAGCACTCGGAGGTGAGTGAATCGGGTTTGAACTGAAGATCTTTGACTTCGCAGACCACTGGTCCATAATACTAGCTTAGGTACTTATACCTTAAAATAACTATGTTATTAGAGGGTACATACCGTTCATCCCAGTTATACTTGCCACACCAGCAGCGGGACTTTGTTCACTTGACAAATTGATAGACACAAAAGTAACAAATAGAAAAGTTACGAACATTGTTATATTCAAGAGTGTTTCATAAACTGACAGAGTAGCTGGATAAGAAAAAACAATAAAAAAATATAATGTAATTTCTGTATTACATGTATTTCTTAGTTTTTACTAGTTCTAGATTGAAGATTAAATTTATTGGCTATATCGTTAAATTTACTCTCAGTTATGAACGTTGGCATGTATACACTTCTGGGCGGGCAGCAACATTTATTGTTGTTACCGTTACTACGTCTTTTCCTTAGAGCATTCCCTTTATTAGAGTCTTCGAGTCTCTTTAAATCTTCGCGAACTTTAGACAATTCTTCTTTCTTTATAATTCCTCGTACACTGAGGAAGTCAGCCATGTCGTGATTGACTTTAAATTCAAGAACACATTCTGAAATTACAATATTCGTTATATAGACATGTTTTCTTATTAGATAAGTTTTAGGCGTAAGATATTAAAACCACATATTTGAATCTAGTATTATCTTGATCAGCTACCATAAATGTAGTGTAAAAGCAATACCGCAATTCGGTAGCGATAAATAATTTTGTTTTAATGAAAACGAATTTCATATTCTGTATCATATATTTCATAATACATATATTGCTTTTTGGTTAGATTGATATGCCTGATGGTATGTTACCTATATTATAAATCCACTGCTGCTGTGGCAGCAGTGATATCACAACGCGTATGCCAATCACACAACAAAAAAATATCGTGTTTGCTTTGGTAGACATACTCAAGTGACTCCAACATATATATTTTAGTTTAAATAAAGATAATTAATTATGTTTATTACCAAATGTAGAAACATGTACCAATGTTGGGCGCCCTACGGCACAATGGACTATTGAAGAAGGTGGCTGGCAGCGGATGACACCCCAAAGCCAGGATGATTGGCAATTTTTGGGATAGGCCCACGTTCAGTAATGGAAAGCAATAAACTGATAAATATTAATAGATTACCATTATGAGGAGGACATTTGCAGTTAATAGTCGGTAATTTAACGGGCAAGTTTTCTTGTCTTCGAAAGAAGTATTCAATAGGCCCCTGCGGCATCGACCACGACCATCTATCCCACGGCATCGTCTGTTTCGACTCCAAGATCATCAAAGTGAGAATAAGAACGACCGAAAGAGTCTGCCAAGAAAAAGTATTTATTATTTACTCTGTATTATCTGTATTTAACATGATGATTGTATTTATTTGATTGGTTTGCAAATGATGTACCACAGGCAATTAAACCATTATAGGAAAAGCAGTAATGAAACCAAAGTTAACAAATAAAATTATATTATTATTATTGTATTTATTGAAAATTTCCACCGAAATCATTAACTCATTATGGGTTGTCTACATTTCGACGAATTTGCATTCGCAGAATAATTCATGTACAGTATAATAATTTTACGGTATAATAATGAAATACAAAACATTCAGAGTCTTAATGATCTTAATTCAATCAAATCAATCACATGACTAAATAAAAAATAATTGCTGATAAAAATTGATTTTATTAAAGTCTTGTATAATAATGAACAGATATGACTAGCCAATTAAATCGAATAATTATGATTGAAATTCTACCTATATATAGGTCTGGTCTGGTATTTATTACGTCAATTATCATGTGAATTGTTTAATAATAGTCTTTAAAAACAATAACATTGTGTAGAATATTGAACTCTAGTCCTGCCGGTTAAAGTTCACATCGGTAAAATTATTTATTATAAGCGTCTTTACCGCTTTAGCGCTCACTAATAAAATATTTACGATCAGACGACTCAGATGATAACGACAGTACCATAGTACTTAAATTAATACTTGTCGGTTGCAAAATAATTAATACGCGAGAAATCTTCGTCATAATAATTGTAATCATTATCAAAATCTTCTAGATTTGAGGTGTCCTTGTTATGTCTAAGTGCCTCTACTCCCTTTTCATCATTGCTCAGAAACTCGGCCGAATATTCTTCATTTTTAACGACAATCAATTTTTGTCTCACTATTTCTTTGGTTCTTGTTTCAGTAGTAGTCTCAAGTGGGGGTAATGAATCTTCGGTAACCATAGGAGCATGTTTACTTTTATGCTTTTTTCTCTTTTTCAAACACACAGGTGGGAAGTGTGGACAAGGTCTTGTGGGCGGTTCAGTGGTAGTTGTTGTGGTGGGTTCGGTTGTGGTGGATTCGGTTGTGGTGGGTTCGGTTGTGGTGGGTTCGGTTGTGGTGGGTTCGGTTGTGGTGGTTTCGGTTGTGGTGGTTTCGGTTGTGGTGGGTTCGGTTGTGGTGGGTTCGGTTGTGGTGGGTTCGGTTGTGGTGGGTTCGGTTGTGGTGGGTTCGGTTGTGGTGGGTTCGGTTGTGGTGGGTTCGGTTTTGGTGGGTTCGGTTGTGGTGGGTTCGGTTGTGGTGGGTTCGGTAGTGGTGGGTTCGGTTATGGTGGGTTCGGTTGTGGTGGGTTCGGTTATGGTGGGTTCGGTTGTGGTGGGTTCGGGTATGGTGGGTTCGGTTGTGGTGGGTTCGGTAGTGGTGGGTTCGGTTAAAGTGGGTTCGGTTGTGGTGGGTTCGGTTATGGTGGGTTCGGTTGTGGTGGGTTCGGGTATGGTGGGTTCGGTTGTGGTGGTTGTGGTGGTGGTAGTAGTTGTGGGAGTGGTAGTGGTAGTGGTGGTGGTGGTGGTGGTGGTAGTGGTGGTGGTGGTGGTAGTCGTCGTGCTCGTGGTCTCAGTTCTAGGAACTAATTTTACTTTCAAAATGAAACAGGGAGAGGACGCTGTAGTGCCCACCGTTGTTTGACTCTTGAACGGCGCAGAATCTTTACTAGAATGCAATTCATCAAAGTCCCTATGGAATATACGCCTATAAGCATCTCTTCCTCGTTTTCCAATGAACAGTGGGAACTGCATCGCGATGTTACTGCCGTCATTTCCATTACATCCACCGTCACACAATTTATAAGGCGCGGTGAACATTAATATTCCAGGGTTCTTTGGGATTTCTAAAATGAATTTATCACACTTAATTAAGTTTTATTAACACGAGACACTCTCGTATTGGGTAATCTTGTTCCGGATAGGTACTTTACGTAAAAACCTTACTTACTCTTGGCCTGAGCAGCTGTCCTGATATAACCTTCACCGTCAGCCGCATTCTCAGATATTTCAGTAATTGCTGCTTTTACATCAACAACGTTCCCAACTATCAATGGAAATAAACTAAAAATAACAAATATTATAAGAAATAAAAAGGCAAGCATCATAAACACACACACAGGCAATAAAAGATCGATTTTATTCACCTTTTTTATTTTAGTGAAATCATGAAAAATATCGCGGTAAGTACATGAATGTATGTTTTATGTTTGATATTTTTTATCAAAATAATGTGATATAGATTTAAAGTATATTATATAAACGAAGTGTTATAAACTAAGGACGGAATAATAAATCAACTTGCATAAATAAATTTAAATATTTCACATTGCCAACAGTCTTCACTAAATAGTATAAAACAAAGTTATTTGTTTCGAAGTTAATGGCGCTGTGTCGGATATATTTATTTATTACGATTATTTATGTATATACAATGAAATAGTATGCATGCTGCATTTTTAACATGCACTTTATACTTGTTGAGTAACATGTGGATACGTTAGATTCCCACACGAAGAAAATATTTAAACGGCTATACCTACATAGTAAGGGATAGTTTCTACAGTTTCCTGGCTTTAATCTAATAGGCGTCTGTGTATGTGATAAGTTGGTTTGTTTTACGAACATTAGACGACGTAGGAAAAAATACAATATAATATGCGTAAAATAAAATCCGAGTGTAAAGCCGGGTTAACTCCGTAGTTATATAATACTAGCTGACCGGCGCAACTTCCTCTGCTTCACACAAGAGAAATTGGGTTAATTTTTTCTTGTATTTGCAACATTTTTCATTGATGCTCAGCTCATATAGGTCGTAGCGTGATTTTAAATAGCCTAAAAGTTTCGTAAACGGGTAGGTTTTCTTATAAACATACAAAAACTAAAACAAAATCTTGAGTCTAGCGCGTTCACACAAACAAACATTTCCGCTTTAAAATAGTGAAGGGTTATCAAGAGTGCTATTCCAAGTTCGCTTCATTTACCAGCAGAATGAGCTTTATCTTCAATTTCCTTATTGTGATTCATTCCGACATTGTCACCCAGCTATAGCGGAACATTGGAAAATATTTATGTACAACCATTTATAACTGTCACTGATTCCCAACTCTTTCCAATTGGCGAAAGAGTTCTTCACAATTGTTTCGCTGTATTTATAAATAGTCAGCCAAGACACTGGCCTAGAGTGAGAGAATGTTAATAATATATCTCCGCTTGTGACATAACTCATATGTTTTCAAGTTTATACAAGATTGTACAGTTGTAAGAATTATTTGTTGCCATTTGTTTCCAATGATTTGTTGTATTTGCGTAGGACTGAAGTGCATGTTACCAGAAACATTTGAAGCGTGAATTTATATGCATATCAATGTAGAGGGCAGGAGGAATCCGAAAGGATTAATATTATGGATGAAATAACTAATTTATTAAATGATATTGTCCTGATGAGGCAAATGATGAATGAAAAAATTAAAGATACCTAAATTTTCAATTGACTGTACTAGCATCAATGGGTAATGGAGATTTTGTACTTGTGGGGCTTCTATTCACAAAATCATGGGAGGCATATATATGTGTTCATTAGCTGCTAATTATATAATCGATACCTATATCATTTTATCGTGAAATAGATAGTTTTACATTTAAAGAATGAAATTTAAGTCTTTTAAAATATTCGTAAAATGACCTTTATTGTGTTAAATCAAAATTTGATAAGGATTCCAAGATTGGTCCAGAAACGAAGCGAACTTTCAAAAACACGTGGTTCTTATGCATTTTCAGCTATCGGAAACAAACATCTTTTTATCTCACTATAGCGCAAGAAATATTTGGTACAAGAAAAATAATTTAATTGTATAATTGATCAGCGTATTATTGATAGCGTAAAAAAAAGACTATTTGAAATTTTCCAGATAAATATGTTTTGCATTTCAAGATGAAAAATATTCTTTTTGAATGTGGACAGGTATATAATTTTTAATCGTTATGATTTTAGTTAAAACATACGTGTTTATGTTCTAAACTAAAATCTTAGCGAAAAAGAATTATGTTTGCTGTCAACTTTCCCGTCGTTGTTGTATTAAAGCAACAAGTAAATTGCTTGCTGCGAATGAAACAGCGATCAATACTAACAAGTAATCGTATCCATTAATCATAGGGTGTATGCAAGTTTTATTAAAAGGCAAACTTTGATATTATTAATTTTACTAATCTACCGTAAAGATCTGTTAGCATACCTACAGCTAATCAAATATGTATACCTAGAGTCTAGACTTTAAGAAATTGAGTACTCTTATATTAAAAAATAAAAAAATGTCCTGGGCACGGGTCTCCACTGATTTCAGAGAGTTTAGGCTATTGTCCACCACCCTGGTAGTGCAGTTTGACAGACTTCACACGCCATCGAGAAAATCTCTCAGGCATGCAGGTTTCTTCATGATGTTTTGTCTACACTGTTTGAGCGTGTGATAAATACGCATATATGTAATTTTTTAAAAGTCAGTGTCATATCAGTCATCCTTGAATTGAAACTCGAGACCTTTAATTTTGCAGTCAACAAATCTTATGTTTATAGAAAGAAACATTTTACTTCACGTAGAAATCATATACACATTTTATGAATACTTTATAAGGACATATTTTTTAATAAAGAATTCTTTGTTAAAATTTCTCAACACAAATTCACAAGATCCTCAAATAAACCATTAGAATATTCTCGTGCAATCTCCATTAGCAGCGTACCTGCGTACACAAATATACACGAACATATTGACGCGGTGAACACCTGTACATCTTCGGATATGATGTCAGTACTCCTATTTCCACGCCGGCCGGACTATGAATATCACGATGTATACCCGTCACTAAGATGAATCGATATCCACATCATTTGTCAAAACTACTCGAGTAATTTAGACATCTCCATGTTTAGACATGCTCTAGAACATATTCTCGTGTAACAGCTTCGTTAGCATGTATCGATGGGGCTAGTCTGTTAGTCTGACTGATAGTCATTTCGTACAGATATTGTCAGAGAAGTGTGTGTAACTAAGTAATATAAT
Organism: Craniophora ligustri; assembly: GCA_905163465.1. NCBI lineage: Eukaryota > Metazoa > Arthropoda > Insecta > Lepidoptera > Noctuidae > Craniophora > Craniophora ligustri. The sequence goes on along the minus strand of LR990954.1, from coordinate 10,242,929 downwards.
TAAGCTGATTTTTTTTATCAGTAATGTTAAGCTACGCCTACCGCGGTCAGTCTATTGATGGTTGATTATTTTTAAAACGTGCGGAATAAATGTACGTCTTGCCTACAGGTTGATGTTCTGGGTTTTGGTGTTTGTGTTTGTAAATACACACATGACATAGAAGAAATAAGAGGGGCAAAGTATATAAAAAAAACCGGCCAAGTGCGAGTCGGCGCACGAAGAGTTCCGTACAAAATTAGGCAAAAAATGCTTTTTTGTATGCCCCCCTCCCCCTAAATATTTATTTTATTTTAATTTTATTATTTGTTATTTAAGTAATAATACGTCTGAGTATTTTGTGAATATTTCAAGTGCCTACCTGTTGCCATTATTGATATCGAGCAAAAAAGGGCAAAAAAAACGCGTTTGCTGTTTGGGAGGCCTCCTTAATTTTTTTTAATATGTTTTGTTATAGCGGCAACAGAAATAGGGGGAAGTCCCCTAACGCCGGACGGCACCTAATGCCGGACACTCGTACTATTTCGACAACTGCGTGTGCTAGCGATTAAAAGGCGGGTGAAAGGGGTGCGGGGGCACGTAACAACACCGAGTCATACGATTTACTTAGCCAGGAACGCGCGCGGTGACATTAGGAACGGTTGTTTGCTGTTTTTGGCAGGATACACTGCATAACGTAATATTCAGGTGAGTGTAACTGCTAAGTATTTATGATCAATCGTTTATGTTTATTTTTAATAAAGGTATCGTTTTATTGTAGCTCATAATTTAATAAAAGTTATTGAAAATTTCTAAACCTATTTTGTATGGAAAGTATAGTTCTGGTAATTCTTTGTCCCCTAGCATCGGACGCTAAGTAGTCCCCTAACACCCGACATTAAATATGTTGTTTTTTTGTCAGAGTTTATATACTTTATGATAACTGTTAGGTATACTTTTTTCAGGAGACAGAAGAGAGTGATAAAATTAAAATGGAAAAATGTAAAGGAAGGGAAAATGGATGGTAAGTTTACAAACTGCAATTACTAAGGATTTGACTGAAGAACTATCTTTGAGAGAAGGTTCCCCACTGCTAGAAAAAGAAAATGTGAAAGAAGTGAAATTATGACATTATCTCCATACAAAACTATTGTCGAAGAGAAAGAAAATGAAAAGAATGCTAGCGAAGAAAAAAAAAATGAAAACCAACTTTAAAACTGCTATAAATAAGAAAGAGGAACAAAGCAAAGACATGACAGTCAAGGGAAAAACGCTAAAACCAAAGGAGTAAAAGACAAAGATGAAGAGAAAATAAAAAAAAACACTCAAATGAAATATCTAACACTATCTGTATCTAAAACTACGTGCGTAGTGTATTTAGAGGACTATGACGAAGACTGGATACAGTGCTCCAGCTGCTATGGTTGGGCTCGTAAAGCCTGTGCTGACATTCCAGGATGTTTAGACGCCTATACATGTGATAAGTGTCAGATGTTTTAAAACTGTTCGATGCTAGGGGTTCTAAGTAAAGTCCGTCCGGTACTAGGTGCCACTTTCAGAGACTGCTTCTTTTTTCACCAAAGTTAGCATTTGCAATGCAGAAGTTGCATTTTCGTTAATTTATTTTGATTTTAAATATTGTTGGTTCACTAAAATCATAAATAAAGATATATTTCTCGAATCAGTTTTTTTTATATTTACCAAAAACCTTAAGTGTCCGCCACTAGGGGACTTCCCCATAATTCGCGAAAATTTCAACTGTCTATCGCGGTTCTTGAGCCATAGCCTGATGACAGACAAACAGACGGAAAGACAGACGGACGGACAGACAGACGGACAGACAGATGGACGGACAGACGGATGGACAGACAGATGGACAGACGGTCGGACAGACGGACGGACAGACGGACGGACAGACGGACGTACAGACGGACGGACTGACAGCAAAGTCTTAGTAATAGGGTCCCGTTTTTACCCTTTGGGTACGGAACCCTAAAAATACCTAAATATTTCATTAATTAATAAATAAATTCCTTTTAAAAATTATTCCTTTCTTTATATCCTATAAAATAATTAAATACAATTAAGCTACTCATTTTTTATGTATGTGATATTAATTCCTTGGACGATATCCTTTGAATTCCATATTTGCTTCAGAATCGTGAAAAAAAAAACAAATGAGCTCGCTATAAAAATTAAAAAATAAAATAAAATCCATTTAATTCAGGAAGATATTCCCATATTTGATATAATAATAAAAAATTAAAATGTTATGCTAATTTTGAATAAATAAATAAACTTATTTGTAACAACTTTTTATACCATGTTTTATGCAAATAAAGAATTTGAATTTGAATTTGAATTTTGAATTTCGCTATGATAGCGAGCTCATTTTCCAATATTAATATATTCTTCGTAAAGGATTGAAACCGTATAAACAAGTTATGAATTCAACATCCATTAAATTCAGTTCTGTAGTTCTAGAAATGCACTGCTGAAACTCTGTTGTGTATCAACCTTAAAGTAGGGGCGTAATTTTAGTATTTTTCATACATAGAATTTTTAGATCTTAATCTTCAGAATGTCAACATTTAATGGCATTAAAACCAGTCAGTTATTCAGTACAGCCAAAGAGGTTTGACTACTAACAATACATTCAAAATACGAAAATACTTTTGCCGCTACGTATATTATTTATTTTATTATTTGATCTATGTCGGTCTATTCGTTAAAGTACGGGCAGATATATTTGAGAGGAGAAGAAGATTCATCATAATACCTACAGTCCCGCTCGATAAAATATAAATACGAGTACGATACCGCGGGATACAGTAAGCTTTTTTTTCCGTTTCGAGTTTTTTTTTAAACATTTTGTATTCAAAATTTTCCACGCACAAAGGAACGCGGGCGCAGCCAATGAAACTAAGGAACGAAATAGTAAATCACTTGCGGATTTGGCCTTTGTTATTCTATTAATATATTCTGCATGCTTCACGGTGAAATACTGCTCCAATGTATCATCATAGACTACGCTCTGTTTACCTGGTTTGTTTCAACCTTGAATGCATCTAACATTTATTACACATTACCAACAAATGCACATGAAAATCTTTTTTAGTGGTAAAATTTACCTGGAAGCATACATCTACATCCTAAAGAAAACATAGCAAATTTTTTCCATTATGTTAAAACTATTTCGTTTCATCTTTTATATACTAAAAATATGTAATAAAATGCAGAACTTTTCGTACAAAACTGTTTCTTTTAGTTAAGTATTTTTTCATCATTGCATTCATAATCATCGTATCAACCGTTAAACGTCCACTGCTGGGCATATTTCTCCCCCAAGGGTTGCAACGACGAACGGTCTTGTACCACCCGCATCCAGCAGATTCCAGCGACACTAACCAGGTCGTCGGTCCACCTTGCCGGAAGCCTACCCATCATCATCATTGCATTGACGTCGATCAATCAATTTTGATCCGTATTGAAAATAGAAACAAGAAACGCAACAAAATCAAAATCTATTCGGCTATGTATGGCCAGCCTGCATTTAAATAAATTACTAATATTGGGATAAAATGAGAGATTAAATTAATTTAGCTTTACAATCGTATCTATATATACGAGATTGAGTTTGACTAGTACGCTTGTAATGGACGGCTAATTAATTGATAAATGGCAACATGGCTGCCAACCTTACAAAGTTTTACAATTAGCTAGTCAATCTGTTAACGATCGCTGCACAATCGTAGCGTAAAATAAAACAACTCATCACATCTTTCATCATAATATAAATATACACTTTTACAAATTGTCGAGTGTCTAAAAAAATTTGCAAAAGACCGCTTTTTTATTTTTATTTTCATTATTATAAAAGTGATCTACATTAGGAATCAATTTAAAATATAATTCTTTAAAGGTACATTACCTGCAGAGCATTAGCTGTTAAATTTTCTAGTGATTAAAGCTAAACTTTGTACGTGTGCACTCAGAGGTACGTTAATAAAATTCACAATACAGTGTGGCAATAAATTATGCAGTCATCTACTCTTGTGAATGAATTTATGAGCCATGTCCACAGAAATGATGCAAATAGATGATGCAGAATCTCAGTGATCCTTCACGGCTCGGTTTCATCGATATTGTGCGGTGACAGCAGTTAGAGAAGGGCAAAACCCTAAAGGGAATGTTTATTAATTAGGTTTTCTTGCCACCGTTATAGGTGATGGCAAAAAATTACTTCGACAATATAAATAGTTTGTATAAATACAAGAATACAAAAAGATAATGTTTGACTGATAAATGAAATGGTGAAAACGATCTTATGGCTGTCATAATAAGCGTCATTACTCGCCTTCTCTTATTCTGACCGCAGATATACCGATTATTCCAAAATAATATACGACAGAAGGCCTCCATTCCCGAAGGTTGTAGCAGGAGTGTACTAATGTGACCGCAGTTTAGATTTTTATTTTTATTTATTGGACATTGTAAGATTCTGAGAATTGTATATAAAACACATATTTTGTTTGAAAGTGAAATTATATACATCACTATAATGACTCTTATAACAGGCCGAAAGGGCCTTGAGCTTGAATATGAGAGCTTGATTACCTTTACTCCGACTATAACAAATTTTGAAAAGAGATATATTTCTTGATGTGAGTTTAACCATCTGGTTCTAAACAAATATTTCGGTGAACAAACATTTCCTATCTCACGATCTCTTAGAAAATTCTCTGAACAAAAATCATGGCCTCTAAAAGTCCCCAAATCGGAGTAGAAAAATTATATTTGGGCATTTTTATTTATGGCAATCGCTTTTAGAATGAAAGATCCATAAGAATTTTGTGTAGAACTACCGTGTACGCAGTGGAAAAAGTTTTATCTGTAATCAAAATAAATCAAATAACTACCTACTGTAATTCTAAGTCTAGAGATGCATTAATTGTGAGAATAAGCAGGAATATTCTTTATTGTAACTACTACACGTTGTTTTTCTAGTAATCTTGAAGACAATTTTGAAATTTTTCGACATTATTATCTTTTTGTAAATGTAAAATTATAATAACCAAAGCCATATTCGGGAATATACTTACATCACCTATTCCTATGGAGTTTGTGTCAATTCTCTGGAGCTGCTAAAGCAATCATCTAAATATTAAAGTAATTAAAACTGCCACGGTATCGAAGTCCCAAATTGAGCGTCTTATTTTTAGCCATCGAGTACCCAATCGAAGTCTGGGTTCCCTTGGTCATTGTAACATTTAATTATCTTCAATTTGGCCGATTGCCTGCTTTACCTGCTAGGTAGCCCAACATCTTGGCCCACACCCAAGCGATTACATTCACTGAACTGTCAAAGATAAGTTATTTTAGATATCTCGACATTGAAATCTTGTAATGCGCCCACCGAAGGGATGTGTCATGGAACTGTGACGTTAAACGTCTTGTAATAAGAACTATAATATCATCAGTTGGTTCACGCGTCATGTGAACTCATAGGCTGAGACAGATAGGTACTTTATAACTGTATGTCCCAAACAAATCATTTAACATTGATGCTATTAGTCATCTCGTAACGATGACAGTCTTCATTATCGGGTTACGCTACGCACTGGCAACATTTTAGACACTAACTTGTAATTTAATAAGCAGAAAATAAATTAACTAAACTGTTCACTTACAATTACAATTTTCAAATGGATATTAGTATTATTCATAAATAATATTAATTATTCACTCATAAATCACTTTTATTAAGAAATCAACGCACAGATTTATTATTAAAGCGAAGTTAATGGGCGCCATTTATCTGGATATTAATCTAATATACCTTATTAGTCGTTGTCGGGGATCGATTGGGCAGCTATTATTATTTTACAAGAGACCAGTAATAGGGTGAGATATTTTGTGTAACTATGTTTATTTTGTATATTTTTTTAAGGTTGAAGGTCTAACAGCTTTTTAATGTTTCCGTCACTATAAATTATTTGATCATTATTTTTCACGTTTGGTGACAGCAGGTGGATGGCTTCAGTAACTTTTTTTTATGAAATATGAAGTGGAGTAGATGCCAGCTTGTCGGCTCGTGTGCAGCGGTATATTTGAAGTGTTCGCAAATTGAGTCAGGTGTAACATCTGTATGTAGTTCCTGTTCCAGATTGAACACATGTTATTCTATTAACACTGCTGTAAATTATGACTGGATGGAATGTAGTATGGAAACTAGTAGGTATTATTATGTTTAGTTTTTAGGTTTACGTTCCTGTGTTGCATAATGATTAATTGGTATCTTGTTAATTAGCTTAACATAATCTTTACGAAAATCTCTTTTGATGTTTGTAATTTTTTTAATTATTTAAGACTTATATAGTGAAGAAGTATTTTTAAAGTACCCATATCGCCAAGCTGATTTAAGTGACTATCGCAGAGCATGAAAGTAAAATTAGTTATCTTATTTTTTTTTAATTATAAGTAACATAAGTTTAGGATTCATTGTGAAGAATACGCAAGCGAATAAAACAAAGAAATTTAACTTAACTTTTTATTGTCTCACACAAATAAGACAGATATTAAAATAGGAATGCGGACGGCTTCCGAACATTGTTATCGTAGGTTTGTGCCGCTACGGCGGTCGCTGGCGGGCTGCTTCACGACAACGTGATCCTGTAACATCGACACAAAGGTCACGCCGGCACTCCGGAGTGGGTCCGCAAAGCGAGGTCAAGCGAGGGTGTTAGAGCGAAGCTAGATGGAGACGGTGTTAAATCCGAGTCTGGAATACTTCCTCGAGATGAGGGACTTGCTGTGGTAGCGGTGGAACCTGGCACCCGTTGATATGTGGTGGAGAAGAGACGCGTCTTTGGAAGACTTGTGGCTGCAGCTGGAAGATGCCTTGGACAGGTAAGTCCTAAGCATCCGCTCGCCCCAGGTCTGCGCGCGTGGCCTCTCTACAGGCAGCCCTTTGTTCCGCCTGTCCAGGTAGTTGATCACGTCGTTGTAGTAGTTATGTTGGTAGTCGTACAGGTAGTTGTATTGGAGGAATCTGGGTCTGTAACGTGACGACGGTATGTTTACAAAACGAACACTTAATATTTTATCTGATTGGAATTTTTTAACCGACTTAAAAAAGAAGGCGGTTATATGTTCCACTGTTTTTTTAAAGTCATATTTGTGATGATTCAAATGCTTTTTTCGTAAAAAATAAATTATATGATTTGCATCATTACCTTTTGCCGTGACTTATAGCAAGTTATCAAAAGATATTGGGTCACCTGATCCAATGTTTGAAGACTAATTTTTTTTCGTCGGTGCCCATGACGGTGTTCTCAGGTTGAGGCTGAGCTTCCTCGGGCTTGGCAGCAGCCGCAGCAGGCTCGGCGGCTGCGGCGGGGGCCTCCTCCGGGGTGGGCTCGACCGGCGCAGGGGTTTCTTCTTCTACATCGTCCCACATCTCGCAAAAGGGTACTCTGCGATCAAAAACCACTTCGTTATTGTTGACACTTGCTAAAGCAACACTAGTATCACGACCGGACACGGCACTTCGTCACAGACCTAACTGGGTTTGGAGAAGCGTGTGGTGCGGATGCTCGTTCGTCTACGACTGTCAACTCCGTACCCCGGTGGCGTTCGCAGCCTCCCGATTTATCTCCCTTTGACCCCACCTGGCTGTCGCAAGCGCTATGTTTGCGCGACTCGCTGCCAATGATGTTCTGTCAATACGCTGACCGTGCATTGTATTGACAAATTCCTACTAGTTTTTAATTAGTGTGCCAACTGACACATTGTCGCTTTTGATGTAGGAAAAGTGTCTATCATAATTTGAATGTTTGTTCATTGAATCACACGATTAGTTCCGCCGTATTTATCACTGTTAAGTTTTGTGATGTGTATATTTTTAAAGATAAATTAGCTTTCTATTACAAATTGTTTTAATGAGAAACTATGGCTATTACTCGTATAAAATTGATTTAAGTATAGGTACCAAGGCTATGAGTTACGGCAAAAAATGTAAATTTAATTATATTTAGTGAAAATTTCCGCTACATTGTTATTTTTTTTGCTGGTGGATAAGAGCCAGATTGTCACTAACTCTACCACAAATTATGTCACAATTCTTGATAAATACGGAAGATGTTGTAAAACGTTTTTTGTGTTAATTATATAGATAAATTTAAATACACAATTAGTGGAAAATAAGGGTATTTTTAACTGTTAATTTCTCGTAAACACTTAGATAGTTTCATGAATAAAATGATACCAATCTAATATGATTTATTTTAATATCGGTTTAATATGCAGGTCGGAGATATTTTCTGCTGCCATACAAATTGTGTTTGAAAATAAAGAAGTGAATACTTATTAACTGACTTTTAAAAAAGGAGAAGGTTTTTATGTTTTTTATCTCATAACTTTGGACTGGGTGAACTGATTTTGATGATTTTTTATTTGACCCGTGTGGTCCCATTTCAATTTGTCCAGTTTTGACATTTTTACGAGAGATGTCTGTTTTGACAAAATTATATTTTACGTATTATAAATCTGTCTTCTTGATTAATATTATAAATTTCAATGTTTGTTACTTAATCATACTACAAAAAAACTAGGTAGATTTGGATAACATTTTGAATAAAATAAACTATCATACTAAAAGAAAAGTGAGACAACTAGAGAGAGTTAAGATAGAAAAACAAAGTGATATTTTTCTATATGTATTTATTTCCACAATAAGAGTATATTAGTCAACTAAATACACATGATTTCGTTCGGGTCAGGCGTTCGATAACCTCAATTATAAATATGTCAATGGGCCTAAAGGATCTTTACCTACATTACTTGCTATATTTAGGTGCTACAATCGGATAAACAACCTGTCCTTATGGAAAAATAAACAGTTTCTACAGGATGTCGCGCGAGCGACACCTCCAGCGTTGCAAACGTCTATAGGCTACGGTAAGCACTTACTGTCATACATACATACATATACACTCACGCCTTTTTCCCATAGCAGAAACTACAGATTCCAAAAAATCAAACCAGCTATCAAACCTATGTATGATATTAGAACGTCCTCGAACTTAAAATATTATTTTTTGGAATTCCTGTCCATTTATTTGGGACTGGCGTAAAAATAAAAATAGGTATTAAATTAAGAAATCGAAATTCTTGTGCTTATGGAAAGTTTTAAATATTCATTAACATTACAATTGAGATAGGCACAAGCCAATAGGGTACTAACCGTATAGAATAGGTCCCCTAAAATATATTGGTGAACTGTAGCCATATAAGTACATCGTACACCCGTACGTAGGTACCCTCTGCCTTACCCTATAGTGGTACGAGCGAGATGGCATAGAATATTATTTTAAGATTGCGTTCCTAGTTCCCGAGAGATCTATCTATGAATCATTGCTCTCGAGTGTACTTAGCTAATTACCCAATCAACTTGTCGTTCCGCATGTTTTATATTATTAATGACGATTAATTGCCCATTACAGAAATCACACTCACAATGGTATCAATGAAGGCGGATGATGCCAAAAGATCTTTATAAGATTAAGTGCCTATTAGGTGAGTCTTGGTCGAAAGACAATGAGATGAAAATAAACGTTGTATTTGTACTGAAGAATCGTGCAGCCACGGTCAAGTACAAAAAAGGTATATGTGTGTAATATAAATTAATATTGATAAACATAATATAAATATGAATAGATGTTAAAAAACACAAATATTTGCAGAACGTTATTACATTTTTATAAAAAAACAAATCATTAATAATTAATTTAATCAATTAATCATCATCATCATCATCATCATCATCATCATCAACCCATTAACGTCCCACTGCTGGGCACGGGTCTCCTCTCATTTGAGAGGGATTAGGCTACAGTCCACCACGCTAGCCTACTGCGGGTTGGCAGACTTCACATGACATCAAGACAAATCTCTCAAGCATGCAGGTTTCCTCACGATGTTTTCCTTCACCGTTTGAGCTTGTGATAAATACGCACATAACTTCCGAAGAGTCAGTGGTGCGTGCCTTGGGTTCGAACTCGAGACCTTTGACGTCTCAGTCCACTGGTCACACCGCTAGGCTACAGCTCAATCAATTAATACATAGTGATATATTATTGAGATCGTGAAATAATGGTTAATTCTTCTATTCTTGAATTGTTATTCTTATAGTGAATTCTTTTGATTTATTGTGTACATATTCAACAGCTCGTATTTGGATACTACAAAGATAACTCATTAACAGAAATATTAAAAAAAATAATTATAAGTATGTACAATTTGATTACCCAACTTCAATAGTACTTTTTCGTTCATAGAATATTCAACATAATATTGCGGTCGACAGAACCAAACTTACTGTCTTTTTCTCTAATTGTAGATTCATTTATAATTATAAGTACCATTTTCGGTTTGTAGCTATATCGTATAATAACTATGTATAATGCGGACATTATGACACAACGTTATCTACCTAGTGTCTAATTCCTAGAATTGGAATACTAGATAGTTGATACACTACATCCATACTAATATTATCACGAAAAAGTCTGTCAATCTATCTGTTACCTCCTCACGCTTAAACTGATTTAGATTAAATTTGGTATGAACATTCTTTGAGTTCCGTTGAAGGACGAATGGTTAAGGAAGGACTTTGTCAAAAATATAAACATACTAATAATAATGTTTGTTAAAAATATCAAACTGAAACCTATTCCTTGCTCTTTAAAAATGACTTATTTCGATGTCGTCATAAAATTAAATCTAAATATATTATCAGTCACCTGATAATAACATTGGCATCCAAATATCTACAGGTAAGTCGACGTAGGGTATGCAACTGATCATAAACAACTCCAATTATATCAAAAACACGTGACTCCGATCATTTCACATCAAGCAACACCACAATTAATTTACACAAGTTTTCATGGTGTCTATTGTCGTAGAATTTTCTACAGCATGGCAACCTCCCCACCGTGCTGTAAGAAAGAGAAAAAAAAACAGTGTTTCGATTTATACTTAGAGAGCTGTTATATTGCTGCACGTGATTTAAATGTACATAGATATGTATATGTATATTTTGTATATACATGTATAAACTGTAAGAACTGCAACGTAGTTCGGATTTTATTTTTAATATTCTAAAATTAATTATGATTAGTTGATCGCTTGCACTTCTATGTTTCTGCTATCGTGCATAATACATATTAAATCTAGCTTAGGTCGATGTGAAAAATGTTCTCGTCACTGCATAAAAATAGTACCCCAGGCGGCATTAGATAATTCTGTCAATATTTATATGTTAGTAAGAAAAACAAACTAACTTATACTAACGGTTTACATAATACATAATAATATACAAGTCATAGATCACATAAATATATCAGCCTATTGCCGTGAGCGCCAACCAATTATAAAATTAGGAAACACTAACTATGAAATTAGACTAGATGTGACAATTGATTCTAGGTACTGAGTAGCAGTACTCAGGAATCTTAGTTCCGTGCTTTGAAAGTTTTGTGCCATCGAACAATTATGACTTTTCTCGACCTAGAAATAGAAATCAAAGCCTCAAGTTCAGCTGAGACAGCCACACGTTCAGTCTACAATAAACACAACCCCATATAGCGTACTAGTAATTCATTAGGATAATTCCTCCTCCTGTTAATAATTAGGTGTACAATTTTGTGGTATTGCCCAATAGAAATTTGACACCAAACGTGACAATCGGGAATCTGTGTCATAGCGGATTATCTCATAATTCTAATCTAAGAGGGATTAGGCTATATGGACACTAGCCGTGTAAAATAATAATAATAATAATAAATCTTTATTTTCAGACCAGAGATCCATAATATAGTAACATTAATTCCTAGGACTAAAACACGTAATAAAAATAAAAAAAATAAAAAAATAAAATCCCTCGTTAGCCTGGTGTTAGATGGCCGAATTTACGGCATCGTGGTAACAGACGTGTACTTTTCATACCGATGATTTTCATTGCACAAATCTTTAATTAATTATTGGTCCTTAGGATCATACTCGAACCTTTAACTTTTTAATCCACGTGTTACACGATTAGGCTGTGTAGACTTGATATTATATGATTACAATTTATCATCAATTTTCCAAATGATGTTGATGTCTGTTCCTGACGTATCGTTAATACTAAATCCTGGTAACCAGTTTATCTTCATATTATCGGTATTACCCAGTAATTGGCTTGCAGACGCCTAAATGCTTCTGCACTTCACCAACCCGGCTACTGGGGTAAACTGACATGCTGTTGATGAAATGATAATCCAATCAAATCGTTCTAGACCAAAGGCCGTAGTTTATGTAAGATAATCGATACCCACTCACACTATAAAAAAAGAGTTGGAAACAGAGGCATATAATGTATTTCGATATGTACCAAATTAATGCAAAATAATTAGAAGATACAAAGAAATGAAGATTCACTTTCTTCAAAGATAGAAATAATATAGTTTTTAGGACTTCCCACTATACACAACTAAAAGTCTACAAACAAACACATGTATGGCTTAAATTTAATGTTTCCTAATCTTTCCGCCGTCAGAGACAAAAACATGGAACCAGCCACTTTCATGCGGGTATTGAAAATGATAAGTTCAGAATATAAATGTAAAAATTATAGCAAAAGAATTTAAATAAATTTTAGAAACTTTAAAAAAAAAGACGTTTTTGAAAAGAAGAAGTTATAATTATTTACAGTATTACACGGCACAAAATGGCAGAGAGATGTACAGTGTTGCATCGCCCACATCACATGGTGCTGCGGAGTTCGTAGGACACAAGCCGTGTAATGCGGTCGAGCCTTTATCTCGCACAACCCGCATTTGTATACAGTAGGTAAACCATATTCTAAACCAAGAAAAGGATACCCATTTTAAAGCGACTTCCAAAAAGAGGAGGTTGTCAATTCGACTGTATTTTTTTTGTTACCTCTGAACTCTCGACTGGGTGAATCGATCTTGATGATTCTTTTTTTATTTGAAAGCTGGTGCTTTTCATGTAGTCCCATTTCAATTTTGTTCAGTTTGGACAGTGGCATCCATGAGAAAATCACATAACAAAATAAAAAAAACTGCGTTAAAAAACCGACTACAAAACTAAAAAGTTAAAAATAACAATACAGTTTTAACTTCTTTTTAGTTTTAAAGGTATGAAGTCGGTGGTGGTGCCTGGTTTGAATCCACTCCGCTCAAGATCACACGCGATGAGTGTACATATCTATACATTTGACTTGGCACCGACTTATAACTTTAAAACTAAAAAGAAGTTAGAACTGTATTGTTATTTTTAACTTAGTTTTGAAGTCGGTTTTTTTAACGCAGTTTTTTTATTTTATTATGTGTATTATTCTTAACTTGAAAGGTGGTCAAAAATTAAACATTGAATGTATCCTATTGAAGGCTTTTAAATCAGATCTTTATTCAGAGTTTCGACTCTTTAAATAGATAGTCTAGATTTTGCTTAGATCTTGATTTGTATTTTATATGAAATTAAAATAAGTCCTCACTGCGATGTATTTAGTTCCATATTTACGTTTATAATTCTTTGATTAGCGAATGAAGAGCAAAAGTATATAGGAAAAAGATTTTGATGAAATCACCTAGACGTAGTTTTACTAAATACGGAATATAATATCGAGAACCTCTCGAAATAAGGTGCCTTTACACTGATTCTGTCCTGCAAAGTTACAGTTACTTCTGTTAATCCCGCGGGAGTTTCCTAATTTCTGACTTTGAGAGCTTACGTCACAAAGCACTTGGTTTACTTAAATATCACTTAGACAACATGTTGAAGGTTGCTGGGGGACCTTAGATACAAGCGGCAAGTATCCTGTGCTTTAAAAAATCCACTAGTATGTCAGTATTGGTCCTTCTACTGATAATATAATAATTTGATTTCGATTTGCATGCCGTGTATATAAAAAAAAATACAGAAATTTTTGGAACTTCGGTAAAGTATTTCGTTTAAGATCACGTAATAATTAGGACAGTATTGTGTAAATAAAATCAACAATAACAACTGTGGTAGTCTAGTGATATGACCAGTTCAAACCCAAGGCACGCACCACTGACTTTACGGAAGTTAAGTGCGTACCTATTTATCATATGCTCAAATGGTGAAGAAAAACATCGTGAGGAAACCTGCATGCTTAAGAGATGGCATATGAATTCTGCCAACCCACAGGCTAGGACTATAATCCCCCAGATTATAGTCCTCTCTATTTACAGAAAACCCGTGCCCAGCAGTGAGGCAATAATGGGTTGATGATGAGTAAAAAATGACGCGTTGCAATGGCAATTCCTGCACAAAACGAATGGCTTACACTGTACTGATGTCTTATACTTATGCTTTATCTAACTTTCTGTGGTCTTATCTTTACAATAACCATTTTCACAGGCTAGCAAATCCGTGGTTTTGCTAGCCTGGTGATGGTCGTTAAACTGGTGGTTAAACTTTATTTAAAGCATCCATGGTTCTGGTTCACGAACCAGAACCAAGACAATACATGTATATCGCGATAAAATCCCCAAAAAGCAAAATTATTTCAGTGATCTTACCGTGCTCCATATCGGTTTTGAATGTATGTGTACTGATTGAAATTATTCACATACTATTGTATGTGACAATTTCTATCAGTTAATGAACGCACCGTTTATGCTATACATCAGCCTATTGCCGTCCACTGCTGAACATAGGCCTCCTCCAAAGAGCGCCAACCTGCGAGTCACCTTCTTCAAATCGTCGGTCCATTATTATAGTCCACAGTTTAAGTGAGGGGTTGTTATTACAAAAAATAAATACCGATAAAAAGTAATATTGGAATTGGACCAATAATTCCTTTTATTATTTATGATAAAACCCAATAAAATACTTAACTAAATCCTGATAGTTCTAGTATCGATATTTGTTTTTATAAACATCCTACTAATAATATAAACGCGAAAGTTTGTATGGATGTTTATGTTTATTGGATCATTAGCAGAAAAAATATCGTGTCCACGTCAATAAATGGGTTTAGAATTCCGATTGAAATCGAAAGTATTTCTACAAAGACGATAGAATCAGTGAAAACCACATTCCATAGTCCCATGTAGTAAGACAGGGTGACAGTGATTGATGCACCCACCCACAATAAAATATTGACGGTTGATTTGGCTTCAATCAACGATCATACGTTGACCTACTTGGTGGCCAATATACAGCGTGTTGTTAATGCATTGTTTAGAACTGTCAAGTTAGGCACAAGTTGTTTTTTTTGGCGCTATGCTATGACCACATTTTATGCATATGTTTCAAACTAACGTCCGACCGCAGTTTAGCTTATTTTCCTGTGGTAATATGGAGCCTTTATTTTGAGTTAGATTTCAAGCAATACATCGGTGAAAACTGCATTCAATTCTATGCAGTAGTTCGTTTTGCTTGATGTATGTACAAATATACAGACAGAATACTTACAAATTGCTTACTTAATAAACCGGTTCTAAAATTAATTAAAATCCATAATCCTACCTAAAATATAAGTTCTAACTTCTAGTAAGGAAATCTAGGACCGGGAACTCACCACATTTAGATTCGTAACATATGTATTTGAATGTGCTACGCTTGGGCCACTACGACGACGCTACGAACAACATGACCTCTCGTAGAACATTGCGGTCCGAAACATTACTACGTCGTAGCGCTCGTAGCTTCATTGTGGTGCTGAGGCCACTATAACTTGTTACAAAAATGTGAGGTGAAGGAGTTTAGGGAGTCCACTTATTAGAATTAATAAATTAACTGACAGCGGAGATTATACAACCTCCTTGTATTTATATTACTTAAGTTTTTTTTTATATTTATGCCTATATTCATCCACTGCCGGACGTAATTCTGGAATGAATGTTCAAGAATGTTGCTGAAAAAATTTAATTAGGTATTGTCATCTTCTCATTTATCTTTAGCGTTTTTCCTACTGCTTGTATGTAAATAATAAAGTAACTTACGTGTTTATTGAGGATATAAACTATACCTACCCAAGTTTTCATAGTTTCAGCCATTTTCGCGTGAGTTAGATGCAAACAACCAATGATTTCTATTATCATTTATTGCAATTAAATTTCTCATAGTTTAGTTTAAATGATAACCAAACAAAGAATGCATTTCAAATTCAATAAAAATAGAATTGTAAGGATACGGTAAATTTATTTTTTATTGCTTGAAACAATTGGTCGCAGAGAAAAATATAATAGAATTTATAACTGCCAAAGTTAACTGAGGCTGGGAAAGACGTACCTGTCGAATGTCAGATGAATGCCGCGATAACCGGTTGGGGAATGGACGTAACAATAATAAACAAAAAGCTTCGCTGCAAAGCCGAACGCAGACGAAAGATATAGTTATCTGAAGTAAAGAAACAATATTAGTATTATCATCGTCAGATCGCGTTCTTATGTGTCTGTTTGGATAGAGTTACGATATGATATGTGGACTAGATATCTATACGAATAGAAAAATAATAATTTTATAATCTGTGTTTCAGAAATAAAGCGTTTTTTTTGTCTGAACGCACTAGTCTCAAGAACTAGCAGTCTGATTTGAAATATTATTTTTTATAATAAAGCCTTTTCATTTATAGAACTTTTAGGCTATTTAAAATCACGGTTGGTCGTGAGCAGAGCCTCAATGAAAAATGTTACAAAACGGGATAAAATTTATCCAGTCTCTTTTATGTGAAACTTAATAACTGTGAAATTTTTATTCGAACTTATAATTATGAGGAAATCATGCCGGTCAACTAGTTTAAATATGGCTCAGACAATGTAAGAAAATGAAGAAAAAGTGTATCGGTCTCTCTGCGTGCCTGTCTATCTTTTAAGAATTTTTCGCAGTCGTGATCCATGTTTACTTTACGGGAAGATAAAAACTAAAAATTATTTAAAACAAGCTTTTACTTAAATGCTCATAGATTCAGAGTAAACTCATATTATTTTTTATATTTTTCTCAGCAGACCTTTTCATTTGATACCCATATTATTGCCGTGCACAAAAAAATCTGCCATTATGTGCCGCCCGTCATATTTAATTTAAAATCACGTCACTTAACCAACCATGCATTACCATCCACACTAAACGTATATGCAAAATTTCATCTCAATTTGTTGCGGATAACTGTTTTAAAATTTTATTTATAAGATTTCACGAACATACTATCGCACATATAAACATAAAAGCTTTTAAAGACAGTTTAACTTAACATTCTCATTAATTATAATATTATTGACGTTACGACTTACGTACAAAGTTTCGCAGTTCGATTGTAGGATTTAGAATCCACTGGTTCTGCAATATAGGTGGCACTAACACACAGGTACACACACACGCCTCACAGGTGTACATAGGTAGCTAACTTACCTATATACATTTAGGTGTATTTTTTTCACTTCAATACCTTGTACATTAAGTAAGAATCGTGTTTTTTTTTCTAAGGATTTCTAAGGAAGAACTGCTGCTTATATACTTCTGTGTTTTTATACGTCTGTGTTATGTTATTTTTAAATGTTTCCTGTATTTTTTTATATATATTTACCAAGTCTACCTTCCCAGGCTTAAGCCAAAAAATAATTTCATTTTATATCCAAGGTAGAGCGCAACTTACCTTTCCATAACACACATGGTTGACCGTAAGCCCCATTAATACTGTAATGCAATTTTGACGTCCGAAGCGGTTAAATTCTGTTTAGCCAGTTTAAAATTCATGTACTCTATTTAAAACAAATAAGTCCACACCCCGTAAGTGGTCTTTTACCGTGTGTGGCGGTCGCTCTAATTAGCAGTTGGAGACCTTGAACTACAGACAGCGTGATATCGAAATATGGAATCACAGTCAAGTTAAATTTATTCATCACCCATACCTGTACCATTGAAAGTAGTTCCTGTTCATTTAAAGTTAGAATTAAAATTACCTGATTGCCTGATTAACTAAATACCTTTATCTTACAGTATATGTATGTAAATACATACATATACTGTAAGCAATCTATATGATAATTTTAGTAGAAGAGTAACCGTCGCCACCTAGCGTGCTGTACGAAAAATATATGTGTTAAAGCGATACTACAAGGGACCTAGAAGTTCAGACTAATCTTATAACAGATGACATGTGCACTTGCGACAGATGGCGCTATTGTGTAAATAGAAACATTTATAGAGGACTGATATCACAGGTCAGGTTTTGTAAGTAATATAAATAAAGTAAATTTTATATTATTATCTTAGGCTATCTATTAGATCTTAGCTAGAATTATCTTAGTCTGCACCCAGTAAAGGCGAGGGATTTTTATGTGACGTAATCAACAATAACTCGATAAATAGTAAAAACAAAATTATACATCTTATGATTCAACATCGCATTGTTCTGGTTTTTATAGCTACAAGTCAAGTATTTTTTTTATTTCATGGAGACCGATATTACAGGAGCTTGCGGTGCCAAAAAGTACGTCTTATGGAGAAAAGTCGGCAAGAAACACCATAGATACTCTTCCAATGTTTTTTCAAATCTCTTGTCTTGTCTGTCAGCTCACACTAGGGTAGCGTGGTGGTCTAATCCTTCTCAAATCAGATCTGTGTGAGAGTAAAATGAGTTGATGATAATGATGATGAACATTAAACTCTTAACGTTAAGGTATATTATGCTCTGTCACATAAGAATCCCTTGCCGCCACTAGTTGTCCTTAGTATATAAAGCCGTTATTCCTATTGTAGCTTACTCCAAGTACCTTGTGTAATAAGAAAACGTTTGTGCGTCAACACATACGGTTAGAGACAACAAATGGTACAACGAAGGTATTTTGCGACAGGGAGGGGCCCAGTACTAGGCCTGAATCGGTTTGGTCTGTGCTGTGAGGTTATAGTCCGGCTTATGGAGTTTGGTCTACCAGCTCCAAGATATTTGTGTCGGAAACGGCTTTTCAACGGACTTAGGGTTTTCAGTGAATCTGCGTGACGTACCGGCTGACGAATATGGCTACAGAAACTGACGGCCAAGCATATTGATCGATCAGCACAGTTTACATTAGCTGTTAATTAATTCATTGCATTTCACCGTAATATACGTACCATTAACTGCTGCGTGCTAAAATAACAGTAAGCATTGTCTGGATCGATGATTGATTGATGATTATTAAAGCAGATTACATTGCGAGAGCCGCCTAATGCAGAGTATGACACCTCTTAATAAAAATTAAAAGCCTTTAAACTTATTATTTCAAATAAACTTTTTCAAGCATCCTAGTTGCAGCTGAATTTATGCAGAAGAATCCGGCAAAAACTGCAGACAGGTTTTTAAAATAAAAGGTATTGATTGCAGTACAATATTTTGGTAACGAATGTGCGTTTAAGATGAATAAGACCTGAAGCCTGTAAAAAATTCATTCAACTGAAGGCTATTGTTATCTAGTTGATAGAATCAGGGCCACAATCACCGTATTTTCATTGCATTCAAGTACACTAATTGCATTTCACTAATCAATTGCAATAACTAACGTTCGGTACAACAAGCTCTATTGTAAGAAAGATTTATTTTTTTTAAATTTCGTGATTAATTTGCGACAGTTAAAATCATCCTCCTGTGACACACCGAACTTCATTGTTTCGACGATTTTCTGGATGGTTACTATTGTTGATCCTGGCTTACAGTAGTTGCAGTAGTAGGGACTTATGGTGATAACACCATAAGTCCCTACTTGTCATGTTATATCACCATAACATGACAAGTAGAGCATTTTTTTATTTGGCACCACAAATAAAAAAATGCTCTATAGTGCTGCATTCAATAAATCGGCAAACTTTGCTCAAGAATATATATAATTATGTATTTGTTACTCTCAACGTGCCGAGTCAGTACAAATGACCTTAATTATCTAAAAAATAGAGCTTTGTTTGACTGACTCAAACGTTTAATCAATAAATTCTATTTCATTCCTCTCATTTCGGGCTCTTACACGTGTTTCAACTTAGACGTGATGAGTAAATGGCGAATAATAAAACATTTTTGTTCTAAGAAAAACGATCGACTTCTCAGTAAAAATCTTGGTTCTATAGTAAAAGATTATATTGAACTAAAGTACTTATAGACCTTCAAAAGATCGCCCCGACGTGTGATGATAGGTAAATTTTATGGATAAATAAATAATTTATGTAAAGTTTAGAAGGAAATTCTCAGAAACTTTTTGAGTGTGGGGTTCAGTAATTAGTTCGTTGAAATTTTGACAATGTAACCGGAGAATTTAGCCTGAAAATGCCAGTCAAGACTTAATTTATCTTAAAAACTAAGCTGCAGCTGAGGGCACCCTTAAGCCGCTGTGTATTACTGTGGTTCATTAGGATGGGTCTTAGGGCGGGGATAGTATGTCGGATTTCCTGTGATGTGCCTGATAATTCAACTATTGGGATTTACTAACTGAAGAAACATGATTGGGTCATCAGGGTAACAGTCTGGTACATTTGGGGCTGCGTACTGTATCACTATACTATACTGTTTTTTATGGAGATAAGGCGGCAAACGAGCAGGCGGCTCACCTGATGGTAAGTGATGGCCGCCGCCCATGGACATTTGCAACACCAGTGGCTTGCAAATGCGTTGCCAAACCCCTTAGAAACCGTTCAGGTTTCTTAAAATAGGGAGTTACTGAACTGACAGCAAACGGAATTCCCATGCTGTCAGAATAGTCACTCCCCCAATGAGCTCTGGTGACCTTACTCACTCGCAGAAAAACAACTTGTTGATTCACTGCGGTCTTCTGTAAGGCGGAGGTTCTTCCCCAGTCGGGCAGTTCAATTTGAGCGAGAAATCTCGCTATGCCCTACCTCCTACAAAATCTGTATCAGTACTCTCCAAATTTTACATAATGATTACGTGATGATTACGCTGAACTCCACCGAAACGGCTGAACGGATTATTATGAAATTTTGTATGTATATTTGGTAGGTCTGGAATCGGTCGTACGCTATTTTTTATAGGTACCCCTAGTTGATAGGGATGTCCCTCACCAGTTTTTTTTTCTTTCTTTTTTCACAAAATTTTTTTTTTGTTTTTTTTTTTATGATTTGGCATTAAAAATACATATAACCCTAACATTTCACTCCTGTACCACCAACCCCTAATAATGTGGCTAATCAACGTTTTTTGGGTCAGCTAGTTATAATATAATAATTATATTCGGACAGTATGACCATCTACTTCCGAGAAGCAACGATGTTTGTGTTACGGATACTAGATGACTGATATACCTACTGCTTATATACTTTTTTTTGTAAATACATAATTTTAAAACATAGATATCCATGACACAGTATAAATATGCAAATCCATGACTCGGATACAAATGTTAATGCTCATCACTCAAACATTTGTTCCTACCGGGATTCAAACCCAGCAGCGAGGCAGCGTTAACTACCGCTTGGCTAATCGAGTCGTCTCAGCATTATGTGGTATTGCATTATTATTATTTCTTTATATTGCGTGATCAGAAAAGCATGCAACTGTACTCAAAATTAACTTAGACGACCTAATTGATGATGATGAAGCTGGGAAAACCTATTTATGATGTCCTTGTCTACATCATGCAGATTCAGCCGCGGGGGCTATTAACATCAAGCAATTAATATTACTCTTTTTAAATTATTAATATTAATTTTATGTGTTATTTTATTTTTGTGTATCAAGAAGTAATTAAACAATTTATTTTCAATGTAAAATTATTCTATTAATTCTTCAATAAATAGAAAATAGGGCAATACATAGCATTTTATTCTATCCAAATAAAAAGTAGACATCAACTTCAACCATTGTACATTGGCAAATTCAGGATCACACATTCTAGCAAACTTATCTATCTCGAAACGGTGAGAACTTCGCGTGTTCTAAAGAAACATTTAGAACAGAGAGCGATAACAGAGTGACAAGATGTACTTGTTTAGAAAGTGACTTGCTTCTTTTCCCTTTCGGATCTGATGGTGATCTTGGAGGAGGAGACCGCGGTGTCAGACGATTCTGAGTCGGCGACGAGGGCTCGGAGGCGAGCGGCACGCTTTTCCCTCAGCGCGGTCCTTTCGTTGAGCTCATTCATTTCATCTTCTAAGTCGGTTAAGCGCGCCCTTGACACTTTTGCTCTTTGCGCAGCAGCTGTCTCGTCATCAGACTTGATTGCTGTCCATTTTGTGAGCGAGTTCTCTTCGTTGAGTCGGCGCGCGATGCGCTTTTCTGTGCGCTCCTCGTTCTCCTGCAGCGCTCTCCTGGCGCCACTGACCTCAGACTGACCGATGCCGACGCTTTCGAGAATTTTATCGGAGATCCTCATGCGGTTTTCAAGATTGGATACGTTGGTCTCGAAGTCGATGTCCTCAGAAAAGCGCGATGTCTTTTTACCTGCACGCAGGCGCTTCAGTGACTCTGTAATCTGAAAAAAAAGAAATAAATTATTTGTAACATAAAAATAATGAGAATCTAAGCGAGGTCAGGTTCTTAAATTCCTATATTTTCCTATCCCTAATGAAGGTTTACGCTCACACAAAAGGCAAATCTTTTACCATATATCATTTTAATCTTTGAAATATAAAACACTATTCATTATTGAAGAAAAGTTTATTTATCTTCGTTCGAGGTATAACAAAATTAAATAAGGTTATATCTGTTTTCGCAATGCGGCCGTAAAGCATTTTGATTACCGTGTGTAATAAAAATGAGTTTGGGATTCGAGTGGCTCAAGCCAGTGGTTTGGCAGTCATATCGTGTCTAGTGGTTGGTGTTCTATTTTGGTCCAGCTATCGGCGAGCCGACATGTAGGTTACGGTGTTCCTACTCATTGTTAAATTTAAAACTACGGATATACTAACGTATTCGATCAATTTCAAGCTTAAAAATATTTCTAACTGAAGGAATCATTGACTGAAATATAATTTATTAAAAAATATAAACATACACCAACTTGTACTTTTGTTTTGTGTTTGTTTATTACATATATACCTACGAATTTAATTTATAAAAATATACTTTACCTGGATTACCAGGTTATGTATATTTTTATAAATTAATGATATTTAAAATAAAATGAGGGTTGCAAAGGCATTTATATTTATTTATAACATAGTCTATAAGAAAAGACAAAGCTACAATTTAATATATAATATAACTTTTGTGGGGTTCTATCAATTAATCTAGCTCTCTAGATAGCTGAGATTCCAAGATGAATAATTATCATAGAATACCAATAATATAAATTATAATTAATTTAAGACATTTATTAATGTCTTAGTAGTACGCCTACATACAAAAGGGAATATACTCGTAACTAGTTATTGATCTAAACCAAGTCTAAACCATATCAAATATCAAAGCCAGACTGCTTTCAATGCCGCCTTTGACACATAACACCTCATTGCATCTAGCTACATTGCAGAACTGGACTCGTCTTACTACAAAGGACTACAGTATTATACCTTAGCCATAATTATTGTAATTACGGTGTGACTAGGAATTGCGTAGCTAAATGTGACGAAATAATAAAATAGAAAGGAAGAAATAAATATTTTCTTAAATGCATTAGAAATTACAACGTACATATGTGTAGGTATATCTAGTAATGTACTACTTAACTATAGACTCGTATTTTTTAGGGTTCCGTACCCAAAGGGAAAAAGAAAAGCAAATAACTGTACCCTGTTACTAAGATTTCGCTACTAAAAACAAAATAAAATAAATATTTATAGGGGGCTACCATACAACAAACAAATTTGCCCTTTTTTGCTCGATATAAATAATGGCAACAGGTAGGCACTAGAAATGTTCACAAAATAATCAGTTGTATTTTTACTTTAATAATAAATAATAAAATTAAAATAAAATATATATTTAATGGGGGGCTCCAATACAAAAGACGCCTTTTTTTTGCCTAACTTTGTACGGAACCCTTCGTACGCGAGTCCGACTCGCACTTGGCCGGTTTTATTTTAACTAACCGTAGCTGGATGTTTGCAACACCAGAGGAAGATGCAAATAAAAGGCAATATGTAACTGTGACTAAATTACAAGATAAGTTTAGGTTTAATGTAATGCACAGCCTGTTGCAATGAGGTTCAAGGACCGAAGAAATTGAGAGAAAAGACAAAATTGAGAATAACGTTCTCAAATCGACGCGTATGTTTTATGCAACATTATATTTCTAGTTCTGTCTTTGTTGAATTCATTTCTTTTCATTTGTGCCGATTTTGACAGTACAGCCAACATGAAAAGAAAAGAGAGAAGCATGTGTTTTAATAAAAACATCTTTTAAAATATTTATAGTGGAACATTTTACTGTATTATTTTTTTTGGAAATTATTAAATAAAACCGCTGGGTATGTTACTACAAAACATAGAATATAAGCTGACTCTATCCTGTAAAAAAACTCAAATTTAAAGTATTAAATAGGTCTTTTAACTTTATTTTTATTTCTTTTATATTCGGAGGCCTGTTGAAATGCCAGCTAACTTCAATAGCATCCCTAAATAAAATTGAGTTACATTTACATCAGTCCTATCGAGATACTTTGCCTTTACGTTGAAATTCTAAGACTCAGCCGGTGCCGTAACAAAGGGGCGAGGAATCCAATATACTGAATATCTTCATTGAGTTTGGTTAGGGGTGCACCTCCACTGTGTTCATATTACAGCAAGCGCCAACCCGACTTCGAGAAATCCGTGGTCTGATTATGCTGTACGGATTTTATTGAAATGACTTTTCAAATTTCGTAATATTGGCTCATAGAAAAGATCATATATTATTAACTAAATAATATTTAGTTAATAATTAACTAAATAACATTAAAATATTATTAAGTATATTATATAATATTAATGTTATTTAGTTAATAATATTCATATATTACTAACTAAATAACAAAAAAAGGCAAGATCATTCTTTTCTTTATTTTCTAATTTTATCACATGCTCAAACGGTGAAGGAAAACATCGTGAGGAAACCTGCATGCTTGAGAGATTTTCTCGATGGCATGTGAAGTCTACAAACCCGCAGTAGACTAGCGTGTTAGATTATAGCCTAATCCCTCTCAATTGAGAGGAGACCCATGCCCAGCAGTGGGACATTAATGGGTTGATGATGATTATAATATATATTATAAATAATAAACTAGCCTTTGCCCGCGACTTCGTTTGCGTAGAATGAGTAATTATCTATTCCTCAAACAAACTTCCATTCACCATTCTACCCTTCTAAGGGATATTTTTCGGGACAATAACAATCTTATTTGCTTTCCCGGGATTTAAACTATCTCAATACCAAATTTCATCCAAATCGATTCCACTATAAGCCTCGCGTTCTCGCAGTAACGCATAATTGGCGTAATTTTGCCGTACTCCACGTGAAAACAACTGGATGATTCATTTAGGAAAAGAATATTTCGGCACATAGAGTGATTACAGATACTAACCTAGGTGAAATTGTATCAATCATCTAATGACATGCTCGGCTTTTAACCGACCAAGGGACTCGTTGATCTAGTGGTCTTAAGTAAGACTGATGAGCAAGGGGTCATGGGATGCCAGGTCGAGCAAAGAGTTATTGGGTTTCTCTATAAAATTCTTAGTAGCAGCTTGGAGGCTGGATTCATGCCCGGTTAATGGCAATAGGCTCGCCCCCTATTACATGGGACCTAAACATACCGGCGAAATGAGGGTGGTATATTAGTACACCTCTGCCCAACCTTTTAGAGATGACAGGCATGAGCTAGAATAGTGCGTGTTGGCAGCCTTCACACTTTGTCGATAAAATCAGGTATACACAGCGTTTTCCATCGCCAAGTAACATTGTACACCACCTCAAAACTAATTACTGGTGTGTGTATTGGCAACGAACTCAACGTTATAAAGGGAAAAGAACCATTTATAATGTAATGCTATGAATTGAATGAAACCTTAAAAATCCCAACCTGTTCGTGTAGTTAATCCATTGGACGGCATAGAAGCCAATTTCCAAACGTCAAAACAAAAAGAAACGCGTACCTATTGAAAAGTCAACACTGGCGCTATATATTTTCACGTAGTTTTACTGGGTTCTGTGACGCCTTGCGGTAGCCACAGCTCAAAAGCTATCGAAATATGTACCTGCGTTTGAAGTCAGCAAAAATAATCGACAGCGGAAAAATACGAGAAATGTCATGTACCTAGTATATCTGATGTTTTTACTCTGTGGTACCATCGCACGGTAGAAGGGTTGGAGAGCGAGTTAATTAAAAATCTCTGCATTGTTTTGTTTTACAAGCAGTCCAGCACTATGAGCTATGTCGATTGTTTTCACTAATATGAAGCGGAACATTCTATTTTGTTAGTTTTTTTTATCTTTGTCGACGAGAACACACCTCCTCAAATTTACATGAAATGCAAACAACTCCCGTCCATCCACTTCGTTCGGTTTATTTTATCATGTTTGCTAGATTCATATACAAATGGTGAGAAATACCAGTACAACCCACTTCCCCTAGAAGGAAAATTAATACTCTAATAAATTATGCCAAACTACTGACCGATGTACGATGCAAACATAAAATTAGGTACATACCATCACGCCTTCATCTCCCATTTGATATAAGTAAGCTTACTTGATGTTCTGTCCTGATGAAGTATTCATATCGTGCAACTATCATAATTATAATTATTAACCTTAAAGGCTCATCAAATCTTGAAATCGATGTACTTTCTTTATAACAGAGGGGGTTAGGCTATAGCCATTTACCAGGCATACATTCACACATTAAATTACTACTTTTGAATTACATAGTTAAAGATGTTACACATCCTAATATTAGATAAACCTAGAACTTCCTGCTACTAGAGGCCGCTGTACCATTGAGAGTAACTGCTACAGACTTATCAATTAACTTGCAGTCAACTACAGATACTGTAACCCTCTCTCAAGTCGTGCCAAAACATTTCGCTCTTTTAATAACGACTTTAAAATCTTGGTCAATTTTACCTAGGCAGCTATGTTAATTTAAAATTGAACGTTTTTATGAAGGCTTCAAGAGTAGGTAGCTCCTAAGTAATTAAGAAGTTTAGGAACTTATAATTAATAAGTTAGTCCATTTAATAAACTATTTTTTTCTTCTTTTTATTTCAAACAATGTTCAGTTATTTGGGATACAAAGAATGTAGTGCTGGATAAATCACGATAATTAGTATTTGATAAGTAACCCATTCAATGTTCCAGTGTTGAGCATAGGTCTTCTCTAATTTGAGAGGGATTAGGATATAATTCAGCATGCTAGCATAGTGCTCGTTGGCAAACTACAGTCACAGTTTGCTTTTTGTCTTATCTTTTCCTCCCGCGTGATAAATATACACAAAGGTTCGAAAAGTCAGACAATAATGTACTTATAATTCTGATTGTGTTCGTATGTGAGAATTTTTACGGATTTTTACGGTATACAGATTTTTTAAATTCTTTGAAGAACTGAACAAAGCTTTTCCGTCCAGCGTAACAACTTGAATTTGAGCATAACATCAGTTGAATTGTTCAAAGTTGCTCGCTTCATCAATACGTTGAAGCGAACTTCTTTAAACATTCTGTTAATTAGTGAATACTTTGAACGGAGCTGTAAAGGGTAAATGCATCAGTAGTAACATGACGTTATTAGGTACGTATTGATTTCTTACACTTACGCGAATATTATATATTGAAATATAATTACTTTTTACGGATCTTATCGGGGTATACTGATTTTATTTTAACCAGACGTTTCGGATCCATGGTTGTGTTCACCACACCGGGTCCGAAGACTTCAAGAGCCATCAAAGATAAATCTCAGGAATGCAAGTTTCTTTAAGATATTTTCCGTTAGAACGAGTGTACTACTATGTGTATTTAGCACATAATTTGGAAAAGTTGCATGCCACGGGATCGTACCTACTCAAACCTTTGACAACTCAAACAACTATAATACGTGCCTTTAATAATTATCATTTATTAAATAAAAAAAGGGATCAATTTTATTTGAATGACTGATTTAAAATACCACAACAAAAAGCAATATTCATCGCTCCGCGGTCAATACATACGTGGAGTTCGCGTGTTATTTATTAAGTACCTAATGCTCAACATCACATTGCTACATTATACGTGAATTCCAACGTCAGATATTGTCCGTTTCAAGTGCGCTCGTGGTTGTTTTCATTAAATAATATTGACGAGGCTTACATATGGTGGTTCAGAGTGGTGTCTGTTCACGTGGAACTGGTCTCTACATGTAATTTACCAGCTAACGTACCCGATGTGAGCTCAACAAAGCTGTCTGCTTTGTATAATAGACGGAAATTCGGAAAAAATAAATTGGATGTTTGTGATCATTTAAAATCCTAGTTATTTTGTTTGGATGTAGTAGGTACATGAATGTGTACTTGTAAATAAAATTTCTGAAAATGTAATATTATGCCGCATCGCTGCCACCTATTTGAAACAAGGCCTACCTTGGGCGCTAAAGTAAGAAAATATAGCGGAATGCGCCTTATCAACACAATTAGTAATAAAATATAGCGGAATGCGCCTTATCAACACAATTAGTAATAATTGATGTAACATAATTCTTCTGGTTTCGTTATTTATGCGTTACTAAAACTAGGAAAAAAACTTTATTGAGCAAAAAGTAATGTGGCGTGGTACTCTTACGTCAAAACTGAAATTATTTTAATATCGCTATGTCATATTTATAATTAGTGAAAATATTAAATGTATATAACGCTATGTTTTCCATAATATCAAACAAATATTATGACAAGTACATACGGTATTACTTATAGTGTAACAGATTCGTAAAATCTATATATTAATAGGTGAAACAAAAACTTCGTACCCATTTTTGGCAAAAATTGCGCGGCCGGTGGAGTATTAAATTTCCTACACTTATAGTTTATATAGAAAGAAAAAAAAATTGCATAAAAATATCATAATTTAAATTAATTCTGATCGAAATTCAGCCAGTAGGCGACCACTAGTAAAAATACATATTATGTGTCTTGGTATGTATTTACAGTACAAATAGCCAATGCCAAAATATTTTATTGAATGAATGTAGTATGTAAGTTGAGTAAGCCATTCAAACATTCGTGTATGTCACCGTAACCACGTCACCTTGTGTTTTCAGACGATTGTGACGGTCGAGATAAAAATTATAGTTTATAAAATTCGGATGTTTATTTTTTAGATGACATACAATAATGGCGCATATAACAAAGTAAAATCTGCGCCAGTGTATGTATTTATATAACAGGTCTATGTCTGTACCTAGATAAAAAGATATTGAAGTAAAAGTAATATAGGAAGTCTTTTTTACAGCAACAGAACAACATTTTTTAAAATGTTTATCATATTGTCTGTATGTTTGTGCACGCATCACGTAAAAAATACTTATATCTACCTACCTACAGATTTTGGATGAAAATTGGCATTATTACCTGGCTTAACGTATACATAGGCTTTTTATCAACATACTATCAACAGGTTACCAGAGCTCGATGGGGAAGTGACTATTCTGACAACATGAGAATTCCGTTTACTGTTAGATTATCCCCCTTTGACCGCTTCTACAGGGTCGACAATAAGGCCGTAAGCTTGTTTGACAACCCAGTGACATTAAAAAAAATACTATGCAGATGGAGCCGGCGCGGCGGTGAAAGCTAGTATTGAAAAAGATATGTGTGTGTATAAAGTATATGTGTATGTCTGATGTGGCTGTCATCGTCTTTATTTTTATTTACGAGATTTTTTAGCAAACTTATCATACTCTATTACAAGATTATTATACTAGTGTACTTAAATAAAGCTAGATAAATATTTAAATATTGTATTATTTATGTAGGTACACATACGTAGGCGCGTTTATTGAATGACATTAGGTAGATGTAATGGGTCATATACGAACATTCATACCTCGTTTATGCTTTTTTATTATTTCAACGCAACTAAAATTTGTATCTATTACAATAAATTTTTATTTAATAATTTTTACATGTAGAAACGCTATTAATCAAATTTCGTACACAGAAGATAATCATAATATTTTGTTTAAATGATGTGCACAGACTTCCATGGCAATTCATCAACGACGATAAATAGCAATGAGCATTTTATAACTTAACTGTACTAGTTAGAGACGTTAATTTGAATTTTGTCTAATTGTTATTTTTGCTTTGTGCTTTGTGATAGGTGTATACTGTAGGCTTCTCCAATTAATTACCAAAAAGAATAAATATAGCAAGGCTCAGTAAAATCTTTATTCTAGTAACTACTAAGTAATTAGAATTACGCTTAGATGGCTGCATGGCTGGAAATCATAACACTAAACACGTGCATACGTAGGTAGAAAGTGTGCTGTGCACATTAGCAAACACGGGCGTGCACCTGTTTTCCACAAGTCATAACGTCAAATGTAGACTGTTATTTCTTTTACGCCTCAATATATATAGGTTGTTCTAAAAATACTCGGGAATTCATCACTGAAAGGTGAAACTTTGTTTATTTTTGGCATCCGCAACAACATTGCGCACTCATTCACATGACGGATTATTCTAACATTTCGAATCTTCTAGATGTTTTAAATCACATTATGGTCGCATAACTGTTTAGTTACTAAGATTACGGTAAGCAAGTAATCAATACTACCCATTTTACAGTCCCACAGCTGGGCAAGGGTTTTCTCTAATTGAGACGATTCGATTAGAAGAAATTGATTATTGTCCACCGCACTAGACTAACGCGAGTTGGCAAAAATCACACACTATTGAGAAAATCTGTCAGGTATGCAAGTATGCTCATGATATTTCCCTTTACCGTTTGAGCCGTTGATAAATAGGCACAAAACTTTGATATGTCAGTATTGCGTGCATTGAGTAAATCCAAATCGAGATGTTTGACTTCACAGTTCACTGGTTTTAGCCGGGAGGCTATTACAGCTCTATGTACAGATCCTTATACTAGACGGTTCTAATAAACTCAGTCAGTTTCGGAGATATCTGCAATATTGACGCATGATGGAATATGGAACCCATTTTGTCCAGTTTCTGCGGGGTAAATATTGTTATTATATTTTAATTACGACGTGTCAAATCTTGTGCATATATCATTACGGTCCAATAAAATCCGTTAAAAGTAGTGTTATTCCTGTGTCTGCGTCTTATATTTGCGTAAGTATATGAAATCTGTAAACAAAAAGTTGCAATGTTTTCGAACATTATTAGACTAAATACTAGAAACGCACGAATTTCTATATTTATCGGTAATTTTTTAATACTCTTTAAGGGGTAATCAAATGTTACTTTCGACTAGAGATGTAAAAATACCGTATAATACCAAATGATCAGGTATTTTATTGGTATTATACAATAAATTACGGTATTATTCGTATTTAATTTTTTAATTGTTATATTAAATTTTCATAGATTTTTCACACAAACACATTGGTGACATTAGCAGTCACATCCCTTCCCCAACCAGTCCTGGCAATGTTACTCACTCGAGAAAACACAACTAATGTTGTTTCACTGCGATCTTATATAGGGCCGAGGTACCTCCCTTTTTTTTTTTTTTTTTTTTTTTAAGTGCGGAAAAATCCTTTACGGACCGTCCCATCGCCTGGGGAGGCGACGGGGTGTGTCGGACTCCGCTTAAGCGTTTACCGACTAAAAAACCGCACCCGTCAACGCCACCAACCCTATTGCCGGGGCCATGGGATTCGCAAAAGCATGCACCATAACCCCGGCGGGCTTCGGTCCAGCTCTGGTCGCTGGACCCCGGCTAGGAGCGAGGCACAGCTCGCCTCGCATCCTCCGCGCAGGCGCACGTGTGACGAACACGCGCGCCGCCTACTTGGGGCCATTACCAGTTCGGGCGGCGGACTCCCCTAGTCGCGCCCACCCGCTGGCCACAGCTTATGGAGGCCGGAGGTCTGTTTGCGCCCTCCGGCGCCCGGTGCGTCTACTGCGGATCGGGAGAGAGGTTGTGATTTCTCTCTCCCTTTCCGCCGTCTCTTTTGCGCGCATAACTTGCTCGCAGTAAGAGGCGGCGGCATCCCACGCGTTCTCGCTCCCGACCATGGATAGGATCACGGCCGGAAGCGAGAGGTCACCGCCGACTGCCGCTATGAGTTCACGGCGCTGCTCTGTCCAGGCCGGGCAGGCCTGGAGTGTGTGCTGCGCCGTGTCCTCGGGGCAACCTACGCAATGGTGACAACCGGGCGATGGCTCCCGGCCTATGCGACACAGGTACTTGCCGAAGCACCCATGCCCAGACAAGACCTGCGTCAGCCGGAAGCTGAGGGCGCCGTGGCGCCTCTCAAGCCAATCCTCCATGATGGGTCTTACCGCCACTATCGTGGCGTGCCCTCGAGGTACCTCCCTAGTCGGGCAGCTCAATTTCAGCGAAAGATCTCGCTATGCCCTACCTCTCGAAAAGCCTGCCCCTCCTCCGTGTTAAATAGGTACCCCATCCCTTGCTAATATTGTTTTTAAAAGATATACTAACTACATGTTAACAATTTAAAACGAAAAATACCGTACGGTGTAATACAATTTTGTATTATACCAAAAAGTACAAATGGTATAATAATACCAGCGTTACATCTCTACTACTTTCGACGCGATAAACTCCGTAAAAAAGAGTTTTTTATAAATGTATATTTATATAAATCTAGTTGTCTTTACAAACATGTTTATGGACGTTGGTTTTATATTCAGACCCAATAAATTCCTACGTCGCCAATTTAATCTGTTCTATTCAATTTAGATGTTATGTGAAGAGAAAAGAATACATATAGAGGTTT
The DNA here is from genome assembly GCA_905163465.1 of Craniophora ligustri. NCBI lineage: Eukaryota > Metazoa > Arthropoda > Insecta > Lepidoptera > Noctuidae > Craniophora > Craniophora ligustri. The sequence continues at coordinate 10,210,052 of LR990954.1, read as the reverse complement.
GTCTGTCTGGCTTAGTTCAGAGTACAAGTTTCTCGATACCACCAAACCTTTGATTGGTGGTGTACAAGCTTTAGTTCAGATACGAATGAGCTTTTAGTAGATTAAGTTACTAACATGCGGACTTAGTGATAACTAAATGTTAGTTGTGTAACCAAACAATTCAAGCATACCTATCAGTCCGGATACAGGAAAACATTTCGAGGTACAATTATTAATGTATTGTACACATGTTTCGAAAATGTTATTTATTTTTGGACAAAGAATGCAATCCCAAACACCGAAAAACATTGTTGCACAATAGCATTCGTTGAAACTGAATTGTGAAATAATAAAATCATATTTTCAATACTACGCATTGGGGCCGTGAGATGTTTTTTTCTCAACAACATAGCGTATGTATACTCAAAGCGTACAGATAGGTATTAAGCTGGGTGGGTTAATTAAAAGAGGCTACTAACGTTACAAAAACTCGTTTTGCGGTTTGATTAAAAATGGCGGGATTACAATTTTCAGGGTTCAGTTTAGTCATGAGAAAATGAATTACACAGTTACGAAATTATTTGTTGATTACAACGAATATTTTCAAAAAGAAGCTCATATGCAATAAGCGAGTGTTTTTTTATTATAAAATATTATTCTTTGAGGTGAGTATTACTAGTTACTTAACTGTCGAAATTTGAATGTATAAGTAACTTTTTGGTCTTTGGAAAATTACGTTATGGAAGAAGTCTAAAGTATTCGCAGTCGAATGGTTTCAGAAGTTAAGACTCACGCCTTAAGATTTGCGACTGTAGATACATACGTATCAAAATATTAATACAACTATTGACTGCATATAATACCTAATGCAGAATCTTTGAATAAAATAATTTTGCAGATATTTTCGTCAATAGAAAATATTTCTTATAAAAGTAGACGGGATCTTAAGTATCTATAGAACCAATTTCACTTAATCATGTAATTTTGGTCTGTTTGTCTGTTATATGCGTACGTATCTCACAAAAAGTCAATAACCAACGTGATTAACTTCAATAGAGAAAAATATATATTGGGGCAATCATATTTTTTATTTCATCGCAATATAGTATCTCAAACAAAATTGTATTTTTTTTATAGTTCATCTCAATCAAAATTGTATTATACGGTTGAAATTTTAAACAGGAGAAGTCGGCTAATATCCGGTACTTAGGCTGTTATTTACGCGCTATTAATATATGAACACAAAAAAACACTGAAATATTTTGTTTTAGTATTTTTAGTATCCTCTACTTTTTACTGTTTTTTTACTGTTTTAGTATCCTCTACTGCAGACGGATGCATAAATTGCACATTTAGTATGCATTAAACTTGTTTAGGCTAAATTTTATTTCATTGTACAATTAATATTTTGTAATAAATTGTTACACATAACTACAGCTATGATAGCCTAGTGGTGTGACCAGTGGACTGTGAAATTTAAAGCTCACGAGTTCGAACCAAAGACGCATCATGGACTTTTCAGACGTTATGTGCGTATTTTAGGTTCATGATGAAATTGTTATGACAGAATTACTTCTTTTGTAAACAAATTGTTACCTAAATGACGTCAAACAATATAAAAGAGCCGTATCTTCGTGAATAAATACAGCGTATACTGGTGAAATTCCTTTAAACGGATCAAAACATGATATCTACCCAGATGAAAATCGTCACCCGTAAACGAGCCGTGGCATATCGTGGCAGGCTTTTGGAATAAAATATGGTCGCATCGTCCAGACGTGTTTATACACAGTGGCCATGCGGCAAACGGGTTATATGCAAAATGTATCACATTTATTCCCGTCACTCAGGCCGCTTGGCCTGTGTCGTGTTGTCGGCTCTGTGTGCGTTTCAGTCTGTTTCTAGTAAATCGAGCTCCCTTCGCTAAACGCGACTCAGATTCAACACCCAATGCTGCAGTTTTTTGTTGCCTTTTTTCCCTATAATGTTCGATATACATAAACTACGTCAGGGTAAAAAAGAGAATAGTTCCTAACTGACTGATATGATAAATCTTAAAGTATAATATTTATTTCTGGTAGTAAAGTAATAAAAATGTAATAAATATTTCTGAAACGATATCACTATTTAACAATATTACTACTCAACGCAAGCAAAATCGCTGGTCAAAATAAACTTATTGAATAATAATAGCCGACTCCATATTTAATTGAATACCTACGCTTTACTGCAATGTTGATTCCTACTCTCACACGCCACTGAATATTGATCCTATATCTGCTGAAACACCAAGTCAAAGCTGCCTTGTGCTCACAGTCATATACGACTAGAATATTGGAATATATGTATTCCTCTAGCAAACAAAGTATGGTCAAAGGTTATGAAATAGAACTTGGAATATACAGTTTGCCCCCGTGTGCAGTCAATAGGTAAAATAGGTGGACGCATCGGATTTCTTGAGCTTCGTGCAGGACATATTGTGTTGTATGAAGTATTCGTATAACAAATATTTTTCAAAGATTCCATAAAATTGCGAAGATATTTACATTGAACGGCGTAACTATTCGTTTCTCGTTTAAAAATAGGAAATTCTACTTAAGACTTTTAAGATCTTTTTATTGACTGCCCGTCTATCGGGTCTGTTAAGACACTTTTTCTTAGGAAGTCAAATAATGAAGCTTGCGACTACTAGGGGTATAATAAATTTCTTCTACACCAAATAGTGTATTTCTTATAGCGAAATACGGATTTACTTGGGAATCTTTTCTTGCAAACAGAAATCAAGAACAAAATTTATAAAAAAATAAGAAGAGTAGTTCTGTATATATTTGCGTAAGTCTGCATATATTTGCATTTGTATGTGCATGTGCATACATGTAAGTGTGTTTATGTCTATGTTTGCGCGCGTGTAAAAAATAAATATTTCCGGACATTATGACACAGCGCTATTAACGAGACTTGTGTTACGGATACTAGTTAGTTGATATACTACATACCTACATACTTTTGTTTTTGTAAATACATACATATTATATGTACATAGATACATCCATGACTCGGATACAAATGTTTATGCTCATCACACAAACACTTGTCACACTACCGGGATTCGAACCCGGGGCCCATAGCACTGAAGGCAGTGTCTACTACCGCTGGACTAATTGTGTGTGAGAGTTCGTGTGTGTCTAGTGAAAATGAATCTTTCCGCCATTTTATTTCGTAACTAACAGTGAGTACCTACATCTATTGATCATTAACAGAGGTAAAAAATAATCTCCTGAATTTGCTTTGTTTAGTATTAAATATATCTAAGCCAGATAAGTTCTGACAACGTACTTTACATAAAATACCATAAGTAGGTAGTAGTAGGTAGGCTGATAAGTAGGTACATACTTATCATGGTATTTTATGTAAAGTTACCTACATAGGTATACAAAATAACCTATAACGCTTAAAATCATGAATAAAGATATTTTTTAATTTAGATTTACAGTTGAAGTTGTTTTAAAATTCAATATATTTTAGTTAGAATGTATCTTATATTTTGTTTTGAAGAAAGTGTAAAGGGTCACAGTCGGTTCAGTGCGCTAGCCCGACGCGCGGTTCGGCGGACACAAGCAGATAATGTTCAATCATATTTACAAACTTCATCATAATTTCAAGTTACGGTTCATTGGAAATTATTATAATGAACTTTGACGTAAATTCGTGAAATAAGTCTTAAAGAATATATGCTATTAATTGACACTATATACTTCATATAGTGTAACACATATTATCATCATGATTATTATTGATATATAAACATACATACATACACTCGCGCCTTTTTCCCATGGGGGTAGGCAGAAACTATAGAATGCCACGCGCTACGGTCCCTGCATACCACTTTTGCGTCGTTATATATATCATTTAACTCAAATGACAACTTTATGAATTAACGCAGGTATGATAGTTAATGCACATCGGTGAAAATGCCGCCAATAATAATTTACAATGTAAGGGCGTTTGCATACTACAATCTAATTAAGAATTCTGTCGAAAAAAAACCGACTTCAAATGTCAGATCTGGGACCAAATTGAAAACACACGGGAAGCACCAGCTTTGAAATAAAAAAGACTCATCAAAATCTTTTCACCCAGTTGAAAGTTATGAGTTGACATTGACAAACATAAAAAAAATACTCATTTCTTGAAGTCGTTTAAAAATACAACTCTGTACTTCCTACGGATTCTATCACGGTATTTTACCCCGAACTTTCATAAGTGTAATAAATCAATATAGGACTACTATTCAGTCAGACTTAAACTTAAATGTATGATAGAAGAATTTCGCGTTCAGATTTTATCGTGAAAAGTAAACTTAACTGTTACTTAAACTAAAAGTGTTTTGATAACACCTTTTGTGAATATCTTATAGTATTTTAGTGTCTGTTCAACGCTGAATCGCTGAACCGATTTAAACGAAATTTTGAATGGAAATAGTATGAGTGCAAGGAAAGTGATAAGATAGCTTTTATCCCGCGTATCATCACTGAGAAGCGGTAAAAGGGGGGTAAAGTATACGGAATCGATAATTTGTTAAAAGAGGGTAAGAACCAAAAGAATGATGAAAAAGCAGACTGGGTAAATTACTAATTCTAAGCAGACTACGTCAGGGAAAACGAAGCTTGTGTTACGGATACTAGGCTGATATAATACGGTTGATACACTACATATATACTTTTTGTCGTTGTTGTAAGTACATAAAATATGTTGTTGTAGAAACATGCTCATTACACAAACATTATTATGAACCCAGGACCACAGAAGGCAGCCGTTATTACCACTGCACCAATCGGTTCGTCGCATTCATGTAATCACCCTAGTGCGGCGTTGTTCGATACAATTTATTTAATAATTAACGATATCATTTTTATAAATTAGTGTTGGCGTAGCAACAGTGAGCTCATATCAATTATAATTTTCAAAAGTTCGCCGTCATGGTTTCATTTCATAACAACATTTCACGGAATTAAATCGGTAACGTACGTGTATAATTAACTGTCAATCCATTTTACTAGTTCTAGGAAGTTCAAAATGTTTTGTAACCTTTAAACATCATCTATCTACCCAACTGTTGTTCTACTGCTGGGCACGTGTCTTCTCTTAGATGGACCTTTGAAGGGCTTTGGCAGATTTTACACGCCATCAAAAAAGTTTATTAACCCTTGCAGGTGTCCTTACCATTTTCTCCTTCGCCATTTTAGCATTTGATAAATACGCCTAGTGTTTTCTTTGACGTTCATACCCCAATGATTACGCCACTGGGCTATCACAGCTTTAATTTAAATTTATAATTGAATAATTTAAAAAGTACTCACATCATCAGCAAGCTCCTCGCCGTCGAACGCTGAAGACAGAGGCCTGCCCCTCTGGACTCTACTTCCCCTAGAGTCGAAGAGATCGTCAGCGGGAGCTTCGACCTCATCCAAGGCGCTCTTGATGCGGTTCTCGACGTCAGCCCTGATGCGTTCGCGGTCAGGTTCGGCCGCACGCGATGCAGGCAGCTTGCCGTCCAAGCGGTCGAGCACAGGGCGGTAGTAACTCTCGCCTTTGTCGAAGTTGCAGTCGTAGACGCGAGTGCGTCGGGTCCGTCCTAGCCGACTCATCTTTTCTTTCCTGCGAATAGTAAGAACATACCTTTATTCTGGGATTTTGATTGATTACCAATTAACGGTTTACGGTATACTGTTTTTTTTTATTGCACAAACTCGTACAACTTTTAAAAGTCAATCTCACATATTAACCCCGATCTTCAATGACCAATATAAAACGGTAAAAGTAGTATACAAAAAGAAAAAACAGTATAGACAAGAAATTATAAGTGTCACAGAACAAATGTCGTTCTTAATGTTTGTAGTTAAATTAATTTATCGAAAACATGTGCCATCGCTTTCAGAAGAGAAGATTCATGCCGACGGTGGAAGAAAATCTCTCAATTTAGTTGTTTGTTTAGAACGAACATATAATTAGGTGCATATTTTTACTAGGAATCTTCCCAAGATTTACCATTCATTCCATTAAATGCAATATTTCAATTAACTATTAAGTTACCACTAGCCGCATTATTAATTAGTTACTAGAATTATAGCTTAGTTGTTTAGTAAAATTTTGTATGATAAACTCGACCAAAAATTATTATATTGTGTTCAATCACCACGCAAATTATCATAGAGTGATCACTACGGACGTGACTATTCAATGTTTGAGTGCGATATTATTTCAAGTATTAATCAGAATGTCCGATTGTGGCCCTAATGGCTTTTAAACAAAAGTAAATAATTACTATAATATACTGATGCAAATTGAGGTATACGCGTGACTTTTAATTGATTGCACATAAGTAATTAATACAATATATTATAGGTTTAATGAGAGTGAGGTTACCTAATGTCTTTATATAATGTTTGACGACCCAATTAGTCCAACGGTAGTTAACACTGCCTTCTGTGCTAAGGGTCCCGGGGTCGAATACCGGTAGGGACAAATGTTTGTGTGATGAGCATAAACATTTGTATCCGAGTCATGGATGTATCTATGTATAATATGTATGTATTTAAAACAAAAAAAAGTATATACGTAGTATATCAACCAACTAGTATCCGTGACACAAGCCTCGTTGCTTAGCTCGGGACTAGATGGCGCTGTGTGTCATAATGTCCAGTAATAATATAACTTAGAACCGATAAAATTTAGGAGCTGAAAATACGATAAAAGACAGAGAAATTGACACGTCTCTAAATATATAGGTACTTGAATGGTATCCATGAGTGTGCGATTTAGTATAGGTAAAATCAAAATAAGATAAATCAAAAACGTGCCTTACATATTAATAGCCTGGTAATTGCCCCAATCGTGCCATATGAAGTAAGATTCAACCATCGAATACTATGTATATAATAGTAGTTCATCGTTTACTAGCCTATTATACTATTCTAAGCTATAAATACTACATCAAGGACACAAATAAAAACTGGGACACTCATTACAGCTCCGTATAATTTTATTTAGGTCAAGAAAAATCCTTAATATCTGACCTACTTACCATGTTTTGTGTCCAAATTGTGTTTGCAATGTGATATATTTATAAATATTGATATTTTAAAACATTTTTTTTGTGGCATCGAATCGATGCAGGATATATTGGGTTAGTGCAGGCTGACAGTATTTATACACAGTTGGGATCATTTCCTCGCTATGTTTTTTCCTTCATCAATGCGTGTGATCATATTTAATTAGCTATCTGAATATGCAACATTTGGGTTATCTCCGATGCTCTCTCGGGTTTCAATTCTCGAAAAGATTCTCGAGGCTTTCATGCTACTCGGGCAAGTCTTGGTTGATTCGAATTGTAACGTCTTCACGAAACATAGTTGCTCAAAACACACACAGTTTCGTTGAGGGTAGCTCGCTGTGATTTTCAATTCATAATTGTAATTTAACTTTTATTTTCGAAAAATATCTTAAATTATTTCTTTTTTGCCGAACCAAAGCATGATGACCTCTTGCATAAGACTAAATCAGTCTGCTAATATTTATTTGATCTTAAAGCCAACTTAAGATGAATGACAGTGGAACACAGACATAAATTATCATATACACAATACAATGTACGATCTATAGAACTATCTACTTTATAACTCCCATAAATACATGTATGTATATTTAGATAAGTAGTTAAATTTAGATGTTTATGTGAGTTAAAGTGCGTATGCGCCTTAAATTAAAAACACCGACGAATACATTTTACAAAAATCGTATTTCTTATTACAAACTTGTTTATGCAATCTTGAATGCTTCCCCATTGCGCTGCACTGACCAAGGCCAAATGTTTCATATCAATGAAGATGTCGAAATTATAATTTCTTTTATAGATTTATTTAAGTATGCCCCTCGTTTTTTATGCCTACGAGTTGGCGGGTCGCAAGCATTGCGATAAAGCCCGGTTGGAAGCCCTCGATGTCAAAAGACGGAAACGCCATGTATGTGTGTCAGCACCAGTCACTACAAACTTTCCATGACAGACCTGTGGCAGTGTGTGTATCGGTTTATTTAGCCACCAAAAACTTTGTCTCTCAGACAATACACCATTAATTGTCTGGAATAAATGAAGAGGCCATATATACGGATTCGTTGTGAAACTTACCCGTTGCATACAGTACGGTGTCTCTACGATGAATTATTGCTCTTATTGAATTACACAAAGTCACCCCAGGCAGGCAATTTACATAACACTTACTAATAGGAATTACACCTTACATTTCAAACACGTTAAACGTCAAAGGATCTCAAATTAATTAGGTTAATGTGTCCATGATATCTTTATTTCGTAGATAGGCAAGTTCCGTTGAGATAAACGCTTGATATTTGGCAAAGGAATATCAAAATAAATACAGCTATTTAAAGACATTATCAGGCAAAATATTTTCTTTAACTGTGAAAACCACATTACGTATGTAGGTACAGGCCTACATAATATAACTAAATTTACTTTACGCCTGGATACACAGTACATAGTTGTTTTTAACGCGTCCTATTGCTGTGATAGCCAAGTGGCTGTCCAGTCTGTGTGACCAGTGGACTGTGAAGTCATAGGTACCGAATTCGATTCCAAGGCACGCACCACCATATTTTCGAAGTTATTTGAAATAACGGTAAAGGAAAACACCTGCTTGCCCGAGATTTTCTTTTGATGGCATGTGAACTCTGCCAAATCGCACTAAGCTAATGGCCAAATCTCACTAAAATAAGAGGAGACCCGTGCCCAGTAGTGGGACGGTAATTGTATTGATGATTGTGCTGCCTTATCAGTGTTTAACTTGTAACTATATAGTATTGTTATTTGTTGTCAGCCGCACCTACGTACAATATAACAATAAAATATGACCTGGTTAACATAATATGTAGTTATTGCTCGTTCGAAATTGCTTCATTGCATTTCAGTAATGAATACTTGGTAATATGATTCTTATTGACGAAAAATATGATCGATGTTAGAGAAAATCGCACGACGTAATAGCTCTAACCAAAATTTATTCATAGTCGAATGCTACTATTTACGCAAAGATGTTTTTAATAATATTGTAAACTATTTTGACTTGCATATTCATTAAATTTTGTTTAATTGTAAAAAAATTTGAATAAACATTAAAGTGAATCACTAGACACCGCTTTTATTCATTTCCAGAAATGTTCTTATTCAATAAACACACGCAAGTAAAATTGCACTAACATTGAGTAACTTAACGTTAAATCACTTCTCCTTCATCACAGTTCATAACTGTTTAAATACCGAAAAGTTATTTTCCCAGCCGTTTATTCTGAAATATTTCTGGTTTGTTAGTGTTCCATGTTTCGCTGGAAAACTCCCGTGCTCAGTTTGTTTGTAAAACTATAAAAATCTCAATTTGTGTATTTTATGAACAACACGTCAGACACATTAAGTCTGTTGCGAAGACATTGTGTCAAAACCATTAAAATCAGACATGGTACAGCCGCGGGGCAACAATACGTAATATCCTGTTGCCGTCGTTAAAACATTTCTTGTAGGTACACCAGCCAAACGAAAATAGAGACGTGGACTGTTAATTTGACAAGACAAATGTTCAACACATATATTTTTATGTTATCTTACGCAGTTATCGTGAGCGTATCTCCTAACACTTGGCATGAAATCGTAAAAAAATCTTCGAGCATTTCGCTTCAATGAAATTTCATAAACATAATATTATAAATATTTACTCCGGCGGTCACCTGTACCGTATTTGTTACATCGATCATCCCCCTTTTGCCGGTAACCCTTCCCGAGAATCGACGCGTGCGTCGAACAGTGATACAAATCCAAAATAGAATTCGCAAACATTCGATATGGGGATATTTTTAGTATCGAAAACCGGGTTTTTGGTCGAACACGAGGTATTGTAATATGCACTCGTTGAACGCTGAACGGCACAGCTAAAAATAATCACGCAATAGGAATTCGAACACTCATTACCGGTAACCAATCCAGAGATTAAAATTTGGAAATGGAATTACAAAATAGAATTAGTTATCATAAATAAACAATTAGAAGATTCATTAACAAATATCGCACAGCATGAATATTAAAATTGTAAAAAAATCGCTGAGGTTGCATTGAAAGTGAATCTTGAAACTGGTACTAACCTGGAGCGTGTATAAGCGGCGAGAAGAAAGATGGGACTGGGCAGTTGGGCTGCGGCGATGCGACGCGTGAGCAGCGTGGGCGAGACTATGTTTAACCGTGAGCAACACAGAAATATACTGACTTTTGTTCCGTATGATTTCCTTGTCGGAAAATTGAACCGAGACAAACGTAGGTAGCCGAACCAAGCGCGGTTTTCCGAGTATGTGTAATGCATCGCTCATAATTACTTATATGTTTGTTTGGCACCGGCTGCGTCTTCGTAACATTCCAAATATAAGAGCATACAGTTTAGAATACCTCGTCACGAGAATCCCTTAAAAGGTATTCACTGAAAATTTCTATAAATGCTACGCTTACGAATTCCTATGACGAACGAAATAGTACCTATACTTAATACATAGATAACATTTTAGCTTTATAATGGCGTCATGCCTTGACACACTGCCAGGCAATCTTCAGGTAAATTTTATGTTAGGCTTTTGTTTGGGAAGTAATATATTTCCAATATTTTACGTCTTTACCCAGGTCGTAAAAACAAACTCAATGCTTTGTAAATAAATAAAGTTTATTTTCGATACATCTCTTTGTGGCCGTATCTTATGCATTCCAACTGAAGGATACGTAATGAGCAGATATATCTTCTGATTTTCGAGTGGTACCATGTTTTTTTTCAATAAATCTTAGGTATAGTATCTGCCGTATTGAGCAAATACATATTTCATTGATGTAAAAGAAAGTAGTAATGTAGTTCTTTATGATTCCGGCAATAAAATTGGTTTCTGATATTACGTTTCATTTGCTATTGTAGGGATATACGCAATCAAATACACAAATTGATTCATTATACTCTCGTTTATCAGCTATTTAAAATATAGTCTTAGGGCTACTTAGGCATACACACATACCTACACAACACTTTTGATAGTGTTGTGTAACTGCTAACTCTAATTACTATTTATTTCTAGTCTCAAAATGTGATAGCATTGTGAGACTAGAAATAAATAGTATGACCTAAAAAATAAATTGACCGGCCGCAATTTCTATAACCAATTTTTGTGACTATTTTTTACCACCGATGCAAAAATTACGGAGTGTTATAAGTTTGACGGGTATGTCTGTGTGTGTGTCTGTATGTGGCATCGTAGCTCCCGAACGGATGAACCCAGTTTAGTTAGTTGGTAGTATTCTCAGCTATGTTTCATGAAAATCGGTCCAAGATAGACGCCACAAAATGTGACAGGGGTTTTAAAACGATATTTTTGGACGTGGTGACATTTTTTAGTTTTTGCCTACCTCCAGAGAAACGACGAGTGTATCCTACCTGTCTATGTAAATTTTAGACAACATACATGTATGATATATATTTTATTATTCTTTTTTATTACCTTTTCGATATTATTATGTAGTCTTCGGCCCTTTACAGGTACGCATTTTTAATAAGATTCTGCACAAGTAAACTTGTGACACTTCTCCTTCAAAGTAATAAAACCATGTTAAAAGGTGAGGCGCGTCTCGATAACTCAATAACTCCACGTCATTCACCGTATAGATAATCAATTAGTTTAAACTGTTAAAGCTCTCAAAGAGATCTTTCATTATCTGCACTCGCATCTGTCAGTTAATAAACGAAGAAATCCACTATCTTCTTCCATAATTCAATCAAGCGTGCACTTCTGACCTCAATCGTTTTATTTCTCCGACTGGAAGGATCTTAAAGAGCATCCTTTTAATAGCTAACGTGATTGTATTGTATAGAATACCTAGGCAAAGTATTTTACCTAAACGTTTTAGGTATTCATTGCCTAGGTATTGTATAGAAAACCGGATTATACCTATTGCCAGTTACATATGCATATATAATAATAAAAATAATATATCACGCTCAGATAATGTTTACGATTTTGTAGAGGAAAAACATTTTCACTATTGACGTGCAGTCTTACGACTGACTGAATGTTTTTTAAGCTATTTACCGTCACTCAACATGTTTAGTCACTTTTGGCATGGCCAAATACCAAAATATTGTTCTTGCTCACTTCAAATGATTAGGTAAAATTAATTGTTTGTGAAAATCGCTAGTAGTTCAAACCTAGGTATCTTGCCCATTTAGGAAGTGCAAGCGATTGTTTATACTTATATCCAAAAATAAATAAAGAAATGCAGTACCTATTTGTTATTGTGTTGATTGGTTTAACCTAATTGAATCAATATACAGAAAATGGCAACAAGTAGTCATCCACCAAATTATATAAAGAAAAAACCATTATATTATAATATGATGACCTCCATATACTCAAGTTATCTTGCTCATACGATGAGTTTGTAACAATGTCTACTTGTAAGTTCGTAGAAAAATCTATGAACTCAAGAATGTAATATTTTCTGCGCCTCTCAAGACAAATATTTTTGACATGTAAAGCGTTGACCTGGTTAGATCTAGAGGGTAGGCCTAGGTCTGATTATTTATGAATATCTTTTGACGACTTTTAAGAACTCATTAGCAACGCCATTGTTAACCAGCTTTTGCGTAGCAACTCATTTCTGTAAGTTGAATCATACTGTATAAACACTTAAGGTTTATAATACCTTAGACCATTCGATCCATGAGCTCTTGAGTTTTGGCATAGTCCTAGTATTGTATCAACAGTTTGAATACAAGTTTAGAATAAATAAATTTAGAATCAAACCGTTTTTTTTTCTGTTTCTTTCTAATTATTAAAAAAAAACTAGAATTTTCTCCTGGGTCGTGTGTTTACAGACACATATTATCACACAGAAAAACGCCCAGACTTGGGAAAACTATCTATAGATTGCAGATCGTACTAATAATCGCGGGGATCGAACCCGCAACTCGGTAGGGCATAGCGAAATTCTCCACTCAAATTCAGCTGGCTGGGAACTTGGGAACTGGGACCCGACTGGGAAAGTACGCCTTGAAACATCAACAGTTGTTTCTGCGAGTGAGTATACCAGAGCTCGTTGGGGCAGTGACTATTCTGACAGCAAGGTAATTCCGTTTGATGACATATAAGTAACACCCTTATTTTAAGAAACCTAAACGGTTTCTACGGGTAACGCGCAACATGTTTGGTGTTGCAAACGTCTATAGGCTACGGTAACCGCTTACCAGGTGGTAAGCTTGTTTGACATAAAAAAAACCTGTATAATTTGATAAGATACTGAATATGGTGAATCAGAACGAGTACGGGAAATAATGCACAGAGAATGGAGGTGCAGACAAACGACTATTACACAATGCCCCATCACTTGGCAGCCGATTTGAATGCCATCCACCAAGTCTGCTTTATTGTTTCACGAATAATAAACGTTGGAATTGAAACTATGTAAACTACAGTGCAACACGATACGGTACAGCCCGTTTAATATCACAGGCATTTGTAACCACAAAACTTTAGATATAGGCATCGTGGAATAGGTTTATCGTTTGACGGGAATTCATATTTGATAAAGGATAAATGTAAATGGTTCGGCAGATGCGCTATTAATAAACACTTATTGGGTCGGTAAAATTGGTAAGAATAATATACATCTATGTGATTTTCTTGAATATGATATGTTTTAAATAAATTTGGTACTTTGCGCTGCAGTAGGCTGAGTCCGAAAATGAAAAAACATTTGCAAGGAAATTATGATATTTCAAAACATCAACACTAATATTGATTAGATTTCCTCGTAACCAGTCAACCATAAAATATTTTGTTATTTCTACAACTTATCGATAGATACAACAATATGATTAACATACATCACTACACAGCAACATAATAAGTACCGCATTTAAATCGCATATCGACTACTAAGGTTACTAAAAAAATTACCGTCACCGTCAAATCCATGTGACATTTAACATAAGGCAGCTTAATTTTAAATCTTTTTAATTATCTTCATTGGTTTTTTTTTCATAAACAAAATAAAGTGTATTTTTCTTGCTCTTTATCAAATCCGATTAAACTATAATCAATTTCTAATCCTTCAGAGGGGTCCATATTGTTTTCAAAATCGTATGCTTATTTTTTGTTTTACTACCAATTTGGTTCATAATAATCGCTCTTTTTATTTTTTCCCTAGGTACTTTATTTTTCACACATTTTTATTACTACTAATGGAACTCATAACAGCCAGTTATCATGTTTTTTTATTAATTACATACTTCAACTCATAATATTGTTTTTCATAGTGGTAACTTTTCAAAATAAGATTGACTTATATCGTTAATTATTTAAAAATCTTTGCGTAACATTCCTCTGCTCTTTGCTCATCGTCGTACCGATAATTTTACTACTACCTTTGTACCTATCCAGTTTCATTCACAATAAAAAACTATATGAAAATAACTATTAGTAATACTACCTGTAAACCAGGTGTATTATTAGTAATATTATGAATTCTGACGATTCTGAGATTCGATCTTTAGTATTAAATATTTTTTGAACAGTGATAAATATTTTTGTACTTTTAAGGTCCTATATCATCCGATAACAGGCCTAAAAAGTTAAAAAAGCGCACCATTTTCAGAGAGTTCTCTGTATGGCGATTTTATACAAATATTTAATATTCCTTTTTTAAATCTCTTTAATCAAGCAGAGCAAAATAATTTAGCAATGTTTCTCAAAGTGTTGATTTTTCTTATGCCCCCACAAGCATTTGGCTTATATACCTATATACCTTCGTATATAAGTAAATATTTAGCGTATATTTTATGTTAAATATTATTTACTCACTAAAGTTATATCACAATAATAAATATGGCCAGGGACAGAAATACTAACTCACATTTAGCCTCCAACAGTGATAAGTTAACATTAGTTAAGTAATAAAGGTTAATTGAAACATACTCGGTACTACAGAATTATTTGATGTTGGAGAGTGTTCCGACATTCCGACACATTGTACTAGGCGGAAAAATTTAAAGTTTGGCCTCTTGGTTCCATTACCATTCTTATTAAGTACTAGCTTCATCCCGCGGCTTGGCCCTCGTGTTATGTGGTGAAATAGCAGCCTATGTGTTATCCTTATGTAGCTACTTACTATATTAAATTAAAAACTGTGGGAATAAGATATTTTCTTGCGGTAAATAGAGGACTTTATTTTAAATTTGAACGTTACCAATACATTGGTAAAAACTATATTCAACTCCATGCAGTAGTTTTAACAAACTAATTAAAATAGGTACATTAGACTAAACAGAGCTGTGATAGCTCAGTGGTATGGCCAGTGGATTCCGAAGTAAAAAGGTATTGAGTAGCTACAACCTCAAAGCACCACTGGTATTATTAAAATTACGTGTGTATTTATCATAAATGTGCGAGCGGTGAAGAAAAATATGATGAGGAATTGAGCGGATTGATGAAAGGATTTTTCCGCACTTAAAAAAAAGTGCAGGTTGACTTCACTAATCGTGAGAAAATTTTCTCACGATTAGTGAAGTCAACCTGCACTTTTTTTTAAGTGCGGAAAAATCCTTTACGGGCCATCCCACCGCCTGGGGAGCGACGGGGTGTATCGGACTACGCCCAGCGTGAGCATTTACAATTTAAAAAACCGCACCCGTCAACGCAACCCACCCTATTGCCCGGGGCCATGGGATTCGCGAAAGCATGCGCCACGACCCCGGTAAAAGTGCACTAGAATCGTTTGGTGGACTGTGTCCTTCCCCAACGAGGGGAGCAACGGAGAAGAGACAGCTGTAGGACCACAATTTGATGGATGATGTTGACTATAACAATTGGTACCTATATTCCAGATAATAATCGACACTAATTATTAAGAGACGGTAAAACAAGTTGTGAAATGCGATAACCAGCGTAATTGAATCAATATTGTCCGATATGCAGCGATGAAAAGTTAAATATTTAAAATATTACAATCAATAATACAACTCTCTTTGTACCTACTTGAGTTAAAATTACAATTTACAAACGGATTTTCTAACCACTTCAAACAGACCGACACCGACGCACGCGCCCTGGGCACAACAATACAAATAAAAGTTTATTCATTTATTTCCTCATATAAACTCGATGTAGCAAAGGGAACGCATGCAAATAGAACGTCCAGGAAATATTTATTGCATTTTATGAAGTCTATCTAGGCTTACATTCCTATTTGTTTGTGCTGTAGGGAATTTTTATTACTATTTTTTTATGTTTGTGATATTTTTTCGTATGATCATGAGGTTTACCTCATTTATGCTTTATCGTAAGGTCCTATCGTATTTTAATAAGACATGATAGCCTAGTAGTGTGACCGATGGACTGTGGAGTCAAAGGTCTCTAGTTTGATCCTGGAACACGTCAACGACTTATCGAAGTTGCGTACGCACGCATATGAGAGATTTTTTAATTCGCTCGAGAGATTTTTTCGATGGCGTGTGAAGTGTAAGTACTGTGAAGTGAAGGAATAATCTAATCCGTGATGGGGACAGGGGAGGTGCGTTGCCAGCCATGTGACAATCAATGATAATGTGATGATGATTAACATCTCAGGTTTAGTCATCATCATCATCAACACATTAACGTCTCACTCCTGGGCACGGGTCTCCACTCATTTGAGTGGAATTCGGCTATAGTCCAACCACAGGTTTAGTCATACATCTTACTAATATTATAGATGCTAAAGTGGGGCTGTCTGTTTGTCTTTTACCTCTTCATGCTTGTTATTAAGACAGTTTGAGTCCCGGGATATAGGGTTCTTGTTTCGGACATCAATCCTTATATGGGCGAAAAGAAAATGACAGTTTGCATGCGAAAACGATATTATTTTTAAAAAGAGGAGGGTACGTACGTACTTATAGTAAATAAATATTCATGTACATTATGCACAGCACCATCTAGCTCCGAGCTAAGCAACAAGGCTTGTGTTACTTACTACATGTACATACTTTTTTATGTAAATACATACATATACATAAATAATAGGTATGTATTTACAAAACAACCTTTTCGAACCCGGGACCCATAGCATATAAGGCAGTGTTAAATACCGCTGGTGGTTAACACTGCCTTCTAATTGGGTCATCTAATTACTAAAGTATATTACATAAATAAATAAAGATTATAATAAGTAGATTAATAATTACTAATTCTATGCTAAATATTAATCATCATCATCACCAACCCATTAATGTCCCACTGCTGGGCTCGGGTCTCCTCTCAATTGAGAGGGATTAGGCTATAGTCTACCACGCTAGCCTACTGCGGGTTGGCAGACTTCACATGCCATCGAGAATTCTCTCAAGCATGCAGGTTTCCTCACGATGTTTTCCTTCACCGTTTGAGCATGTGATAAATACGCACATAACTTCCGAAAAGTCAGCGGTGCGTGCCTTGGGTTCGGACTCGAGACCTCTGACATCTCAGTCCACTGGTCACACCGCTCGATTACCACAGCTCGCTCGCTAAATATTAATAAATTATGCAAATCACCAATTTTACGCAGATGAAGTCCCGTGCAAAAGCTAGTGTTTGATAAATGTAACGTCGTTTTGAAATGATTCCGATATATTCCGTAGTATAAAGTTTGAAATTATTAGCTAACATGTTTATGAGCAACAGATCCAATGGGGATCCATACATTTTACCAAAACATGTTCCTTCAAATAAATCATTAGGTCCAACAAGTTTCTCTGAATGTTTTTTACACATATCCACATTTTGCGCAAAGTTACTGATGTACCTACCTAACATTAGCTCAATTAGATTGATCCTGCTTAATTTCAATTGGGTTTTCATCAATTGAGGGTCTATAACTCTCAATGTTAGGGACTAAATTAATAAATTAATCAATTTAATTGAGGGTTTGAAAAAGTAGTACCTAATTGCACATATCATACAATTATCAAAAGTCCAAAAAGCATATTGAATTATAATTCTACTGTTCACCGCGCTGAATACTGATTATATCGCATTATATTGACATACAAACATACCATGACGCCTGTCGTCCCCGACGGGTTAAACAGAGTCGTACTAATGTACGGGGAATCCCGGGGACAATTGACTGCGTTGATCTAGTGATCCTAAGTGCGGCTACCGAGCAAGAAGACCTGGATTCGATTCTCAAGTCGAGCAGTATTATTGGGTTATTCTATAAAATTCTCAGTAGCAGCTCGGAGTTTGGATTCCTGCAATAACCTCGCCCCCAATTACATGGGATCTACCATACAGGCGTGATATTACGTATTATGTATTATGTAGAATTGTAGATACATAGACCAATTTGCCAAACATAACTATATTACTCTTGTAATCCACTAGTATTACAAGAGTAATATAGTTATGTTTCGAAGTAGTTTATCACTAGATAAACAACTTTAATATAAGAATCAACTGAATAGGTAATTTGATCTAGAAACGGTGGGCGTTTAATAACCCCATTGCACTACGCAGTTTCAATAGCCGCAATCTATATCACATCTAGCTATTCCATTAACTCTATTCACCTTGTAATGGAAAATAAAGGGGAAAGTAAGTACAATGAGAACGCTAAGAGGACAGTGATTGTCGCATTATCTGCACCCTACCTGTTTACAAGATGTCTAGGTTATCTGTGCATCTCTATTATTTAAGAGCCGTGTTTAAGAGCATTTTTATGACGTTGCAAGGCATACTGGCGCCAAATAGTTGGTCTACCTTTGGTCATATGTATTTATGTTTGAAGCAAGGTGGTATGTAGTAGAAGTGTGTGTTCCTTTTTATATTTATAAGAATGATACGTACATTTTGATGTCACTCTACCAATTACTCCTCTGTCGTGAGTATGTATACAAATACAAGCTTTCATGCACATGATAGCGCAGACTCGGAACAAATACCTGTAGATACATACAAATATTATTTGTTTATTGCGGGGATCGAACTCGCAACCTGAGACGCACCAGTTGATAGCTCAGAACCTCAGAAGCTGCGCCAATTGAGTAAGTAAAGTAAGATGGTATAAAATATAATACCAAGCTTTGCAGTCATTTAAGATCATTTGCGATGTGATTGGTATTAATATCACCATCTTATCAGACAAAAGATATCTACTTATAAAGAAAGGCCGTCGATAAAAGACCGGATTTTTTAATGTCACAGGGGTTGTAATAGGTACGGCGTACCTGATGGTAAACGGTTACCGTAGCCTATAGACGTTTGCAATACCAGAGGTGTCACTGGCGCATTGTTGACCCTGTAGAAACCGTCACGGTTGTGTGCCGCACATTTTCAACGACGACTGCCACCTTAACCAGGTCACTTGGCCATCTCTTTGGAAGACACCCCACGCTGAGTTTTCCGAAACATGTTCTTGAGTGAACCATTCTGCCCCAGCGACATTCTACTAGCTATATACCCCGCCCACTGGTACGTCAGCGTACTATTATTTCAAGTAGCATCATCATATCATTATCATCAACCCATTAGTGTCCCACTGCTGGGCACGGGTCTCTTCTCATTTGGGAGGGATTAGGCAGTCCACCACGCTAGCCTACTGCGGGTTAGCAGACTTCCCACGCAATCGAGAAAATGTCTCGAGCATGCAGGTTTCATCACGATGTTTTCCTTCACCGTTTGAGCATGTGATAAATAAGCACATAGCTTCAAAAAGTCGGTTTGAACTCGAGCGCTTTGACATTTCAGTTCACTAGTCAGACCACTAGGCTACCACAGCTCTAAAAGTATAATTATGCATAAATAGTATTGCGATCGACGCACGAGCACATTAGTAAAAAAGGAAGGTAATGTGGGGATTATCATACTGCTAACATTAATAAAATAATCGGTTCATAATAGTGAAAAGTGAAGTTGTCCGTAGAGTCAGTTTACGGACGATAAATTACGTGAAAACAAGCCAAACGTTTAGGCCGATCGTGCCTCTCTATCGCTTGTACCGCGCTCTCGCTTGCACGCTCAGCTCAGGTGGAACGTGTCAATTTTTCGTCCGTGCAGCCGGCGTTCATCGATTTATAAGACGTTATCACGTCAATAAATGGGATTAGAGCAGGCTGTAACAAAAAAAGTAACTGTTTTATTTAACAAAGTCCTTACTAAGAAAATAATCCACGTGCCTGTTTATCTTAAGGAGACGGGTTATTCTCAGGAGTTTAAATAAACATCAACACGATTCTAGACCAAACAAACTATATAATGATTCTAATTATTATGATCAAAACATAAAGGTATTGAGAAAGCGTAATAGAAAAATAATAATATGTAGCTTATTACAAATAGAAGAAAAATATATTTTCCAACAACATATTTAGCCCGAGGTGATAAACTAACGGTATACCTGTAACCAAAGCCGTTTACAAACAATGCTTGTAAACAGAAAGTAAGTAAACAAACAACCAAACAAACAATTCGACGCCTACGTTACCGATTCGATATGTTTCCCTAGTTAATGTTTACAGAACGTAAACCCCAGGTATCGGCTTTCTTCACGTTACAGAAGAAGTGGCGTAAATTTACGTTTCTACGTATCTGGATAATTTGTGACGAACGCTGCGTTGTCGTGGTGAAGAAGGTGGTATTTTTACTTTTGAATAATAGAAGTTTTCAAAATAATTGCAAGTGTCTTAAACATAAAAACTTTTGGTCGCAAAACTTTCTGATAGGCCTGGTACATCTAAGCTATTTTTTGTCAATGAACGAAGTCGCGCTGAAAGTGTAGTTCTAAATTCAAACATGTAGATAGGTTATCCACCAAAATAGTATACAATTTCAAAACGTTGTAAATGATATGAAAAATTTTTGATTTCATACTTTTGAATAAGCGTATTTATTACGTGCGAGATTAGTTTAAAACTGTGTGTACTCGGCAACTTTAGTTTCGAAGTGTGAAAACGTAACAGCATCCAGCAATCATACACCGCTGGGAATGTGATATTCATTTTGTATCAAAAATTCCGTGACTGGTATAAACCAGTGCCGACATGTCCTCATGATAATTGTTGCGGTATTCAAATGTGAAACTAAAACGGAAAGTTATTCGTACATTTAACTGCGTCGTTGGTCTAGTGGTAATTAGTGCGTCTGCTGAACAAGAGGTCTTGCGTTCGATTCCCCAGGTTGAGCAATGTGTTTATTTATCTATTTATAATAAGCACACCAACAGTACAATCACTAACATACAGGACAATAATAACAGTAGGGTTGAATTATTAGCAATCATATAGATATCAGGTATGCATGACATTATAGGGTTATAGGGTTTGTCTTTGAAATTCTCAGGAGCTCAAAGTTTGGATTCGTGCTCGGTTGATGGTAATAAGCTCGCCCTGCTCTCTTGCCCCTATTCCATGTAACGGGCATGGGACTTAAAGCATACCTGAAAAATGTGTGTACCTATTAATGTACATCTCTGCCCTAACCCTTTGGGGTCGATAGGAGTAATACTAATGTTAATGGCCACTTTGATCAGAAGAAAATTAAAGTGAGGAACTGGATTCAGTCAGTAAAGAGTCCTATACATATTTTTTTTACATATAGGATCAAGTTTAAGCAGCTGTATAGCACGTCTATTCAGCAACATTGGAAACCCTATTGCGATTAAAGACAATAAGAACGCTACACATTGACAATAAGAACCTAGACGGCATTAAATAGAGGTGCAATTAGAAGAAAACCAGATAAGTTGCATATTTGTTTAAAAAGGTTGATTAAAACCACAATCTGATAATAATTAATGATATTTTTGTGTTTTTTCTTTATACAATATTAAATCATTGATATAAAACTACTTTTTATCGCGGTACAAAATAGGCGTTGTGTTTTGTTTTCGAAGCAGCCATTGTATGGTTCTATAATTCTGATTTGCAATGGTCGTAGACTCTATAGGCCTTGGGTCATCACAACCGTTAGACGTCCACTGCTGACGTCCTAGCGTTGGTTACATTGTACTGTTTTATTAGGGTTTCTTTGCACAAATTGAATACCCCTTATATTAAAAGGTATATACATATTTTAAGTAGTATCAAATTAATTGGGTAAGCCTAGATAGTGATGCGACTTTGAAGTCTGAGGTATACCTCAGACTTAAAGGATAGGAATATGGAACGAGTCATGTCAGATAAATATTTACATAACTTAAACTAGGTATGGTAGTGAGACAATTAAATAATTAATTCGTTGAATCAGAATTCGGATTTTAGACCTTTTTTATCTCACAATTTAAGAAAGCTTTCTATAATGTTCGAAATTTGAATGAGAAGTGCATTTTATAAAAAAATACTTGCCGGGCTTGGGTCTCGTCTCATTTGACATGGATTAGGCTTAGACATGGGTATCCTCATGATGTTTTCCTTCGTTTTTCTACGTTCTACGAGTATCTAAATGTTGATTAATACAAAAGCACGAGCTTTGAATGTGTTGGTACATGCAATTTCGCTTTGCCCGTGGTTCAATCTTAAAGCACTTCACTCGCTTACATAAGCACTCGAAAAATCAAATAATCTATTTACAGCCTTGCATCACAAACAACTATTGTATGTCACCCTGTTGTGTTAGAAATGTTCTAAGAATTTCGATAATTGCCTTCAAATATATTTTTTTACTGATTTTATCTGTTTCGCCACGCTGGAGATAGAGATGAATATGTATAATTGACTGCCGCTAGACGGAGACGCATTAAGAGAAGAAAAATACTGATTATATCGCGGTATGTTGGGATTGATTGATATATTGACATTAATTAATCCCGACATTTCGAATCTTTTTTCATTAGTCCAGGGCAGATTAAGGTGTTGGTTGTCATATTTTAATTAGGTACAAACAGTTACTCTACATCTTTGTAAATTATTGACGATATATCCGATTTACTAAGATCAAACTCTCCGTATCCTTTGGTCGTTTTTAAATGGACAGTTTTATAATTTGATTTAGATTTAATAGGCATTGAATATAATATATACAGGTGCCTAATCAATGTCACATAATAATAGGGTTTGCACAGAAAATCTAATAATTATGTCGAACTAACAATTTGCCTAATTATTTAGTGTAACCAAAAACGGTTTCCGAACAAATACCGAATCTCATTCAAACATCATTCAAACTTCATCGACTATAAAAGATAAAGCCACGTGCTTTCCTCTAATTAGACCAGACAGTTAGTGAGTGGTGAAACCAAACTCCCCTTTGTGAATCAACAATAGTACACACTGCGTTGGAATATTATTTTATGATGCGGCGTCAGAATACCGTTATTGATCATTAGGTACTCAAAACAACTTTTTCTGTAAATAGATGTTTGAACATGACATGTAATTTAGTAGATATTTTGAGAAATAAGAATAAAAATATGTGGTGTCATTATTTACTAACGACTTCTGAGAAAATATGCACAAACTTATCAGACAGATCAGACATTTTACCTTTATGTGAGTCTAATGATTGAGTTCAACATCCGAAATTACCTTTCGAGTAAAGGGCTAGTGCTGAGAAGATTTGCCACAGTCATCAAAAATAACTTTTCTGTCTGCTCATACAATAATCTACCAGTGAGAATTAGCAAGAATAGTTACTAAGCACTAGTGCTCCTTGCTGTTTTACACAGTTACCCCTTCAGTTAATAATAACCAGGCAATAAATGTCAGTGAGATACCTCAAAAGCTTGGTTTCCACTTGTTTGGTTTACCTTGGTGTTCATTATGGTACTAGTTGTTGGTGCAAATTCTTGTTATATTCAGGTTTGAAAGCTTATGTGGAGAAAAAATACGTGTATTTTGATGTCTATGCTAACCGGTTACGTTAAGTTGACGGCATCCTACGTACATGATATTTTAGCAAACCTTATCTTTGTATAATTTTTTGATAAGTAACATCGTGCAACTCGTCAAAATATAAATATTTTTTCGTGATTCGCGGTTACATATTTTTATTCGGTAGTAAATATTATCCGTCTCTAAAATAAACTTGATATAAATTACCTACTTAATTAATAACAGAGAGGGTCACAAAATCATAGTATGTAATAATTGTGCTCATAATGTATCTGATTAAAACAATACCCTTTAAATTTCAAAACTTTCTCATTTAACAAATGAGTAGACTCGGCGTATTCTCAGAAGGCTCATATTTTAGGGGTCCCCAACATTTTATTTTCTCTCGCCGCCCGTAGGAGCCCTTTTGGGTGGGGAATTTTATTAATTCACTTCTCTTACGTTCACGCGAACTAATTACGAAGTCTCACGTTACGTAAACCTGGTGGGTGGAATGAACGATGGATGATATAAGTCCAGCGTGTTGTGATCCCTGGATTTCCTTCCGTGCATTAGTATGACACAAAAAAGGACAGCTCTACCATACTGGTAGCATTACATATGTGTTATATTACACGCATATACTTACATCATTATGAGGAAGTTACAATTTTGTCTCTAAAATGTCTTTATTGAAATCAAAGGCAATTTTATTGGGAAGGTTGTATTTTTGTATGAACTTAATGGTAAATATTTTGTGTTCATTGTTGTCTTTTCAAAATACAAAGGAGAAATTAACTGATTTACAGTTGGATCTATAACTTCTGTGCATAATGTGCTTTGCCGTTTGGCGTACCATTGATGCATAAGGACGAATTAGACTCAAAAACGAAAAAAATCTAAAATTATTTACGAACTTTTTTGTAGCTTACATACATTTAAAAAACAATATTACACGCTAGTACAAACTTGATCAAGTACATACAAAGTTAACATTTCATACAATTGGGTGTTTCCTATGTATTATAAGAATGTATTTACAAAAAAAAAAAAAAAGTATATAAGTATTATATCCATTGTCTAGTACCCATAGTACAAGCTCTGCTTAGTTTGGGACTAGATGGTGCTGTGTAAAATGTCCCTGAATATTTATTATTATTATTAATTATATTTTGGTTACCTACATGAAATTTTGTACCATAATATCAGTTTAAACGCAATGCATTGGCCCTTTCGCATTACACCGTAGGTTAAACTCATGCAAATAGGGTTGAAAGCATTTGTACAGAGGGTTAATTAAACTCACCCTCAAAAAACACGACTGGCTACTGATATAGATCAACCTTGAAAAAAAAAAACAATAAGAGAAATAATGTGGTGAATTTTTGGTATTTGCTGCTGACGGTGGTTTATTCTGCCCCTTATGTTGACTAAAGCAGTCGATCACAAATGACAGAAACAAGTATCAGATTCACATTTTTGTTGTGTTATTTTACAGCATAACTACATTATCGGATTGTTTTTATATCATTCAACAAGCCAAGTTTTTATTAAATCATTTCTTTACGATAGCTAAGTATAGTTTTTATTAGACCAAATATGAAATATGTAAAATTAGCAGACAATTTCTAGCATTATTTTACTTCAAGAACAGCGTCTCCTATTGGATCCAATTTAGAAAAGGATCTGTTTAAATGCAAAAAATCATTAATATCAGTCATGCCATCTAGGAGTTCAGTGTCATACATATAAAAAGATTATAAACAATACCTATTGCTTCTAATTGGTAGGAGGGTATGACTAAGGGGCTCGCATATAGACCCTATTGTTGATGCTTACGCAATTGTAACTTACCCCTCTGATTTTAAGAGCATTTGTGATAAGGTACTTCAATTATATCTGATATTTGTGAAAGACATGAATAATAATTATTATGGTCTGTGAACGTTTTTATGTTTATCCCTATCCCTATGTTGCAGTGTTCCAACCCTTCTAATAGCCTTACATACTTAACTACCTCTCCAGTTAAAATATGTTAATTGGTATGCCATTTATCTATCTCAATCGCAAACATACACTTATAATCTATTCATGTTTCTCAAAAACACAAACCAATCTGTACTAGGCTTGTGTCATAGACTTTACAATCTAACCTAATCCTTTTCATTCTTATACTGACTAACCATCACGCCTGTCATCCCAGAAGGGTTAGGCAGAGGTACTAATATACACCCACATTTCACTTGTATGTTTTTTAGATCCCATGTAATAAGGGGCGAGACTATTGCCATCAAATGGGCAAAAAAATTTTAAATGAAATGAAAATTACAAAACGGTTTACTTACTTTTTATTCTGAGTTAAAAGGGAAGGGTAATAAGGGTATTTATGAAAAGATGAGACGTAAGCCTATAGTTAGGTATATAATAAAAAATAAAAAGGGCTTTATTGCTGTTTCTTTACAAATAATAAATTGTTACTTACTAAAAAAAAATATTGAATCAGTTTTAACTTGCATTTGAATGGTCGGCAACTGAGTCGGCAAACAAAAAATTGAACAGCTTGTCTATCGACAAAGGAGTCCTCTAACGATTTCCACGGATTTCTGTCTCTTACTAAACGGGTCCATACCCTATTTTCTGAAATACGTTTTATTATTTTCTTGATTATTAAATAATTATTTAATTAGGTTTATAGATTTCATAATAAGAGTAATGCTCTTTACTGTCTTCAAGCTTTACAGGTTCTACACATATTTTATTTCTATCATAAACGTATTGCATTTATAAACAAGGTCTAGGTTAAAATCATAATTCATCGCGTTGACTGCTCGTGAACCGTATATTTACGACTCTTTAAAATGTTGAATGTACAAACAGTTTTCTCTTTTTCTTTGATGCTGTGCTGTGAATACAACGCGTGATGTAAAACATTTTTTTTTGTTTCCGATGTTAAATATTTGTGACGGAATTGACAACTGAGATAAAAACATTGAATGTAAGTACGATGCTATAATACGTGTTCGTAATTTCGGTATGCTCAAAAAAAGCTCACCTTGTGACTTTTTGAAATGATGTGCGTATTAATTATCATACGCAAACCATGAAATTATCAAGCACGGACTTAGCCTTATTTTGAAACGAAATCCATGCAGTAGGAGTGTAGGACAGACATTTTCATTATTTATTTGTATTAATGAAGAAATGGATGATTAGATTCACGTTTTTATTTAATTTCACCTAACCTAATTGCAAAATATACATGCATGTAACTGTATGAATTGACCAGTTCATTCCTCTCCTCTTATATTTAATACTCGATTGGAAAAGGTACTTCAATTTTCAATGTTTACGGATAATGAATGGCAACTAAATTGCGGTGTACGTCAATATAATTTATACTCGGCATCATACTCAATTATCTCTTTGATGTTTTCAAACTAATATTTTGTAATCCACAAGCCTTGCATTCATTGCTGATTCCAGTAGTATAATAATAATACTGGTTGAATTCCAATATTGGAGTACCTACTTTTAAATAGCCGCATTCATATTAATTGCAACGTGAGTGCAAACATGTATTGCCATTGAAACAGATACCGTATAACGTTTATTTTTTATTTATTTACTTCGTGATATGATGATGATAATATTTATATTTATTGAAACTGTAATTAAAACGCCAGTAATATTTTTTTATAATTCCGGGAAATCAAACAAAAAGTTGAATTATTTCAATTTCAATACATACACACATACATAACGACCTATGTGGTCTAGTGGTTCGAGTACCGGACTGCTGATCACAAGGTCGTGGGTTCGATTCCCACGGGACACAAATATTTATGTAATGACTATAAGTGTTTGTGTTCATCTGGGTGTTTCCTATGTATTATAAGTATAAATTTACAAAAAAAAAAAGTATATGAGTATTATATCCATTGTCTAGTACCCATAGTACAAGCTCTGCTTAGTTTGGGACTAGATGGTGCTGTGTAAAATGTCTCTGAATATTTATTTATTTATTTATTCACTCACGCCTTTTTCCCATGGGGGTAGGCAGAAACTACAGAATGCCACGCGCTACGGTCCCTGCATACCACTTTTGCCTCGTCCACATTCAATAGTTATAGTTATTATGGAAATTATGTCAATATTTAGGCAAGATAGACGAGGTAAGGTAAGGGAGGACAAGTAGGATACGAAGGGCATTTATTCTTAAAAATAACCAGTAAAAGTTAACTTATAGTGAGAATATTACAATTTTGGTTTGAAATATCACAATCGTCGAACTAGAAGTTATTATTAGATATTATTATGTGCTATGGACATTTATGATTTCTTACATATTCCTCTATTTTGAACTTTGACAACAAGGAACGGTACCCATTACCTATTGCACGTCCCTGGGACTATGTACCCTTACTTCATTATTATCACGAGAAAAGTAATATCAAACACCAGCTTTATAAAATTATACTTTAAAACCATTTCTAGCTATCGCATCAAGTAATTTAGGAGATATTTCAAGAGAGGAGACGCTTCGCCGCGTTATTTTCACGACGGGATATCCACTCAAAGAACACCCGTTGAGACTCATCAGTAATCTGAAATTAATAATACTTATATTTATAACGGTGATCATACCTAGGATATTATTATTTATCTACTATTGTTTGGTAGAAAGAGAGGAAGTAAATTAAAAAAATAATTAAGTCTAACTGCTTACATTATCCTCCATGCTATCCTGTTTTTTTTTGTTTTTTCACAAATTCACCATCAACCCATTTACTGTCCCATTGTCCATGTACTGCCACAGTGCAGGTTGGAAGACACCCGCCATCTACAAAATGTTTCCTTGCGAAGTTTTCGTTCACCGTTTGAGCTTGAGAAAAATACGTGTGTAATTTTGAACAGTCAGTAGAGCATGCCTTGGAATTGAACGCGAGACCTTTGACTTCTCAATGCACTGGTCACACCACTAGGCTATCAGTTTCCAAGTCTATAAAATTTCATAAATACACTTATCATTAAGGGCGTCAAAAAACTCGTCCCCGACGCTGTCAGGGGGTAGAGTCTATAACTTCCTTTTTTTTAATTTATTTATTTTTAAGTTTGTAAATATTAGTTTTTATTTAATTTAAGATCGGTATAATGTGTTTTTAATTGTATCATTCACAGAATAAAAAATTCTTATCATTAATCTTCTGTTACGCCATCGTTATAGGATTGAGAATGCAGTTTGTTTTCAGTTGTTCATATACGGACAGTACATAAAACATTTGTTAACAGACCACCCGTAGGTTTGCCCGAATGGTAATGAAATAAAAAGAAGTCAAGCAAAGTTTCGTGTTTATAATATTAAAAGGATACTATTGTATGCACACAGGGTCCCGCTTGTTTCAAGAGTATACTGACTCTTGGTCACACAAAACATCAACCGTTTTTGAGTCGAACTATCGTGACGATTAACTAAAGATGAACACAATTGGCATACAGCAATAGATTGATATATTCTATGATGAAAACTAAGAAAGGAATTTTAGAAATTCGATCACTAAGTGGGTAAAATAAGAGGGATAAATGGTTGTATGGAAATCCGTTATTTTCAAAGTTAGAGATATGAAATTTAATATACAAGTCTTTGGTTAAAAATAATTAAATACTTATATCGATCCTTTGAGAGGGTGAAATAGGAGTTGAAAGTTTATATAGAAAGTCCGTCATGTTTGAAGTAAGAAGAATGAAATTCAATATTTAAGCTCCTCGGCAAAAATAAATGCATACGTTTCGTCGTTCTTGGAAATACAACCCCTAACAGGCGAAATGAGGCGGAGAAATTAGTATTAAATTGCGCGGGCGAAGCTGCGAGCAACAGTTAGTAATAAATATAAACATTTCAGCTTCTATTTTGTCAAATATTCATGTACTAAGTAGTTGTTGGAAGAAAAGGTACAAAGAAATCTAAAGTAATGTTTACAATTGACTAATGTTCGTGGAGAGAATAGGCACTATTTATTCCCCGAGAGGGGTAGGGGCCCACCTCAAAACTTAGTTGGGAAACAGTAAATTATTCCAGTGCCTGCCAGTCTCCCGGGAGTTGAAGAATAACTGAAGAAGGTAGCAAGTAATCGATTGAGCTGGGGGCCGTTGATTTGTTGCCTGCCGACACACCGGCAATAATAAATACCTTTTATAAATATATTTTTGTATGAACACGTACACATGTACACACGTACACTCGAGCTATTGGAGCCCAGCGGTGTGACCAGTGCACTGAGATGTCAGACGTCTCGAGTTCGAACTCAAGGCACGCACCACTGACTTTTGGGGTTATGTGCCTATTTATCGCATGCTCAAACGGTGAAAGAAAATATCGTGAGGAAACCTGCATGCTTGAGAGAATTCTCGATGGCATGTGAAGTTTGCCAACCCGTAGTAGGCTAGCATGGTAGACTATAGCCTAATCCTTCTCAATTTAGAGGTGACCCGTGCCCAGCAGTGGGACATTAATAGGTTGATGATGATAATGATGACGTATACATACCTATTTAATTGTCTAGTCTATAAAGGTATACAATTGACAACCCTTTTAGTGCAGCAGTTGCAAGGGTTCAAATCAAGCAGTTCAAGTGTTTGTGCTATGAGCATAGACATTTATACCTGATGGATGTTTGTGTTTTACTTACTACTATGTAGTATAGTGTTAGTATCCGTAACACAAGCCTTGTTGCTTAGTTCATTGAAAATGACTGACGCAGTTCTGTGTATCTTTATAGGTACTAGCTGATCCAGCAAACGTTATTTGGGGTTGGTGGTAGAAGAGTGATAGGGTATATTTTCCAATGCCAAATCATAAAAAAATACCAAAATAGTGAGGGACATCCTTATCACCTAGGGGTGTAAAAAATAGCCTACGACCAATTCTCAGACCTACAGAATTTCATAATAATCCGTCGAGCGGTTTCGGACACCGACAAACACCATGACACGAGATTTTTATATATAAGACTATACGAATTGTTTGGCGTAGTTAAGTGCCTACAATATGCTTAGAAAGAGTAGAGTCCCTTTTTTGTATTTTTATATTTTATTTGTCCCTAACAATTTTTCTCTTTACTTATATACCTACTAAATAATAAATAAAACTATAATAAATTAAATGAGTACAAATTCAATAATAAATAAAGTTTAATTTGCATAATTTCAGACAAAACGTTTAACTTTTTACATTACATGGGTTAGCGGTTGAACACTTACTTGATGGTGTGACTTATTAAGTGACGATGTGGTCTATTATATAGCACGCTAACCGAGAAGATACCTATTCAATCATAGCTTGACATGAGTTTCTATCGTAAGTATACGTGAAATAAAACACAGATGTATTTGAATAGAAAATAATATTTTTTATTAAATAACGGTCATAATTATATGCGTCATAATTAATTAACTATAGCTAATAATACTATCATACATTTTTCATCCAACATAAAATGAGTAAAAAATTCCAAGGTTTGATCGGTCTGATCCACCATTAGTGATAATAATAGAGATAATTTCCCGACACTATATAATGGATAAACTATGGTACTAAAACATCGGAATCAAAATAATATGCATATAACGCGATAGAATTCGTAAAAATAACTGTACTTAAAAGTCTTAAATTCGCGTAAGTTTTAGAAATCAATATGACCACTAATAGTTTCACTATACTGCAATAATTTATAAAATTTTCTAAATAAGTTTAGGTACAAATACTAATAATAAGTACCTAATTGTAAAAAAAAAATGGTATAATTGCTAGTTTCTCAATGATAAATTATTTTGGACCGTATTATTTAGCCATAAGGCGTTGTTTGTTTTGCAATATTTTGCTAAACAGTATTTCTTCCTAGCAATTACATCTGTATGAGTATATTGTCATGAAAAATATAAACGTCTAAAACCAAACACTACTATCCCAGCTTTTTGCATCCAGGTTCAGACTTATCACTCTCTGTTGAGAGTATAACTTTAAAGGAAAATGGATGAAATGGATATCCTCCGCCAGCATAGAATTTGCTCATAAACTCGACCCTGATAAAGAAAGGCAGAATAAAGGACTCATTGATGACAATTATGTGGGTGTTCTACATAGTTCGCTACGTAGGTAGTGTACTACTTCTAATAATCTATTCTCGTCAACCTACAGAAGGAGATCAACTGTGCTCGTTAGAAAATATTCTTATAATTTTAGAGTCGACACAAACATCCCATCCCGCCTGTCGTCCCCAAAGGGTTAGGCAAAAGAGTACAAATGTACACCCACATTTTATAGGCGACGTTGTGTTTAAATTTGTTAAATAATGTTAATGTTACTTTGTTATTAATTACAGTCAATATTGGTTTGATGAACCTCATGTCTACAGTAATTCTACAGTCTACAGTAAGTCTAAAATAATTTACGAGCAAGATAGGTAGGACTTAGAGAGATTCCTCGCTCAAATTGAGCTGTCCAACTGAGGAAGTACCTACGAGTACCTCCGCCTTACAGAAGAACGCAGTGAAGCAATAGCTGAGCTTCGGCGAGTGAGTAAGGCTACCAGAGCTCGTTAGGAAATTCGGTGGCTATTCTGACAGCATGGGAATATAGTTTGCTGTTAGTGTAGTAACTTACATATTTTAAGAAACCTAAGCGGTTTCTACTGTCGGCAGAACAAGTGTCTATGGGCTGTGGTAGCCGCTTACCATCAGGCAAGGCCATAAGCTTGTTTGCCACCCTTGTGGTATCAAAAACTACTATTTACAGCTCCGACTTACCAGTGCAAACGTAGGCAATGAAGAAAAGCGGATAAACCTTCCATCACCACCAGTATGCAGATAGTAAATGCGGCCCAAATTGAAAATATAATGTATATTCTTATAGAACCCAAATAAGAATAATCATGAAGCGCTAACTTTGATAGAATCATCGTCCACAGCATTTCGGAAAGTTCTGGAATATGATCAGGACGTTAAAGCAGTATTTATATCTAGAGTGTAATATCATCGCCATGATAATGTATTTTTACACGAATTTCGACCTAATTGTAAGTATTTGAATGTTTGGAAAAATAAGCTTATGGCGGGTCATCATTAATTTTTTTTAAGTTCTTTCATATTCTTATAAAGATAGGTACAGTATTGGTGTAACTAACGTGCATGGGCCAGCGACAGGGCCCACAGACGAAGATACGAAGCAGTATGTGATATAGTGCTGAGTACAAACTCTATGGTGTGTACTCCTTGGTGAATCATTAACTCCCCAAATGGCACTGCATATTTTTCCTTTTCTATAGTTAATTTCATTTCAGTTTTAGCGTCAAGCGTGCTAGTTCTTCGGTGATAAAACCGCTTTCTCTGTAATTAATCATGAATATATATAAATAAATATATCGATAAATATATATACAGAATCATTACACGTCAACAAAAGGAAAAAATCAAACATTAAAATAATCATCATTATCAACCTAATTAATGTTGGATTATGGTATTCTCGCATTTGAGAGGGATTAGGCAATAGTCCGCCATCAAGAAAATCTGTCAGGCATGCAGGTTTCCTCATGGTGTTTTGGTTTACTGTTTGAGCATGTGATAAATACGCATAAAAAATCCGTAAAGTCAGTGGTTCTTTGAGTTCGAGACCTTGGCTTTCACAATCAGTCACACCACTAGGCTATCACAGCTCTTAAAAAGAAATTAATCATCATAAGAGTAAATAACTTTGTCACCGTATCATCATCATCATCATATCAACCGTTAGACGTCCACCGCTGGACATAGGTCTCCCCCAAGGATCGCCACGACGACCGGTCCTGGGCCACCCGCATCCAGCGGATTCCAGCGACCTTAACAAGGTCGTAGGTCCACCTTGCCGGGGGCCTACCCACGCTGCGTCAAGCCCCATCGGCCATCTGATCTTCGAGCGATGTGCCCTGCCCACTTGAGTTTGGCGATTCTTCGGGCTATGTCAGTGACCCGGGTTCTTCTACGGATCTCCTCATTTCTGATTCGATCACGTAGTGAAACTCCTAACATATCCCTCTCCCTCTCTGTCACCGTATAGTAACAGATAAATACTTGCCTCGATTTCTTTTAG
Organism: Craniophora ligustri; assembly: GCA_905163465.1. NCBI lineage: Eukaryota > Metazoa > Arthropoda > Insecta > Lepidoptera > Noctuidae > Craniophora > Craniophora ligustri. Next base: position 10,176,047 of record LR990954.1, on the reverse strand, counting down.
TTTCTTTTTATTTCTTCTACACTTGTAAATTGGTGTTCCAAAGAGCAAAATTGGTACGCATATCAAAACAATTAAAACTAGACACTGTTGGCAAGTCTTCTGGCCATCAAACATGTATGCTTTTTTGCACCCTTCGGCGACAGGTTTGGTTTCAGCACCAAGTGCCATATCAATGAATATTATTAGGATTTGAGGAGCGCAGCTTGTATTTTTCTCCACATCAGCTGTAATAAGGGCCTCGTTAATACGAGTTGCAGCATGGCAGCAAATTAATCTGGAAAATTAGGCAAACAATTAATTTTTGTTTGCCTAATTCTCCAGATTTACTACCTCGTTGGTCTAGTGGTAGCAAAGTGTTATTAGGTTCTTCTATGAAATTCTCAATAGTAGCTTAGAGTTTGGATTCGTACCGGGTTGCACCGGCAAGGTGTAATACCTTATTGGTGGTATGGCCTACCACCTATTAAATGGGACCTAAAATATACTAGCGTAGCAGGTGTCAGGCGTGATGGTATGTTAGATGTATTATTTCCACTGCTAAGCGATTGCTGTTTTTATCTGTCTAATTGGTAATTTTATGCGCTATAATTACTGCGCTACTTCCGTCTTCTTACAGTAAAAAAACTTATCCTCAGTAATCAGTTTCTCAATAACATATTATAGTCTACTATATCTTATAATATCATTAAGTTTGTTACTTACGTGATTTCGCACTGTATTGAAACCATTTAATGTAAATTAGAACTACCAGCCAGAAGAAAAGTAGTACTAGTATCAATAGCTCAGGTATGAATTGTAAAATAATTGCGTACCCACGCCTGAAAAATCTGAAAAACCATAATTTAAAAGAATCATAATATATTTCCACTCTCTCTTAAGAAATTCTCGATTCCGCATTCAAAACTTGCAACCCCGTTCTCATCCTTTTCGGTGATGATTTCTGGGACAAAAACTACCCTATGTCCTTTCACGTGACTCAACTTATCTCCATACAAAATTTCATCTTAATTGGTTGAGGGGTTTAAGCGTTAAGAGGTGATAGACAGACATATAGAAACACTCGCATTAATTGTAATATTAGTATGGAATATATATTTAAATTGGCACTTAGTTGCAAAATGAGGCTTAATTACCACATGAAATTGTGTAAGTTTATGTTATAGATCACGTCCGCCACTAAATGTTAACTAAATATTTGCAAAATTTTAAGGGGCTAAACTAATAAGTAGGGAATAAGCTCGATTTTATATGGTTCCTAGTATTATAATGACTTGGATATGGACCAAATTTAGGATGTTTTATGGCCTAAATGTGAATAATTTTATTTACTTACACATGATTGGAAGCACTAAGAATAATTCCAAACATCATATGAACAATTCCAATTATTATTGATAATTTCATTTTCAAAGAATTTTCAAACATAATCTTGTTTTTTGCCAACTGTAACAGGGTAATTTCTAGGTTAAAATAGAAAAATGAAAACATGTTTCTCACGATGTTCTCTTTCACCACATAACATAATAAATACGCCCGAAACTTCTAGAAGTCTGTGGTGCTTCTTTTAGGTTCGAATCTGAGACCTTAGACTTTATTGTCCACAGGTTCCACTACGCTATGACATCTGTAGGGCACGCCACGATAGTGGCGGTAAGACCCATCATGGAGGATTGGCTTGAGAGGCGCCACGGCGCCCTCAGCTTCTGGCTGACGCAGGTCTTGTCTGGGCATGGGTGCTTTGGCAAGTACCTGTGTCGCATAGGCCGGGAGCCATCGCCCGGTTGTCACCATTGCGTAGGTTGCCCCGAGGACACGGCGCAGCACACACTTCAGGCCTGCCCGGCCTGGACAGAGCAGCGCCGTGAACTCATAGCGGCAGTCGGCGGTGACCTCTCGCTTCCGGCCGTGATCCTATCCATGGTCGGGAGTGAGAACGCGTGGGATGCCGCCGCCTCTTACTGCGAGCAAGTTATGCGCGCAAAAGAGGCGGCGGAAAGGGAGAGAGAAATCACAACCTCTCTCCCGATCCGCAGTAGACGCACCGGGCGCCGGAGGGCGCAAACAGACCTCCGGCCTCCATAAGCTGTGGCCAGCGGGTGGGCGCGACTAGGGGAGTCCGCCGCCCGAACTGGTAATGGCCCCAAGTAGGCGGCGCGCGTGTTCGTCACACGTGCGCCTGCGCGGAGGATGCGAGGCGAGCTATGCCTCACTCCTAGCCGGGGTCCAGCGACCAGAGCTGGACCGAAGCCCGCCGGGGTTGTGGTGCATGCTTTTGCGAATCCCATGGCCCCGGCAATAGGGTTAGTGGCGTTGACGGGTGCGGTTTTTTAGTCGGTAAACGCTTAAGCGGAGTCCGACACACCCCGTCGCCTCCCCAGGCGATGGGACGGTCCGTAAAGGGTTTTTCCGCACTTAAAAAAAAAAAAAAGCCTGTGACATCTGTGTACTAACTCATAGTTTTTCAGTAAAACCTTCTGTTTTTTTTTGCCATCCTTTATTCTATCTCCATTCATATCTACATTATTGTAGTCAAATTATGTGGTTTAGCTTTCAATGAAAATGCAAAATAAAAGTCTTCATTTCAGTTCACTTTATTTTACTGGCACTTAATTTTTTTTTGTTAATTATTATCATATTACAATCATGTCCTTTTAACTTAGATATTGCTGTGCGCAATATAAATCTATCTGGATATTATGATACAGCGCTATCTTGTTTCGAGCCCAGCACCGAGGCCTGTATTACGGATACTAGATAGTTGATAAATTATCATCAATCATCAATCATCAACAACCCATTATTGTCCCACTGCTGGGCACAGGACTCCTCTCATTTGAGAGGGATTAGGCTATGGTCCACCACGCTAGCCTACTGCGGGTTGGTAGACTTCACATGCCATCAAGAAAATCTCTCAAGCGTGCAGGTTTCCTCACGATATTTTCCTTCACCGTTTGAGCATGTGATAAATACGCACATAACTTCCGAAAAGTCAGCGGTGCGTGCCCGGGTTCAAACTTGAGACCTTTGACATGTCAGTCCACTGGTCACACCACTAGGCTACCATAGCTCTGATGATAAATTATATATGTAGATATTTTTTTGTAAATACATCCATGTCTATCTCATCACACTAACATTTCCCTCTACCGGGATTGGAAGCCCAGGACCGTCACCACAGAAGGCAGCCTTTAATACGGCGCTAAATGATAGTAAAATCTATCTATTCTTACCGACCAAATAGGATCTTTTCCAAAAGCGTAAATTGTGGATGTGTCACCAGACGGATCAATATCGATATATTCCGATTTGGTTAGATCCTCGACACTGAAGGTATTTATCCAGTAAGACCTCCTCAATGCGAAAGCTTTAGCGAAACAATCATTGTAGATAAATCCAGTGAACATACTAAATAGTCCCATCAGTAAAATCACGTAACGACCTGGAAAATATAAATAAGTAATGATTCAATTCAATACATTATTGTATATATGAATAACTAAATAGTATTTAAGCAATCGTACTAATTTAATCGTTATGCTCATCTTCCTTTATGCAAGAGTAACTTCCACTCGTGGCTTTGCCCGCGTGTTAGGTTAGAGGTTTAAATTAACTTACGTGTTAATCTAGGTAATACACTAACTTTAAGCTAAGTTTTTGCATGAGTGAGTAACATAAATCCATACATGCATCCAAACAAACTTTCACATTTAATATCAGTAAGATATTGCAAAAATGTGTAGCTTATACAAGATTATTGTGGTTGAAATTAAATAAACATTCATCTTACCGCCGAAGAATATGTTCCAAATTTCATTAGTGGACCTTACGCCAGCAAATTTTTTCTCATTTTTCCACATCCAAAAGCCAAATATTACTAAGATCAGTCCATGTCCCACATCTCCGAACATCATCGAAAATAAAAATGGAAACGTGATGAGTGTATACAAGCCTGTAGATCATGATAAAGAAAAAAAATTATGCTGGACTCACACAGGAAATAACAATTGAGAAACAACATAAAAAGAAAATTTAACTTAACTTATAACATTGTGACGAAATATTATTAAAAATAGTAGGGTGAGTTGTCTTAGTCCTAGGGTGTGTTTGGCGACTAAGAAATTACTGAGACCATTTTTTATGATACTTAATCTTTGATAATTATTTTATTATTGTGTTCGTTATTATTAAAAAAAGGTTTGTATAAAGGGAAATTAAAAAAAAACTAACGTCAAAATAAGGCGGTACGGAGTTTGCCGGGTTAGCTAGCTTTAAATAATTGTTACGTTTACCTGGGTTCAGCTCTCTGTATGTGGAGTCGCCGTAGGCATTGATTAGATTCTGAAATCCTCTCGTAAATTTGTTAACTCGATGATATGTGGGAGGCATGGCTGTCGTATCGATCTTTGAAATAAACGAGGGCACATTGCTCTGAAGTGTTTCCTAGCAAAAGATAATACATTATAAAATGAATACCAATGGCATTGCTAAAATTATCCCGATTTATATTAGTTCTAATCGTAGTCGAAGCAAATAAACATATACAAAACCCCGTAAAAATTATATTGTGTATTATTACTTAAGACCTATTAATCATCAGAATCAATTACAAAATCTGTGCTGAAAACAATCTTCTGTATTATGTACTATGGAAAGTGCAGGCATTCAGTTATAAATTTGCAGGCATTCAATAATAAGTAGACAATAAATAGTAGACAAAAGAGTTTAAAGACAAGTTAAATTATTCGTAAATTGGTATATATGAGACTCCAGTATGATAGCAAAATAAAATAATCATCAACCAATTTACACTCACGGAGCAATACGACAATGTCTTGTTTACACGATCCAAGTCAGTCGCTGGCACCCAACACTGGCCAATCATACACTTTTTGGTGATGTCCAAGGAAAACAGATTCATGGTATGATATATTGCTTTCGCTTTCCGTACTTGATTCATCCAAACTCGCCACTGTCTGCTCACCGACCTCAAGTTCTTGCAACGGAGATATTTTGTCTTTTGTAATACCTAAAATATAAAATACTGAGTGTAACCTTCCTCGCTTCACTTCTTCACTTCTCGCTTCGCTTCGTAGTAAAGATGAAAAAATAAGGAACAAAACAAAGCCTTCAAGATAGAAACAATTTTGATGTGTACATCGTGTCATTTGAACTGTAACGGTGTTTTTTTATGAGTTTTTATACAAACCACCATAACGTTCATAATACTATCCTAGTTATTCACTACCACGCTTTACTGCAGCACATTGTGGTAAACAATAAAAACAATATTTGTAGTGGATTGTATGACGTATCCATATTTGAACACAATCGGTGAAGTACTTTTTGAGTTTTTGAAGTTTATACAAACCAATTTTATTTTATTTTTTTTATATTAAAAAATATAAAACCAACTTTACCTTTAATAATAATTTATACGAGTATACTCATAAATTATTAATAATTTTTAGATAATATGGTTGTCAAGACTGAGAATTCCGTATTTACATTGAATTACTGCTATATACTCATCGACCTAAGGTTAATAAAAGCATTAAGTAATTACCAACTCCAAATCTACCATCCTTGACTCCAGTTTGTCCGTCAGTTCTATTCTTTCAACATAGGTATAGGGACAGGGGTATGTGTTAACTCTGAATCCATCGCAAATCTTCTGTACCCGAATCGCCAGAGCTTTCCCCTGGCAAACTGCTAAAAAGGCCACTTTTCTTACTTGTTGGCGCTGTTGAATGATCACAGTAAGATATTCAGAAACAGATGTAACAGGCTTGCCTCAACTATGCGTAGTTGGTCTAGGTCGAGCAGTGTAACAGAGTATTACTATGAAAGTCTCAGTAGCAGCTCGGAGTTTGGATTTGTTCACGGTTGATGGCAATAGGCTCGCCCCCGATTACATGAGACCTAAAAAAACATACCGGCGAAATGTTGGTGTAGATTTAGTACACGTTTTCTGCCATACCCTTCGGGGACGACATGCGTGATGGTATGTTATGTTATGTAGCGTTATGTTGCAGTCACACATGTCAATTGAACTTGAGAGACTCTCTCTCTCTCTCTCTCTTAATCGATTGCAAACACTTTGTGTGGTGACAAGATTGGCATAATGGGCGAGCAATTGGTTTCTACGTCACGTGTTTGATTTCCGCACGGAACACATATTTGTATGGTCTACAGGCATAGTTCCGTGTCTAGGGACTGCGGTTGTTTTATTTGCAAAGGCACCCACGAGACACGAAGAAATAGATGTGTTAGCCTACGTTTATTTAAAACTAAATATTCGTGTACATTGGAATAGTAGCACCTTAAAATACATATTCGCCTGCACAGTTTTCCACTTAAGTGTAAGTGGCATTATTGCCTATTTCTAACTGCACAATATATAAGAAAAATATCTAATTGCGATGTTTCTAACAAATTCTCAATTATTGCTCGCTTAGGAATTCATAAAATGATTAGATAACATTTAATACACCACACACCTGTTATCCCAGAAGGCTTCAGAAGCAGTGTACTAATGTACATCTAGTCTAGGTTCCATATAGGTAAAAGGTGGCGAGCCTATTGCCATCAACCGGGCACGAATGCAAACTCCAAGCTTCTACTGAGAATTTTACAGAAAAACCCAATTTTTACCCACACTGCTCGACCTGGATATCGAACCAACGACATCTGGCTCAGCAGTCGCACTTACGGCTGCTAGACCAACGAGGCAGTGACAACAAGATACCTACACGCTTGATTTTCATTTTTTGTCACCAGTTCATTAACTAAAATGAACTGTTATTGTACCTAAGTACACCTAGATTTACTATAGATTTTGCATTTGTTATTGACAGTAGACTCAATCCCAGTAATAGGCCTAAAATTGATATTTAGTTTCATCTGGGAAAGCTAGAAGCTGGCCTCAACATACTCATAATGGGGAAACGGCTAAGATGATGATTCTCAGTTCAGGGAGTTCGAATTTGTGCCCAATTAATGTTATTCAAACACAATATAAGGCACATGAGACTGAATATCATACAGATGGTGTATTTAAGTAGTACATTTCTATCCAAACCTTGCGGAAATACGGTCGCGATGCTACGGTAGTATATTAAAATCATAATAAAGCATACGGAATAAGGATCTATCAGTATCCTGTCTTCGGGAGCCTGTTTATAGTAGAGGTTCCCGTGGGATATCCTCCACAGCATAATCTCGAACGCATGGCACTTGGTGCGTTGGACAACGCCCGTGATTACAATCAGTCGTCCACCTGCGATTCCAATGTCTCCCGCGGCTGGAGCACCAATCACAATCTTCCTGTCATAAAAGCAATAAAAAAAATATAGACCTTAGTGCCTTTTTGTTATAAGTTTATTTTCAAATAAAATATATTTTGACGACCTCTGTGGTCTAGTGGTTCGAGTACCGGACTGTTGATCACGAAGTCGTGGTTTGGATTCCCACGGGACACAAATATTTATGTGATTAATATAAGTGTTTGTCTTCGTCTGGGTGTATCCTATGTATTATAAGTATGTATTTAGAAAAAAAAGTATATAATTATTATATCTATTGTCTAGTACCCATAGTACAAGCTCTGCTTAGTTTGGGACTAGATGGCGCTGTGTAAAATGTCGCGGAATATTTATTTATTATTATTTAATAAATAAATATTCCGATTTTTAAATTTAATTACACAAATATAAAGCCGCACCACTAAAACCTTTTAGTTTTTAAATTTCGTAATGACGATACGGACACTATACTAGACAACTTAGAATTATGAATAATTAAGTATTTCACGCATTTACACAGATATAGACTGTGTTACCTAGAAGCACAAATTATTTTAAGAGAAATAGGATAGCGAGATTTTTCACTCAAATTGAGCTGCCCCCAACTGAAGAAGTACCTACTTACCTCCGCTTTATAGAAGACGAAGTGAAAGAACAGTAGTTGTGTTTCTGCGAGTGGGTAAGGTTGCCAGAAGTTACGTGAATAACTATTCTGTGTAGTGACTCGTATTTTAAGAAACCAAAAACCCTGACAGAGATTGGAAACGAGTGAATGATACTTCTGGCGTTGCAAACGTGTACGGGGTACGGTAACCGTCCGCCACCGGGTGGTTCGAAAGCTTGTTTGCTACTCTCGTTGTATATTGAATTATATTGACACCTACGTGCCTCGCCGTGTCGGCCCCGGTTGTGATGCGAGTACCCATGTCAGTAATTGTCATAGGTAGTCAGAAACTCAATAACCGTGAACCGGTTTATCATTCAAATCAATATTGCCCAGTAATCGGTTTGCGGATGTTTGATGGCAGCCGCATTGTGTAAAATACAAATTTTAAACCATATCTGCAAAATATAATCTATGATCCTGGCTAAAGGTAGGTATAGATAATAAATATATATCCTGACATTATGACACAGTTTGTTAGATCGTTCCGAGCTGACAAAGCTTATGTTGCATACTAGATGCGACGATACATAGACATACATATAAATAAATGAATAAAAAAAAAAAAAAAACTGGGCATTATGACTCAGCGCCATCTAGTTCAGAGGTAAGCAACAAGACTTGTGTTATGGATACTAGTTGGTTGATATACTACATATATACGTTTTTTTTGTTGTAAATACATACATATTATACATAGAAACATCCATGACACGGTTACAATCGTCTATGGTCATCACATAAACATTTGTCCCCCTGGGATCCGGGATCCTATCACAGAAGGTAGCGTTGAATACAGTCGAGCTAACCATGTCGTCGTAAGTAAATTTAAATATTTCATTACTTGACAATAAATGAGGTTCTCTTTAGCTCAGCATCTCCTAAAAGGGGCCCCATGTGAGTTAATACGTAGGAAAACTCGTTCAACTCTAAAAAACTCTTCATTAAATTTATTTCGTTTTGTGTAATTTCTAGAAGGTCTTGCTCCCATTTTTCTAATGAGTTCTGTAACAAAAAATCCGATTTTATTTGAAGGATTAATTTTATGAACTCTGACTCGTTTTAAATGGATTTTTAAGGTGCGTACAAACTTAGTAAGATGTTATATAACTTGTTTTTTATAACACGTCCACATTATGTAACATTGTTATTCAACATTGAGACAAAACGATACTGTACAAATTAGAGTAACAATGTTATATAACAATGACATTGTCGTTTTTCGTTCGTGTTTAAGTTATATAACATTGTTGTAAAAATCAATAACATGCTATATAACATAGCTGAAAAAATTTATAACGTGTTATATAATTTCTTATTATAACACGTTCTATGACATTCAGTGTCCACATTACTGAAACATGTTATACAACAAATAAGTTTGTACGCACCTTAATATAAAATAAACCGAACTGTAGTTCTTTTTTTTTAATACTAACTTATTTCAAAAGTAAACGTTTTTGTTTTAGTCACTTGCACACCCCTTTTTGTCCTTTTAAGGGATGAGTTCCGGCACAGAAACTATCCTATGTCCTATCCCGGGCTTCAAACTATCTCGACACATAAATTTTAGCGGTTCAGCGGTTTAAGCGTAAAGAGGTAACAAACAGACAGAAACACTTTCGCATTTATAATATTAAAATATAAAACCTAATATATAGTACAGGGTGACAGACGGACAGGGGACGACCGTCATATAACCTGGCAGTAGACAAAATATATATCTTATAATATAATAATAGCGAATGTAAGTACCTCAAATTGAATCATCTCATGAAGAGGCGCAGCTTTAATATCACCTATTGATTCAGTTATAAGGATATTATTTGTTTTCATTTCATTATAAATAAACCGAAGCTTGCGTTCCATTTCAGCAAAACGGCAAACCTCAACGACGTGGTTTCTTTGAAAGGCTTGCAGTTCGGGATTCATCTGTAATTATTAGACTTTGAATTGCATGACTACGACTGTTGTAAATGATACGGAAATTCAAATAATGAATGTATCTAGAATAACTACCTTCTAGCCATATAAATAATTGCTCCGGTGCTATCATCCCTTATTTACAGAAAACTGGTATTGTGCAAATCGTAATATAAACTTCAATTTTAAAATCTCCACCAATATTAAGTGTTAAATTTCATGAAAAAAAAATTACAGTATATTTTATTTTTCTTTACACAAATTACAATCATGGTTTTTTTTAGTGTGTAAAGATGTTTTTTTTTTGCTGTTAGTATTATAATTATACGAGGTGTATGCGTGGCGCCTACATTACACAAGGTTGCTATATAATGTTATGACAAAGTCCTGAGGTAGGTAATGTTTTGTTATTTTTGTGTTTACCCGCATGGGAAAAAGGCGTGAGTGTATGTATGTATGTACTTACGTCTGTGAACTGCACGCATGCCATCTCTCCAAGATGAGAGAGTACTTCAAACGCAGCCTCCGGTTGGAGGTACATATCACACATGACCATTGGGTCACTTCGTAGCATACAACCCATTTTGGATCTAAATGGAAATTTGACATTAACAATATTTGTTTTGTCTTTTTGTGAAACAACATTCTCTATGACTATATTTTGCACCAAAATATGGGAAACTAAAATAATATGGCAGTGCCGTAAATACTAGAGAACTTTAATTTTTTTATTTATTGGATACGTATACGTTAAGCAGCTGATTTTATTCCCTCGCTGAACAAACGAGGAAGCAAAGCATGTCGTTTATCTGTTTCCCTGGTTGTCCGATGGTTAAAGGGTGATATTTTTTGGATAATCGTTTGAAATACCCTGGTTTTCGCTGTTATTCCATCGATTTGGTTAATCTTTTTTACCCTATGACAGACTCATATATACATATTACAAATACCTTAAATTATTATCCAAATCTTCTTTCTGCCTTGCAATAATACTTGTAATATTATAACAAAAAACAGGATATTGTGGTTTCTATTCTATAAATCTATTTTCAACTTTGACATTGATAGTTACTGTATTGTTTTTTTTTATATTTAAATAGTTATCAAAAGTTTGTAACAAATAGTTGAAATACGATAAGAATAAGTAGGTACTATCATCTTTTTACTATACTACTTCCGTGGTACTATCCCACTCAATTTAAAGGAGACCCGTGCCCAGCAGAGGGACAATAATTCAGCTGATAATGCAGAACTATCATATACAGGCATTTTCGCTAATAGAGTGTAAGTAGAGAGTATAAAACAGAATTATGCGTAATTTTTTAATTCTTATCTTTCTAGATAAGATAATGTGTATTAACACATTTCATTGTACACACTACACTTTGATGAGTGAATGAATTTATTTAATTTTCAACTATATTATTTTTCAAATTAAATAATTAAATATTATAAATACAGCTTACACCGGCAGCGGTTTTGGATAAAAGAAAAACATTTTAAACTAAGAATGCCCAACACCGATTATAGGGGATTATTTTTAACTAAAAGTGCCATCTTAAGAAAACTCCTACCGTTTACTGCCACAAGCACAGAACAACAAAGCTTGTAATTCACAATGGCAGTGACTCGGGACAATGCAGTTTTAACGTTGTGACACCGGAGCGAGTTAAAATTTTATATCAAACCTCTAACTCCGAAATCGTTGATTATATGATTACGTTACAGACTTATTTTGAAGTTAATATTTTTTCAATACTTTATCTGTGGTTAAATCATTCAAAAGAAAACATTTTAAAATATATTAACGTCAAAGTCATATTCCCATAGAGTTAATAATAAGAACTATATTAAATTGCCTAAAACCTAATGGACCTTATATTATACAAGTAATAGCTTCCTCCCACGGCTTTGCCTGCTTGGTATATAGAAAAAAGTACCCAATGTGTTAATCCAGGTAATAAACTGCATGTATGCTAAATTACATGCAAAACTGTTAAGCGGTTTTTGCGTGAAAGAGTAACAAACATTCATCTAACATTATTCACATTTATAATATTAGTAGGATAATCTAACCCCTTGCTTTTTTGTTCAATAGTTAATTTTCTTATTCCGCTAGCTCGGAAAGGTGAATACTTAAGTGTCCAAGACCAAATAAATATCTCCTTTTAATCCTCTCGATTCGCATCCATATGCAGGTTGCTGTTGGCTTTAAGCTTAAAATAGATTTTAGGTAAATATTCGTAGGTACCAATAATTCATTTCAAAAGACTGTTTTTCCTTTAATCGCTTGCTACCAAGAAGTTTCATATAAGACATCAATAAAATAGTAGCAGCTGCCAATAAAGACTAAACTAATGGTATGATTTCGCAAGATTTTGAATTTATCACATATCTACTCACATGATAAAGGGATATTACGTGAGGAAGACTGAATGTCTGCAAAATTCTCTCGATCGAGTGTAAGCTCGGCACGACCACACTTAGCTAGCATGATGAAGAGTCCTAATGTCTCTCAAAAAGGCAGGAACCCCGGCCCAGTGTTGAGAACTCCTGTGTGGATGTTTCTTAAGATTTTTTTATTATGTGGCTTCACAGCGATAGCAGATATAGAGAGACATAGAATTAGTTTTGGTGTAAAAACCTACATATCAGTGTAAAAAATATTTGTTTATCTAGAACAAGGATGAGTTACCTTCGTAGCGAGTCCATGGCGATGTGCGATATATATCTCCAAGTGGAGGTGGCGTTTGAGTTGCTGTCAGATTTCGGTGAGATGGGGTGCGTGCAGTTTGTAGAAGTAAGCCAAGAATGATTATTTAGTACCCATAGATTGACTTTGTTTATTGCTGGATATCACGGTAACATCCCTGAATGGCGAGATAGAGACTATACTAAAATATTCCATTAGCAGATCAGTACGTTTGGTTCTAGAAGTACTTCATTCCAAAGTACGACGAGGCTGGGCTATCTGCAACTGTTTTCTCAAACGACAACAGCAGAGAATTCTTCAAAAATCGAGGTTAAACATTTTAACAGGATTGGTACGAGCGACTCCTCTTGAGTTGCCAATTTCTGTGGGCTACGGCCACCGTTTACTATCAAGCGAGCCCTACGTTTGATTGCCACCTTCATGAAATAAGAAAAATATGTTTAGGCCCAATATAATAAGGGCAAACCTATTCTAATTAGTCTGCTAATGATAATTTAATAGAAAACCTGAATAACAATTGACTCGATCTGGTAGTAGTACCCAAGACCTCAAAGAACCATCTAACTAGCAGCTGTAGAAAACGAGGTAGTCAGTCAGATAGAGGTATATTATTTTAATTTACTTTCGAGTTAACCTCTATCACAAGTAGGTCAAAGTCCAAGATACAGTCTATGCCACTTATTAAAAATCTTCGCAATATTTTCAGATGGATCCCGATCTGCATAAGTTTAAAAGAAACTACTTTTCAGAGGTGCAACGTTTCGCTGAAATGGAACGTAAACTTCGAATTATAGAAATTGAATTAAAAGTAAATAATATTGCTTTGCGAGAGCCGACTAGAGAGTATAAAGCAGCACCTCTTGGTGAAATGGAATACATGGAGGTACTACTTTTTGATGACCCTGTTAGCGCACCCTTTTTACAGGCTGCCTTTTGCTGGAAAGGCCATAATCCCGGTACCAAATAATTGTGTGATGTTTAGGACATTTGTACCTTAGTCATGAATGTTTCTATGTAAAATATGTATGTATTTATAACAAAAAAATCCATGCAGCATATGAACTATTGCTTGTATTGTTGCTTAGCTCGGAACTAGATAGCGGTGTATTATAATGTCCGGATATATTATTATTATTACAATTAATAAACGACACCATGAATTCCCTTACTAGAATACACACCCCCCAGTTTGCAACCATGTTTTAGTCTAGCCTATAATTATTTTCTGCCCGAATAGGCACAAGGCTCCTCTCATTTAAAATCGATTGGGCCATACCAATCATGTCCACCAGGTACAGATTGGGAGACTTCGTCGAAGAAATCTCTCAGGCATGCAGGTTTACCTACGATTTATTCCTTCACCGTTTGAGCATGTGGTGCTATAACTTCGGTTTAAAGACATTTATTTTCTCAAAAAAGAACATTACAGTTCACTTACATGACAAGAAAATGTACTAATACAATATAAGTAAGTAAGTATCTCTATGATCACAATACATTATAAACGTAGTCTTAGATAATATGGTGACAATTCTATGTATTAGTTTAAGTATTCTTTTCTGATGTAATCTTCTAAACTCTTCTTGAATTTTGGCAAGCTATCGATATTAGTTACATGGTTAGGTATTTCATTATAAAGTTTGGTCCCTTCGTATAATATATTTTTCTTACCATAATCGGTTCTAGGCCTTGTTGTTTCGAGTTAACTACTACCCTTCAGTTTTACCTTCAGTTTTTTGTTACAGAATCTATTAGAAAGTATGATACAAGATTTTCAAGAAATGGCACAACATGAGTTAACATTAATGAGTAGTTATTTGGAGTCCACGGAATTGTTATACGTGTTGACGTACATGGGGCCATTGTTGAGAGATCTTGAGAATCAAAGAAGCCCTAAGTTGAGAAAGTAACGTCACAAATTTATACCTACAGTTATGATCAATTCACTATACTGTCCCACTACTGGGCACAAATCTTGTTTCATTTGAAATTGGGTTTCCCTCTCAGATACCCATAGTTTGGGTAGTTTAATAGTTCGAAGTTACACATAATATAAATATGAATAATAGAAATCAAATTGCTTTTTTATTTTGAATTTCGAATTTAAATTGATACATCATATTGTATACTGTGGTACATAATATTACTACTAGCTATTTATTTAAATAGCAGCGTCGTCATCACCATATAACACGTAGGAACAATTGCATCAAAGATTGATAATTTACTTGTTTTCTCACAACAGGGAGGATCCTATTGAAGGTTTTGCCATAACTACAGGTGTAGTTCGACGAGCTACGTCCTATGCCCTGGAAACGATGTTGTGGAGGGTTTCCCATGGATTCATTTACTATCGACAAGCTTCCCATGATAAGATAATTATTGATCCAAAAAATGTACGTTAATACCTGCTAAATTATATAATTATTCTAGTGGTCACCCAGTGGTCAAAATTCGACCATAATTAAATTAAATTGTAAGTGTTTTATGCATAATTAAAATAATATTACTAAATAACTATAAGCGTGGGAATTTTTTTTTCAAATTGTTAAAAAAAAATGCGGAGAGGGACATCCGTATCACCCCTGGGGGTGTCAAAAATAGCTTACGACCGATTTTAAGACCTACCAATTATACATATAAAATTTCACAATAATCCGTCTTGCCGTTTCGGAGGAATTCAACGACAAGCACTGTGACACGAGATTTTTATAAATAAGATAACATATACTGAGACAGACAGTGTAACTTACGGGTTTCTTCCAGGCTTGATAACATTTTGTTTTTTTATGTATTGCGAATAAATTTTGCAGCGTAAAGAAATACGAAAAGTAGCTTTTTTAGCAGTTTGCCAGAAAGAAGTAATTTCATCCCGAGTCCAAAAGGTTTGCAGCGGATTCAAAGTTAACATTTACTCCTGTCCTAGAACCCATAAAGAAAGACTAGAACTAATAGACAAATTGGAGACGAAAATCAGAGAATTAAATGAGGTAAATGATGAATACATACATAATAGGCGTGTATCCAGTAATAGCAAATTACTTGGTTTATATGTAGTTTCTAATTTATAAATGAAGAAACGTAGATAAGAAAAAAACAATATATTTGAAAAGCTAAAGATAACTAATATTTTTAGAAAACAAATTCGAAATATAGGCTAAGAAAAGAAAGTCATGTGACAGCGAAAGCTACGTCACGCCATGCAAAACTTAATTGTTGTTGTTGAAGTTTTCAAACAGTGCATGTTTGTCTCGCAGAGTGTGACGTCATTCAAGACGCCATGACACTATTCACCGTTTTCGACGGCATTGTTTGACATACAAAATTTTTAATGTAAATATTGCTTCTTCTTACAAAGATATAGGTTTTTTGGGAAAAAGTAGATATTGATAATTAACCAAGTTTTTAGTAGCCCTCACGTGTAGTTGTTTGTGGGTGAGCTGTGGTAGCCTAGCGGTGTCACGAAAAAGTCACGAGTTCAAACCCAAGGCACTCACCACTGACTTTTCGGAAGTTATGTACGTATTTATCACATGCTCAAACGGTGAAGGACAATATCGTGAGGTAACCTGCATGCTTGAGAGATTTTCTCGATGCCATGTAAAGTCTGCCAACCCGCAGTAGGCTAGCTTGGTGGACAAAAGCCTAATCCCTCTCAAATGAGAGGAGACCCGTGCCCAGCAGTGGGACAATAATGTGTTAATGATGAACCAAGTATTCGTCAATAGTTCGTAAGTTAATGAGTTCATGCCAAGAAATCTTAGGGGGAACGCCATGATCAGATTTGCTTGAAATATCACATGGAATTAAGACAAACCAAACAGTCCTTTTATTATAATTTAAATAACACATCTTATTATGACCGTGTACCGAAAGACGCATGGGTAGGTCCCCAGCAAAGTGGACCGACGAACCAACCTGGTGAAGGTCGATGAAGTCCGGTGGGTGCAGATGGTGGCGGAACCATCGTCATGGAAATCCTTGAGGATGCTTGTCTGCCAGTACTTAAACGTCCTTTAGCTAAATTATGATGATAATGCAATATTTCTAGTCATTGAACGAGATGAAAATCGACCGTTGCAAGAAACTACTTTCTGTCAGTAGCCAGTGGCTAGCTTGGATGGGTCAAGTTAAAAAATCGAAGGCTATATACCATAATTTGAATAAGCTTAACTTGGATGTCACTAGAAGGTGTATGATTGGCCGGTGTTGGGTACCAGATAGAGACTTTAATAATGTGAAGAGAAAAATATTAACACGCTCCGTACGTTCTTTTTTCAGATACTAATTAGTTTATGTATTGATTTGTTACACTTACGCGAATATATCCGTTGAAATAAAACTACTTTTTTTACGGATCTGTAAAAAGTAGTTTTATTTCATTAGTTATATTTAATTATAGTACATATATTTTTATTTTGTTGCATATGCATTGTCCTGGTAGTACTTACAAATTTAAATTATCACAATCTTTGCCTATTACATGCTATGTTGGAAAGCTTTCAGTATTCCTGGATGTTCCTGATATAAGTATTCTTCGCGAAGTGACTACAAATCAGAGATCTTGGACAATTTATTGACATAATATGGGTAATCTTTTGTTTGTCATGCTCATCGGTCTAATAAATATCAGCCTTGATATTTATTAGTGTGACAATGGATAAGTCCATTTCCGCAGTCAGCTGTAGCCGATGTTCAAAATATTCACCCATACCCAACTTCAATGGTAACCAAGTCAATGGTTTTATTTATCAGCTGTTGTTCACCAATGATCCTCTATTTTAAATCTTTTATCTATCATCATCAACCACATTTGACTAACGATTGGGCACAGGCCTCCTCCCTTTTAAGAGAAATTAGGCTATAATCCACCACGCTATCTAGAAAGTCTAACATGCTGGTTTTACCATTTTTCTTTTTACTCATTTCTTTTACCATTTAAGCCGCATATAACTTCCGAAAATTGCGTGCCTTAGGTTCAAACTCGACCTTTGACTGACACAGTCGCAAGGTCACGCCACCATGCTAGTACAGCTTGAGAACTTATATCTATAGCATAATCTTATTATAATGATTGACAGTAATCATAATAATTCCAGGCGAGTATCTACTCAAATACGACGTCATTCATATTCAAGACCAAGACATCAAAGATTCATCCAACTTTTTTCCGCACTAACAAGTTTACGAAAGGATTTCAGGCTATTATTGATGCTTATGGTTACGCCAAGTACAGGGAAATGAATCCAGGTAATTAGTCAATGTTGGACTATTGAGGGTTGGTAGTTTAGACGCAAGCTCATATAAAGTCTGCACTCTCGCCTTGAAGATCCCTAACTTATAATATTGAAGAAACACTGACCTAGGTAGGGAATCTCATTGTCTGGCCGCTTGCAAGATAAATGATGAATAGAAACGCTTTATGCGAATGTGTGGTATGTCTACGATAACATGACGAAAACCTTTACTAAACAAATTACCTACTCTCCCGCTGTGGGGCCCATGTCCAGCAGTGGGAGCGTAGGTAATTATCTCTCCATTAATAAAAAAAAAATTAATATAGTCCAACATGCTAGCCTAGTGCAAGTTCGGCAGACTTCATCAAGGAAATCTCTCAAGCATGCAGGTTTCCTAGATAAATACGCACGTATCTTCAAAAGGTCAGTTGCCATGGTATTAAGCACAGAGACTGTTTGATTTTGCTGTCCACTGTTTTTATCAGTAGGGCATCACAGCTTCTCAGGTCCCCCCCCCCCCCCGCCCTCCCCGGACAGGTAAATAAAATAATTTGTACTTATGTCAGGTAGCGTGTATAGTATTATACATATTAAGTTTGTTTAAATGTTTACCCACCTCATTTATTTTTTATAACAGGTATTTACACACTGATTACTTTCCCATTTTTATTCGGAATAATGTTTGGAGACGTGGGGCACGGATTATTCTTATGTGCGTTTGGCGGTTGGATGTGGAAAAATGAAAAAGAGTTCTCTAGAATGAGATCAACTAATGAAATCTGGAATATAGCGTTCACTGGTAAGATACGTATTTGGTTTTAAAATAATCAGTAAATAATTGCCTCGTTAGTTTAGTCGACGCAAATGTGGCTGCTGAACCAGTAGCCGTCGGTTCGGTGCCCAGGCCGAGCAGTCATTGGGTTTTTATTTGAAATTCTTAGTAGCTGCTTGGAGTTTGGACTAGTGCCCGATTGTTGGCAATAGGCTCGCCCCGTACATATGATCTAAAATATATAGTGAAATGTGGGTGTAAATTAGTACACCACTGCCTTTGGGGATGGTATGGAATGATGGTGTTATGAATAAAAGCGACAAAAATATAATAGGTACCAATTTACCTACATACAAACCCCTAACTCTCATTACAATAATAATACACTGTTCATTTAATATTTCGAGTCTATTACAATTGTTTAGTGTGAAATTGTCGATAAGTACTGAACAATTGAAATTAGTTTTTTTTTATTTATATTTTTTTAAATTAAGCCTACATCTCTCTCTCTCTCTCTGGTGATCTATATTCGACATACTGTGGGTAAGCATTTTGTACTGCCTCCTGCGAAGAAATTTTTTTCAAATTCAAATTCAAATTGTCCAAATCACGAAAAAATGGTAGTCCGTTGGAGCAAGTTCTGGCGAATACGGAGGGTGACGATTAATATAATAATAATATATTTTTATTTAAATTATTTTAAACAAAATGTTTACATTTCTTCGGCAATAAAATTTCATCATCATCATCAACCCATTAACTGCTGGGCACGGGTCTCCTCTCATTTGAGAGGGATTAGGCTATAGTCTACCACGCTAGCCTACTGCGGGTTGGCAGACTTCACATGCCATCAAGACAAATCTCTCAAGCATGCAGGTTTCCTCACTATGTTTTCCTTCACCGATTGAGCTTGTGATAAATACGCACTTAACTTCCGAAAAGTCAGTGATGCATGCCTTTGGTCCAGACCTTTGACGTCTCAGTCCACTGGTCACACCGCTAGGCTACCACAGCTCGCTGTTGCTGTTGGTAAGGTATAACGTTAAACCATGCCGCTAATTCCTGAGTAGTTTCGCTCGGATCAGCTTAAACAATCTCTACCAGTTCATTGTTATTCACCTGTGGGGGTCTTCCACGTGGTTCGTTCTTCAAATCAAAGGTTCCATCACGAAAGCTTTTAAACCAATATCGCACGGTGCAGTCATTAGCAGTCCCTTCTCCAAACGCAACATTGATATTGCGAGCTGTTCCTGCCGCGTTAGTTCCGTCAGAACTCGTATTCAAAACTGACTCGAATTTTTGAAGTAACATATATTCCATGTTTCTTGTATAAACTGAATAAAAAAAAACAGCAGAAAGTCGATAATCAAATATTGCACATTTTTGAACAGAAGAATAGAATAGGCACCATGTAAAAAAAGTTTCACTTAAAAATTTCAAACCATGAAGGTTCTATGTCAATTCGAAATACCTATTACAATAAAACGGCAATTTCATACTTTAACCCCTATTATATTAATAAAGAATAATACCTTTTAAACATTAAAATCAAGCAATCCAAATAAGATTGCAAAACAAAAGAATAATGTGAAAATAATAAAACCTTTGTTCGGTAGAAAATAAAATAGTTATACAAAGGCGTCTTTTAGATGCGTTACATAACCAACAACAACATGGTAACTATAGTTCTAATTGTAGCTTTACTTAGTGATTTCTCTGTTATTTAAGCTATGGTAAGCATACGGCCCGCATAATTGTTAAGCAGATAGCGCAGTCTATGCAGGCTTAAAACAACCTAACAAAGGACTGGTGGTGATCGTTCCTTACAGACAACGTAACTTTTTTTTTTAAATGCTTTATACTCGTAATTTTTCCTATGTCGTGTGTGATTTTAACACAAATATTATTGTTCATAATACACAAACATGTACTCGGAACGACTACCTGTAGGCTGTACATTATGTTTCTTCCAAGATGGGATCGAATCGCGACATGCGACGCAGAAACCGATAGCTCGACCTCTGCAGCAACTGTGCGGAATTCAATTAATTTATTCTATTTATCATCAATTTCAATTATTTCAGGTCGCTACGTGATTCTGCTTATGGGAGTATTTAGCATGTTCATTGGATTTGGTTACAACCAATGTTTTGGGAAGGGTTTCGCGTTGACGAAATCTTACTGGATCAGTAATTTTACTGTTGAGGAGCTAAGTACGTCGAAATTGGTTGATATGGATCCCGCGTATGCAAATGACTCGCCTTATCTATTCGGCAGAGATCCCGTTTGGGCGGTATTTTTTTTTACTATTGATTTACTATTGAGCACGTTGATGAAAGATCAAATAAACTGGTTAAAAACGGTTGAATGATGCGGGCAAAACACGTGCAAAGAAAAATACACCTTTTTAAAAACTTTCGCAAGAAAAAGCCTACTTTAAAAATTGAAGAACAATAGTCTCGGAAGTTTTCTCAAGTTACATTTGTATGGTAATTATGGTAGCTTTTGTATAGTTAGCGTTAAAGCTTGAGCAATGTTATCGTAATAAATAAAACGTATTCAATAATTTAAAGGTAAAACAAAACTATAGCAATATGTAATATAATTTATAAAAAAAAATTAAGACATAAAGCATTCAAATCTTTCTTAGGGGATAATTATTGTCTATAATTGTTCCATCAAACTGTTATTGTACTGAGGGACGTCAGAATTAGTATGACGCAACAAGTATGTGACGTCACATGATAATAGTGTTGTCTGATTTTATAATACTTATAACGATGCAAGTTTTTTAAATTATTCATTAATTATATTTTTCTCTTGCATATCAGTGTCTAACTAAATATGAACAAAAAAATAACAAGTACCCTATTTTATATGTATATTGCTCTCTATAATGATTATAGCTTATAAAATGTAAAATACCTTTTCTCTGATGATGGGAAATCGTCAATATTGTGCATGCAATTTTTTTTTTATGTTTTATTGTCCGGGTCCGGATCCGGGGCTCATACATACATGTTATGGCAACCTGAATTGGTTTTAGTTATTTCTTTTACATGCATAGATCATACGTTTCACATCGAACTGCACCAGTCTCATATTGATATTACATACATAAACATTGTAAAACAAAACCAACAATTTTGTATTTAATTTAAAAAGAGTATCTATAGAGTTTCTTGCCGGTTCTTGTCCATAGTCCCTACCTTTTGGAACCGTGCAACTAAATTCAATTTAATACAACAATTCAAAAGTACCTGTATTGGTCTAATTGAAATAAATGATTTGATTTGATTTGGTGATACCATCTACGAAATTATATTTTGTTGCAGTTGGCGAAAAACAAGATCGTCTTTGACAATTCTATGAAAATGAAACTTGCTCTAATTCTGGGAGTCATACATATGATGTTTGGGATTATTCTCAATTTTTTTAATTTCTAGTAAGTTTGACTAGACTACTGTCTGTGTAGAATTAGAAATTTATCCAATACGTTTCATTATCAATTACTTTATTTATTTTTACTCTTTTAGGAAATTATTGATTCCGCATATAGACTTTTCCCTTTTACCCTTTTCGCTATTTTAAGGAATGATTTACGGGACATGAAATATAGGTACCATGTCTTTACCCGGGACTGCATCTATGTCCATACTCTAAATTGATTCTGCGGTGAAGTGTGATGAGTTTACAGACAAACAGACATACTTGAGAATTTATAATATTCCTCATCAACCCATTAATGTCCCACTGCTGGGCACGGCTCTCCTCTCATTTGAGAGGGATTAGGCTATTGTCCACCACGCTAGTCTACTGCGGGTTGGCAGACTTCACATTCCATCGAGACGAATCTCTCAAGCATGCAGGTTTCTTCACGATGTTTTCCTTCACCGTTTGAGCTTGTGATAAATACTTACGAAAAAGTCAGTGGTGCGTGCCTTGGGTTCGAAATCGAGACCTTTGACATCTCAGTCCACTGGTCACACCACTAGGCTACCACAGCTTTTTATAATATTAGTAATGTATTATATGAATGTGGATAACGTTTTGAGCTACAACATTATTCAAATTAATGTTAGCATCTTAGAATAAACCCCAATAAGAAATAAACAGTATCATACTAGTTTTTGACCTGTATAAAAACAGATGAACGTATCTATAAATTGGTAATTGCAATTCAATAATCTGATCATAAGCTGATCACTAATAGGTATAAAATAGATAATACATGAATTAATGTGGATGAAGCAAAAGTGGTGGTAGTGTGTGCTGGGACCGTAGCACATTGCCATGTGCTACGGTTCTGTAGTTTCTGCGGATGAGAGAAGACACGTGCCCAGCAGTGGGTCTGTCAATGGGTTGATGAGAAAAGTTAAAATATCGTCTGTTATATATAAATTAATACATACATACCCTCACACCCGTTGTCCTTGAAGGGTTAGGCAGAGGTACTCATGTACATCCACTTTTTGCCGGTATGTTTTAGGTCCCATGTAATAGAGGGCGAGCCTATTTCTGTTTCTAAAAAACCCAATAACACTTTGCTCCACCTGGGAATCGAACCGAAGACCTCTTGCTCGGCAGGTCGTCTTATATTATCAACTGCAGTTGCGGTCTCGATTATAATATTATAAACTGCATTTTAAAGTTACAACTTGAATAAGAACCATAGAAACATTTTTTCAATATAGGTTGTCAGATTATATTATTCTATTGAAACAGTTATGGACCCTATCGGGCATAGCGTAGTTTAATTTATTCGAAGAGAGGAAATATATATAATAATTAATAGACTTAAGGTAATTTATGTAAGATAATATATAAGGTATAATAGGGTATTATTTTGATGTTAATGATGATGTTAATATGTATTGTTTTTTTTTGTTATTTCAGCTTTTTCAAGCGATACTGTTACATATTTGTGCAAGGTGTACCCAAACTACTAATTGTAACCTTAATATTCTTTTGGCTAGTATTTATGATATACTACAAATACTTCTATTACACTGCTAAAACGTGTGAGTATAGTGAGACGTCATGTATAATTACAATTAATTGAATCATTATGACAAAAACACACTAAAACGTTTTTAGCTCAATAAATAGCTTTATTATTCACCTTCAATTAATTTAATAATAAATTATTATTTATTATAAAAAATGTGGATATAGGTATATGTGTAATATAATATATATAAATGTGTGTATCAAATTATACACTACTCATTAATCATTGGTCAAGTAGTTTAGTTGTGATTCTAGTGGTTCCAGTTGACGGGTACTGAGTTCAATTTCTAGTAGTGCAGTGTTAGTTGAACTGTGTCATTTTTGGGGCCTCCGTTATTGATGACATTCAAGACTCAATTACATTTGACTTCTTCGAATAAGTCATATTTACGGGAGCTTACAACCTAATAGTGAATCCTCATTCTATTTAACTCTAAGGAGGTTGATTCATGGCTTAATGACTGAAAACTATTTTCTTTACAGCTGATGCGTAGAAAAGTCCTCAATGCGCCCCTCAAATCTTTCGTTTATTTATCGACATGATATTTTTTAAGACCAGTTATCTCGTGGCAGAAGTTTGTCAAGAACCTTACATGTTCCCACGCCAGGGACTTGTACAAATGTGGCTAATGATTACAGCTGGACTGTGTTTGGCAATTATGCTGGTCGGAACACCTATCTGTAAGCTTAAATATAATGTCGCGAAGAGGAGAAACGCTGAGGTGTGTTTATGAAATAAAACTATATAGACATGTACCTATACATTTTTACAAATCATTATAATATGTATTAGTATTTTATAGTTAGAAACAAAATACTTGCCTCGTGCTGTGATCGGTGGACTGTAAGGTAAACATCTCAACAACAAGGAAGGTTCTATACCACTGACTTTTCCAAGTAACTGGCGCATTTATCACTTGCTCGTACGGTGAGGGAAAACATCGTGTGGAAACCTGGATGCTTGAGAGATTTTCTCGATGGCATGAGAGTCTGCCAACCCACAGTAGGCGAGCGTGGTTGACTATAGCCTAATCTCTCTCATTCGAGAGGAGACCCTTGCCCAGCAGTGGGACAATAATGGGTTGATGATGATGATGATGATTAATTACGCAACGCATGGGCACCGCGCCGATTCACGTACTGCGCTATGAACTTTAATATTCGTTAGTGTCACCAGTCACTATATAATACGGAATATTCATTCATAATTAATATTATTCTATCACTATTATTCGGAATATTCAATAAAATAAATAAACAGGTAAGACACAGAATGAAATATAGTTTACGGGTTTAAAAAGTATTAAAAAATGTAATACGATTTTATTTGCGTAATTAATAATCTAACTTTAAGCTAAATTTGCGCAGTTGTAAATGTAAACTTCTTATGTTATTTTTTCTTCATATACATGATGCTCGCCAAATATCACGTCCTTCAATATCGTTAGTGTATCACCAGTCAAACTGTATAATCATATCAGGTACTAATAATAAAATAATCGTATCTTAGTATACCAAAATAGTGGTGTCTAGATAGTTTCTATATGGTTCTTTATAGTGTATTTTTTTATTACAGCTGAAAGCTCTCGCTTATCAAAAAAGTATAAATCTCGAGAAAAAAATTAATGACAACTTAACGGCAGATATACAAAAATACTCAGCACCAATTGGGGAACTGATACTAATCCAAGGAGTACACACCTTAGAGTTTGTGCTCAGCATTATATCACATACTGCTTCGTACCTTCGACTGTGGGCCATGTCACTTGCCCATTACCGTAAGTAGTAGGTAGTAATAGTTATCTCCCCGATTGATTATTGTAGTTTTCATTCATCATCATCATCAACCCATTAATTTCCCACTGCTGGGCACGGGTCTCCTCTCAATTGAGAGGGATTAGGCTATAGTCTACCACGCTAGCCTACTACGGGTTGGCAGACTTCACATGCCATCGAAAATTCTCTCAAGCATGCAGGTTTCCTCACGATGTTTTCCTTCACCGTTTGAGCATGTGATAAATACGCATATAACTTTCGAAAAGTCAGTGGTGCGTGCCTTGGGTTCGAACTCGAGACCTCTGACATCTCAGTCCATTGGTCACACCGCTTGGCTACCACAGCTCAGCTCCGCTGTAGTTTTCATTAACTTTTCAATATGGTAACACACCGCTTTGCCTTTAGAAAATATGCTATTTGACTGGTGTCTTTCGAAATATTTATAACTGTTTCATAGATTTGGTACTGAATACATTCAAATAAATGAAATTAAAAAAAATATTATTAAACACCAGAAAATGCGACGGTCTTAATCATCTTGGTGACGAGTATATAAAATTTAAAGTTGTAATTCATTTTATGACTTTTTATTTGACTGAAATAACGTAGCGTCGGTTTGTAGTTAAATTAATAATTTAAGCACCCTAATTACTTCTAATATTGCAGAACTGTCCGATATATTGTGGGATATAGTCCTATCAAAAATGGCGCTCAGAGATTATTCCTTGTTTGGTTCTTTACGACTTTACGTAGTCTTCGCACTTTGGGCCGCATTGACTTTGTCTATAGTCGTGGTGATGGAGGGTTTATCTGCATTCTGTCATTGTTTACGGTTACATTGGTAAGTTTAATAAGTCTTATTTTCAGGTCGACCTATGTACATACCATTATCACGCCTGTCGTCCCCGAAAGGTTAGGCAGAGGTGTAAATGTACACCCATATATGTTTTAGGCCATGTAATAGAGAGCGAGCCTATTGCCATTAACCGGGCACGAATCCAAACTCCGAGCTGCTACTGAGAATTTCACAGAAAAACCCAATAACACTTTGCTCGATCTGGGAATCGAACCCAGGACCTCATGCTCGGCAGTCGCTCGGTGCGACCACTAGACCAATGAGGCAGTTAGTGTGAAAGTATTTTCAGGTCGAGTAAAGTGTTATTGGATTTTTCTATGAAATTCTCAGTAACAACTTGGGGTTTAGATACGTAATCGATTGATAGCAATAGCGGGTCTATTGTCCCTGTCACATGGAACCTACAACACGCCAGCAAAATGGGTGTGTATATTAACCACTGTCTAACCTTTCAGGGATGATAAGCATGATGGTATCCTATGTCAGTTAATTTAAGTAAAAAGCGTGATGCTATTAAGAAGATCTCTCAAGCATGCAGGTTTCCTCAAGATGTTTTCCTTCACCGTTTGTGCATGTGATAAATACGCACTTAACTTCCGAAAAGTTAGTGGTGCGTGCCCGGGATTAAACTCGAGACCTGTGACATGTCAGTCCACTGGTCACACCACTAGGCCACCACAGCTTTTACTACTCCTACCTTAATGGATTGATTGTTGAATGGATGAATTGTTAGGCCATTGCTGCTTGCATTGGGCTATAAGAAATACCTACTGTATTGATATCAACTGTGAAAATAATTTCGTTATCCAGTTCACTTCTGTATTAGTGCAACGGGACTACAGGCTGCTTTATGTAGTCCTGGGTTCGAAACCAGGGCTGTGTGATGAGCATAGACATTTTTAAGCATTAAGCATAGACACATAACATTTTTAAGCATTTAAGCATAGACATTTTTAAACTGAGTCATGAAAAAACAGTAGGAATATATGTAGTGTATCAACCACACCGTATTTGTAACACAAGCTTCGTTGCTTAACCGGAACTAGATGGCGCTGTGTCATAATGTTCAGATATCTTTATTTATTTATTTGTTACCAGGGTGGAATTTATGAGCAAATTTTACGATGGTGAGGGTTATCCGTTTCGCCCGCTAGACTTTGAGGCAATCATGTCTTCAGAGGTTTGTAAAGCAAAGCCGGAACATCGTGCGCATGAGAATCCTGAAGACACTGCGATATAAGACTTTTAAACACTATTATTAGCAGAAGTAAGCCTGGAGGCAAGTGGTTACCGCAGCCTACGGCCATTTGCAACACCAGAGGTGTCGTACGCGCGTTTCTGACCTGTAAAAACGCTGACAACAAGCGGAATTCTCATACTCTCAAGAATGGTCACTCCCTAACAAGCTCTGTCAACGTTTTTCACTCGCAGAAACATAAATCTTCACTGCGTAGAACAGCATAACACATCACTACGGTCTACTGCAAGGCGGAGGTATTTCTACAGTTGGGTAGCTCAACTTAAGAGAGAAATCTCGCTATACCCCTCTTCTATATCAGAAAAACAGTTACATAATATAATACTGAGCGTACGAATATAAAGTTATATATTAATTAAAATGGTACTTACCA
This sequence comes from Craniophora ligustri, assembly GCA_905163465.1. NCBI lineage: Eukaryota > Metazoa > Arthropoda > Insecta > Lepidoptera > Noctuidae > Craniophora > Craniophora ligustri. Next base: position 10,148,164 of record LR990954.1, on the reverse strand, counting down.
CGTAATATTAATTTAAGTATAATATCATATTTATTAAATCATTAGTTTTACTCAACAAATATAAATTACTCTTTGAATAGAGGGTGTTTTATTGCGTAGAGCCTTGCGTAATTAAGCTCAATTAAATTCTAATAATACAAATTATTCCATATCCAAGAAAATAATACCTAACCATCATTTGATAAAGTTATCATAATTGCAGGTTCAGAATTATGTAAATCTATACTAATATTTCTGTTATAAAGCTGAAGAGTATGTTTGTTTGAACGCGCTAATGTCAGGAACTACTGGTTCCCACCGGAGTTGTGGTGCATGCTTTTGCCCATGGCGTGGCGTTGGGTAGTCGTTTATTAAAAGAAAGAAGAAAAAAATTAATAGTTATTTGGAACAACAATAAGACACAACACTACAATCACTTGCAAAAAATAATTAACTTAAATTAACAAATGTGTCTCACGGCCGGACCAAATGGGTCTCCAGATCAGCATTATGTCATGCCGCTCTGTGCAACAGGGTGCATGACGCTGGTTTTCATCTGGAGCCACAAGTGCTTTCACTGATGCCAATGGTGTGTGTCTATGTGTGTGTTATTATATTAAAATAAACTACAAAACGATAAAATAATATATACATCGTATTATATTATATATACTAAAGGGGTTTGATTAAGATAAGTTTGGGACTACATGGTGCTGTGTAAAATGTCGCAGAATATTTTTTAATGAAATCCCAACTGCGACACGTGAAATATCTATTATTTCCGACACATTTAATTAAGTATTGGGATCTAATTACCCGAAATATGAAAATGGGTAGGATTGAAATAAGATAAAAATTTCAACGTTTAACCTTTATTTCGAAGTATGCGCCAAGTATACATGTTTAGACTTGCTTCTCTTCTATCTTGTCTCTTTCACCAACATCATTTATACATTTCAGTCTTGATAAATTCCTTGCACTGTTCTCAACGACCTTATACTTCGTGATGGGAAGTTTTCGCCGGCCTACTTAGGCCACGTATTCACCAAAGCGGAGAAAGGAGACTTGAGATGTGTTTTCGAAAACCAATTAGATATGTCTTCTTCTCTCCGCTTTGGTGACTACCGGGACTTACTATTAATACTACTGCTTGCCAGCTGCCAGAGATTTTCTATCAGCAGACGATTTATCATCTGTAATGTCAATCCCGGCTTCATTTTTCGAAGAACAGGTTGGAGTTGTTGTTACATTGTATCTACTGAATTCTTCTTGGCGTGGCAAGTAAATGCCGAAACGATCCTGAAATAGATTGATGAATAGAGTTAAAATAATAGAAAATTAAATCGTGGCATGCCGCATTAGTCAGCAGTGCCTGGTCAAGGTGGCAATAAGCTCGTCCAAATTGTTGATGAACTCTGGTGTACATAATTTGGCATAACTCTGCCTTATCTGTCAATGGTATAGTGGTGTACTTATATGCCTTTTCGTCATCATCAACATCAGCCTATATTCGTTCACGGCTGGACGTAGGCCTTTCCTAGTGAACGGTATAGAGCTCGATCTTCGGCTCTTCTCCTGGAGTCACTGCCAGCCTTCCGCAAGTCCTCGCTCCACCTGGCAAGCGGCCGTCCTACACTATGCTTATATGCCTTATGAAATAAACGAATTACCTACAATACTAGGCGGCCCTGTTATTTCGTAACCAATTTGCCTTCAGTATAAATATCCACCCTACCTATTAGTACACATATCTCTCCCTGTATTTGGAATCTCACAGTGTATACGGTATTGGACGTAATTTGCCGTTTTATCCACTTAGTCTAAATCCTGTAAATATCAGCGTCAAGTCTGTAAATATCTGTGTACACTATCCGCTTGCGGAGGTGTGACGTGTGGCGTAAGGATTGGGGACGTGAGCGCGTCGACGAATTACCATGACAAGCAGGTCGTTTACTAGCCAAAATCAGGCTAGGGCTTTTAGTAGCAGATATTTACTGTGCGTTCTTTGGATAATTGTGTGGAATATCATCACCATCAACAGTCGGAAACTACATACTGCACAAACGTTATACTGAAACCAATAGTACTTATCATAAAAATATATACATCCAGACTTTATTAGACTGATAACGCCATCTAATTCCGAGCTGCGGAGGTTGTGTGACGAATACTAAATGGTTGATGCATAACATTATAAATAATATAATAAATTATAAATAAGTACGTATATAAAATAAGAATGGCTTAGGTACAAATTAGCTGCCCAAGACCTGGATGGTTTGCGCTCTTTGGGGGAGGCACAAATGTCCATGTTTATCGATTGCGCTAATCGCATATTCAAAACTGAATAGGTACAGTTGTGTGGAGGTGTTAGATGTACCTTTTCATATCGATTGTAGTGGATGGGTGCATTACATTGGCAAGGCCGTGGTGGAGGTATCTTGTAGCTCTCGTGTGACGAAATTTCGCTTTTCGGTGTTGGGGGAGTTTCGTAACCTGTATAAATATAAAGTTTTTTTATACAGTTATGTAGGTATATTTAAATAAATACGAGTGCAATGGGGTACCCAGCACAATCTCAAATTCAAATGATTTACTTCAATTAGACCAATATTATATCACAGGTACTTTTGAATTCTCAAAAACTAGTTGCGCAGTTCCAAAAGGTAGGTCTTATGGAGAATCTGCAAGAAACTACTATGATTCTCTTTTTAAATGAGTTCCCTGAGTGAATCAAAACTCCTTAGGTTATAAACGGCTCTTATTGCTCTTTTCTGCAGTACGAAGACTGATTCTATGTCTGCAGCACGGCCCCACAGCAATATTCCGTAAGACATGATACTATGAAGGTAGCTATAATAAACAAGTCAAGACTAGTCTGAATTTTCTGAACTCAGGCGTCCCGCTAAAGCCTTAATGTGCGGTCCCCACTGAAGTTTGGAATCTAGTATGATTCTGATCGACTAATTCGAGCTTCTTATTTAGTAGGGGAGCCCTAGAAGGGATTTTTGGATTTACTCGAGCGCGGCAGATTAATATAAGGGAAGATACCTTACATATTGATAAGTACCTGCAGCCAGTATGAGTCCTTAACAGTGGTGGGTGTACTCAGGGGACCCGAAAAAAGAAAACAACTATTTGAAATACTCGAGCGCGTCAGGTTAAGATAGGGGAGGTTAATTACTTGCTAAGGAGTACCATATTCGCTAATCTGACGATTCAAGCGTAACCTGAAGGGGTGGGAGGGTAACAAAGTTGTAAAAACTGGACTTACTCGAGCGCGGTCGTTGTTGTATATATGTTAGAGGTAATAATACCAGAATAACCAAAAAGTATAATCTGACGATTTTCGCAAGCTGGGTGCAATAAAAAATGATAATTAAGATCAAAATCGAAGATTTTAAATTTTTGTAAATTCGCTGCGAGCTTAGTACACTTCCAAATCGTCAGAATAAGAAATGACAGTATCTGTAACACCCACTGAACACCCCCTTTGAAAATCTGACGCGCCGGACTATTTTTTTTTTCTTTTTTAATTTTTGACCCCTCCCGCATAGCGTCCACTACGAAAATCGTCAAATTACTATATATTTTGGTTAACCGACATGTTGCCGCCTGAAGAATATCAATAACAGTCGCGCGTATGTCACTGTTTCTCGTTTAAAAATTTTGAAAATCTGTATGCGCTTCCCCCACCACTAAAAGTGAAAACATTACAGGACAATTTTTTCTTCCTATCATCTAATCTACCAATTCTAATAGGTTTTCACGACGCTCGAGTAAATCCACATTTAGCATCGTGGGCTCCCCTACTATTAACATTATGTTACAATTCTCACATTTGGTAAGGAAAACTTTATGCATTTAGTCTTCTGCCGATTCAGTAGTTACCAGATTTTAATAATCTGGTAACTGTGACGGTGAACCACTCATGGACCTCACTCAAGAAGGTAATTAATCACATTATAACTTACATTACCAACACACCAACAAGCTGTCTAATGCTTAGATGTAGTATTTTTTTAAAGGTAAAAATCACCAACAACAAACAATTAATAGGTACCTAACATACCCATTATATTTATTTAATAATTGTTTTGTTTGAATGTGATGGTAAGAGAATTTATAATTTCCTCAACGTAATTTCATCTCAGCGAATCACAAGGTAATCGTTGGAAAAGCATAATTTATTAAAAACTCTCCTCCAAATATGTAAACGATAAAAATATTTTCTAAAGTTCTAAGTTCCTGGCTCCCGGAAATTTTGTTGCTTAATTTGACATGAAATGTCAAAATAAATTAAAAAACAAAAACTCGCAGTCGAAAAAAGTTGTGAAAAAAATGTCACCTTTAAAGTTGTTTTGTCGTCTCAGCGACCTCTTTAATTTCTTCCTCATTCGCTTCTCCCAAGCAATTCTAGCAGCTGTAAAAATAATTAAAAAACGCGGTTCAATATATTATCTTCAATGAACAGTGTTCGGTATAGGCAACTAGACTTGATGCGACATTACGGATAATTCCTAGATAATATAGAACCTGGCTTATGAATTCCGAGATATCCTTTGACGATGATGGCAACTATTTAATTCCAGGAACGCAATTAAATATCCATTTAATTGCGTTCCTGGAATTGATTCAATATCGCATGTATCCACATGCGATATTGATTCGAATGACTTCCATTTGGCAATAACTACATACACTAGTGAGATTATTAACTGTGAATCTAATTAATATTGGGATTTAATCAAAGGTGAATTGTAAACATTCTCGGTACTCCAAAACGCCGGCGGCAGGCAATAAGTACTCCGAATATGATCATCGATTTGATGGTTGTGACATCAAAACTATTAACACAAAGTCCCAATTTTCTATTTGCCATTCCTGATTTTTGTGCGAATTTCAACCATAATGTAATTTAATCAGAAATTCGATGTAGTTCAGAGTAAGTAGATATAAGTAGGCTCCGGTATACAATTAAAATAACCGTGCTTTCCTACTGCATTCCTGTGTGGGGAGGAGCGGACAAGACCAGCATGATTCTACTTGAAAGGGCGCAACGAGCGATAATAAAGGTATTGGGTTTTAAGTCTTTCCGGTACCCTACCAGTACACTATATACAGAGATGCAGCTGCTGACTGTCCGACAAATCTACGTAGTTAACACCATTTTACGCAGACATACAACTGTGAAACCTCCAAATAGTTCCACCAATACGCATCGTCGTAAACCTAAGCCTTGTATTTATGTACCTAGTCGCACAGTATTTGCAAGGAATCAATATTCATCTCGGAGTCAATACCTATATAATAAATTAAATAGTTACCTACATATCCAAGGTCAGTCTCGATTTCAGTGTAAGCGCAAGGTTACCGCTCATATGCTTACCTTAACATATGACGATACTGAAGCTATACTAAAAAGCAATTGGTAGATTTATCCCTCACAGTTCAGGTTGATAGGTAAACACCCATAAATTCTCACTCTTACACATACATCTTTTTCAACATTCATCCCCCCACACATACATCTCCTAACACACACATCCTCAACACACTATGACACATTCTCTCACCTAAATATTTCTTTTATTATACATTTTTGTGTCATACCGCACACAGCGCGGTACGCACCGTCTGTTATAGTGAGAAGGACCACTAACTGCCAAAATACAGGCCCACCTAGTTTGGCAGTTGGTTGCCTAATATATTATGTCTCTAGCCATAGTTTAATTATGTACGACCTAGTAAGTAAGTTTCTTTGTATTTTTATGGTGAGAAATAAAAAAAATAAAAAAAATTACTTACAAAACCTTTGACCTGGCGTAAGTCTGTTACAGTAAGCTTATTGGCTCAGACATAGATGTAGCTTTTTGTAATTGTGGACCTGATAGCTTAAGCAAAAAACTACGAGTAAGCCTTCCTAAAATTAAGCTTATTAAATATTAAACGTCAACCACAGCTTAAAGGTTTTTATAATTGGCAGGTCTTTAGAACTATTTAATGTGGCAATATCGGTAATTTTTTCGAGTTACTAGTTACCATGTCATTTTTTTGTTAAACTCAAGTCTACAATCGTAAATGTAAGGTTTAATGTAGGTTATAGATGATATATATGACAGATCTTTGTTGATTACCGATTTTTTCTTTTTCAATGATGTTGATTTCAAACATATGATAGGCGTTATTAAATAGTGTTGCTATATCAATCCGTATATCTATCACAGGAATCTCCATGGCTTCTTCAACTGCATTCATCAGTTCCACATACGCAGTGTCGTAGAGTAGGGCTCTTTCATCCACTTGTACGTAAATCACTTTGTCAACGGTATTCGAGACAAGCGTGTAGAATATTTCAGAGATAGTCGGCTCCGGGGTGGGAATAGGTTCTGTTGAAAATACATAGATTTTTTAACATAAATAAATTAATAAATACTTATAATAATTTAAGTATCTTTTAAAAATTATTCGTTGTTAACTACCTCTTTGATATAGTAGTCGTAAATGCGACTGTTAAGCAGGTCTTGGATTAGGTTCAGCTTCTAGGCTGGGCCAAGTGCTATTGGGTTTCACTATGAAATTCACAGTAGCAGCTTGGAGTTTGTATTTGTGCCCGGCTTATGGCAATAGGGTCACCGCCTATTACATGGGACCAAAAACATACCGGCGAAATGTTGGTGTACATTACTGCACCCCTGCCTAACCTTTCGGGGACGACAAGCGTGATGGTACGTATTGGCACTATATATCTACTAGTGCGGGTGTAACATGGATTGGTAAGGATTCAAAAAGAAACTACTTCTATAACAACTAATAAAATATAATTTATCTTAAGTCTTACCAGGTGTGGGAAGAGTTATGTCCGACGTTTTTATGGAAATAAAAGAAGAAGACACGGTATTGGGTGGGCTACATGGTGGAGTGCGAACATCCCACGGTGCCGGGGGATAGTGTTTTAGGATGATCTTTTTCAAATCGGTATAAAAATCGTCATCATCGAATTCGTAAAAATCCCTGTCATCCTGTAAAAATTAAACAACCTCAATTGATCAGTTTAATTTTAAATATAGATTTAGATGCAATGGTATGCACATTTACTAGTTTAATAGGTAGTTGAGGTTCATGATTCGTTTTATTAAAGACTAGCGGCCCACCCCAGCTTCGCACGGATAAACTTCAATAGATTTTTTCATATGGACCCCTTATTATTTCTAAAATAAAATATAGCCTATGTTAAACACGGATAGCGTAGCTTTCTGATGAATAAAGAATTATTCAAAGCAGTTCAATAGTTTCAGAGCCTATTCTATGCAAACAAACAATAAAATCTTTCCTCTTTATAATATTTATTATTATTATGTTAGTATTTTGTTATACCACGTGGCAAACCATCTTGCAGTCCGCTAAATACGTGGTTACTATTGAGAGTTCGTTAAAAATTGTTTTAGGTTTCTTAATAGGGGAGTTACTAAACTTTCAAAAGCAAAAGGAACTTCCATGCTGTCAGAGAAGATTGTCTCCTAACGAGCTCTGGCAACTTACTCATTACTGAAAAAGAATATTATTTTTACATACCATATTGACGTACGGTCCCTTATCAAAAGGTGACTCTAGAAAAGTCCTAATTTCTGCGTCGAGTTCTTCATAAGGCCTTGCAAAGTATTCAGCGGCTTCTTTCTCGAAATTATTTCTTTTTGCCTTGCGTGTCATTGTAGCAACGAATATTTTTAGCATTGCTAATATCTGTAAAAAAAAATACCTTCGATGTATTTAATAATTTTAACATCATTATTGATTGAATCTGAATAACATAACATACCATCACGCCTGTCGTCCCTGTAGGGTTAGGCAGTGGTGTACTAATGTATTCGCTGGTATGTTCTTTAGGTCACATCTAATAGGGATAGTGAGAATGTATAGGATAAGGTGGCCTTTCCTCAGCCTAGGAATTGAAACAAGACCTCTTGCTTAAAAGTCTCGCTTACAAATGAAACTACTTCTATCTAGACCAACGAGGCAAATTGTTTTTTTTAATTTTGAATGAGAATTCTGAAAGAAAATAGTACTAACACGAGACAAATCTAATAGAAATTTCTAGGTTATGGCAGCTATTTTAGTTCATACATGTTGGCACACATAATATTACGAGAACTGCGGGGGGCTCTTAGGTAACCACCCTGTATGGAGGATAGAGGATACCCATTCTGGACGTATCACAGTTATTACCTGATATTAATATCAGGTTTCTGATTGGGGTACATCCAATATAATATCATCAGCCTATATTGGTCCACTGTTTGACGTAGGCCTCCAACTTTACAGAGGTTCGGTTTACAATGTTCGGCTTTACAATGTTCGGCTCTTCTCCTCCAGTAATATGTCAGTATCATATATCACCAGAACCTGTCAGATTGAGAGAATTAGGCTGATGGCCACTACGCGAACCTTGTGTGTATTTGCAAGCTTCACAAGTTGTCGAATGCGTGTCGCGTTTCAGCGATGAACGCAGAGGACTTCTTGAATAGGCAATCGAGAACAATGGCTTGGTGGTTTGTGTTCATAGCTCTAGCCTATTACTGCTTTTACATTATCAAGAGCAGAATAGGTGACCTTAATTTAGCCTTCACTACTATCTACATCGTACCTCTGGATGTTTTGTTATATATGATTCCTGTTCACGCTGAATAGCGATACCAAGTCGTGTGGTGCATTCCCGCTGGCATGCTGTTATGGCATCCCAATCCTGGTACATCAGACCTTCAGCTGCCAGAACTTTTTGAGACAATCCCTTCATGCTCCGTATAAAAGCCATGATTCTCAAAATGTTATTACTATCTAATGAAAACCCAATTAAAATATTATTGTACACTTAGTGCACTTCAATAAAATACTGACATTGGTTAATAAAAGTCTGACATTGATATTGGTATTTCAAAAATGTTTTTTTACAAATCGAGCGTCACTTGCATTGTATTGTCAGCCAAATTTTTTGGTCTTAAATAAGTTATCATGCAACATTACGATTACAAATGAGGGCTCTTCGCTCATAGCTCCTCATGATTTCTCCTAGCTTATTTTACTACTTAAAGCATAAAATAACCTCAAATACGAAAGTAATAACAATAATGATAGGTGGATACATTAAAGTCAGCATACCCTTTTGGTTACCCAACCTCGTGTTATTTTATTAAAAAATACTCGCCCCCACAATACCGGACCGCACTTGCTCACATTTTGGGTTTCCTGTTATAAAAACAAATTTGTTTTGACAGTTTGTTCGAACGATCTATTTTTGTTATACGTAAAAATATTGATACTCAACACATTTTCCGTGCAAATGTTTAATACAGTGTTTATACTCAGCTGCTCATGAACCTATTACTGTCTGCGAACATACCTTGAGGCGAAATTCTTGAATGTATTTTTTAATTACTACCCCAAATTAAATCAATAATCTTTATATATAAAAATAAATCCCTATTTCCCTTGGTCACGGCATCAAGCGTGAACGACTGAACCGATTTTGATCAATTTTGGTTGATAAAGGCGGAACTTTGGAGAAGAATATAAGCTACCTTTTATCAACCTACCACGTGGGCGGAGCTGCGGTCGGAAACTAAATAATAAAGCTGATGAATATAATATTTAAATATTATGACATAGCTCCATTTAGTTCCGAGATAAGCAACGTGGCTTATGTTACGAATGGACACTAGATGGTGGATACACTTAACTAAATAGATTTATTATTGCAAATACGTACATAATATAATGTTATACATCCATAACTCTAGTACAAACGTCAATGCTGATCACACAAATATTTTCCTTTACCGGGGCTCAAACCAAGGACCCGTACCTGGACTAATCGGATCGTCATAATGTTTAGTGTACACCTCTAGGAGAATTATAGTAACGACGTTTACAGAATGAACTATCTTATGAAATCTTTATTCCTAAAATGTCCGAGTGTATCCGAGTATTAAAGTATGTATAATATTGTTATACGGTGGGTTCGCACAACAATACAAGGGCGAGACAAGGGTTGGAGCTTGTTTAAAAAAATATGCGAATCACTGGGCTAAGATGAAATAAAATAAAACGTTTCATTTTATTCGAGGCATTGTTCAAATGTTTGTATTATATTATTATCATGACGAGCGATTTGAAATAACAATATCTATTATCAAATCAAAGATAACGTAATTTTTCTATATTCTTGATAAGACCTTTACCGTCGTAAAATATGATTATTAAACTGACATTTTTATACATCACATCATCAACCCATTATTGTCCCACTGCTAGGCACATGTCTCCTCTCATTTGAGAAAGATTGGACTACAGTCAACCACCTAATGCGTTTTGCCAATACGATAACATCACTTGCCATCGAGAACATCACTTAGTTATGAAGGATTTCTCACGATGTTTTCCTTTATTAAGTGAAAATTAAACATATGATTGACACACACGTTACTTTAAAAAGTCAATTGTGTATGGCTTGGGTTTACACTTGATAACTCTATTAAAGCTCTCGATATGTGACATTTATAATTATATATTTTTAAAAATGTTATATTTTATTATTATTTATTTATTTTATTATTTATTTATCTATTCAAGGCACTGGTCTCTCTTCAAAACGAGATACATTAAGATATAGTACTTGATAGTCTGATGCGGGTTGACAAATTTCACACACAGTCGAGACATTTTCAGGTTTGAAGATTCAAGTTCCTAATGATATTTTATAGCTGGTATTATTTACACAGTTTTTAAAAGGCAACTATTTTGAAGTTTGTGCTATTTTCTTGTCATTATTATAAATTCAAGGACTCAACTCTTTTCGGGGGAGCTTTCACCACAGTTTTTTATCTTCTGCTTACCTTTTATAATGTGTGGGTAATTTTTTAACCTCGATGTCGAACCTTTATACATAATATAAAATTATAAAATGTAAAACGCAATGATTTTTCAAGCCCTATTTGTTTAAAGTTTTATTAAATTGAATAACTTAATAATTAAGGATTGAGCTCGAACCTCAAATTATCGATTCAAAGAATTTGTGGCGTTCACTAGGGGAGGACTATGTCCAGCAGTAGACAAGTATAGGCTGATGATTATTATGATGATGATACAAACTTCCACCTCTTTTTTGTCCTTTTAAGGAGTTGTTTTCAGGACGAGAACTGTATTCCTTCCTCGGGACTCAAACAATCTATACGCCAAATTTCATCCAAATTAGTAAAGCGATTTAAACGTGAGATAAACAGATATACAGACGTACATATATTACTATTTCCCAAAAAAGGCACGCTTGTGTCTAAGTATATGATACTGTTACAGGAATATTGGTTATTATTTATTTTCTGATCATCACAGATGAGAAAACGATAAATCATTTACTATTTTAACCTGCACGCGCGACTATCAAAGGAGTTCTATCATCATTAAAGTTACCTACTCAAAACCCTGACACCAAACAAATGCTGTCATCATAATCATTCCAGCTTAAGGATGTCCAATGCTCAACATAAACCTCCCGACGACCAGTCCTTCGGTCTAGTGGATTCCAACGGTCTTTACCAGGTTGACGGTCCAAATTGTTGCACGCTGGTTCTTTACGTGCACAGTCACCAGTCGACGACCTAATAAGAAAGCTCAGTCAGCTAGACAGCGATGGAAGGCTGTGTTAGAAGTTTTACTGATGAAACCTGATGAATCGTCTCAAAACTGTAGCGGCATTTCATGTCGCTCAAAGAACAGCTGGCCAATTGGGCTCAAAGTTTTTTAAGTACCAAATATTGTACGGCATACAAATATAACATGGTTGTTCCTTAATAAGTGGAAAATCTACAATACTGAGATAAAACCCTAAAGTTGATTTAATAGAAAAAAATTGTTGTTTTAGTAGAATTTTTTTTTTTCTATTTATGCGCTTCAAAGGCCTATGGCCAACAATTTTGGCTTTGTTATCATAAGCGCTAATTAATGTACAATGTAACCTTTTAGGCCTTTTAATTATTAATTAATGCCGGTGGTTTGTGGTTTCACAATATCATATACACTGAGTTTGCTTTTAGTGACCTTTATGTTAGCTTAAATACCAAAATACATATCTAATAAATATAGGAGCTAAACAGATTTGACATTATAGGCAATTAAATCCCATCGATAAAGGAGTGAAAGCCTACGTATTTATGTATCCAGTGTAGTATAAACTAGAAGGTCTTGCGTTTAAACACGGACATTGGGGGCTCGTACTAGTGAATTCTCGAAGCACGTTACTTTCTTGTACGTATCTATCAAATGCTCAAACGGTAAAGGAAAATATTTTGAGGTAACCTGCATGCCTGACAGATTCAGAAAAGTTAGTTCATAGCGAAATTTTCCGCTTAAATTCAGCTGCCCAATTGAGGAAGTACCTACCTCCGCCTTACAGAAGACCGGAATAGAACCACGATAATTGAATTTCTGCGAGTAAGTAAAGTTGCCAGAGCCCGTTAGGGACCGCCGACTGCCCAGTGCTGCAATAGGGCAGTAAAGGATTTATGATGAAGAAGGACTTAATGTCCTACGTGAACAAAGTTGCCACAAAAAGTCGCTTAATGGAAAAGAGGTTGGAAGTTTGAGGGGAACAATAACTTCTTGAAAAGGATGATGCAACCCTTATAATTAATCTATTCGTAAGAAATAAATCAGTGGATTGAATATAAAATTAGCTAGCCAATTAACCTATTTTATGTTATGTTTAAGAAATCGGTCGCGCGTTGCCAACCCTGTAGAAGCCGATTCATAAAAGAAGACTAAACTGATAGCAAACGGTATTACTATGCTGTCAGAATATTCACTCCCCCAACGAGCTCTCCCTGTTACTCACTCGTAGAAATACAACTATTGTTATTTCAGTGCGGCCTGTTGTAACGCAAAGGTAATTCTTCAGTCAAGTCAAGTGAGCGAGGAATCTCGCTATGCATGACCACTCTGATGTAGTAATATAATAATATGTTCAAAGCATGCGGATACTGGAGATTCTTAAACTAATCTTGTATTAGAAATACACAACATGGTTTTAAGGAAAATAACATACTTGATAATATTTTTGTATTAAGTGCCATTTTACTACGGTTCAAGAGCACAAGCAGTCGCCTCATTAGTTGATAAATTCATGAAGAAAGTACATTTAAAGTAGCTCGTCATCATCATCATCATCATCAACCCGTTATTGTCCCACTGCTGGGCACGGGTCTCCTCTCATTTCAGAGGGATTAGACTATAGTAAACCACGCTAGACTACTGCGGGTTAGCAGACATTACATACCATCGAGAAAAATTCTCAAGCATGCAGGTTTCCTCACGATGTTTTCCTTCACCATTTGAGCATGTGATACGAACGCATATAAATTCCAAAAAGTCAGTCATGCGTGCCTTGGGTTTGAACTCGAGACCATCTCAGCCTCGAGTCAGTCGAGTCATCTTAGTCCACTGGTCACACCATTAGGCTACCACAGCTCGTTAAAGTACCTATTTGTGAGTATTTAACATGTACTGTGCCGCTTGAGAGGCCCTATAGGTATATTATTCCCAGTATTCTCGAAACCAAGTTTATAAAACAATTGTGTACCTTTTACCCCGTGACTTCGTTCACGTTTTAATTTTACCTTATTTTGTTGTGATATTGTTTCTATGTAGACTATGCCCATGGAACATTTTATTAATGTTTATTCTTTGATTTACGCGTGACAAGGTTTTTTCTTTAATTATATATATTTTAGGACGGTATACGTTGAATGAGTACTTACTCATATAAGTTTTAAGATAAGGATAATAATCTTTCATTTTGTTATAGAGTTTATTTATTTTTAACATGTTAATACATTATATTATACATTGTGATAGCACTAATTAATAACACACACTAATGGCGTAACCGTGTATTTATCACATACTCAAGCGTTGAAGGAAAACATCTGTGGGAACCTGCATGCCTGAGAGATTTTCTTGACAGCGTGTGAAGTCTGCCTCTAAAAATGAGAGAAGACCCGTGCCTATCAGTGGCAAAATTATGTATTGATATTAGTCGCCCATTAAATTATAATAATTTATTTACTAAAGTCCAGAGAAACGTTAAAAATATCTCAACATTTTATAAATATTCAATCAAATAATAAGATGATACTTTTTCGCCTGTCTTGTATTCTGATGCCAACCGTAGATTAATTAATAAAGCAATAACTAGCCTATTAGTAGCTATTGGTTTATTAATGGAAGAAATGAGAAACAACAAAGTATATTATTTCAATTATACACGACAAAGTAGTGTATAGTGTAATGTGCACCTGTGTCAATATGGTTGAATCTATTGATAACAATGGATGTTGAAATACATACCTACTAGTTTGTATCTGACTTCAGTTGTGATGCCTATGAGCCTAGTGGTATGACCAGTGCACTACAAAGTCAAAAGTCTTGAGTATTTACGCACCACCTACTTTTCGAATATGCGCGCGTATTTATCACATGTTCAAACAGTGAAGGTAAATATCGTGAGGAAACCTGCATTCCTGAGAGATTCTCTCGGTAGAATGGTTAGACCCGTGTTTTGAGTGCACCTGGGCCTTTAAGCTACTTTGTCACCCATGTGAATAAAAATGGTAAACACTAAAAAGTAATTTTTATTAAGAAAGAAAAATTCAATCTCAGGCGGGACTCGAACCCGCGTCTTCTGGATAAGTACTCCAGACGCTCTGCCAACTGAGCCACCGAGGTATCCGCCTGATGTGTTGAATTTTGCTTTCTTTATGATACTTATGTCTTACGGCGACATATACATAGCTATCCAGAAGACGCGGGTTCGAGTCCCGCCTGAGGTTGAATTTTTCTTTCTTAATAAAAATTAAAAAATCTTAGCTTGATTTAAGCTAAAAAATACAAAAGAACTAAAAAGTAAAACAAAAGACAAATACTGACTAATCCTTATGTATCGTAAATAATAAAATTGAATAAAATTGGGTACATACTAACTTGATTAGTTGAAATGGTTCCACAAGAAAAAATATTTGTATTACATGATATTAGTTTACTAGAAATTCTCATTGTACCTAAATGTACAAACTAATAAATTATTACGAATATTATAATTTTCATCAATATAAATTTGTCTACGTTTGTTTTCTTTTTCGTGTTAAAATCCAGTATAAACACGGTAAATTCAAAGAGATTCATATTAAAATAGCTGACCTGGCAAATTGTTCTCCCGTATGGATCAGGACGTACCATCACGTCTGTAGTCCCCAAGGGGCTAGGCAGAGACACTCACATTTCGCTGGTATGTTATAGGTCCCATGTGGCCCAATAGGTGCCAAGCCTATTGCCACCAACCAGGCAGAAATCCGAATTCCCTAATGAGAATTTTATAGAAAAAGCAAATAACACTTTGCCCGATCTGGGGATCAAACCCAAGAGCAACGGCTCAACAGTCGTACTGACGACCACTCGAACCAAGTAAGCATCATACAGACCTATAAAACATACAAAAAAAACGGCCTGAATGACCGCAAACACCGAGACACAAGATACATAAATATAAGATAAACTGAATTTACCAACCTAATAGTTATAAACACTTACATAAAAAAGAAATAAACGAGCCATCACGTTTTTACTCCCCTCTATTCCTCTTCTTCCCTTCTCGAAACAGTTATGAATTATTAAAAATTGTAATAATGGCAGCCGAATAAAGTAGTCCCTTAATAATGTTGTGCATATTTTACCGACTAATTTAGCCCGTCGTGTTGATCCAATTATGCGAATATTGCTTCGCTGCCAAACGATCCCTATGCTGACTTTGAAATTCACCCTATTTCAACTTCCAACAAAAAATACTTAATTTAATCATGTCGCTAGTTTTAATTAAAGTTATTATTGCGTCGATACACTGCAGTAATTAGTTAAAAGTTTCTCAACGACGAGACTGGTTTTTTTTTAGAGATAATAAGATTAATATGTATACCTATATTTTAAACCAAGGGTATGTGAGACATAATCTCTAACCTAGAGTACCTAAAGTACCTACTAGTATACTATCGTTGAAAAAAACCTTTTTTTTTTGGATTTTCTTGCGGAATATTATTTTAACCAGACATTTTGCATCCAAAACATGTGCAGAGTCAACTCGTAAAAATATATCGTATTGTTGAGGTTATGCCAACTTGCACTAGGCTGGTGGACTATAGTCTTATTCCTCTCTATGAGAAGAGCAGTAGTATAGTCCTACTGCTCTTCTCATAGAGAGGAATTTCCGCAAGAAAATAAAAAAAAAAAGCTTTTTTTCAACGATAGTATACTAGTAGGTACTTTAGGTTTGAGGTAAAAAAATATTATTTGCAAAGTGTGTAAGAGCTAATAAATATTAAGATTACGAGGTGTATGTATTAAATAATATTGTATGTTTTTATCTCTCTCTCTCTTTATGTGATTCTTAATATAATATTTACCATCTTCGTAACCACATTTTAAGCAAATAAATGAAGTATTGAAATTAATATGATATTAAATCACATACAAAAATGTAATGATAATAGAAATATATGGCTTAATCGATGACATAATTACTTAGCTACGTATTAAAAACAATGTTTGATGAACAGCAAATTCTCTTACTAAGGTAATAATAAACTACACAAGTAAAGCACAAACAAGTACGGCAGTTTAATTTCCTGTCACAGTTCCACGGGCTAATGGATTCTTACACTCAAATCGTTTCATTGTATATCACAATATATCTAGTATAAAATTGAAATATTCAGCTTGTTAATTAATTTGCAAATGTATCAACAAGCTTTAGTGTACTTACAATCTCGCTCATATTAATATATTTGAGTGCTGTTCTAAAGCTTTTACCGATATTAATTTATTTCATATAGGTAAATGTACTAAGCCTATAGGTTTAGGCTTAGTACATCGGCCCCAACGATAATTTAATTGAAAATCTATCTCAAAAAGATTTTATTTAAAAAAATCTTACCTTTTCAAATGATGGCAATCTGCCCAGGCAAAGGTCTCCGCTCACTTGAAAGGGATTAAGACGTTTTCCACTATAATATCAGTACAGTCATGTAGTGAGTATTAACAATTTATCATTCCGTGGCAAGAACAATACAATATTAATAAACGAGGAAGAAATAAACAACCCAATATTTGATGAAGCCGTATTATCTATATGAAGCTTTATTTAAATCCGTGCTACTTACACTCCAGAATACTGACACGTGTATCATAGCTATTAGAAATACATACACTAATCATTTTAGCAGAATTCAACGATCAAACCAATAATATAGGTACATATGTTCGACAACTCGTAGCGCAGAACTGGGGCTTATACTAAAATCCTCTCTACATTGGTAGTACCATTTAACCATATAATAATTATGTTAGTTGTAGCAGATTTGAAAGACAAGAGGGATCAAAACTCCCCTCCCCCAATTATTATCTCAATCCACTTTTGTTACTAATAGGTATTTTCGTTATGACAGTCTGACATCCACAGACACGCACACACATACACACTATACCTTATAACAGTGGTATCAATATCTCACTAATTAGGTTGTGAGTTCATCAACCTGACTATAAGTTGGCCACGTAAAGTAACTTAACGCAATGATCACGTACAATCAAACACACGAATACTTTTAAGATTAAGTTTACGAGAAAGTTGTGAGTGCATGTTTTAGTAATCCCTAACGAAAAAAATTGCGACTGCTAACTTGACCGATAATTAAGTTAGTTCCGTCGTGTTGAAATCGTAATATTAATAGTGATATTGATATTATGATCAATATCAAAGATTTGAGATGACTGCAGATGACTTCTGGCTTCTTACACATACGCGAATATTAATTTGAAGTAAAATCCATTTTAGGGATTTTATTACGGTATGGTTTTAAATCTTTGTCCAGCAGTGGACGTATAGCGGTTGATGTGATGCTGACGGTTTTAAATCTGATATTTTGCGGATCCTTTCTTTGCTCACGGAACGACAGACCCAGACTACATTATAAACTGTAAAAGTAAAAAGCACGTCCTTAAAAAGCTATTTTATTTGTATTACAGTATTGTAGTAAATATGGTATGATTATATGCGCAAGTTCTTTTGTTTTGATCCATTCTATGACTTTGCATAAACTCTTCATGAAGCGACTGAGAATTTAATTTCAAACTCTGGGCCTCATGCTTATTACATAATATCTTTCAGGTACGTAGACTAATATAAGCTTGCAAAAGAAGTAGAGTACTTCGAGCATATTTTCAAGCTTAATAATGTTATGTATCACGGCTGGGACACTTTAACAAATTATGGACGACTAAAGGAATGAAGAGAAATAATATGGAGAAAATTGTGTGTTCTTTCAAAAGCGCGGTATATTAAAATAACAGACGCATTTTGTGTTTTATTTAAAACTAGCTATTGCTCGCAGCTTCGTCCGCGGAATTAAATACTAATTTCTCCTCCTCGTTTCGCCCGTTAGGGGTTGCATTTCGAAAAACGACGAAACACGTATGCATTTATTTTGGCTGAGGATCTTGAATATTAAATTTTATAATTCTTACTTTAAAAATGACTGACTTCCCAAATAAACTTTCAATCACTATTTCACCCTCTTAGAAGGTCGATTTAAAAAACTCCCGATTTACGTGTTTAATAAAACCGTTTATCCGTTATTATCCTGTAAGGACAAATGTTTGTGCGATTAGCACATTTGTAACCGAGTCATGGATGTTTCTATGTATACCTAATATGTATATATTCACAAAAAAAGTACCCATAACACAAGTCTCGTCGCTTAGCTCGAAACTAGGTGGCGTTGTGTCATAATGTCCAGAAATATTTATTTATTTCTGTTTTTGTTTTTTTTTAATATTAGTAGTAATTTTAACAAAATACCTAACTACAAGAGTTTTATTTTTAGTAACATTTTTGAGCTAATTGGTACATTAAATTAAATCTCTTCAATTAAAGCAGATTTAGATATTATATTTCTTTCTCAATCTTGGCTTATCATAGTCACGGGTTTAGAAATATATTATTCTGAGAATAATGCATCAGTGTTAATAATGTTTCAGGCACAATAAAATGAAGCCTAATATAATAGAGTAGGTGCTCAACAAGAACACAATACAGGTTTGTAATGAAGCATCCTATACAATCTTTGCACAAGGAGCACCAACGATTTTACCTTTGACAAAGTGTAATGCTTTTAACAAAAAATAAGGATTGATTGATACCTGTAGTGTGTAGATAGGTGTATTTATTTACAATTATATATATAATTATATATATATATATATATATATATATATATATATATATATATATATAATTATATATATAATTGTATATATATATGTCGGAGGAAGCTATAAGTCGGTTTGATTATTGTTTGCAAGAATAAAGCACATAATGATTTATTAAATTTTTCCATAGCTTAAAACCTCCTTAGTCTAATAAAAAGTAAAAAATATTGTTATCAGTTATAGACCAATCAGAGCAGAGCATTTAGCTTGAGCGTGGTCGAGGCGCCATCTTTACTTTTGGAGGGACGCGAACAGTATTGGATATTATTGAGAAATAGCGAATGGTCGAGTTGGATCATTGAGATTGAGAGTCTGAGAGACTGAAAGAGTATTAATTGTTGGTAAAAGTAAGACCGGTGCCCTGAACTCGCTGCTCGGTCTTAACTGTGTATTTTCTCTCGATATTATAGTGAGGTGATAAATTATTATTTAATCCGAATTAAAATAATATGTAGTGCAAAACAATGATCATTATGTTTGTGCTTGCAATTAACTCTGATGATGCCCACTAAATTCTTAGCCACTAATGACGATGTCAACAGAAATAATGTTTCTCCGACATCAGAAGTGGGATAACTACCTTCGCTTTCTGTCGTTTTTCAATTTATATTTCAGATTTTTCATTTATACGGACACAAAGCAGATTGGACTCTGTTAATCGTGGTTCGAAATTCGAATAAATCTGGAAGCGAGGTGCAGTCGCAATAACAAGGCATTGTAGAAAAACAGAATATCGAGAAAAGCTTGGTGATGTAAATACTGACGCTGGTTGGTAACGGTGGACTTTTGCTTTTGCGGATCGTGGTATACAGGAAAGTAAATTAATTCTAGTACTTATTGAGTCAAAAGTTACTTCGTTTTCAGTAAGTGATAACGTTTAAATAAAAAATTACGAACGGAATCAAACGGATAACGATGATGGCAAAATCGTTGTACCTACTGTTGTTGTATGTTGATGCTGTTGTACTGTTGTTGTATGTTGCTTAAAAATGTTATATTATCGGAGTTTGTGCGTGTGTGACGAATACTAGTCTCTTTATAAGATACTAGGGATGATACGTACTATATACTGGTACAGGTATAAATACCCAGTATGAGCTTACCAGTACGCAGACTGGGTATGTATAGCAGAAACCCGGCCGTACCCGATAAGTACAATTTTATTGTACTAGGTATCCAGTAAAACGCCGAACTAAATCGTATGACGGTACGGACTTACGCGGGTCTCTCGTCATACCCAGTACGGCGGCGCGGTCATTCATAATGCTCGCGCTCGCGGAGAATACGAAGTTACCCGAATAGTTACGGCGATTCCCGACAAGCGTACGTGTAAGATTTTAGCATTTTCTAACAAATAATTCGGAGATACAAATCTGTTCCTTATTTTAATCTGAATTGAGAAGTTAATTGCGTAATAATGCTAGAGTATTTATTTTGAATTACTAAAAAGAGTTCTTTACGTTTGATAAAGATAGAGGTGATTTTAGAGTACCTACTATTTTAAAATATTGGAATTGGTCGACAATAATAGTAATATTATTTTAATTTTAAACATTTTTTACGTCAGTTTATTGGCCTGTAAATATTTTTATGAAGTCAGATGGAATTTTTGGCGGGATTTAACTGTTATCGTGTTTCTGTATTGTTTTTGTTGTTTTGATTGTTGTGTTGTTATTTGTCTGTGTATAAATTAATCGAGTTTCTAAAAGGCGACCGCTAAAGGTGATGATGATGATGATGACCGCTAAGGCCAGGTTTGGAAAACCTATAGGTATTTTGATATAGGGTTTTAGTAAGTACTAAACACTGGAGTCCGCTGGAGCGGACACGTCGTACACATGGATGATAGTCGATTGCCAAAGTCTTTCTTCTACTCCGAACTCTCATGCGGAAAGCGCAAACAAAGAGTTCAATATCTGCGTTACAAATACGTGTTGAAACGCAATCTCGCGGCCTGTAACATATCTACTGATGGTTGGGAGGACGGAATGAAGAGTACGGAATGGCGTCATACCGTCTACACTGATGTGGTGAAGTATGGCTTTGCAAGTCACATCAGAGCCCATCACAATGACCAACTGATCATTTAGTAGTCACCGTCACCGGATACGGTGTGGAGGACACATATTAGTACCTAGGTACTGGGTATACGGCCATACCCATACCTTTGAACCCGGGTACGTTGCAAGGTAATGTTGCATGGTAATGTTGCGCGGTAATGTTGAAGGTATATCTCATGCCTATAAGATACCCTAGCAGCATGGTGGTTGTTAATGTTTAGGTAGACTTTGTGAGAGGCGAGGCGGCGGATACAAGGCGAGGTGGCCATAGCAAGATGAGGTAGCCATAGCAAGGTGAGGTAGCCGTAGTACGGCGAGGTGGCCGTAGTACGGCGAGGTGGCCGTAGTAAGGCGAGGTGGCCGTAGTACGGCGAGGTGGCCGTAGTAGGGCGAGGTGGCCATAGCAAGGCGAGGTGGCCGTAGCAAGGCGAGGTGGCCATTGAAAAGTACCTAAAATC
The DNA here is from genome assembly GCA_905163465.1 of Craniophora ligustri. Lineage (NCBI taxonomy): Eukaryota > Metazoa > Arthropoda > Insecta > Lepidoptera > Noctuidae > Craniophora > Craniophora ligustri. The sequence continues at coordinate 10,126,305 of LR990954.1, read as the reverse complement.
TGTTGGATAAAAGGCGAGGTGGCCAATTATCTAAAATGTGTAACGTGTATAACGGCGAGGTGGCTGTTTCGATACTATGAACTTGATTTCGTGTGTAGCGTGTGGGCTATTAGGAGTCAGATTCGATAGCAAAAGGCGTATAGCTAATTTAAGATAATATCTTATCATCGGTGTGCAGGAGATAAAATAATGATTCCTTTGGTCAGGAGTGGCCGAACGATAACAATATCTTTTTTGCAGTTAAAGACGATGCGCAATCTTCAACATCACACGAGGGCGTGTGGTATGTCAGGACGGCCGTGTCGGAGGAAGCTATAAGTCGGTTTGATTATTGTTTGCAAGAATAAAGCACATAATGATTTATGAAATTTTTCCATAGCTTAAAACCTCCTTAGTCTAATAAAAAGTAAAAAATATTGTTATCAGTTATAGACCAATCAGAGCAGAGCATTTAGCTTGAGCGTGGTCGAGGCGCCATCTTTACTTTTGGAGGGACGCGAACAGTATTGGATATTATTGAGAAATAGCGAATGGTCGAGTTGGATCATTGAGATTGAGAGTCTGAGAGACTGAAAGAGTATTAATTGTTGGTAAAAGTAAGACCGGTGCCCTGAACTCGCTGCTCGGTCTTAACTGTGTATTTTCTCTCGATATTATAGTGAGGTGATAAATTATTATTTAATCCGAATTAAAATAATATGTAGTGCAAAACAATGATCATTATGTTTGTGCTTGCAATTAACTCTGATGATGCCCACTAAATTCTTAGCCACTAATGACGATGTCAACAGAAATAATGTTTCTCCGACATATATATATATATATATATATATATATATAAATATATATATATATATATATATATATATATATATATATCTACCATCATACAAATGACCACATTGTAGACAGTAAATGGTAGTAGATATTCACGCGTCATATACGGCCAGTAAAAATCATTTAACGAACCCATAATTATGTGAACGTTTATAGTTACGTTAATAAACGACAGTTCGAACTAAAAGTAACATTTGTTTTTGCTCAATTCGCCGCCAATTATTTAATACTAATATGACAATTCAGTTCAATTACATAATTGCTAGCTCATTGTAAGATTTAGAGTCGGTATTGTTTTTATATTGGCACTTTATGGATGGATATCTATTTAAACAAATCTTTCTAAAAGCTAAGGTCGGAGTAATTTCTATAATGATACTACTTAGTTAAAAAAGTCATAAATAATATAGGTTCTAGTAAATAAAGTTACAGATATACAAGAAGTCATAAACAAGTCGAAGTGCAGTTAATTTCAAGGAAAGCAATGCGAGAAAGTTTAATCAAAAATTATGCGGTGCTTCATTCTAGTTTCAATCAAAGTTTTGGAAGAGATTGTTATTATGAAGACTGGTACTCATTAAAGATATATTTTTTGCGTTTGAAATAAATAATATATATTTCCTAAACTTACGTTTACACGCTATGTGTTTTTTTATGTAAATAGGCCATAGACATAAATCCACCTTTATTTAAACTTCTATTTAATTCGAGATATTGTCTTTGATCGACACATCTCTTTTTGTTTGCCTGTGATTGAATGAAAGACATTTCAAAAGAGGTATCTTAAGGCTTAGAGAAACGTAGGCCTCCTGTAGGGATTTATCTTTTTTTTACTTTGCTATATGTTTTGCTTCCTAATTGGTTAATGGGAAGTATTTTAAGGTTCTTGACCTGTGACTTATTTCATAGTATTTTTAGATAACATTATAATATAATAAAACAAATATGGTTACATTTCGCCATTAATGTTGATGTCATTAATAATCAACAAAAAATACATATTTTACTACGTATAAGTAACGTTATTATTATTATCAATAATTAGTTTCATAAAATAAGAGTCATGCATACAGAAAGATATGAGACAACACAAATGATACCTAAATCTTAATTATTATATGTATAAATTATCAAAGGTGGCTTAATTAAATTCAGACACCGCCGTGTTTTGCTTATTTTCATAGGCAACGTTCAATTTCAATATTCGACTTTCGTATTCGCTTTGACGCTCTCAATAATATAAGATTATTTCTCCGTAAACGGACAAAGCAGCGGGATACAGTGGGAGACATTTCAATAGGTGGTGACTGTGAAGTTTGACATGGGGAAACATAATTGGCGGGAACTTAATTGGCTCTAAATACGTCTTTACGAATAACTTCGTTTATAGAAGAAAATATAAATTGTCTGTATTTTTTTTTTTGTAAATTTAATCGGTTATAACGAGCAATTAGTGTGGGCTTATGATATTGAACCGATCAAAGTAAATTATATGTAGCGTGTTGGGTTGCATATTTATTTGTGTTTTTTGCTATGAGCAATTTGGCATGGACGTTTTTTGAAATGGCTTTTGTTAAAGTTCGGTAATCATTTTATTTAGGCATGTTCAAAATTGTTAAGACTCGATGAAACTTAGTAATATTTTTATTTATGTAATAGCTGTCAATGAAATGAACTGATATTAACTAGACAAGTTGTCCTTTTGAATTGATATTAGTAGTATTTGTTCCGATAAAATATTTGTATTTTTTGCGTTGTTTGTTATTTGTAGATTTCTTTCGAGTAATTTATCAACTCGTCCTCCATGCCTACGGCCCATTTAGGACGACTTGCAGAAAATAAAAATAATTAGTATTTTCATTCTGCATCTCGTCCCACGTATCTTTTTGTGTTGAATTTTGAACTTTATGAACGTTTGGTACAGTTAGTAAGACAAGTTATAACAATATTTTTCATGGAGCTACAATTAAAATCTTTAGTTTTTACCAGTGATGTTTCTCCGGTTATATCAGTAAGTAAACAATGGTTATGGCGGTTACTTTTGAAGTTAGTAAATGATGACAGGACATACCTATGTTCAAATATTAATATAGCAATAAAACTACTTATATTAGCACACACACGGGACACGAAGAGGGAGTATTTAATAGATTTTTTTAAATGTTAAATAGAGTTAGTATGATTTATACTTACCGACAGAAAAGGCTATTTAGCGGATGTGGAACCAAATTTTCAATTCTTTTTGGGTTTGATTTTGGACTCCGATGAACCTATGAAATTTGTGACTTTAGCTGTGCATATTGGACTTGAATTTCGACTCACTGTATTCCTCAAAAGCTTTTAATGAGTATCCTATCTGAATATGTAATATTAAAATATATATTAACGTTTACAAAAATTAGATTAACGTTTACAAGGTGCTGTTATGGACACGCAAGAAACGTTTTTGAAACAATTACGTCTCAAAGAGGAAAATTTAGATGTTGATTATGAGATCAATTAAGAAACTCCTCTTTTTTTGAAGTCGGTTAAAAATAAAGACAAATCAACTGTTTCGCGTTGCATTTTCATGCAACGGTTGAAACATCTGTCAAACGATTTTAATAATTACTTGTACTAATAGGTCAAAAGAGAAGACAATCATGTTTTCCAGCCAGACAGAACCAAAAATTATATTTTATAGTTTTATGTTTGGAATTATAAAAAACCTTGTTATTATTAAACCTATATTCATAAATATATAAGTTGAAATGTTCATGAATACTTCGTGTGTTAATTAGTTTCTAATTTGTCATTATTTAATATTTGCTGATTATAATATGTTGTGAACTTGTGATTATTAAATATTATTTAATAATTTTTATAACACTTTTGCTGCTGATTGTACCTTTTAACTATTTTTAGTAACGTGGGACGAGTTGTAGAATACAAAAAATATTTATTTTGATTTTCTGCAAGTCGTCCCAAGTGGGCCATAGGCATGTAGGACGAGTTGATGAATTACTCTTTCTTTCATTTTTAATACCAATATATACAGTATTATACCATTTTTATTTGCCGTAACATGTATAAGTTGACCAGTCCCAACAGGCCCGTTCACAAGCATGACGTTTGTATCAACGTCACTCTGCTCAACCTTGGTGTAAGAAATAAAATTATAAACCCAATGCACAACGCCAGCGGTGTACTTAGCCGCAGGACATTTGAGTGAGCATGACAAGCTCAAGCTGCCTTTTTACCGGTTGGCATTTTTACAATTAAACATTATAAGGTTCACAAAGGCACGTAATGCCATCAGTCGAAATTTTACGGGCCATTGTTTTTAATTCTGTAAGTAATCATTAAATACGTAGGTACAGTATACAGTGTGAACATAATTATGTATATGTATAATTAAACATGTAAAATTAGAAACGTGTATAATTAAGTAATACCTATCACATTTTTAATAGAAATTAATATCAAATTATAAATATCAACATATTATGTTGAAATATGATTATTATTACAAATATGATTGATATGATAATATGAAATGATTACGCTTAACCATTTTAGTCCCTTAGAATTTCGTTCCATGTATTGAACGAAAAACCTACACATTTCGGTGCTCGCTTAATTTTGCGCGATATTTTAGAAATATGGGTTGGTTGGCAACATTCTCATTATTATAGCGATAGGCGCGACTAGAATCACTACTTAATTAATATGAATTTTGTTATCTTTCTTTTCCTTCTAGTTTCTATATATACAGATATAATATATATTTAATTAAGTGGTGTAACTTTCAATATGCTTTACCAGCCGCGAGACTAAGCGGACGCGTTCTAGTATTCGCTATAATGATACATCTCTAAACAAGTACAATAAATATTTTTTGCGACGTCAGTCGAAAAAGTGTGTCGCGTGTGACTTGTAGGTTGCAACTAACTAAGTTACCTACTTACTAATATTGTGCAAAATGTATTAACCATTGTATAGACAATAAATAAAGTGTTTCGGCTATGTCTAACCCAGACTTATGCCCGTTTGGACGTAGCCAGTTAGTACGGCGAAGCCCACCGCCGACGCCTACCAGACCATTACCCCCGAGTGCCCGAAATGTACCTGAACCCACGGTCAGCGATTTACCATCTGAAGTTATTCCTACGCCGGAGATCCAGAAATGGATGGGATCGATAGATGGCATTCTGAACGATATCTGCACTATTGTCGCTGAAGGGAAAATGAACTCAGAACAGAAGCTCCGCGTGTCCAATCTTTGCCGGAAAGTTTCAAATGGCACATCACAGATGGCAGTTCTATACCAGGCGCTAAAACAAAAAACTATCCAGGCCCACGGCACGATTCAGCACCTACAGAGTCAGCAGAACGTTGCTACGTCAATACAGCAGTTCAAAGAAGTTGTTGAAACACAACTAGCTCCCACAGAAAAAACTTCTTACGCAACCATGGTGAAGAAAGGAGCTGACAATTTTGTGCGTCCTGCAAAAATAAGTTCTGTCGCCATATATCCCAGCGATAAGACCAAAACCAGCGACGACACTAAGTCTCTCGTCCAAAAGATCATCTCACCAGGAGAACTTAGGCTGCATGTCCGTGGCATGAGAAGAGTGAGAAATGGGGGCGTTCTAATCAGCACGGATTGTAAAGGCGACATAGACAAACTTAAAAATTCAGAGAAACTAGTTTCGTCGGGCCTCACAATAGAAGAACCTCCTAAACGCCGCCCTAGAATAGCTATAATTGGTGTCCCTGTAGCCCTTACTGAAAAAGAGGTTTTTAATTGTATTTATGAGCAAAACCTCTCTGACAAGTTGCCGAATACAAATCGAGAGTCATTTATGGAGAACATCAAGTTGAGCCATAAATCAGGCAAGAAAGACCTCTCTACCTGCAACTATATTGTACAAGTAACTGCTAGTATACGAAAGATGCTGATTCATCAAAGCCGAATTTTCATAAACTGGACATCATGCCCTGTGAGAGATTTCACTATAGTCACCAGGTGCTTCAATTGCCAGCAGTTCGGTCATGCGGCCAAATTTTGCCGAGAATCAAGTCCTACATGCAACCACTGTGGGGAGTCTGGACACTCCTTCAAAGAATGCACTGCAGCATCTACTTCTCCGCAATGTGCGACGTGCAAACGTTTTAAGAGGAAATGTGACCATCCAACAGGTGATGTAAGCTGTCCGGCGCGCATATATGCAGAGGCGAACTATATTAACTCCATAGATTATGAAGGGTCCTAAAGCTGACATTGAATACTTTAAGTAAATTAATCAACTTTGTGAAAATTCATCGCTTATTGATCATTAACCTGTTTTACTAACTACAAATATACTAACCTAGAAAAAAAAAATGATTACGTAGCTTTATTAAAACTAACATGACTAATGTTGTAATTTGTAGTACACATGTACTTGTCCCACTTTATTATAAGCTGACAGCCATTGAAATATCTGTGCATCACTGAATTTCCGTAAACACATCGATGGCAATTATTATGTATTGTTTATTTTATTTTATATTTTATTAATCATCGCATCGCATCGCATAGCTTAGTCTTATTTCATCTATAATAATAAAGAAGAAAATTGTTAATTTAAATTATAAGGAAAAGTATTATATTGCTCATAATTAATTATCATGTAAAGTGATAGCCTGAGACACAGGTTTCTACTAACCTAGTTCGGGCAGGTCGCGACATATATCTAGAGTTACGAATATTGTTATCTTGTATGCACCTTTAAAATAAATAATTTAGTTTTTGTTATTATTAAGACACTAATATACCCTACCTTACCATTAAACATTATTGCTAAAGAAATGTACACCTTTTTTGTAAAAGAATTAAATAAAGATTATTATTATTATTATTATTATTATTAATAATTAATTGAGGAATGATGTGATAAGAAAACGTTGTGGTTTGAAAGACGACGTAGTGACAAAAGTTGAGTAGAATGTACTGAGATGGTTTGGGCCTGTAGAAAGAATTATAGGCGATTGACGAAAGGAATTTGTAAGGCGGATGTCAGTGGAAACGCCGAGTGGGGGTGCCCTAAAAGGACATACACCGACCTAATTGGTGAACTCCTTCAAATAGGTCAGGTGCGCAGTACTCGCAGTACAGTGGATGAGGCAAAAGTGATATGCAGGGACCGTAGCGCATGGCATTCTGTAGTTTCTGCCTACCCCCATGGGAAAAGGGCGTGAGTGTATGTATGTAATTAAGTGTATTATGTTAATATTAATTTTGGTAAAGATAAGAGCTACAAAAACTACAAAAACACTTCAACAACAACAAAATGTACAATGTACATACAATGTATATACAATGAAATATTTTATCTTTTTACATATGCAGCTCCTACATTATTAATCATTATATTCAATGAAGTGGATGTTATAAAAAATATGTAGGTATTAAAGCAGATCTACTATTCGCAGATTTTATTGATATTATTGAATCTCGACGACTTAGATCCTTTATTGCAAAAACAATCCCGGGCAGTCCAATATCAAATATTCGCGTAGGTGTGAAATACAATAAAATTGTATTTTTATACATGTATTTTTATACAATAAAATTGTATTTTCATACACGCGAATTTAATTGTATTTTAATGAAATACAGACCTACTAAATATATATGTACATTTCGTATGTAAAATTTTAGATAGTTTTGTGATGTACGCCTCAAAAACTCGGATAGTTTTGCACTAATTGAACTAAAATTTTGACTCGATGTTTGTATATCGAGTCAAAATTTTAGAAGAGGAGAAGTTGTCTTCTCCTTCTCAAATGACAGGAGACCCATGCCCAGCAGTGGGACAGTAATGAGTTGATGATATAAACAATCTGCAAATTATCAAATATTACTTGCTTTCACGTCAATGTGTCACAGCAAAGCGTGGTAGAGTTCAGCTAGAATAAAAATATTATAAAGTAAACAACTTACGAGTTAATTTCCTTTGTTACAAATACATAGGTATGTATGGAAAGTTATAATGTCTTCTGTAGACATAAAAGAGATTCTGATAGTAATCATTGAAACCTGTTCCATTTAGATTACAATGAACCTCTAGTGAAAGATAAACAATATAAAAACAATGGATCTCCCATAACATGTTATTCTAGTCATAATAATGAATACACTTTCACATAGTCATGAGGTTACTGTTATATTATAGAAAGGAAGTAGCTAAGATCTCTATTGATAACTAATCTTTAATTATATTATACAAACACGTACCTTAATACGCGAAGGTACTTCTCAAAACTTCAGGCAAAGGAAGAAAGGCAGGGATTTATTTCAGCCTCGGAGCCCGGTAGGTCGTTATTAAGTTGGCCACCAACGGTTCAGACAATGGTACTGCAGTGCACGTGTAAACGCAAAAACATGTGCACTGTGTCGTCGATATGTGACTTGTCTTTGTTTATATAATTCGTGCTTTTGTTATAAAAACTATCGCACTGGTATCATACTTACAAACTCGGTTACAGAGCGTAGTTTCTCAGGTCCGATTCTAGTAAAGAGGCATTGATATTTCTATGAAATTCTCAATAGTATGTTTGAGTTCAGTTCCCGTTAGAGGGTATAAAAACATACAGTTAGTACCTACAACTTTCGATAACAATCGTATTAAGATTTCAACATAAATATTGATTTTTTATTAATTAAACTACTCATACGAATACATGCAATATGTGAAACTGCATAAAAAAATCATCCCAAAATTAATTAACAATAAAGTTTATTTAAGCAAGACTCATAAAGCGCTAGTAAATAAAACCATCATGCGTTGGAACGTGTACGAATCTGGAGTCCAGCTGTAGTGAGTCCGCAAGTGAAACAATATTCTGGTGGATGAGTGCGGGTGAAATTGAGCTCCGAATCATTTATAAATGGGGGAAGTTACGAGGGGTGCTTGGCATGCGAGGGAGGGGAAAGGTGTGCCATTGCATTTTGCATGAGTTCAATGTTGGTTGTTCGATCTGCCTCATTCCGCTCTCCTTGCTGGCACATATAGATGTGCAAGCAAGGAGAGCGGAATGAGGAATGAGTGCCATAAAAAGGTACATCGCACTTTGTATAGACAAAGTGCGATGTACCTTTTTATGCCACTCATACTATTTTGGCAACCATTTTCTAATAACGCAACGAATTTAGCTCGGGATAGGGCAATTTGAAATATGTTTGTAAAAGTAAACAAATGTGTTTGTAAAAGTGGGTGGACATTTTATTATGTATGACACTTATATGTTATTTAATTGATATATTTATTTGTAACTTATTCGAAAATAAATAACTTTTGAATTTAATTCTAGTATTTATTATTAATTTCAATATTCTAGAACTTGAAACAGGATGAAATGAATACTATTTCATTTAAAACTACAGTTAGTACAAATGATACCTCAATGGGCTTATGCAGACGTCAGAGCATTTATGAAAGTCAACGTAGATGTAATGTAACTGGCGGCCACATACACAAACATTTTCATTATAATTATCATTAGTGTTTCCGAACCTCCGTTTTGGTTTATTATTTAGTTGCTTTGGGAGAACTTACGAGGCCCCAAAGCTAGCATATCTAACATTTATTTACATTAACATTTATTTGACTTGATATTATATACCAACCAGCAGCGTTTTAATTAAAGACTCCCGAACGCAAGAACATAATTATCGAATTATGGTGCTAAAGCAACTTATTGCCCTAATATAATTAGTAAAGTATATAAATCATTCAAGGAAATATCGCAATACGAATAAATGGGTAATAACAAAGAGAGATAATTCCCTAGATGGGTATAGAGTTAGTGGCGATATCCCGAGTAGTGTGCAAACCTACGGTTTTCTGAATACTCTGGGTCCAGAATTAGGGTGAATTTTTTATAAGACGCAGGTAGAGCAGGTAGGGTGTTACGGGGTGAAAGTTGGGATGCCGCCGGGTCGCTAGCAAAGTCTGCATATTGCATTAGGTTTAAATTGTTTACGTCGTTAAGAAAGAAAGTTCTTCCGAACTGGGCGTGAAGTAAGAAACTTTGTCACTGGTAACGGTATATTTAATTTTTCGTATAATTGTATGGGACTTGACTTTAGAAATAATGAATATATCTGATTTCGTGTTATTTATATAGGTAAGTCATCAAATACATAGAATATGCTTATTGAAAATACATATTACGTTAATGCGTATAAAATAAAGGTATAATAGCTGACTTTCCGCTAAATAGAGATATCTATCAGACAACTTTTTGGATAGAAATTAAACAAGTGTGGGGAACTAAATTATTATCCTAGGATTTTTAAGAAATCCATAATTATATATAAATAAAAACGATCATAAATATTACAACTAGCGTAATAACTTTACTACGAACTTATATATGTTGACTTTATATAAGTAGGTAGCAAAAATGTCACGTTGTTTCTAAATTAGAAGAAAAAACAATTGAGTCTGTAAGTTTTTTTTACTTACTTTGAAAGTGAACCATAGCCACTCAAGTACGTCTTTACATCCCTAGGGACGTAATGTTGTTTAGAGATACATTATTGTAGTATTTTTTGTATTCGATTATAAATTGAATTTTATTGTAGCACTAGCATTTACCCGCGACTTCATCCGCGTCGAAAATGGTTCTCATATGATATTTAATTGGTATTTTACGTTATTAACGTAAAATACCAATTAAATTTAAATAATTGTGTTAAAAAAAAAAAAAATAATTGTGTTATAACATATAAATTATTATGTCAAAATGTTTAAATACTTATAAAATAAAACAATGTTAATTATAGGGTTGGGATTTAAAATTTTAAAGAGTATTTGCATTAAACCAAGCTATTATGTGAGTTCAACCTGTTTTTAATTAAATCGGTGAGTTTCAATCATCACATCTACCGTTAGACGTCCACTGCTGGACATAGGTCTACCCCAAGGATCGCCACGACGACCTGTCATGCGCCGCCTGCATCCAGTGGATTCCAGCGACCTTTACCAGGTCACCAGTCCATCTGACCAGGTAGTGTGTATGTGGTCGCCACTCTAGAATCTCCAACCCATCGGCCGTCCATTCTTCGAGCGATGTGCCCTGCCCACTGCCACTTAAGTTTAGTGATTCTTCGGGCTATATCAGCGAGTTCTAAAGCCCATTGTAAGCGGCCACGTTTCAGTGCCATAAGTCATCACTGGCAACACACACTGGTCAAACACTTTTATCTTGAGACACTGCGCTATTTAAGACGAAAAGAAGATTGACGGAGCTTCTCGAACGCTGCCCAGCCAAGTTGGATTCGAAGGTTGACTCTTTCTCTAGGTTGGACTTACTTAACCGGGGTAAACATAATCGTCGACAACTTCGAGAACAGAGCTTCCGACCTTCACCGGAGTCGGCGCAACATGGACATTTAACATATTTTTCGTCTTGTCCATATTCATTTTAAGACCGATACGATCAGAATCTCATCTGAAGTCATTGAGCCAAGTTGCGATCGAATCAAAGGTCTTTTCATAATCCACAAACGCTAAACAAAGGGGTAGGTTATACTCCTCAGTCTTCTGTATAACCTGCCGTAGCGTATGTATGTGGTCTATGGTACTGAAGCCTTTTCAGAAACCGACTTTTTCGCGAGTCTGAAAGTCGTCAAACCTGCGTGCGATTCTGTTTGTGATGACTCTCGAAAACAACTTATAGACATGGCTCGGGCACGATTCTCGGGGACCAGTCTTCGCCTTTCTTGAAGAACAATACGACCACGATTCTGCTTCATGCCTCGACGTTTTCCCATCGAGGATGACAGAATTAAAGAGCTTTTTAAGGGCAATAAGGACCGGTTTACCACCCGTCTTAAGCAGCTCTGCTGTAATTCCGTCATCACCCGGTGCCTTGTTGTTCTTATGTTGTTTGAGAGCCATATGAATCTCATGCAGGCTGACGTCTGAGATATCTTCGGTATAGTGTCGGGTTAATCTAGCTCTTCTTTTCAGAAAATCCTTTCTTACCTGAAACTTGCTGGGTGTGTTCTTTGTATGACGTAGGCATCCAGGTCATACAAAGAACACACCCAGCAAGTTTCAGATATCTACGATTAGCGGTTTAGCCTATGCGATGATCCATCAGTCAGTCATTCAGGACAAAGCATTTCATATCTATAGAATAGCTGATTCCCGGGAATTCGTCCGCGTGCATTTTCACTAAAAACATATTTTCATATTCGTTAAGTTTGCCGCGTCCTTAAGTTACGCGGTTTTAGTCCCGTGGAATCCTAATTCGTATGAAATTACAAACAGACACTACAAACATATTACAAACAGATACTACAAACATATTACAAACAGACACAATTTAATATTTTATTTGTACGTTAAATGTCGCTTCATTTGATTGAGATACTTCCGAGACAATTTTCAAGAGTACTTGCACTGCACCAACCTTTTTGGTGACTTCCACCTTAGAATAAAATCGGAGATTCCGTTTTCAAATATGATTGTGTCAAAATAAAATATAATTTTAATCAAAAGCAGTAAGGAGTATTGATATCAATTCTGAAGCAAATCACCGCCAAAAAAAAATCTATCCCTTTTTAATCCCGTTAGGGGATGAATTACGATCACATCGTGAATATTTCTGTGTAGCTATTATATGTGTACCTATTTAAAAAAAACCTGTAGTGTATCAAAGAATTATTTTGACGCACTTAAGCCGCAATTGATCGTGATTTTGGTGTTTTTACATGAATTATTTAAATAAGAAGTTTTTATTTCAATTGTTTTTAATTATTGTGATAATTGATTTTAATATCTATTTGATCTCATTGGATGGTGTGGTCTCCTTTAATTAAAGAACACAATGTTATCGTCTATAATGTAACAATAAAAAAGCATATTTTCGAGAGGTAGAGTGCATAGCAAGATTCCTCGCTCAGATTGAGTTGCGCGACTGGGGAAGTACCTCCGCCGTACAAAAGATTGCAGTGAATAAACAGCAAAGAGCTCGTTGGGGGAGTGAGTACTCTGACAGCATGGGCATTCCGTTTGCTGTCAGTTTAGTAAATCCCTTTTTTAAGAAACCTAAACGGTTTTTGCAGGGTTTGGCAACATATATGCAAGCCTTCTGGTATTGCAAATGTCCATGGGCGGTGATCATTTACCACCAGGCAAGCCGGCTGCTCGTTTGCTCGTTTATCACATAAAAGAAATTATAAAGATTACTTTTTTGGTTCTTAAAATTTACTATCCATAACACAAGTCTCGTTGCTTAGCTCGGAACTATAATAGATGACGCTGTCCCATAATGTCTAGATAAAAAAATATAACGTGATTATTATTAGGATATATTCTAAGGGTAAGCTTTTCACGAATGACATCAATCATTCAGGTCTGGAACATGGAAATTGCGTACTAGAAAACAATAAACAATAAACCTACAACGTCAGGCTCATATATTGTAAACAAAAATATATTATCATTTATATTGTCTTGATTTTCAGAGATCGTCAGTTAAGAGATGCTGATACAATTTAGATCCTATAATAATCTCATGTATGACTTGTTTGATTCTCCTTAAAAGATCTATTTTACAGATAGAAAAAAATACAAAATATATTTCTCATTGAAAATAACTAGCACCCTTAATATCGATTATAGTAATTACTTACTCCACTGACTTAAAGTTTACGATCAAACTTCGAGCTACTAATTAAGATTTGTTATTATTAAGAAATGTTAATGTTACCATTTCCTTGACAAGTTACAACTCTTTACTTTAAATGTTATAAAACAAAACCCAATTGTACTCGTCTCTTAAATAATCAATGAGTCATTTAGAATGTTATAAAATAATGATCACTATACCATTGTTCTATTTTGTAAATATCTGAAGGAGTATTCTATACATGATCGTAATAGTTACGTAATAATTAGTTAGTTACGCGAGTGCTGTCCGTAAGAACGCATGTGCAATCATGAAGATTCTAATTATAACTCTAGTTCTATTACTATGTCTCAATCAACAAGTTACCTGTAACCCATTTCTGGACTTTATCTCAGCAAAGTTTAGTGACATTGCCGTCTCTTTAGCAAACACCTTCAAAAATCTCAAGACAAACGTCAGAAAATTGTTTTCTTCAAATAATGAACAGCTACCGGCACCTTCACAGCAATATGCGGACAGGAATTTGAAAAGAACGTTCAACGACTTTGTCGAGAAAACAGCGGCTGATAGTGAAACAGAGATTCCAGAATACATTAGTCTGAAGTCTGAACCCACTGCCCTCATGTCCACGCCGCAATTGGCCACCTTACATGGACGAAGAGTGGAATCACATGTTATTGATACTAAAGATGGGTACCTGCTTACCATACATCGAATATCACCTAATACTAATGACGAAAATTTAATGAATAACCAAACAGTGATACTTCATCATGGATTACTCGGTAGTTCGGCAGACTGGATTCTATTAGGACCTCAAAAATCCCTTCCTTACATACTGGCTGACGCTGGTTACGATGTTTGGATGGCGAACGCCAGAGGCAATTACTACTCACGAGGACATGCTAAAATAGCAGTTGATTCAGATGCGTTCTGGCGTTTCTCTTTTCAAGAAATGGGAGAATACGACTTACCTGCTGTGATTGATTATATTAGAAAGGTAAAAAATGATAATCAAACGATCGATTTTATTGGACACTCAATGGGCGCCACTGCACTTTTAGTATTACTTTCAACGGTACCTCGCTATAATCAGTACATTAGAATTGGTATTTTACTGGCACCCCTAGCATACATGTCTAATATTGAAGGGCCGTTAAAAATTTTGACTGCCATGGCAACGAGTCCTCCAGAGCAGCTCCTCAAAGTAATAGGGGACAAAGAGTTTGTCCCTTCACGGAAAATACCAAAGTGGCTTGCTGTGAAGTACTGTAAAGGACCACTATTGTTTTGCTGTAATCCATTATATTTTATGAGCGGAGGGATACCGGAAGACCATACGACTTGGGATTTAAGTTTTCTAGCAAGGTTGCTATACCATATACCAGCTGGCGGCTCCACGGACACAATGTTGCACTACGCTCAGATAGTAAAAAGTGGTAAATTTCACAAGTTTAATAATGTTTTCGAAGAGTATTTACTCGGCCACGTTACTGTACCGATAGCATTGTTCAGTTCAAGTGAAGACTGGTTAGCCACTATTCCTGACGTGTTAAGACTTTACTTCAGCATCGCAAATCCAATAGACCACTACATTATTCGAGGCAGGAACATGAGCCACACAGAATTTGTTTGGGGCACACACGCAGATGAATTAGTATTCAAAAAAATAATGGAATTCTTAGAGGCTGGCTTACATTTTTATCATAGCGACAAATCAAGGAATGAAGTCCATGGTGATCTTCTGTAACGTCTGAGCTATTAGGTATTTAGGATGATTTTATATTCTAATCTATAAAAAGAATTAGATAGGTTAGTCATTATATTGTGTTTTTATACTGCCATAGTGAATTATGTTAAGATAAAACAGCCTTTTCTGTTTTATTTATATACCATTCGATTAAAATGATATAGAAAATAAGTGTGAATAATTCAATTACCTTTCCTTAACTTACTATGTTGAATTTGATAATTACGAAATTATCAATAAATTGGATGCCAAAAACGTGTTCGCGATATACGAGGTATACGCTTATCAAACTTTCCCTAAACATTTTAGCGCAGGTAGTTTAAGTTCAGATTGGCTGGGCGCTTGGAAACTGCATATAAGAGCATCACTGCGTGGCTACGAATAGTGGCCTGCAAGTTTTATGACTTGGACTGCCCAGTACCCACCGAGTGACGCACACCCAACCTGCCATTTTGAATGTTATATTTATATTTCATAGAATAAAAAATAATCAGGACACGTGTCGTCTTTCATAGTAACAGAAAATAATCTTCATAATATAACAGAACCCCGCGAATTCTGAAAACTCGTTTAGGTCGTTAAATTGATACAAATATCAAAGCCTTTGTGTCTGTCGCCATCATGAGAGTTGTAAAAAGCGCGACTGATAAATAAGTTCTATAATTGAAATTTCGAGAAATTTTATATAAATGAAATAAACCTTAGTATACTAAAAATCAATCTTTTTATACATATTATTATGAACTGGTAGCTTGGTAGTTTCAGGACACTTGATATGATGTTTTCTCTTACACCCAAAAATCTCTTAACGAATTTGTAGGTATGGAATTTGGTATACAAATAGTATTAATGTAAGTAATACAGATTACCTGGTTTAACAGCTAGTACTTTTATCTATATAACAAACAAGCAAAACCGTGGGCGGAAGCTAGTCTCATATATAACTTGAACAGGTTTAAATAAAACTGAAAATCAATACTCATATTTCAGGCTTGTGATGCAGAGTTTGAAATATGCAATTTATCTATTTCCTTGAAGCTTTTACTGATAAAGCCCTTTGAGAATACGTAATATTACTTGCTGTACTGCCAAAGTAAGTATGAATGTTATTCAAAATATAACATGTTAGGACTTATAAAAGATTCAGGTTCCACCCACCCACTTATATCATATTAAGTTTTCAGCTTTGTTTGTTTGTTTGTATTTTATGAGTTGACATATGTACATATATATATGATGGTAGGTAGGTGGGGCGGTAGAATAGGTCAGGTGGACAGGGTGGTTAAGGTAAGTGTTATAATATAAAAATACGCTACGTATAAAAATACATTTCCAATACATAAATTATAGCATATGTACATACCCGGACCGGACATCGAACCTGAAACGTAGTGAATCTAAACTCAGCAGACTAATGTTTATCGAAGTTCACATAATATTATAGTTTTTGACACGTTTTTTTAGCAAGGTATGGTAAGTGTCTTTGTATCTATGACAGTGCAATAGTTTTTCTCATTATCTGTACTAAAAAGAGCCGAAGATCGAGTTCTGTGGCGTTCACTAGGGGAGGCCTACGTCTAGCAGTGGATAGATATATGTAAAAACCAAAAATAAATGACCAAAAACAAAAGTTATTTGTGAACAAGCGAAGCGAAGATAAGATATTTATAGATATTTTCAAAGTGAGTAGGTACTTCTAACAATATGATTTCTTACACTTACGTGAATTTTAGACATTGAAATAATACTACTTTTTACGGATTTGAGATTTTTTTAATTTTTTTTATTAATCACACATAGTCCTTAAATAAAAAAATATTTTCTACTTCTTAGTTCGATTTTATGTAAAATCGTGTTCTTTTTAGTTTTTATTTTCTTTTAACTTTATAAAAAACTTTAAATGTTTTCAAAATGTAAAAGTTGTCGAGATCTCTCCGACTAAACCTGCATACTTTTGGCTTATTCTTGGGAGTCTTTAGTTTCATGATTCACCAATACTCTAAGATCCCTTTGACTAGGTTTGGCTGCCATAGCTGACCCTTCAATTTCTGACCATAATTAATTGATATCCTACAAGAATAAGTCAAAGTCAAAGTTTTATTGCATGCTAAGTGTACAATTGGTGTTACAGGATATGGCGAGTACTTACGACTTAGCGACTTTTTGCAAGCATTGCAACATTGAGGGCTATCTATATATATTTTAATGATTGGTGGCATACCTTTAGTAGTACTTTCGAGCTTGGATATTTGTTTATCTAAGAATTAGTACAATTCTAGTGTAAATCCTAATGGGAAAACCTTCCCACATCTCTGCGGGAAACCATTATTCTAATGGTTACACATATCATATTATATTTCAACTACAGACAATTCCTCATCGAGAATTAACCGTTGTAATAGCGAGACGAAATATAAAGTATCGTAAGACAAAATAATAGTTATAAATACATAGGTATGTTCTGACGTTATGACCAGCTAGGCGGGGCAGTAATCCAGGATGGTGACCCTTAATTCGACGGGGGGGGGGGGGCATAATTATATACATACGTTAATACGTACTGTTTAGGTTTCATCAAGATACAATAATTTGTATATTGATGAAACCTAAACAGTTTAGGAGCCCTTTTAGCCTTAAGTGCGGATAAATCCTTTACGTACCGTCCCACCTCCTAGGGAGGCGACGGGGTGTGTCCGTTTGTGTTGTTGTTTACCGAGAAAAAAATATTATGAACCAGGGCCATGGGAAGATTTTTTCACCCTAGGGCCCTTGGTCACGTAGATCCCACTGACACTGGTTACGACACAGCGCCATCTAGTTCCAAGCTAAGCAACGAGGCTTGTGTTACAGATATTAGATCGATATATAAATATTTAGCTAGTCATCGGTATGCAAATATACGTATGGGAGGCTATTTTAGATAGTACGACTACAGCTACACAGCTTTAATAAGAAACAAGTTGAATTATATAGTTTAGTGAAAATTTTGTGAATAATATTTATTTTGAAAAAAATTAAGCAACCATAGCTTGAAAAAAAATTACAAAATGCAAGTGACAAATGAATTAAAAATTATATGTGCTTATAGCCAATTTTAAAATGTAAATGTAATTCATCACTATAAGTAATGTAAATAATGAAGTATTGCTATTCATGTTTACAAGGAGTGAAATATGGTTAAACAACGAAGTTTGCAATATTGGAATATTTATTGACATTAAATGTACCTGATCATTAGGATTTAATAATATAAAAATTTAATAATATAAAATATGGAGGGAAGGAGGTGTGAATCCCTCCATTGGAAAAGGAGGATCCTCCGACCAGGCGGGGTGTTGTGCCTGGCGGGCTACTGCCCAACGATTGATGTTGGGTGGTTGTATACATGCAATCTCGCGTGCAAATGTCACTTGCGCGATGTAGAATTACTTGCGTCATCGCGCTGAGTTCGTAGTTCTTATGTGGCGAGATAGATGTCGCTACAAATAACTAAAATTTACATTGATAATACCGTTCTAAATTATAATAAACGTTCAAATTGTCTGCCACCCACTCTGATGCAGGCCCTACATCTACGAACAAATGTTCTTTTTAACTATCGCGTATACCACTACTTGTTTTTATTTCTTTTTTGTATTTTTTCTGAATGACCATTAGTTCTACCAATACCCACTTCAAGGTTATCCATTCATTACCGGACACCCTGTATATATAATATTACATTATTACAATGTGAAATTCTTATAGTATTATATTTTACATAATACCTACTATGATAAAAGTTAAGAATAAAAAATCTTTGTTGAATGATAAACAAAGGACCAATGGTACGAGAAAATGAAGAGGAACGAATAAAAAACAGGAATAATTTGCAAAACAGATTTGCATTTATGCTATTCCGTGAACATTGGTCCGGGGTGCGTTGTTTAACTGGAAATCCTTTATTTTAATTTGCTGCCACCGAGAAGTATTATGATGCAAATAGAAATCCACCATTATTAGATTTATGTTAAAACAATACAAAAAACTTGTTCGTGTGCCTAATACCTTTACACGTAGAATTGGATATTGGTTCTTAATTAAATCTGTGGGTGAGGAGTTTGTTGAGCAGTGGAAGTCCGTGACCTGATGATGACGATGATGAGGGCCTACCAACCCTACGGTCGAGGGATCCAGAGCCAAGATCATGGGAGTCATGATTGTGATGTAATGAAATTACTTCCTTGTATTATTAGTATTATTCTTCAATGGTAACTGTTCCCGTAGCCATTTTACTATTTACTTGCTAGTTAATCAAAAATATTATTAACGTGGAAGAAAGTAGGTACATCATGAATATGATGTTATCAATGCATAGAATTAAAACCAGGCATAATATTATATATTACACTAAGAACAGAACGGTTAGATGAAAGCCAACGAATGAAGATACGGTACAAGCACGGTGAACGGTTGTTTTTTTCTTTTAAGTATTATAACCAATGTCCAGACTGGGCCAAAGACCTTCGGGGACGATAGGCTGTGGTGTTAATAACGTGTGCCTAAGAATCGTAAGTAAAATGAGACGCAAACAATACAACTAATTTCTGACGTGGGATGTCAGTTATGGAGAGAGCGTATATCTACTACATATTAAATTACTCCCAATCAATATCCAGCTTGGGTGCTACATTTATACTAGCTTCCGCCCACGGATAAGCCTGTATTGTTATTCTAATGTAAATAAAATATTTCTTACATTCAATTAAAAATAGTGGGAATAAGATAATATTTCTCCTTGGTAAAATGGAGTAGAGAGAATTTATAGTTAGTCCTCTAGCAAAACATCGGTGAATTGCATTCAATTCTATGGAGTAGGTAGAGAGTAAGAGTAACATACAGAAAAAAGAACACTTAAAAAATATTAAGCTTCTGCTCCCCTTATAAATACCCCTATAAAATATCTAAAGTGTACACACATCGGCCTGTTATTATATACCTATATGCTATAGTCATCATCAACCCATTAATGTCCCACTAATATGCACGGGTCTCCTCTCAT
Organism: Craniophora ligustri; assembly: GCA_905163465.1. NCBI lineage: Eukaryota > Metazoa > Arthropoda > Insecta > Lepidoptera > Noctuidae > Craniophora > Craniophora ligustri. The sequence goes on along the minus strand of LR990954.1, from coordinate 10,106,008 downwards.
TTGAGAGGAATTAGCCTATTAGTCCACCATGTTAGCCTACTGCGGGTTGGTAAACTTCACATGCCATCGAGAAAATATCTCAAGCATGCAGATTTCCTCACAATGTTTTCCTCCATCAATATATAATTAATAAGGTGAATAACAAGTATTTCAGGGCATGCCTGGATGCAGATTTTCCCGATGACGTTTGAAGTCTGGCGACCCAACTGGGTGGTAGTAGGGGTAGACTTATAGCCTAATCCTACTCAAATAAGAGGAGACTGGAACCCAGCAGTAACACAGTAAATGGGTAGATTTTCACATTCAAATAAAACAATTAAACAAATAAAACCTATAATACGCACGATTTTTTCTATAACAGCAACAGGATCTTGTATTGGGACATAATGAGGAGTTTTTTCCGCCCTACCACACTTAAAGTAGGCCAGTAACCAACAACAGTATCCTTTGGAAGAACCTTCTCACTTCATCATCAAACCATTTACCGTCAAACAGTTGAGTTTGGGTTTAGAATGGTGGCCTAATACGGGTTTAGCAGACAAACCATCGAGAAACCACCTCTCGAGGTTTCCCCACCATATTTTCATTCACCATTTGAGCATGCGATAAATACACACCTAACTTGGAAAAGAGTGATGGGAATTTGACTAGAGACATTTGACTTCTTAGTCTACTGGACACGCCACTAGGCTTGCACTACTTACTACTCTTCCACTAATGAAAGCTTATTTGCCGGGTTCATCGATCCATAAATTTACACCTCAGTGTAGGTAAGTACTCACCTTAGTACGTTCCGAGTACGTATAGTTCATGTGTTCCATGTTCGTACGTATAGTGTTTCATGGTTTATGTTTGTTTGTCCACATTATAGATATGGATGTGTAAATACCGATTATCTGTTCGTACCTTCGAATCATAACTCATGCCTTCCGGTAATTTAATAGCCCCGGCTCGTTTTACATTTGTGAGCATAATTGGCTCTGGAAGCAGGATTTCTTTTTACCTTCAGTAAAAATATCTGATTTGAAAATGTTTAGGTCTTTTTACCCCAAAAATTTGCTATGCATTTTGTTACGTGTTTGAAATTCTGCAAGTTTTCTGCTAAGATAGATTTCCCCTGCAACCTAGTTTATATACTTTGCCTTAAAATTTATGTGTACCTACTGTAACAGCCCTGATGGCTGTTACAGTAGGTACACATAAATGCAACCATTTCATCTCAGGCGCAAAGTGAAAAATAGCAAGATTACACCTTTATTTAAATCGGGTAGCACTTCAGACTCTACTAATTTTAGACCTATATCAATGCATACGCATGTACAATAAAATTCCAACACATAATCAAAAATGAAAATTTGAATGTAGGTATTATTAAACGGAAACTTTTATGATTTTGACAGTATTATAATTTGAATATCTTGACATTTTATTGTTTAATTGTTAATTAAACTTGTTTAATTATACATGTATACACGAACAACAGTTATTGATTTGCTGTGTGGTTGGGTTGTTTTGGTGGACATTTTTGCCAGCCGGTCTGAGCATGCCATGCTCTCTCAATTAATGTCCTGCTGATGGTCGCGTTGTGTGTCGGGTCCCTTTATTCCCTATATCATGTTGAGTAGAGCGACGCTGATACATACTTCATGCTCGTGAACGGGTGCTGTCAGTTGGGGCTGATCGGCTCATACATGTATGTACATGTATGCATTCAGGTATAATAATAATAATAATAATTTATTTTAATTTTAGTAAAATATTTGAATATGATATAATAAACACATTTTCTTGATGGCATGTGAAGTCTACCAACCTACACTAGCGTAGTGGACTATATTGGGTTGATATGAAGATAACATATTCTTTCTTATTCTCAATCAAAAGAGTAATTCAGTGTACAAGGATATATGTACATACTTACGCCTTTTTCCATGAGAATAGGCAGAAACTACAGAATGCCACGTGCTACGGTCTCTGTATACCACTTTTGCCTCGTCCACATTCATACATCGCGTCATGCACGCGCACCTGATCTTTTTTGATGAGATGACATGAGATATTGTTGAGTAATCTTTTGTACCACACAGATTTCTATAACTAAGACTCAGTTTAAGTACATTATAGGCATAAATACATAGCTTCATTTTAATATGAAAAAAACTAAAAATCCATGGGACGATGCGGCGTCTCAGTTAAAGTTTAACGCAGACGAAGTCACACAAAAAAATCTAGAAAGAAATATTTTATTGGTTGCATTACAAAACCTATCAAAGATATTTTATGATTGAAACGAATCGAACCAAATAGTCAACGATTTGAATTGCGTCATCTATACTAACCAAATGTATACATCATACGTACTATTCTAAACTCGTTAAAAGATACAGTTCTTACATATTTACATTATTTTTTTTGTTTATTTCTTCCAAACAAGAGAAGGTATTGAATGGCTATGATTAAAAAAACACGTACTATATCCGGTCTCGCTAGACAAAAGCAAAAAAGAAATGGCATATTCTAGAATAGGATTGTTTTGATAAATATGATTACTATTGCTTATTCGTCCTGAATTTCAATCATACTCCACAATAATAATAGCCAAGCCATTTGATTCGGTTCGCAGCGTGTCGACGGTTGCCCAAATGTTGAGTAAATTAATATTGCTTGGTGTTGTGTTAATTTCTAATGTCGCAAATATCGCGTGTGATGGTGATGAGCAATATCATGGTGACGTTACCAGAGATGCAAGAGAAACGTCCATGTTTGATTCATTCACCAATTTATTGGACAATATTAAGCATTTTTTTGGTGTTAAGAAAAAGGCTATTGAGGCCAATAAGAAGCGAATAAAAAACGCATTTGAAGGATTTTTTAAAGAATTTAGCAAGCCTACTACTTCTTTGAGGGCTAGGCTTGGATTCCCGGATGATATATTTAGAAGACTTAAGTTAAATAATCGATCTAGTACCCGAGATTATAAAATAAGACCTGAAACAAACGTGCAGCAGTTGATCGCAACACATGGATATAGATCAGAATCACACACGCCGCTCACTGCCGACGGATATATGTTATCATTGCAACGAATATTACCAGATGTGGAGAGGGCCGTGAGCAGAAGAGTAGTGTTATTGCATCACGGCCTATTTGCAAGTGCTGAAGATTGGCTTTTTTTAGGACATCAGAGGGCTTTACCTTATATGTTGACAGATAAGGGATTTGATGTGTGGCTGCTTAACGCACGAGGCAATAGATACTCAAAAACCCATACACATTTAAATACAAATAGGGATGATTTTTGGGATTTTTCTTGGCATGAAATTGGTGTATATGATTTGCCAGCAATAATTAAATACGTTCGTGAAGTCACGCACAATGCAGAAATCAACTTCATCGGTCATTCCATGGGAGCGACAGCATTGCTCGCGCTTTTAACAACTTCACCAGAATATAACTATATTTTGAAGTCTGGAATTCTTTTGGCACCCTTAGTATTTATGTATAACGTCAAAGGTCCAATGAAAGCTTTAGCAAATTTTTATAGAATTAATGGCGAACGATCTTTGAATTTCTTGGGACAGGGTGAATTGTTACCCAATGCGATGCTTCCAGATCCAATGATTGAAAGATACTGCAAAGGAGATAAGAAGACATGTTATAATCCGTTGTTATTGATAGCGAATGGTGGTCTACAAGTGTCAAAGGACAAGATTTATCACGACGTACTTTCTCATGTGCCTGCCGGTGGATCCTTGAAGACATTAATTCATTATTTGCAGTTGGTGAAGAGTGGTTACTTCCAAATGTTCGATTATGGGCCAACTAATAATTTGATAAAATATGGAAACAGAACACCTCCTGTATATAAACTGGAGCAAGTGACTTTGCCAATGGCAATATTCAGTTCGCCTTCCGACTGGCTGGCGACGGCAACAGATATACAAACACTGTTGCCACTGCTGCAGTACGTGAACCTACATCATGTGGTGAAGATAGAGAACTTCAGCCATTTAGACTTTCTTTGGTCGCCTGACGCGCCTGAATTTGTATACAATTTTATTCTTGGTGTTTTAAATAAAACAACACCAATAGATGAAAGATACTTCGATGATTAGTTTATTTGTTTTATACTTAATATATATTTCTGATGCAAGACTTTGTTAAACTTAAATTTAATGTTAAATATAAATGAACTAAAATGACTGACATAACTAAAATATTAGTACGCTAAAGTGGATGTAGGACTAAGATCAAGAAGTCGCACTAACGACTACTGGACAAACGATGCAGTATATTTTGTTCTAAGACTTTTATATTAGTAAGATGCAAATTTTCAAAAGGTGCAAAATATTCACAGCATTTTACGAAAAACGAAACTCAAGTTTTTTTTCTCTTTACTCAAATTTTAAGATGATTTCTCCAATTTTAATTTTACATTCTATGGTAAAATTCAAGCAAATGTTGATATGTGAATTTTTGAAAACGGTTAAAACACAAGTAGCGCAAAGAGGGAGTTCTTATGAACATGAGACATAATAAATGCGTAAAAAATTGTCGGAGACTATAACGCTATCATACTGGTAATATATTGAATTTTATCAATAGGAAATAAATTCTTTTAATTGTTTATTTATATGTATGTCAAAAGTCTACAGAATTTCATTTCACTAGTGAACAAACCATACGATCTTTCACCATATTTACCTAGAAATATTTAACAATATTGTTCCCTGGACAAAAAAATATCTTATTTTACCCGCTCCAGGAGTTGTATATTTAAGTTTTAGTGTAGGTTCAATGTTATAGGTAGGCATAACAAACTTATACGTAATAAATGATATAGTTATAACTTACTAAACGCATTTTTCTGTGTGCCTCATACTGCTATAAAATAATTATTGTCAGTGATTTATTTTTAAATAAAAAATATTGTGATTCTTTAGTGGACCCGTTTGTACTGTTCATTTTTGAAAATTCCTCTTATTAGATATAAACATACTCCCAAAATGAAAACTCTCTAATGGACAAAAAAAGGAGATCATTTTGAATTTTTCACCCACTGAACTTGGCAGTAATATAATTTGACTCTATACTGTATATAATATTTCGAGTATTCAAGTAGTAGATTCTACCCACATAAAAAACTAAAATTAATAAAAAAAACAAAACGAAACTTAAGTATTTTTCTCTGTACTCAAATATTAAGATGATTTCTTAATTTTTATTAGTTTAATTTTACATTTTGTTAGTTTAATTTATTGTTCAAATACATGTATTTATTGAACCTACGCCTGTTTATTATTCAATACACGCACTCGCACCAAATAACAACATTGCAGGCTTGCATAACAAATAACTATTAGGCACTTGGCACTGCATTTTGTATCATGTAGTAGAATTCCTAAATAAAATTGAAATGAACTCTAAGAGTCTATCCACAAAGTCGTTACTTGAGTTACAAAATGCATTTTTAGTATAAAACAGAAATTTTCCGAATTTTTTTCGCCTGCGTAGAATTAGTAAATTGGATACCTTATTTCTTACCCTTTACCCTTTACACTTTTTAATATAGGGTAACGAAACCCTATATTATAATAGTTTAGTTTTTAAAACAAAATGAATTCCTCTTAAATAGCTCCATTCATATCTCCACTTCACTTCAAAGGATCATTTTCGAGATAAAAACTGTCCTATATCCTCAGGACTCAAAGTACATTCATACCAAATTTCATCACAATCGGTTCAGCGGTGACGTGGAACAAACAGACAGCCTTTGCATTTACATTTAGTTGTATGAATGTTCAGGTTAAAATAATTATTGTAAGTGAAGTTTATGTACATGATGATAAACTATTAGTCTGTACTAGAGTAAACGTATCCCGGTAATGTGTTTATCGACTAGTGATGTAATTATTTCGAAATATTAAATTACTGCCGCCATATCCAGTTAACGAGTACCGGTAGGACGTCGTTTACGGGTAAACTAATAACACTAGAACATAAATGTGTACCTCTATGTACCACCTTTAAAGTCTTTGACATATTCCCCTGGATCATTTAATATAGCAATATAATTTTATAATTAAATATTTCCAGACATTATTACATAGCGCCATCTAGTTCCGTGGTAAGCAACGAGGCTTGTGTTACGGATACTAAATAGTTGATATACTAGATATATACTTTTTTTTGCTGTTGTAAATACATACATATTATACATAGAAACATCCATCACTCAGATACAAATGTTCGTGCTCATATCACAAACATTTGTCCCTACCGGGATTCGCACCCGGGACCCATAGCACAGCAGGCAGTGTTAACTACCGCTGAGCTAAACGGGTCGTCGTGTTTTTTTTTAAATTCTATCCATTACGTGTGTCATTCAGCCACAAAGGAGCATCTTGTTCGATTGAGAGGGTTTTTTAATAGGGCGGAAGGCAAAAAAAACATGTTACCATATTTTGTAAAAGGTTTGACAAATAGGGAAGAGGAAGGTACTAATCAATTTTGTCTTTTGCCTGTTTTTGTATGTATCTATATAATTAAAGTAAAGTGGATAAATCTTACTAAGTTTATAAACGCGAAAGTTATATGGATTTTTGTAACACTTTCACGCAAAAACCATTAAGCAGGGTATGTATGGAATTTGGCTACTTTTATCCATACATATGTATATGTCGGAGGAAGCTATAAGTCGGTTTGATTATTGTTTGCAAGAATAAAGCACATAATGATTTATGAAATTTTTCCATAGCTTAAAACCTCCTTAGTCTAATAAAAAGTAAAAAATATTGTTATCAGTTATAGACCAATCAGAGCAGAGCATTTAGCTTGAGCGTGGTCGAGGCGCCATCTTTACTTTTGGAGGGACGCGAACAGTATTGGATATTATTGAGAAATAGCGAATGGTCGAGTTGGATCATTGAGATTGAGAGTCTGAGAGACTGAAAGAGTATTAATTGTTGGTAAAAGTAAGACCGGTGCCCTGAACTCGCTGCTCGGTCTTAACTGTGTATTTTCTCTCGATATTATAGTGAGGTGATAAATTATTATTTAATCCGAATTAAAATAATATGTAGTGCAAAACAATGATCATTATGTTTGTGCTTGCAATTAACTCTGATGATGCCCACTAAATTCTTAGCCACTAATGACGATGTCAACAGAAATAATGTTTCTCCGACATCAGAAGTGGGATAACTACCTTCGCTTTCTGTCGTTTTTCAATTTATATTTCAGATTTTTCATTTATACGGACACAAAGCAGATTGGACTCTGTTAATCGTGGTTCGAAATTCGAATAAATCTGGAAGCGAGGTGCAGTCGCAATAACAAGGCATTGTAGAAAAACAGAATATCGAGAAAAGCTTGGTGATGTAAATACTGACGCTGGTTGGTAACGGTGGACTTTTGCTTTTGCGGATCGTGGTATACAGGAAAGTAAATTAATTCTAGTACTTATTGAGTCAAAAGTTACTTCGTTTTCAGTAAGTGATAACGTTTAAATAAAAAATTACGAACGGAATCAAACGGATAACGATGATGGCAAAATCGTTGTACCTACTGTTGTTGTATGTTGATGCTGTTGTACTGTTGTTGTATGTTGCTTAAAAATGTTATATTATCGGAGTTTGTGCGTGTGTGACGAATACTAGTCTCTTTATAAGATACTAGGGATGATACGTACTATATACTGGTACAGGTATAAATACCCAGTATGAGCTTACCAGTACGCAGACTGGGTATGTATAGCAGAAACCCGGCCGTACCCGATAAGTACAATTTTATTGTACTAGGTATCCAGTAAAACGCCGAACTAAATCGTATGACGGTACGGACTTACGCGGGTCTCTCGTCATACCCAGTACGGCGGCGCGGTCATTCATAATGCTCGCGCTCGCGGAGAATACGAAGTTACCCGAATAGTTACGGCGATTCCCGACAAGCGTACGTGTAAGATTTTAGCATTTTCTAACAAATAATTCGGAGATACAAATCTGTTCCTTATTTTAATCTGAATTGAGAAGTTAATTGCGTAATAATGCTAGAGTATTTATTTTGAATTACTAAAAAGAGTTCTTTACGTTTGATAAAGATAGAGGTGATTTTAGAGTACCTACTATTTTAAAATATTGGAATTGGTCGACAATAATAGTAATATTATTTTAATTTTAAACATTTTTTACGTCAGTTTATTGGCCTGTAAATATTTTTATGAAGTCAGATGGAATTTTTGGCGGGATTTAACTGTTATCGTGTTTCTGTATTGTTTTTGTTGTTTTGATTGTTGTGTTGTTATTTGTCTGTGTATAAATTAATCGAGTTTCTAAAAGGCGACCGCTAAAGGTGATGATGATGATGATGACCGCTAAGGCCAGGTTTGGAAAACCTATAGGTATTTTGATATAGGGTTTTAGTAAGTACTAAACACTGGAGTCAGCTGGAGCGGACACGTCGTACACATGGATGATAGTCGATTGCCAAAGTCTTTCTTCTACTCCGAACTCTCATGCGGAAAGCGCAAACAAAGAGTTCAATATCTGCGTTACAAATACGTGTTGAAACGCAATCTCGCGGCCTGTAACATATCTACTGATGGTTGGGAGGACGGAATGAAGAGTACGGAATGGCGTCATACCGTCTACACTGATGTGGTGAAGTATGGCTTTGCAAGTCACATCAGAGCCCATCACAATGACCAACTGATCATTTAGTAGTCACCGTCACCGGATACGGTGTGGAGGACACATATTAGTACCTAGGTACTGGGTATACGGCCATACCCATACCTTTGAACCCGGGTACGTTGCAAGGTAATGTTGCATGGTAATGTTGCGCGGTAATGTTGAAGGTATATCTCATGCCTATAAGATACCCTAGCAGCATGGTGGTTGTTAATGTTTAGGTAGACTTTGTGAGAGGCGAGGCGGCGGATACAAGGCGAGGTGGCCATAGCAAGATGAGGTAGCCATAGCAAGGTGAGGTAGCCGTAGTACGGCGAGGTGGCCGTAGTACGGCGAGGTGGCCGTAGTAAGGCGAGGTGGCCGTAGTACGGCGAGGTGGCCGTAGTAGGGCGAGGTGGCCATAGCAAGGCGAGGTGGCCGTAGCAAGGCGAGGTGGCCATTGAAAAGTACCTAAAATCTGTTGGATAAAAGGCGAGGTGGCCAATTATCTAAAATGTGTAACGTGTATAACGGCGAGGTGGCTGTTTCGATACTATGAACTTGATTTCGTGTGTAGCGTGTGGGCTATTAGGAGTCAGATTCGATAGCAAAAGGCGTATAGCTAATTTAAGATAATATCTTATCATCGGTGTGCAGGAGATAAAATAATGATTCCTTTGGTCAGGAGTGGCCGAACGATAACAATATCTTTTTTGCAGTTAAAGACGATGCGCAATCTTCAACATCACACGAGGGCGTGTGGTATGTCAGGACGGCCGTGTCGGAGGAAGCTATAAGTCGGTTTGATTATTGTTTGCAAGAATAAAGCACATAATGATTTATGAAATTTTTCCATAGCTTAAAACCTCCTTAGTCTAATAAAAAGTAAAAAATATTGTTATCAGTTATAGACCAATCAGAGCAGAGCATTTAGCTTGAGCGTGGTCGAGGCGCCATCTTTACTTTTGGAGGGACGCGAACAGTATTGGATATTATTGAGAAATAGCGAATGGTCGAGTTGGATCATTGAGATTGAGAGTCTGAGAGACTGAAAGAGTATTAATTGTTGGTAAAAGTAAGACCGGTGCCCTGAACTCGCTGCTCGGTCTTAACTGTGTATTTTCTCTCGATATTATAGTGAGGTGATAAATTATTATTTAATCCGAATTAAAATAATATGTAGTGCAAAACAATGATCATTATGTTTGTGCTTGCAATTAACTCTGATGATGCCCACTAAATTCTTAGCCACTAATGACGATGTCAACAGAAATAATGTTTCTCCGACATATATATATACCAAGCGGACAAAACCCCAAAAATGAGTGGTAAATCAAGGCGTATACGTCGACTTTTGCTTAGTCCTTATTCATAAAGATGAAGCAAAAGTAGTATGTAAGGATTGTAGCACATGGCAATGGTAAAGCATGAGTAGGTAAGTATGTAAATGGTAAATGAAACATAATATTCTCATTACTTGTGGTAATATAATATGGATTCCGGTAGGATTCATTCACATGAGTTATTATACCTTTTAATATCTTTATGCAACAACCGAGTCTTCAGTTTACGACACCTAATTTTTACTGTCAATGTGTACAGTGGAATAAAAAAAATATAACTAAATTCTTGGTTGAGTATTTGCATGGTAAGCAAAAAAAAATTATTTTACTTTCGTTCAATGTATACGCATTGATTTTTATAGCTAATAGAATAAGTTAAACACAAATACTGGAACAAAATAGTTACCTATATGCTTGTACATGATAAAAAAATTGCGTGTTCAGCAATGTTCACAGTAGCCTGTTAATAAGTGGGTTACTGCCGGCGGGCTTAGTAAGTCGAAGCTAACTATTAATCTACTTATGCCTAATGACCTAATTACAATAATGCTGCGAATCAACTGCTGATTACATGTTCTTGGAGCGAATTGCCGCCAACCTAGACGGTATAGATAAATTGTAAATGCTTTAAAAAAATAATATAAGCTACTAAATATTGGGAAGTTTTAGTTTTTCAACAGTTCTGTCTAAATTTATTAGAACCTAGCGGTTGTTATATACTTCCTACCCACACTAAAAGTGAAAAGGTAGTAGGTATTACACCTACCACCTTTTCGTGTTTTATTTTAAAGAGAAGTTAGCCTATATCTTTTCCTGGGAAAATATCTATCATCTATATCCTACTTATATAAAATGTATACAATCTTAGCTATATTTTACTTTGACATTATAACGCAATATATATTGCGAGTTATTAAAGTGTAGACGCAAACTATATTAAAAAATTATATGTACATATATTTTATATGGAAATAAATCTCATTACACAAACAGATGAAGTGAAACTTTTGTACTCTGTGCCATACGTTGTACTTGATCCCTCTGCTAGCTCAGACGCAGTTTATCTTCCCTCAGGTACCACTGAACTTATTGACCCCCCTCCCTCCCTTCCCACTTAGTTCACTTAGATGTTTCAACTCTTAGAGGCAATAAAAATACTGTGCAATAGCCGGGAGCGTTCATTAAGACATGAATTGATAATACTATTTTTGTTACAGCTACTTTGTTGAGCGAAGGAGACAAGACAGGTTTCATATAAATTAAAATGTTAATTTTAATTATTTTGTTGTACGTAAGACATAGGTAGGTACCTACCAAATAAATAAAGTATATTGAAAGTAAGTATTATGCACATGGGTGGTATTAGATGTTTTGAGCTCAGCCTGTTAAAGAAAGAAAGACTTAAACACAATTATGTTGAAAATAAAAATTCGCTCATAAGCTAAAAGATTTGTGACATTGTTGCGTAGGATCCCGCATAAAACCTTTATTGGTAATATGATGAAGCCTACATAACTGATATTGGATTTCTTGTTCTAAAATAACAAGCCGAGGAAAAGAAGGATTTTAGATGATGTTTTCTTTTAAGTAGGTATGTTTACTTTTGTCAAAACAGGCAACAGGGCGGTATGACATAAAATTGCAACGTCTGTTGCCTTTTGCCCACTTTGGCAGAGGCTTAAATCCTGATCTATTCATACAGCTTGTCAATATGTTATAAAGGTGCGTAATTACCAAGCGCAAATTAAAAATCATTTCGGCTATTGAAAAATGCAACAACAATTTTTGAGATTATAGAACAGAGTCCGAAGTTTACGCACTAGTCACGGAATTGGAGCTTAGGTTTTTATTTCAAAAAACGTCTAATTGTTATTAAGTACAACAGACTGTGTAATTAAGCGAACATTTTCAAGTGTAGATCGTGTTGTATGAGTGACAGTCACATGGCGCCGCGTTAACGTTCTGCGGCGTAAATAGCCCGCTCGGGAAATCATCAACTCATGCCTGCCGCCTGACCGATTCCCGCGGCGCGATACGCGTGCATAACATTACATCTTTTGTAAGCTTAGCACCACTGCCATAACGGTTTTTCTGGCCGCGATATATTTCCAACATATTTTAAATGATTCTTAATATAGGAAGTAGCTGTCTCTATTGCCAGGTTCTCTTTCAATAGTCGCTGGATTCGATCCAGTATGGAGTAAATATTTATTCATAAATAATATTACGTCTTGTGAAACTATGATAGCCTGGCGGTCTGACTAGTGGACTGTGAAGTCAAAGGTCACGGGCTTCGAGTTCGATCTCAAAATACGCACTACTTACTTTTCGAACTTATACGTACATTTCGAGAGCATAGCGAGATTATTAGCGGAGGTAGGGCATAGCGAGATTTCTCGTTCAAATTGAGCTGCCTGACGGAGAACGTAGGTACCTCCGCCTTACAGAGGCCCGCAGTGAAACAACAATAGTTGTGTTTCTGCGAGTGAGTAAGGTTGCAAAAGCTAGTTAGGGAAGTGATTACTCTGACAGTCGGAATTCCGTTTCTTTTCGGTTTAGTAACTTCCATATTTTGTAAAACCGAAGTGAGTTTTAAGTGCGCGAAATAGTGTGTTTGTAATGAATGATATGTTTTATTGTTGCCAACGTCGATAAGCTGCGGTAACTGCTCTTCGTCAGGCAGGCCGTAATTTAGTAGTACAAAAAACTTATAAAGTTTATTTGAAAACCGTTTTATTAAGTATAATTATCAAATCATAACAAAGATGAAGAAGAAATCTTCACCGATCGCCTATAATTTTATAAACCTAATATGAAAACTCCAATAACTTGCATACACTTTCAGATATCTTTTATATTAATTATCAGGGAAAATGAGTGTGGAATTTTAAAATTGATAGAGTATAAATGTACTCAATTCCTTTAGCCATGTGGTACAAATTTGTATAGCAAGCTTGTCAAGTGCTGGTCACAAAATATTGAATGCTACCTGAATTTTCTCCCCTGTGGTTTAGCGTCCGCCATGACACGATGTAGCGACAAGGTTTTTGCAACCGACGCCGCAGGAGACAAATTCAATAAATTCAACCTTTACGGATAACTAAAAATGAAATATCAGATCCTTGTGATAAAATTTGACCAGGTATTTTACCGGTTTACATTATTTTTTTGACGTTGTTCAGAATGTGTGAACATATTACATGTAAAAAGAACGACTCCATTTTTTTATTCAACTGTTCCGTTTTATTTAGTTGATGCATCTGCATGCTTGGGTATTTATGTATATGATAAGCAGCTTTTATAAGAGGTATAAAAGTAGTCAACGTCTCAGCGTCTAATTTGGTAAAATAAGTTATATGCATTGCTTTATTTATTGCATCCGAACAGCTTATAAAACGTATAAGGTATTTCATAAAGACCGTATATTATGTGTATTTCTAAATATATTTTTGGATCAAAATCTTAACGTGTTTGAGGAGAGTTGAAGGAAGCCCTCCTTATATGTTTTACCAGTTAATTACTCAAATTAATTTGTTATAATACATTTTCTTCGTATTCTTGTTGTACAAATTAGTGGAAAGAGTAGAATTTATTTTTTTATTGACGACTCGATCGGCGATGGGTATTTAAAAGAATCTTTATATTATAGAAAATTGTAAATTTAAAAATAATACTTACTAAATATTTTTACAGAAGTACATAGATTTCTATGTATTCAGTTTTCAATTTTATCAGATTTGGTTGGTGTTAAGATACATTAATATTATTATCGCTACGCATATTTGTAATAAGAGAAGCATGTGCACTTAGATTTCAACTTTACTCTGTAAATATACCTTAATTAATAAGTTCAATACATAAATTACTTAATTTGAAGAACCACCACTTTTATCCGAGAATGATTGAATGAGGAAAGAAAGCATATTCAAAGATCAAAGAAGTCAGATAAAAGAGACTAGAGATGAGCTTTTAATTAAAAGGATGGAACTGCAATATACTCAATGTGTAGTGTTATGATGTGTGTGTACATCAGATATTGCACGGAACTAATTTATTTCCCCTTCTTCTCGATAATTAATATTAAAAAAGCTTCTTCGCTTAATAAAGTTCGTTCATGAAATACATTTCTTTAATGTTTTGACTAAATAATTTCCTAACGTAAATACAAATTCTTTCTACAATTATCTTTTGTCGTCATTTAAGAGCACATTTTATCGTATAAATGTTCAATACATAATTATATCTAACCAACGGTTGAAGACTGACAAAAGAATAGTTTACAAACATGGAAGGCTCACTGAAAATAGACTGGACATTTGAAAGTGCACTCTGGTATAATTGAAATGATTACTGAAACTTGAAATTACTTTATACGGCGTCTTAGATAGGGGAAAACTGGTAACCACGATCATAGTCATAGCATAGTGTAATAAATTCTAATATTACACTATGGTCATAGTATGCATATCATCACAAGAATTTGTATAAACGTAAAAGTGAGAGTAATAATAGTTAGCATATAATATACAAAATTTTACGACTCTACTCCTGAGTTTGCTAGCAGAAGGTACCATTGCCAAATATTCTACCGATTTAAAGTTTTTAGTAAATCTATTAGGTAAGTATGTTCCGCTACAAAAAGTAATAAATCCAGAGATTGAGTATTCAAAACTGACATATCAAGGAGCCAACTCGCTTAATGTGGCTTGCTATTTGACGCCATATTAATTACCTATAATAAAAAAAATAACATTTCGAATAGTAGATAAAAAACCCCTCTAAATAACTATATTACATATTATATGTTAAACTGATTTACGCACACTAACGCAAATACTCAACATTGGAATAAATTTACTTTTCACGGGTAGGTAGCCTAGTGGTGTGACCAGTGAACTGAGATGTCATAGGTCTCGAGTTCAAAACCCAAGGCACGCGCCACTGACTTTTCGGAAGTTATGTGCGCATTTTTCACTTGCTCAAAACGGTGAAGGAAAACCCTCTCAAATTAAAGGCGACCCGTTCCCAGCGGTGGGACAATGATTGGGTTAATAATGAAAAATGAAAAATATCAATATACCGAAATAAAATCAGTAAAAGTCACCTAGTAGACTGTCTGGCAGCAGAGTTATTACACCTAAAGCCACTCCAACGACTAATTAATTAGCTTTATACAACAACTTTACACACACACACACGTAACCTACCACATACGTTACAAACGATGGAAAATAAAGGGATTATACCTGCGTTTGTATTCAATTATATTAATTTATCGAAGTGCATAAAGTTTATGGCCGCAGGGTTAATATTTTAAAAAGCCGCAGCTGCATAGATATCAAGCATAAATTGATTGAGAATGAAGCGTAATAGCCTTCAAATCTATTATAGGAACAGAACTTAGAATCGGGCACTAATCCAAACTTCAAAATGCTACTGCAAATTACGTAGATCAAGCTAATAATACCTCTCGACCTGGGAATCTCAGAACCTCACGACGAAAACTTACACTTGCGACCGCTAAGCCAATTAGGCAGTTGAACATGACTTCAAACGTGATTGAGTGATTTTGTAAGTTAATAGAGTTTCTATTTGAGACAAAAAATATAACGAAAAGAAAGCCCTTCATGGAAATACACCGAACATCCAACAACTGAGATGCTTTAAACAAACTAAGCACATAAGAGTGCTTATGTCACTTATTTATTTATTCCGCTTCATACTAATATATTATATACACAACAGCAATAATTATTATATATACTCTAAACTACAAATCAAATAGATTAGTCTCGTCATTATGAAATGCTTGATTAAATATGTAATTGTTTAAATAAACTGCATTTTACATAAACACCGTAAGTGTCAAAGTCAAAGTCAAAATATCATTTATTCAAAGTAGACCAGTTATATTTTTTTTATCGTTGCCCCACACTAGGATTTTCTCCTGTGTCGTGGGTGCGTTGACAAACACATATTTTCACATACACAAACGCGCCAGACCCGGAACAACTACCTGTAGAACGTACAAATATTTGTGACGCACAAGCCGGTCGCTCAGCCACTGCGCTACAGACTCGTCAAATTGGCTCTTTTTAAACGTCGACAATAAAGACAGCCCCCAAAAACGCCCGCCCTTCACCGTTTCCTAGTGTTTATGCTGGGTAGAAGAAGCGGCGCAACAAACTCCCCAGCATCACATTTCTGCCTATTTCTGTGTTTTTTTGATAACAGCTATTTTTACAAATTGCCGCAACAACGAGTGTTTAAAAGCTTTTAAACAGTATCTTTATACATTTATACGAATGTAAACTATCTTTAACGGAGTCTTCCTATTGTTTACATTGTGCTTCATGAAATAGTAAGCTATTAGTTCACACCCACCGACGATTTAGTGTTAGGAAGAATATTAAAAAAATATAGAACATCCTCATTATCATCATCATCCTCCACCTTTTTGATCCCACTGCCTCTCTCAATGTACGACATTCGCTTCGGTCTTGTGCCAATCTCGTCCAGGTTCGACCTGAAAACTATAATCAACAACTATATCATCATCCCATCTCGCCGACACAAGGCGAGGGGAAATGATTACAGGTGAAGCAATGCACTCACTAGAGTATAGAACTTAATTATTTAATCTTTTTAGACATTGAAGTACCTAAAACTCCATTTTTACCGATTTCACTGTGGTATGTTGGTATAATTTTTTTCCTCTATCCGTGACCATTGATGCTGTAAAGGAATATATAATATTATTTTATCCCGACGGTTACGATAATATCAGGCGATAAAATCCGTAAAAACTATGATTACTATACAGTATTTATTTCAATACTTAGGTAGGTACCTACATATTGCCAATATTTGATACCGATTCAAAATTAGTTACATTATTACAATATACTTCAAGATGATAACATAATACCTCAGTTGCTAAGTCTTAAAAATAAACCCACGCGATTGTTTTTCTTTACATTAGACAATGCCTTATACCTGAACAAAAGCCCACATCATAACAAGTACCTGTCAAATGGAAAATGGTTCGTATTATTAGAAGCCAATGTCGTCGCCCCTACGACCCATCGATAAAGGCGTTATTTATCATCCTCTTTCAATATAAAGAAATAGTTGCCCCCTAAAGACGGTTATAAGTCACTCACCCCGCTATATCAGGTATACTCAAATATGTTACCTACAAATGTTTTTTATGACTTATTTAGTATAATAATTTATATACAAACATACATAGGTACACATGAACTTGGAAACAGAGGAGGACTAGAAAAAAATTCTAATGGTAATGGTTTGAAACTCTTTTATCACACAAGTAGAGAATAATAACCTCTAAAAGAGTTGTCACAATATACGAAATATTCTCTCAAGTATCATAATAATATTATCTTATCCTACCACCTAAACCTAACCTAACATAAATATTATTATAATATTCGTAAATAAAATATTTTTACTAGCACTTATTACTAATTATCTAAACCGAATTTGGTAATTCCCACATATAACATAATTATGCCTGAACAACTGTATACTGTGCAGTTCGAATCCCGGTCGGGGCAAATGTTTGTATCTGTACCTGAGTAATGTAATATATAGTATACAATACATGCATTTATAAAAAAACGATGTACATATCAGTCATCTAGTATGTTTCCGTACCACAAGCCTCGTGAGTCGTAGCTTAAATCGTATATTTATTTATTAAGTTAAATATAAAATCAAGCATCAATTTTTTTTGTAAATAAATAAACGATGCGTATAACGATTTCTTATTAATCAATGTTATTATCCGCAAAAGACGCAATTTCACCGCCACTCGCTTCACAATAGTATGATTCTTCGTTCCCTGTGTTCCCCTTTTGAGGGGCTTAACAATGCTGTACATTACCGCATCAAATAATAACACTTAGTAAAAAGGGCGGCCGCTCCGCTCTTTTGGCGCCGCGTCGCTCAGGAGCCGGATCGATAAAGTTAAGAACTTATTGATAAACATGATACATGACATACTTAAGATCATGTTCGTTATATATGAGTTTTTTTGTAACGTCTTTTTATAAGGAAAGAGTAAAAAATAGAGCCATGGTTGCCTAGTGGTGTGACCAATGGACTGAGATGTCAAAGGACTCGAGTTCGAACCCAAGGTACGCACCACTGACTTTTCGGAAGTTATGTATGTATTTATCACATGCTTAAATGGTGAAGAAAAACATCGTGAGCAAACCTGCATGCTTGAGAGATTTTCAAGATGGCATGTGAAGTCTGCCAATCCACAGTAGGCTAGCGTGGTGGACTTTAGCCTAATCCCTCTCAAATAAGAGGATACCCGTGCCCAGCAGAAAATGGGCTTATGTTTTTTTTTCAGAATAAAGCGGACTGCCTTTTTATGTTGTGCTTTTTTTTATTTTTTGTTAGTTACCTGTATTTTTGCTCAACTGCACTTTCCTAGAAATTAAACACTTTGGAATTAGGTAATAAAATATACTTTATAGGGTATGAAAAATAAATTTCATAAAAAAACTAGGATTTGTGAATATTATGTGCAAAACTTGATGTATTTGGGAGAATATTTCAGTGCTATTTTGAACAAGCTACAGTGAAGACGAAAACTGAAAATATAAGGGTTCTGTGACAAGTCAAATGTTTGAAAGTAGGTAGGTACCAACAAGTCACCCTCTATAGATTTTTACAATTTACGAAACACAATAAGCAGGCGATACGCGCATTGTTTTGCTTCCATTCATTTGGGATCAACACACATAAATATTGACAATCGGTATCGAGTTTCTTATCTGCGTCCACAGAAATGTTAATTTTGGCGAACTGAATAGGCCTCAATATTGTGTCAAATTATTAACATTATAACTCACAATTTTCTATTATCACTGTTGATCAAAGTAGGTAGGTACAGCAATGTTTTGGTATTTGTTACTTGATTTCATAGAGTGGATGTATTGTTGCTCCATATCTTTTAAAAAAAAAGTGGTTGACATGATTTCTACATGGTCGACGACGCACGACCGATACTTCCAGTGTTGCAAACTCCAATAAGCTATTATAACTGCTTACCATTAAATGAGCCGTGGGCTTGTTTGCCTTCATCTGTTATAAAAAAACGAAGGAAAACATTCTAATAAAATCAGTAAATAAATTTAATTCTCAGGCAAGTGTATTCTATAAAAAGTAGTCACACATAAGAGTAGACAAATAGCAAGTATCGATCCATGATTATAACATTGTAATAATGGGTTTATCCACTATTTTTACCTTGTTTATATACCTATATTACGGCTACCTGTGCTAATTGCTCGACAAAAGCTACAAATAAATAATAAATAACTCGGCCGCCCTCGATCCATCTCAAGCTATCTAAATTAACTCATACAAAATGTATGGCTGTTAAATTAGTGCGTTACTTGTTGATATAAAGGTGAATAAACTCAACCGATATCACAATAATTAAATAAATAAACATTTCTGGACATTATGGCACAGCGCCATCTAGTTCCGAGCTAAACAACGATGCTTGTGTTATAGATACAAGATGATTGATATACTATACAAATATTTTTATTATATTCTTGTTTTTAGGGTTCCGTACCTCAAGAGGAAAAAACGGAACCCTTATAAGATCACTTTGTTGTCCGTCTGTCTGTCTGTCTGTCTGTCCACCGTCCGTCTGTCTGTCTATCAAGACACTTTTATTCAGAAATATGTGGAGGTATCAGTTGGTATAAGTTGAAATTTAAACTGTATACTCAAGTCTACGGTCCCTTGAAGTTGTGAAAAAATCAATCTTCTAAGCTTACGTAAAAAGATGATACGGCCGTTTAATCGGCAAAAAACGCATTTTTCGTCACTCTCAAGGGAATCAAAACTCATAGGGTACTTCCCGTTGACCTAGAATTATGAAATTTGGAATTTAACATCGTTATAGACCAACAATACAAGGAAAAATCGCAAAACTGTACATTTGTAACTAAATCTTAATTAATAGGGGGTCTGAATTTTGTTATAGGAATCTGAATTTCTAGTTGAAGCTATTATTAGCTCAAATGGGGTATCATATGAAAGAGCATAATGTGCATATTGCAAAATAAATTTTATTTATTTTTTCCGACGCATTATTAATATATTTATCAAAGTCATTGATAAATATAATTTATTAAAATAAAACTACAAAATACAGCAATCCGCCATGATAAGTCGAATGTCAGTTTTTAAACACCTACGTCGAGTACTGATTATTAGATTTTTACTTCCGTTTAGGGATACGGCAAAGGAATTTAGGCAATACAGCCAAGTATTGTACTCCAGTAATTTTATAATTTATTTGTGATGGTGATTTTTTTGTGTGGAACGTAAATATATAATTTGTTGAGGGTTGTAATTGATGTATTTATTACATTGGGGGCCGCGTACCACTTATATAATTTACAGTTCATATTTAACACGCTACATATATCAGTTTATTAGCACCTAATGTTTAGTGTTGATATACATAGAAATGACGTCACAGGCAGACGCCTTGACACCAGCCAGCTTTTTGGCGTGAATTTTGAACATAAAATTAAAATGTCAATTTCATGGATATTCAAAAATTCGATTGATTGTTTAAAATCTTAACCAGTACGGGTACAACCACGGGGAACAACGTCCTGATTAAGAATTTAATACAATCGATTTCCGTATAAAATATTAGTGTAATAAGATGTTTGAAACAATACCGATTATGATATCAAAAATAAATAAAAATAAAGCTAATAACAATATCATTGTTTCGTCACATTTTCAATGAAAATAAGATAGGTAAATGAAACAATCAATAAGTTAATCTATTTCATTTTATTGTATGTAGTCTCAATACACACATTAGAAAAAATGGGCATCCCTAGTATTGACAGGCGATAGTAAAAAAATGGCGTACTTTTAATGGGAAACTTAAAAGTACTAATTATTATTCAAAAAACTATCTCACATCAAAAAGTAATTAAGTCTGTTTCAAAAAATATATTTTTAATTTAGATATTTCATTCTATTTCGCTTTTTGAGATACAAGCCGTTTGTCAAGGTACTGTTCATTATTAGATAAATAAAGGTACAATTTATCTATTTAATTTACTATTTATTTATTTTCATAAACTATTTATTTAATTGTGTAACTAACCACAATCCTAAATAGGTACTATTAAATAAAATATGGAAATTAATCATCTTTACTTATAGAGTATTTTTTATAATGACAAGCTGCAAAATTAACAACGTTGCTTGGCAACGGTGTCGAGTATGCATCAGGTACCTAACAACATAAGTTTCTTGTAGGTACTTGTCAATAAAATAAATAATATCTCTGGACTATATGTCACAGCGCCATCTAGTTCCGAGCTAAGCAGCGAGGCTTGTGTTACGGATACTAGTTGGTTGATATACTACATATATACGTTTTTTTTGTAAATACATACTACAAATAGATATATCCATGAATCGGATATAAATGTTTATGCTCATCACACAAACATTTGTTCCTACCGGGATTCGAACCCGGGACCCATAGCACAGAAGGCAGGGTTAACTACCGCTGGACTAAGTGGGTCGTCAAATTGTAATATTCAGTATATTTTAATAGGATATAAAAAAAACATACGCCAGGTTTAATTTTAACGTTGTAGCAAACTTCAACTAAAATACCTATTAATAATTAAAATAGATACCTATCGAACAATTTATCATACAAAGCAATTGAAGAATATTACATAAATAATATAAAGGCTACTCGAAACGGACTAGGTAAGAGGATCCAACGATTTTAATCCAAGTTTCCGCCAAATCTTGCTATGTTAAGATTTTCGCGTCCTTTTAAAAACAGTTAAATAAATAAATAAAATAAATAACAACATATCTATTTTAAAAATGTCAACTTGATGATAAATAGGTAATTCATTATAATAAACAGCTTATAGACATGTGCTCGTTTTTCGTTTAAGATGTCCTCTGCGCCCACTTTGATGATCTTATATTTTAATTAGGTACGGAACCCTCGGTGGGCGAGTCCGACTCGCACTTGTCCGGTTTTTAACTTATACAATAGATTTGACTCTTTTAAATTTAATTGTAATGTCTACCAGTCACAAGTAAAAATATCCGCAATTCCGCAACATGCATCGTAATTATTTATTAATTAGTATCCGTAACACAAGCCTTGTTGCGTACCTCTGAACAGTATGGGGCTACGTCACTATGTCCGAATATATTTATTTGGTAACTTTAGAGCGAATATTTCTTCTACCGTATTGAGTGTTGGAGGGAGAGAGGGAGTAAAAAAAAACAAACGTCTAACACCAGCATAACTAATGCGTTGCAGCTGCATTCGCAGCTTTTATTGCAAAATAAAACATTAAATAAGTATTGCTGCTCCGCCGTCGAGGGAGGCGCATTTCGATGATTGAACAAATAGTACCCTTTTGTTCAAATGGCGCGGTTGTGTGTATCTAGGTACTCAATAGTATGAGAATTATTTTTTTATTCATGCTGGTATTATAGGTACTACATGGTACTTTATACCCTGGTAGGAAGATTGCTATATTAGCAGGTTCATGGCGAGCCCGATGGATGCACCTTATATTTATATGTCTTTCAAATCAAATCAAATCAAATACTTTATTTGAATTAGACCAATACAGGTGCTTTGGAATTGTCATATTTAATTTAATTTAGTTGCACGGTTCCAAAAGGTAGATCTTATGGAGAAGAACCGGCAAGAAACTCCATAGATACTCTTTTAAAATTAAATACAAAATTGTTGGTTTAGTTTTACGAAGATTTATGTATGTAATATCAATATAAGACTGGTGCAGGTCGATGGTTCAGTTTCATTTTATATACCTACCAACTTACCTACTTTTAGGTTTTGATTTTACTGGATTTAGCTTTGCCCTTGTTAGGACGGTCACTCTAAGTATCTCGCACCTATTTCAGCTAGTTTACTTGCCCCCTAACTTTTATAAATGTTTAGAATAAAAAAAAATTAAGTTACACAAAGTACGCCATCTTTTCAAAATCCAAATAATGATTCTGTCTGTCTACCTGACCTAATTGTCTAGTGGGCAATTTTGAAAATTAACATTACATTGTGACTTAAAATTCGATAATGGTTCATAATTGTTGGTTCGTAATTACTATCTAAGTTATAGTTTAAGTACCTATACAATAATAATATTATGGGTATATGAAATATTTTAGAACAAATGCACATAATTATAGCCAATGGATTAGTTAAATACAAATGAATATAGCAATAAGTGCTTTAGGAGCCCCTAATTAATACTTATATGAAGGCATTTTATGGACGTATCCCTGATTTTTAGATAAGAATGTTTCATATTTCATCAGTCTTTTATGTTCTTATAAATTTTTTGTAGTCTCATGTAAAAGAAACAAACCCAAACGTGTCTTAACTATCATTTTGAAAGTCTAAAATATTGTAATAACAACGAATTTAAATCCTCCAAATTTGATCCTGATATATTGTGTGCGGTTTCTACGGGATTTCATTAAACCTTTTATTAATACCATAGTAGGAATATAAATGTCATTTTTATTTATTACAAGTGTAGATTGGGTAGCATGTTTGTTCCCTTGATATTTTTTTATTAGACTCAGCTGTAAGCAATATGTTTCCGCGAGGGGACTATTTGGGGATTAAAGTGTGCGCTCCGTCGGTCAGCCGTGCGAATCAATAGCATTTATTATTCGTCGTGACGCTATTGTGTGTTGTAGTTATGGTTGTTACCCCACCGTTGGGCGCCGCCGCGAGGGAGCGCCGGAATCGAACTGCAAGTGCAGCACAGGTTGATTGTAACAACAAACACGTGACGTGTTTTCGTTTCAGATGCTTTTATTGTGTTATTGTTGTTTGTACCATTATTGTAGGTCAGCTGTATTTGCTAGCTCTACTACACGAGTGCACTTTACGTGTTATTCGATTATAATGTTATATTAAGGTCGTGGTTATTACCAAGAATCGAGTTATGATGGATAACTCACTGCACTACGTAGGTAACTTACCCCTTTGAAAATATTGCAAAGAATAGAGGATTCCCATCAATATTAATGTATTGCATCGCGCTAAGCAATGTTTTAAACCCGCGCGGTGAACTGTCACGCCTTGAGTTATTATGTTAAAACTGCATAATATCTTGATCATGTTAGAAACATCACCCCCGGTTCTTATTACCTATGTTAAAAGTTTATAAAATAATATTTTAATATCTTTATAGTAGTTTTAAATTAATTTAAGATCTGCTTATTGTGTTTGTGAAATAATAAATAGGTACATATTTTATTGAAAAAAAAAAATTCTTTGTTCATAACTCAACACAAAGTCGGTAATACATATTACATACAACGTCTGACAAATTTAAACTCGTAAAAACAAGTTGGTAGGTAGTACAAATATTGATGTGTCAATTAGACCATTTTCTCAATCAAAATAACTAAATTCGCACTGACTACTAATATTTTAAGTATTTTTTTAAACTAATGTTTTTAGATTGTTGAGGTAAATTTGTGATCTCGTTTTACGTGATTACCTACTAAAAGACGAAACGCAAGGTGGGAACTCCTACGTACTGCACATTACACTTACGCCCAGAGGGTGCAAGAGTGTACAGTAAAGTGTTAAAATAAGACTACCTATATCTACGGCATAAATATTCCCGGACATTATAACACAGCGCCATCTAGTTCCGAGGTAAGCAACGAGGCTTGTGTTACGGATACTAGTTGGTTGATATTCTACAAATATACTTTTTTTTTGTTGTAAATACATACATAATTATTATACATAGATACATCCATGACTCGGATACAAATGTTTATGCTCATCACACAAACATTTGTCCCTACCAGGATTCGAACCCAGGACCCATAGCACAGAAGGCAGTGTCAACTACCGCTGGACTAATTGGGTCGTCAAAATGCTGTTGTAAAATATACGAAACTGGATTAAAATAATATCAATATACCGATAAAATCAGTCATAACATTAAACATGTTATTTAATTTTTTTTAATTACTAGTTGGAGCCGGTGTTTACTAACTGAGACTCACTGAGAACAAAAACCGTAACAAACGCAGAACATCATAGTTTCTTTTAAAGTACAGACAGAAAGATTCATTTTAATGTTTAACATTCACAAAGGTATAAAAAGCCAGTGCAATAAGGTTTATTATATTCTTTGTCAAAGATCCAAATAAAACAAAACAGATGAAAGTCTTTTATATTAAGGATTATTATTATGCTCAGTTTAAAAGAGGTGACATGCAGAGAGCTTTGTGTACTTCCTCCTCGTTTTTTAACTCATTCCTTGATGAATGAACTCTTCTTTAACATTGAAATAATAAGCGGAATTAATTTACTAACAAGAATACGAGTTTATATATTTTTCGTCCTAACAGGATAATAAAGTTCCTGTTTTTCTTGACTATTCAAAATCATTTGATTGAAAAATTATCCTTATTAGTAAAGTTTGGGAGTATATATTCAAAAGTTGGTATTATCTCTTAAGATTTTTTAATATACTGTTAGAAATACCACTAATATTCGCTTAGGGACTCTGTGTCATCATGATCATCATCATCATCAACCCATTAACATCCCACTGCTGGGCACGGGTCTCCTCTCATTTGAGAGGAGGGAGGCTTAGTCCATCACGCTAGCCTACTGCGGGTTGCCAGAGTTCACATGCCATCCAGACAAATCTCTCAAGCATGCAGGTTTCCTCACGATGTTTTCCTTCACCGTTTTAGCTTGTGACAAATACGCACATAACTTCTGAAAAGTCAGTGGTGCGTGCCTTGGGTTCGAACTCGAGACCTTTGACATCTCAGTCCACTGGTCACGCCACTAGGCTGCCATAGCTCACAGCATTTAAAGTACGTACACAGGGACTCTGTGCACGTACTTTAAATGTAGTAGGTCCTTATTTCAAACATATTCATATTTACTTTGACTTATTAATTTCAAACCTACTCATTTCAAATTTATTACTTTTATTATAAGTAAGTTTATTAATTAATTAGGATAGTTAATGACTATCGGAAAAAAATAATTGTAAATTCTGAACATCTAATTTCAGATTTTGATAAAAACGTAGTTGACAATTAGGTTCTATTATCAATTAATATTGAAAGTGAAACCGCCTAAGTTGCCAATAAAAAATGAGAAAGAGAGAGATCACTTTTTCATGTAACTGTTCTATGTAGGTACGTAGAAAACTATGAAGTTATTTAATTAACATCTTTTAGTCCACGTTTTTGTTGAAAGACGGAGATTTAAAATGTGGTAATTAATAAACGTCATCAATTATTGTATACAAGAGTAAATGATTAAGTCTAAGTCTTCAAATACTGAAAGCCATATTTCAATAAACTGAAGAATGTCTTTTCATAATGGATATTATTACGTCTAGAGTTTGAAAGCGGCTATATATTTAATTTGTTTCGGTGTTTCTTATTAGAAGTCGCCAATTAGGAAACACTGCGCCAACTTGTAGTAGATTTTGACTTGCAAAAGTGTCCTTCAGAAAGTAATTCTGTGTAAATCAGATTGTTAATAATAAATAAAAATGTAAGGTAGCTGCCCGTGACTACGGATGCTGAAAAGGATCTGAAACGTCGGATTTCAACAATATCAATATAACGATAAAATCTGTAAAAAGTAGTTTTAATTCAACATCTAATATTTGTATTAGTATAGAAATCAATATCATTTCATATCATAATTTCATTTCACATAGAACGATCACCTCAAATCACCATTACTTTTAACAGTAACGTCATAAATCACGATATAATAAGATGCATTTTGATAATATTCAAATTCCATTCAACGGATCTACGTACTATAATCGATTTAATATTGCGATAATTTTTTTTCGTTTCCAAGCGATATGTTTTTCGCGGCGGAAATTAAGAGGCACCCCTCCCGCATAGAAAGTAGTTTAGTGCATTTAACTAGATAAGGATATATATATAGATAAATATATTCTGAGGGTACGTATAGCTGGTGTTACTTCGTGAATTCGTTCTTTTATTGGTGTTTTATTTATATTTCTAGGTTTTAAAGAGACGAGCATACTAGCAACTATGTGTGTTGGCTTTGGGTACCCTACAGACATAATATTAAATTGTAAATTTTGCATTAAAAATACATATCAGTCCACTAGTTCGCAGGGGAGTCACCACAGCTGACCTCAGCTTGACTGGACCAGTAAAAAAGTTTTACTTGAACGAGAGACTGACTAAAATCAATCGTCAGTTATTTCGTAAAACTCGTGACGCCGCCAGCCTACACGGATGGAAATTTGCGTGGACAAAGCGAGGGCGAATATTGGTCCGCTATAAGGCTGGAGACCCACCACGCAGGATTCGTTCGGAAGCGGATATCGTTACGCTTATCGGCCCAACAGATACCACAAACAAATCTTAGTCTTAGCCTCAGTAATAATATGTGCTTCTATAAGTTTTCTAATGTATTAATATTTTTTTCAAAATTATTAATTTATCGTAATTTTTCAGTTTTTTATGAAGTTTTAAAATGTTATCAATTTTCAACGTATTGTGAATCTGTGATATTTTATCAATTTTTAGTTTGTTGTGCATGTTTAATTTATTATAAATCTTCAATTTATTGCCTATTTTTAAAGAATAATTTATTTTTATCCATCAGTTATATTTTTTTAAAAGAGTCAGAAGACGTTTGTCAATTGCTGCTTTGAACTCAATCCCGTGGGCTGAAATAAGTGTCATGAGCAATGTAAATGATATGGTCGAATTCCTCACTTCAAACATTAAATATCTTTTTGACTTACATGCACCCCTGAAGAAAAAGATCTACAAAGGCCGACAAACCCCATGGATCACCTAAAATATTCGATAAATGTTCAAATTGCGGGACAAAGTCAAGAGTAAATATAGTGATACTAAATGTGATGTATCGAAAAGATATTACCGGGACCTCAAACATCTGGCAGCCACTGCACTGGTTGCAGAAAAAAAGGCATACTTCACAAGATGCTTAAACGATCATATAAAAGATCCTAAAGCTCTATGGAGGAACCTGAAAACCGATGTGCTCCCAGACCACAAAGATGGTCAGCTACCAGGACTTTTCAAGGATCTGGATGCGATTAACAGGGCGTTCCTTGAGGTGCCAGGAGGATGTAACGACAATATATCATAGCTCACATTTTTTGAACATCATAGGTTCGGCTCCGCAGAATTCAAACTTCATTCAGTTGACTGTGACTACGTTCTGAAGATTATTAGGGGCTTTAAATCAAACGCTCAGGGCATCGATGGGATTAGTCTAGATATGCTTAACCTTACCATACCAGTAACTTTACAAGCCATTACCGATATCATTAACAGCTCGATATTTACTAGCACATTTCCTGATATGTGGCGCTGTGGTATTGTTCGTCCAATCCCGAAGATTTCCAACCCTACAACTGACAAGGATCTTCGACCTATCAGTATTCTAGCATGCTTGTCTAAGGTCTTGGAGCGTGTGGTTTATATGCAGTTGGTAGAATATTTGGAAGTGCACAACATTCTACCGGATCTACAATCGGGTTTCAGGAAGGGTAGGGGCACTGCAACTGCTTTCTCCGACGTAGTGGGAAATATTCTGGAAGCGCGTGATAGAGGAGAGGGCTCAATCTTGACCTTGTTGGATTTTTCACGGGCTTTCGATGCGATAAACCGCACACTGTTACTCTCTAAGCTCTCCTATTACGGGTTCTCGGTGGAGACAGTCAATTGGTTCGACAGTTACCTTTCAAATAGGAAACAGTGTGTTGAACTTCGTAAGGAGGATGGCTCTATACACACATCTAGCCCTAGAGACGTAATGAGAGGTGTCCCACAAGGATCCATTATTGGTCCGGTACTTTATATTTTGTATAGTGCAGACGTCACCACATCTATTGTTAATTGCAAATACCATCTTTATGCTGACGATATACAGCTGTATATGTCGTTTAAGCTGCAAGATACATCATTGGCAGTTCAAAAGGTTAATGAGGACCTAGAAAGAGTAGTAGCGTGGTCAGAACAAAACTCTCTTATTCTCAACCCAATTAAATCTAAGTTTATGGTTCTTGGGAGTAAACAACAAATTGGGGCAATATTATCTATGCACCCTAAAGTAATTATAAGGGGTGTAAATATAGACTCTGTCAGCACAGCCTTTAATTTGGGACTTTTAATGGACCCAGAACTGCGATTTGAGGCACACATTGCAAATGTAATAAAGAACTGCTTCTATAGATTGAAAATTTTATATAGAGTTAGACAGTATTCGAGTGTGCACATCAGAAAGCAACTAATAGAGAGCTTGATACTGTCTAAACTTAATTATTGCGACACTGTCTATGGATCTTGTCTGTTATCTAGAACAATGCAACAGATTCAGCGCATTCAAAATGCTTGTGCACGTTATTGTTTCAGCATTCCGAGCAGAAGTCATATAACACCATACCTAAATGACCATAATATGCTTAAGATGGAAGCTCGAAGAAGAATGCATTTAGCTGGTTTGCTGTTTGGGGTCATAGCTACAGGAAAACCCGTCTATCTTTACAAAAAACTGGAGACAAAACAAACAAAAGCTTCGATTGCGTTCAATAGTTAATCCGCTGTCAGTTCCCAAACACAGAACTACTGCTTTTAGAAGGTGCTTCAAATATGCAGCTACACATTGTTGGAATGATTTGCCACCTCCAATCCGCAGCCTGAAAAACAAATACAGTTTTACTACTCATGTAAAAAAGTATCTTTTAAATGTCCAAAAATGTCCGACAGTGCCCTATGAAATATTTAATACACATTTCAATTCAATATACTTTAAATCTATTTTTCTATATCACTATTTATATAAATATTCTATTATAATAATTATTTTGGAAGCAATAAACTGAAATTCATTTCAATTATAATGTAAATTTTCCACAATTATTCATTTATTTTTATTAATTGATTTTTAGATATATTTAGGTAATTTTATAATTTTAAGTACTCACATGACACTTTATCTTGCTTTTGAACTATCGCTATCAAACACAGCTGCTCACTCACTCTATTTGTGTTGGTTTCATAAGTGTTTCTCATATGTTACATAATATATAAATGCTTAAACTGTGGGTTGTCGCCATCAATGGTGGCACGAGGTTGTTGCTGAAAAACAGCGTTGTTGGCATTCCCATGAATGCTAATAACTTTCAAGCTGAGCAATAGCTTATTTTACCTCACACTAGTGACACACAACTGTTCCAGTAACAAAATTTCTTCGCAAAAATCGCTATTCATTTCATTTTATCAATTATAATCGTAGTTTCAAATTCTATTCTTTATCTTAATATTTTTAGTAAGTTAGCTTTGTTGACATAGGTCATTTTTTGTTTTCGTAAATTATTGATCGCATGTCAACAAGTGCGTTATGTCACTGTCAGTGTCACAGGGATATGTGACACTGGAACAGTCCTGCCATGTAAATAATATATAACGTATAAGTTTTGTGTCTAATTTCAATTTCAATTTTTTGTCTATGCCAATCTATTATAGGGTACTGTATCTCTTCTTGGGGAGGTGCTTCCAAAAGTCATTTAATTAACGTTGAACGAGCACAAAGAGCAGTCCTAAAAGCATCGACATTTAAGCCTTTTGGATACCCTACCAAGGATCTGTATGAATTTTGTGAGGTTCTAACCGTACGACAACTATTTATCTTACAAATCATATTAAAACAACATTCCTACCTCTCTAATATCAGACCTACTCTCTTATCATCCCAACAGCCTGCTACTCGTAGACATAAACTTCCACCTGCTGCCACACGAAGAACCTCTTTCAGTCAAAGATTCTTCTGTTTTCTTGGACGGTTTATTTATAATAAAATCAATAATATATTGGGCATAATAAACAATAACAAACATGAGTGCAAAGCTAATGTTAGTAAATTTCTCTTAAAGTTATCATATGAAGATACGGAGAAATTACTTCATCCAGTAACTTAACATCCACACACATACACATCATACAACGACACACACACACACACACACACACTATACGCTCATACACACATATACACTCACACTCGCATTTATATATTACATAAATTACCATGCAAAGGTTGATGAATATTAGGTTTTACTAGGGTAGATGAACATTATCATCCCACCTTATCAAATTACTTTTTCATTTTTATTTTAATTTTAATTTTTACTTTTTAATACTTACATATAATCTCAGATGTAACCTTATAAATGTACCAATATACAACCAGTAGTTTGTATATAAATTGTGTCACTGGAAGGTTGCTGGTACTTATAGCACAGGTTTTCCTATTTTTAACCGACGTCAAAAAGGAGGAGGTTCTCAATTCGTCGGAATCTTTTTTTTTTTTTTTTTTATGTATGTTCACGAATTACTTCAAAACGCCTCGATCGATTTGCAAAATTTTTTTTTGTTTAAAAGGGTATACTTCACAGATGGTCCCATTGTAACCACATCACGATCTGATGATGGGATCCCAGGGAAATCGAGGGCAACCCTCAAATTTTATAGGCAATTATCACGTTTTGAATATATTTACTAAAATTGTTCCAGTATTTGTGTCTGATAATCATCATTTGAGGTTGATGAGCTGATGATGGAAGGTAGCACTACCTTCCTTCATCAACAGTTAAGATTTAAAAGAAAATTCTTTCAGTTATAAGCATTTATTACATTTACATGTGTTCTCCAAAGCTGTTCAAGTATTTGCATCTGAAAACCAACTTCTCATGTAATGATCTGATGATGGAAGGTACAACTCCTCAACGGTTAGGAGTTGAAGGGAAAATCTTTCATAATTATAAGTATATATGGATCGATAGTTGTATTCTTTCAGGCTATTAGATTGACCTGATATGAAAAGTTTAATAAACTTTATTATTATTATTATTATTATGTTTTTATGTCTCTGTGTGTCCTTGGTTGAGGAAATAAAACCTTTTTCTTTCTTTCTTTCTTTCTTTCACTGCTAGACATAGGCCTTCCCCAAACTACGCCATACCACTCTGTCCTCCATCTAAAATACATATAATTGTACGTTAATTATTGATAACGAATTTCAAGAATCTCTCCGTCTCTGTCAATAGTGGTTTTTCCAAAAACCGTTTTAGGCCCTACCGCTGTCGTAAACACTTGCAAAACCAAATATTTTCTATAAATAAATAACTAGAATCTGAGATTTTCTACCTCAGCACTATGTTGAAAAGTTTGAAAAACAACAAATTCACTGCAAATAATTTATCGGAATAGGTACAACATATCTTCAGCTTTGGCGCTCAATTAATTTATATTTATTTATTTCCCAACAATATCTTGACAGAGTATAATCCAATGCGATATTGAGGTATCTTAGTACTAACTACTAATCTATCTATATATAAGCGGTGAATCTATTCCATGCTATAAAACTTTTAATTAAGGACAAGGATACAATAGAGTAGACGACAGGCTTAGACAATAGCCTAGACAGAACCCCCTAGAATCTAGGGTTTCATAATAAACTTTCAATTCACAAAGTATAGGATTATAAGGGGTAGTTTCTACACAGCTTTTTGAAAACGTCTGTTTCGTCTCATAAGTCCTTTTTCATTTTAATTTATGATTTTAATGAATGATGAAACTATCTATTACGTCTTTGAAATGAATATTGTTTATACCTAAATACAGTGTCAAAGTAAAATGAGACATATTATTAGTATTTATGTACCGTACCTATCAAGTTTTTTTTCTAGGTGCAACAATAGTACGTATGTAATTACTATTGCCTAGCAAAAATCAATATAATATATATTATACTACAAATGTAAGTGAAATCTCGTCACAAAATGTAACTACGTGTGTGTAAGTTTACTACCTATGTTCTTATATCTAATTATCAAAATTGCTATCATCGACCCTTATCCCTTCTAACCGGTTTTATAAGTACCTATCAATGTTAGTGAAACGGTTGTAAGTAAATGATGATGGTCATCATAAAATCGGTTGGGTAGCGTGAACGGAAAATTACAGATAGATTTTTCCCCGGAAAATATATCTACGAGGCATTTGACCACCCCGGACAATTTGGACCCCGTAATGTGACAACTTTCGTCGCGTTTACCCCAAATTACTTGCTTCGTATAGCTCGGTTCACAAGTTTAATGGTAGCAACTCATGAATGCGGGACAACTTAAATGTAGAGTAGGTACCTCATTCTCTTCATATTGAAAACCAAGTATTTTTTACCTAATACTATACCTATATACAACAAATTTAACAGACAAAACAAATTCATATTTTATAGTTGCTAACATGTGTTAATAAATCTTTTCAGAACTATTGTAATGCAAAGTTCCTATATCAGACCTGTTGCAGGATGTGTCTCTCTCGTATTGGTTTATTTAGCCATCAAAACCGTGGTTTGTCAGATAATAATATACCATAAATCACCTGGAATAGAAAACAAGGTCCAATGTACCAAAAATAACTAATTACCTATAAAGTTGCACAATTTTCGTGTCACGTTGCTGTACATTGTTACGACTCCATTTATATCGGCGCCAATGACGTCAAGCGTTTTAACTTTTCCAAATTGAGGTATGATGTTGTGGCAATACAACTTACAGTTTTCTTTTAAAAGTAAATTAAGTACCTATTTCACAATAATAAACAAATAATATCACCAAGCGGTTTCAACATCTTGTGCGTCGATAAACTTTGCAGACGCACTTTTATGGATTCCTTTTTTTTAAAACATTGCCTCACACTGGTTGTTTACACGTGCCGTGGAAAGATTTGAAAACAATTTCGCAAGATCAAATGTCCAGACTCGGAGCAGACGGAAAAATCACTCACTCAAAAATCGATCACTTTCCCACTTTGTTGTACCATTCAGTGTATAAGACTTCGTACTTTATTAGTGTATTTTATAATTAGAGTTTAGATTCATACCCGCTTCATGGCAATAGGCTTGCCCCTTACTGTATGGGTGGTTGGGCGAAATGTGGGTGCATATTAGTACCTACAACTCTGCCTAACCCTTTGGGTTAGGCAGAGTTGTAGGTACACAGTGCCATCTAATTTCGAGCTAAGCAACGCCGCTTGTGTTACTAATACTAGAATGTTGAGTGATTCAACATTCTAGTATATACCATAATAGTCATACCATAATATCCTTTTTTAGGATGTTATCAATTCGACTTACTAGACTGCGACTATTGTATGTTCTTTTTATGCTTGTTACCTCATAACTAGATTTGGTGGAGCGATTTTGATGATTAGCCGGTGCCTAGTTTGAAGCTACCCCGCTCAAGATCACGCACGATAAGTGTACGTACCTTTACATATGGCTTGGCACCGACTTTATACCATTAACACTAAAAAGAAGTTAAAACTGTATTAAGTTATTTTTTACTTTTTAGTTTTGAAGTCGGTTTTTTATTATTTTATTTTGTTGTTGTAAATACATATTATGCATAAAAACATCGATAAGTTAGATACAAATATTATTATGCTATGCCGACCACATAAACATTTGTCTCTACCGATATTCAAACTCTGTATCTTTAAGGGTATTAACATTTTCCCCTTCTACTTCCAACGTGGAGTTAAGCGCTGCCAACGTACTAAATTGGCTAATGAGAAAGCTATGAATAGTACTTCATAAGTATTATTCAAAGGGGATAGGTAATGCTTTCGGCCCCAATTTCAAAGGAGCAGACAAAGCGATGCAAAGTAAATACACTTCATACCGTAAATTATTTCTCATTAGATCTCACCGCTAAGAAGATTTGCAATATGAACGCACTAATTACACCTTGCCGTTGAGGTAATGGTACAGTATATAATATTAGCACAGGTTGTAATTCGATGTCTAGACAACAACAATTGAAAATAGGCGGTGAATTATTTTGTGAAATATTTCGATATTTTATAACGGTTTGAAATAATATATTTCTAAATATTACAAATGCAAACTGCCGCGTTGGTCTGCTGGCAAGAGATCTTGAATTCGATTCCCAGGGTGAGAAAAGTGTTATTGGTTCTTTTTTTGGTTACATGGGACCTAAAACATATCGGCCAAATCAAAAATTTATGTACATTAATTAGTGCACCTCTGCTAATTCTTCAGGGACGACGGGCGTGATGGCATGTCATGTTATGTTATAATGATTACAAATGACTTTGCATAAATAAATATTCTAGATTATATATTCAGTAATGACTGAAAGACAAGTAGCGTGTCGATAAAAAATATATTATAGTCATTAGTCCTGTCATTTTGTCTAAACAGGACGCCTTATTGTCGTGTTGATGTGTGTGTGTGTGTGCGTGTGTAATTTGATTTGTGTTTTAAGCTATATATAATGTAAATACAGTAGGTAACACTAGATCATCAATATATTGTTTAATACTTAATTACGACTATAGGTATATGTTTTGTTTCTTCGGCAATGAATTGTACAGTTTCACTCCCTCTTTTTTATTTTATTTTGTGTGAATCTTTAACAAACATTGTAATTATTACCAGACGACTGCCGGGTCCT
Organism: Craniophora ligustri; assembly: GCA_905163465.1. Taxonomy (NCBI): domain Eukaryota; kingdom Metazoa; phylum Arthropoda; class Insecta; order Lepidoptera; family Noctuidae; genus Craniophora; species Craniophora ligustri. The sequence goes on along the minus strand of LR990954.1, from coordinate 10,070,344 downwards.
ATCACAAACTCCTTTGAGAAAAAAATGCAACATTAACTCAAAGAAACCTTTGTACCTAATATGAAATGTACGAGTTTCACACAAGAAGAAGTATTATATGAGAATAGCCTTTTAATTTTATTTATTTATTTATTCATAAACACAACCATCATCACAGGTTTTAACCTAATACAATAGCGTAGTTCTTATATCTAGTAGTACCTACTTATATCTATTACGCATGCATACTTTATTCTCATATTAGGTACCTATCTGTTTTTATTTACTAACTTTAAGATAATATACAATATGCAGTTCATGTTAATTCAATCAGTGTGCAAGTAAATATGTCAATAATAATAATAATAATAAAGCAAATCAAAAAGGCCCCAAGTGCTCGGCGCGCCTAGTAGCAGTACTGGCCACGACGGAAGCCAGTCTGACACTAGGCGTAGGGGTGCTAAGAATCCCCGAGTGACGATAGATCCCCGTCAAACAACCCAAGCAACACACACGGACACCAATACTCTAAGTGAAAGAACCTCAAATACACCTTCGCCATTTCATTCAATCGAATCACCCACATCATCCCTTCATTCATATCAGATATCCATGCCGTCATCACCCTCTACACATAGCTCATCAGCGGAAAACATCCACACTAACACACCAACAGGCAACACTACTATTGAAACGGAGAGAAGTGCTTTGCGGGAAATGCTTCCTGCAACCACCCTTGCCGGCAGAAATAGACAGCGGATGAAATGGACTGATGATATCAACCGTAACTTACTCCGCTGCTATTATACAGTCACAAATTGCGAAACTAACCTCACGGGATATCGCCCTTCTTTACATGCAAAATTCATAGAAATGTTTCCTGACCTTAACATTCTTTCTGAACAAAGACTAGCTGATCAAATTAGAGTCATACACCGCAACAATCGAATCACTGCCACAGAAAGAGAAAATATTAAGAGAGAAATAGCATCAAACAATGTACCAGTAATATCTGAAATCACTTCACACACCCGTAGCACACGTCGGCTCAGATCATCAGATTTAACTAATAGTAATCACAATACAGAAGAAGAGATAGGACAATCCAATGATAACCCCCAGCACACAACACTTACAAATGAACAACAAACACCAACAGACTCTCAATCATCCCAATCATACCCGTGGTTACAAGAACGATGTTCACAATCACCAATACTAACACCTAACACACAAACAGATACAGACACAGACAACAGACAAATAGAAAGCATTTTTAATGAGTGCCTGTTGAAATATAAAGGTACAGATCCTACTGCTCGTCCAAACATACCAAAACTTAAAATTACACATCAATCAAAAGTAACCGTAAATTTATTAAATCAACTAATAAACATAGAACTATCACGTATCATAGATCCTAACATAGAATATATACAAGACTTAATCTACAGCGCTGCCCTGGCAGCCACTTCATTACATAATAAAACAAAATTAAAGGTAGGTAGGGTTGATACAATTAATAATAGAAAAGGTAAACCAGCATGGGACTGGCGTATTGAAACCAAAATAGCTAACCTGAGGAAAGACATAGGAAGACTTACACAATACATTAAAGACAATCTTTCAAACAAAAAACAGAATAAAATAAAAAATACATATAAAAACAAAGAAGAAGTAATAGAAGATATAAACATAAAGACACAAAAATTACAAGCACTTTCTAAAAGGCTACGCAGATACAAAAAATCAAACCAAAGGCATAAAGACAATATTTTATTTAATACTAATCAAAAACTCTTTTATAGGAATTTTGATAAGGTATATAGTATCAAAGAACCACCCAACATTGCAGAAGTAGAAACATTTTGGGCAGATATATGGTCAAGACCAGTAGAACACGACAATCAGGCGGAGTGGATTAAGGCAGAAGAAGAAATAGGACCCCTTAACCCCATGACTGAAATTAATATAGATAAAAAAGATATAGAACAAGCAATAGGCAAAACACTAAATTGGAAAACACCAGGACCCGATAAAATACACAATTATTGGTTAAAATACTTTACAGCTACACATAAACATATTGCAGACTCTTTTAACGCTCTTATTAGGGATCCCAATTCTATACCTATGTTTTTCACCCAAGGCAATACATATTTAAAACCTAAAGATACAGACACTACAAATCCAGCTAAATATCGTCCAATCACTTGTCTCCCGACTCTGTACAAACTTCTCACATCCATTATTTCACAAAAAATCAACACACACCTGACACATAACAATATTATAGCGGAGGAACAAAAAGGCTGTAGAAAAGGCTCCATGGGATGTAAAGAACAGTTAGTAATAGATTCAGAAATACACAACCAGGCTAGGCAAACACATAGAAATCTCTACTATGCATATATTGACTATCAGAAAGCCTATGATAGTGTTCCCCACTCATGGCTCTTAGAGGTTCTAAAGATATATAAAGTCGACGAGACACTAATACAATTCTTAAAACAAACAATGAAAAAATGGACCACTACACTACACTTAAACACAGAATCAGAAACACTAACATCTAAACCAATAAAAATCTTAAGAGGCATATTTCAGGGAGACTCATTAAGCCCACTATGGTTTTGTATGTCATTAAACCCGCTTTCTAGAATTTTAAACAATACAGGACAAGGATATCTACTACACAGAGAGGATAACACAAAAATAACACATTTACTTTACATGGATGACATTAAACTATATGCCGCTAATAGACAACAACTAGATTCATTGTTAAAAAATACAGAAAAATTTAGTAACGACATAAAAATGAACTTTGGAACAGATAAATGTAAAATAAATAGTATCATACGAGGACAACATCATACAACAGACCCATATATACTTACACAACAAAATACACTAATCGATAAAATGGAATCGAGCGACACATATAAATATCTAGGATATTGCCAGAGTACACGCATAGATCACGGAAAGATAAAACAAGAACTAACAACAAAATATACACAAAGACTTAATAAAATACTTAAAACAGAACTATCAGCAAGAAATACTATAAAAGCTATAAATACATATGCGGTACCGATACTAACCTATTCATTTGGCATTATCAAATGGTCGGTGACTGAATTAGATAAACTCAATAGGTTAACAAGAACTACATGCTACAAACAACACATACACCATATACATTCAGCAGTAGAAAGATTTAATCTTAAAAGAAAGTTAGGAGGGAGAGGCCTAATAGATATTAAAAATTTACATAATAGACAGTTACACAACATTCGAACATACATGTTGAATAAAGCTATAGATAGCCCCATTCATGCAACCCTTACAAAAATATCAACATCCGGTACACCACTAAAATTAAACATCAATTTCAATCCACTAGAAAACCATTCCTCAGATGAACAAAAAATTGCAACCTGGAAACAAAAACCCCTCCATGGTAAATATCCTAATTTATTACAGCAGGAACATATAGACGGTGAAGCATCTAATGCGTGGCTTAGTAAGGGCAACATATACAAAGAAACAGAAGGTTTTATGGTAGCTATTCAAGACCAGATCATCAAAACTAAAAATTACCAGAAATACATAATGAAGGACACAAATATAATTTCAGACAGATGTAGATTATGCAACACTCAACAAGAAACGATAGATCATATTACAGGAGGATGCCCATTCTTGGCAAATAGGCAATACACAGATAGACACAACAATGTAGCAAAACAAATACACCTACAGATAGCTAGAAAATATAAATTAATCGATAAAATAGAACCATACTATAAATATAAACCAAAAAATGTTTTAAATAACGAAATTGCCAAACTATATTGGGATAGAGATATTATAACAGATAGAACCACACAGAATAATAGACCAGATATTACACTCATGATAAAAGAAAAGAAAATTACATATTTAATAGATATATCCGTTCCTAATTCAGAAAACATAAGAAAAAAATACACCGAGAAAATACAAAAGTATATACCATTAGCTGATGAAATACGACAAATGTGGCAACAGAATGCCGTTAAAATTGTACCAGTCATATTATCATCTACAGGACTCATCCCTAAATCACTTCATACATCATTAAAAGAACTAGATCTACACAAATTAACATATATTTCACTCCAAAAATCAATTATAATTGACACATGTTCCATAGTACGGCGATTCCTGACATCCACTACACAAACACCTTCTTCAGTAGGAAACGAACCAACCCACTTGGTGTAAACCCGTGATTGGCTCGTCACACCCTCCAGCTCTGCTGAGATTCCAAATGGATTTAAAAAAAAACAATAATAATAATAAAGTTTATTGATCATTTTAACAATTTTGCAGTACAGACATACATACATGTGGTTCAAAATGATGTATACAGCTACAATTTATGTACGGCTAGTACTTAAAATAGGAAAACCTGTGCTATAAGTACCAGCAACCTTCCAGTGACACAATTTATATACAAACTACTGGTTGTATATTGGTACATTTATAAGGTTACATCTGAGATTATATGTAAGTATTAAACAGTAAAAATTAAAATTAAAATAAAAATGAAAAAGTAATTTGATAAGGTGGGATGATAATGTTCATCTACCCTAGTAAAACCTAATATTCATCAACCTTTGCATGGTAATTTATGTAATATATAAATGCGAGTGTGAGTGTATATGTGTGTATGAGCGTGTAGTGTGTGTGTGTGTGTGTGTGTGTGGTTGTATGATGTGTATGTGTGTGGATGTTAAGTTACTGGATGAAGTAATTTCTCCGTATCTTCATATGATAACTTTAAGAGAAATTTACTAACATTAGCTTTGCACTCATGTTTGTTATTGTTTATTATGCCCAATATATTATTGATTTTATTATAAATAAACCGTCCAAGAAAACAGAAGAATCTTTGACTGAAAGAAGTTCTTCGTGTGGCAGCAGGTGGAAGTTTATGTCTACGAGTAGCAGGCTGTTGGGATGATAAGAGAGTAGGTCTGATATTAGAGAGGTAGGAATGTTGTTTTAATATGATTTGTAAGATAAATAGTTGACGTACGGTTAGAACCTCACAAAATTCATACAGATCCTTGGTAGGGTATCCAAAAGGCTTAAATGTCGATACTTTTAGGACTGCTCTTTGTGCTCGTTCAACGTTAATTAAATGACTTTTGGAAGCACCTCCCCAAGAAGAGATACAGTACCCTATAATAGATTGGCATAGAGCATAGTAAACCATTTTTAGCACATTGGGGTCGGCAACATATCTTAGATGTTTGAATACAAAGATTAGTTTTCGTACTCGACTCGTCAATAGGTCTGTGTGTGGTATGAAACTTAGTCTCTCATCCAGAATCACACCTAAATACTTTATTGTAGTAGCATTTTCTAATTTTGGACAGTTACATACGAGGTTGCTACTCCTTGCATGTTTGTGTGCTGTAATAAAATATTTTGCATTGTCCAATGGTATTGTAGGTTTTCTAATGCTAAAAGTCAAGTATTTAGTTTTTTCTACGTTGAGAGACAGAAGGTTCAGTGTTAACCAGTGGGTTATCTTGTTCAGTCCAATCTGGGCCCGATCAAATGCCCAAGTTCTCCCTGTGAATATAAGAGCTGTATCATCCGCAAATGCAAATAGTTTCCCATATTCTAAATTTATTTTGCACATCTCATTCACATATATTAGAAAGAGCGTAGGGCCAAGTATACTACCTTGCGGTACACCATGATCGATTGACAGATAACTACTATGATGTTCTCCTATTTTTACGCATTGTTTCCGATTACTCAGATAGGTCTCGAACAACTTTAGCTGTTTATCCCTAACACCAATGCGTTCTAACTTCATTTTTAGTGCGGGAATAGAGAGCGTGTCAAATGCCTTTGCCAAATCTAAGAAAATACCAATACATTTATCTCCATTATCCAAAGCTTCCACTAAGTGGTTGGTTAGATCATGGACAGCGTCATCAGTAGACATTATTACGGAAGCCATACTGATTCCTTGAAAGAATGTGATTGGCATTAATAAAGTTCTTGAGACGATTGTCCATGATTTGTTCTAAGACTTTAGATATTGACGGCAATACTGAAATAGGTCGATAATTAATGACACGATCTCTATCCCCAGACTTTTAAATAGGATGAACAAGTGCTCTTTTTAGTAGATGCGGAAAATCTCCATTTAGAATTGCAAGATTAAATATATAAGTTAGAGGAGGTATTAAATTTGTTTTGTACTGTTTTAGGAGATTTGATGATATTCCGTCAACACCAATCGCACAGTTAGGGCGTAATGCTTCTATTATACGCTCAACTTCGGTCTCATCAGTTTCCAGAAAAATAAGCGAATGAGGGTGAGATAAACAAGGTGTTGTATCGACAAGCTTTGTGTCGTAGTCTATAGATGTGGTGATTTTGTTAGCTAAATCTTTTCCAGTATTTGTAAATGTCTTATTAACAGCATTGATAGACTCCTCAGTTGAGCTTTTGATCTTGAGTAAGGCGGTAGCTGATGTTGTTACTTTTTTTGTGTGCGTTATTTCTTTTATAATATTCCACATCATTTTGGGATTCGATTTAGCTTTATTTAGTTCGTCTGCTTCATATTGCCTTTTAAGTTTTTTTAGTATAGAATTACAGAAATTACGGTATCTTTTAAAAGTGATATTTAGGACTAGATTATTAGGTGCACATTTCATTTTCCTATGCATTCTATCTCTGTTTCTTATACACCTTAATATACCCGAAGTTATCCATGGTTTTATTATTTTTAAGCGATGTGGCACAGCTTATTTCCTTGTACAAACGTTTAATGCTCTAGTTAAAGAATTTACAAAGTATTCCAGAGCTATGTTTCCATCGGTACATTTGTAGATGTAGGAGTAATTTATATTTTTTAAATGATCTTCCAACTGAGCGTAGTCAATCTTTGTCTTCATGATTGGTTGGTTCTCAACTCTTATTTTTTCGAGAGTAACTAATACGGCATTGTGATCAGTGAGTATAGAGTCGATAACAACAGTTGTAGCATTTAGCTTGGATCTTAAAAATACATGATCAAGGCAAGTTTTGTCGTGAGTGACTTGGGTATGTGCTGGCAGAAAGCCATGTGTAGCAAGAAGGTTAAGATATTCCTGTGCTTTAATATCAGAGTGTCCATCTATTATATTTATATTAATATCGCCAATAAGCATCATATTACCGAATGAATGATTTGAGGCTAATATCTGGTCAAGAGAAGTAAGAAAGTTCGAAGTGTCTTTAAATGATGGAGGCCTATATATTGCAAAAATACATGTGTCATTACCTATTTTTATTTGTAAACAATTTGCGTCTATAAGGAACTGTTGTGATGTTGCGTTGAGCGCGCGTGAGGGGCGTCTAAAGCAGTAATTTCATGTGCTAACGTTAAAAAAATTATAGAACCTTCGAGTAAGTTGGCAGTCACCAACTTACAAAGCATTGAAATCAAAATATCCTAAAAGAACACACTAAGGATTTCACCGTTACTTTATAAATTAAGTTAATTAATAAAATCGATAAACCTACCCACGTTTATTTTAAAGAGATCCTTAGCTTATTTATTTATTCATTGATTTTGGTTGCCCAGAACGTGTGTTCTGGGCAACCGTGTATTTATGATATAAATTAATTATAAAAATCAGTGTTTGAACAACTTTTAGATTTTTATAACAATAGCTATAATACGTATATAGGTTTCAACGCTTATCATCCATGTAATTTAAATTATTTAAAGTTAAAGTTATTTAATGTTTGCGTTTATCTTATTGTAATGTTTAAATATTATGTACGGAGATATCGTCTTGTATGATCTTTTCTGTGGTATGCAGGTACCTAATAATACGAACTCAGTACTGAGTGGCTGCTTTCCAATCCCCTTCTACCCATCGCTAGGCACGACAAGGCGGGTGCCTAGTCGTGCCTAGCAAATTTTCCTTCAAGCACAAATTTTTATGTGGACGCGATTAAAGTTTAATGTAATGAAATTATATTATTTCTTCACTTCTTCACCTACTTAAAGACACTTTTACAAGTCATGTAAGATTTATTTGTTATAAAAATAGATTCAATGTTCAAAGACATATTTCAATGTTTTTATTGAACAATAAGTACTTAACACCTACGTAGTATTACTACACAAAGAATACCACGCTGAAATATTCGAACCATATTATTTATGAAATATGTGAATACAGCGTTTGTGGTGTTTAAGAAAAACAAGTTTATACAATGAAGAATAGCAGTAAATAAAATGTTTTTTAAAGTATGTATCACATGCTCAAACCGTAATAAAACATCGTGAGGAATCCTGCATGCCTGAGCGCACTGGACTATCGAGGTGGAATATAGCCTAATCTTTCTCAAATGAGAGGAGATAGTTACGAAGTACTTCGTAATTCGTAGCTGTCTCCTCAAGTGTACAAGTAAGTAACAGTGCGCCAGGTATAAATTTTCTAGTGTTATCGTTGAAGTCTAACATACAAATAAAACTGATGGTTCATTTAAATAACATGTAAGTGTATCAATACGTGAATGTTCCCTCCTGTTTATTCCAATTGTTTCAAAGTAAATCGAACTTAAAATAAAATGGCCTTGGGTTTTTTTTTTGTCTATAAGAAAAAGGCAGTAAAAGGTTTTTCCTAGCACTAGAAAAGTGCTAAAGATTTTCTTAATAAGCTTTAAAAGTCGTAGACTATCCAAGTAGATGCAAAACTTTTTCAAATTAACATAATTACAAAAATACTACAAGACAACTTTACTTTTTAACTTCGGATAAGTTTTAAGTCGCACGCCTCGCTGGAGGTACCTATAAAGAGAGTTACAAAAAAATCGTCGCATTCAAAATATTTTTGCCTTAAAATGTGTATTAATCTTTGTCAAAACACCTTACCGCTCTTATCGCTGAATGCAAATATACATCTTTCGATCATTTCATTATTATAATAATGGTATCTTGTCTCGCCAGGAAATAGAATTTTGTCACACGGATATTAAACTGGTTCGTCATTTTGAATCGCCTAATTTAAAATAAATATTTTTTATTTTGCATTCAGCAATTCCTGGTTCAGTCTCGGTTTCATAATAGTAATATACAACATATCTATCGGATGATAGATATGTGTTTCAACAGAAATAAAATGATCATTCTCAATTTTCAGTTCTTTGAAACTCGTCGATATAATGAAAATTCTCAGTAGGAGTTCAGAGCTTTTTTTTTCATTTGTATTTTTATAATCAAAATATCTAGTGGCTTTTCGTGGATACGTCAGTTCCTCCCTTAGAAGTATACAAGCATCATAATATAATTTATTGTGTATATAGGTATTATGTAAATAAACTCCATCGTCAATTAACTTACTGTTCCACTATTAGTGGTTACTGGTTAGGCTATAATCCAGTACGCTAGTTTAAAAGACTTTATATATCTTATATATAAAAATTTCGCGTCACTGTGTTGGTCGCTGAACTCCTCTGAAACGGCTTGACGGATTATTATGAAATTCTGTATGTATATTTGGTAGATCTAAGAATCGGTCGTAGGCGGTGATTTAAAATATATTTTACACAAACAGGTGTTAAGGATGTCCCTCGCCAAATTTTCTTTTTTATTACAAAACATTTTTTTGTATTTTTTTATGATTTGGTAATAAAAACACTTATAACCCAAAATTTTCACTCTTCTGCCACCATCTCCTAAAATGTGGCAAAACAACGTTTGCTGGGTCAGCTAGTAATATATAAAGTCTTCGATATATCCCCTATATTGTAAGTTTCTCACAATGTTTTCTTTAAACATCCAAAATTGTGATTAATAACTTCGACTACACACGTACCTTGGGATTGACCTCGAAACCTCGAAATAATTACATTATGAGCACGTTTCCAGTGATAGCCTAGAGATGTGGCCAGTGAGTGAGTGTGGACTGAGAAGTCCACTGGTCACATCTCTAGGCTATCACTGGAAACGTGCTCATAATGTAATTATTTTAACGACAAGACCGGTTGGCAGGTTAAAAATCCACTACAGTATTTTTAATGTAATTAAAACTTACGTGAAGGATCATTGACAAAGTTTTTTGCCTAAAGTCCGAGCTGTTTCATGTTGCACGTTTTTTTTCAATATCTAGTTAGCAACAACTTATTTAAATTAGTCTAATTTATTAAGTGCTGCGCCCGATAATCCCGCGGCCCGATTAGCGCAGCAATGTTAGGTAAAGGATGCCTTCTGTGAGGATCCTGGGTTCGTTAGATTAGGGCAAATTTTGTGTGATGAGCATGGACATTCGTACTTGGGTTCAAATGATGGATATTTTTATGTATAATATATTAAAAAAATATATTATTTATTTTATTTTCTCGACAAATTTCACATGGAACGAAAACAGATTAAATATTAGATTTTACTCGCGATTTTTCCTGCGTAAAATAGGTTAATTGGGCAGCTTATGATCAATCAGCTTATTTATTTCTTACGAAAAATTTTTATCATAAAAGGCTTTGTAGTCCTTTTCTAAGATTTCCCCACACCTACTAATTTCCACCCTCGTTAATGGGGCGTACCTTGAAAAAAATATTTGGCAGAAAAATATTCTTTCAATACGAAGTCGAGTAATTTTCCATGCCAACATTTATAAATCGATATCAGCGAAAATATAATACCAAAGCAGCAGTTGAAGCATTAAGAAACAAATAGATAGGAAAACATACTTTCTCTTTTATAATATTAAGTATTGACTGAATAGTAACTCAGATGAAAAAGGACTGATTGTTTAGTTACAAAAGTATTAACACTATCGAAACTTGACATTAATGTTGGTGAAGAATAAAATCAGAAAATTAGGGAATTTCCACTACTACACAAATAATGCCCTATTAAGTATCCGTTTTTTTTTAATATTAAGCTTGGGTTCCCGCTAAGTTTTAAAAATAAATTTAAAACTATGGAAGTAACTTTTTAGATTTTTATTTTAAGTTAAAATTTTCAATCTGTATTGCTCATACGTGCACTTTCGATAAAAAAAATTATAACTTCCAATTATGTGAATATGATTATTTTATGTATGATATTACATTTCATGAAGATCTTATTACAATTAAAACTTCTGAGAAATGCTTATAGCCCCTTATCACCCCACACCGGCTTGACCTTACATGAAACAGCCTGTATATTGGCTACGAACAAACGCTCTAACGCTACAATGTAATTGGTACTTTGATTATACTGTCTTATTAGGAAAATACTGTACGTACTTTGAATCGAAATGTGGCGATTACATAATAACACTTTACGCTGATAAATTCATTAAAAGGTTATTAATAAAAATTGTTTTATTACGTATCCTCACAAAAATAAATTATTCAAAATAAATTTATGGTTGAGCGATCGGCTTGTGTCACTGGCAGCGGACTTGATCCCCGCACGTAGCAAATATTTATACGATGTACGAGTAGTTGTTAAGGTTTTTTTACGCCAAAAAAAGCGTTGGGTCTATCAGAATGCCAGTATGATAGACCCAAAGTGTAACTTACTGAGGACATGTCGTATATATTATTATCTTTATTTCAGTTAGAACTCAATAATCGGGTCGTTTAGAAGTACCCATAAAAATCTTTTCCTAAAAGCAATAATCTTTGCCAAAATGATTTTATGGATTCATTAAATTAGTTCGTTACTCAGAAACTTTTTGAAGCAAAAATATTCCTTAAAAAACATTTTCTTGCTTCAATAAGTATATTTTAACGGTTAATTTATAACAACCTTGTGAATACTTCTACTAGGAAAAAATTATGAAACGCTCAAGTACTTATTGAATGAATCGCCTGTACAGCATGAAATTCGAAGAATAGTAGCGATCGAATTTGTTAATAACTCAAAGTAGAAATAAATTACCTATTATATATTATATTAATTGCCGAAGGAAAAGCGCACCTTGTAAAAAAAAATATTTTGAGATATCATAATCGTTCGTGAAGCGTTTGACGTCTATTAGAGTCGGTGCGGGCTTCAATGCGGGTCGGTAGAGATTTTCAGACCCTGTTGGTTTCCTGAATCTATTTTCCTTTATCATTGAGCGCTAATAAATAAGTGTATTATTTCGAAAATTACAGAGATGAACGCTTTGTTTATAAACCTGTAAGTTGGTAGCATCAAAGATATCAAAATCTCGTATCATAGTGTTTGTTATTGAACTCCTCTGAAACTTAATGACCGATTTTAATGTTTGTTTTTGTGTGGTAAAGCACAAAGTATTTTTTTACCGCCTACTCCCATCTCCCATTATTATGTATTTTATGTGGCAGGACAACGTATACCAGGTCAGCTATGTATACATATATTATATACCCATATATATGTCGTCATCATTTGCGTTAGGTTTCCGTCATTTCATAGGAGGTAATCGACTTTAAAGAAGTCAATAAATTCCCCGGTGTGTACGTATTTAAGCAACTTTCTAGATACTTTCCGACTTTAATGCAGCATGTTTGTACGGGAAATTTTTAATATATTAGAAAAGTTTAACGTGCGGGACGGAGGCTGTACCGAGCACGGGCACCGACTTTAAAATTTGTTGCTCTATACCGTTTTATTTTTATTTCAATAGGATTAGGAGAGCTTTTAATGCGGGAGAATAAACAGTTGTGGTTTTAAAAGTTGCCTAAGAACAATCGTTAGGATAATGTTGGTAGTTCATTAGCACCAGTAATTTATTGGTTGGGGTATTAGAGTAATTAAACAGACAAATTCTATGAAGATAGATGGAATTCACCAAGTCCCATTTTTGTGGTCATTTGCTTACAAACTAACGACGTGATTAGCGTTTTACTAGAAAATCTTCATTTATTTCATATAGGCATTGCATAACATTTATGTATTGTTGAGACAATAGCTTTTAAAAATAAATTCTGATATGTTAATGTACATAGGTGCGTACTTTCTATTTAGTAACAAATATAACTATATAAATTCTGTACACGTAAATCGTACCCAAAAATAAAAACGCAATAACAAACAAACTTATACGAAACCGGAATTGATAAAAAAAATATGCAAGGAATCATCCCTTGTATATTTTTTTGAGTGCATAATAAACTCACTGGCTCAGTCGATAGTACTCAGATAACTAGATGGCTGTATAGACGAGCCTTTGGCCTGTGTGAAGTACAGAACAGTTATAACCCTTTTGGGTCACAGGCGTGGTTTTATATTATGTTACATATGTTAGAACATAATTATTCTAGATGAAAAATTTATCATATATCTTAAACCCTATGTTACTTTTCCAAAATTATTGTTATTTTATTTTCGTCAAAATTCAAATTATTTGTGTTATTTTATTAATAGAATTCTCTATGATTTATAAAATTCATAATATGTCGTGATTATGGTCTAGCAATTCTATAAATACTATTTTTAAATAATTAAATTATATTTTTTACGTACACGTAAACACTAGGAACGATATTCCCCTGTGCGTCACAATATGGTGACAAATCCGCTGTTGCAAAGGTATCAAAATCAGACCAGACCGAAATCAGCTGCCTGAGTCTATATTTCTCGATGAATACAATATGAGGGTGTTCAAGTCACGAGTGAATAGGTATCTCCTAGGTACCACAGGTAGGTAGACTACATCGTCACTTACCATCAGGTAAGATTGTGGTGAAACGCTTGATATATCATCATCATCGTCAACCCATTATTGTCCCACTGCTGGACACGGGTCTCTTCTCATTTGAGAAGTCCACCACGCTAGCCTTCTGCGGGTTGGCAGACTTCACATGCCATCGAGCAAAATCTCTCAAGCATGCAGGTTTCCTCACGATGTTTTCCTTCACCGTTTGAGAATGTGATCAATAGGTACCTACGCACATAACTTCCGAAAAGTCAGTGGTCAGTCACCTTTGGGTTTGAACTCGAGACTTTTGATATCTCAGTCCACTGGTCTCAGCACTAGGCTACCACAGCTCATATATAATTATAATAAAAAAAGGAAACCAGTGCAAAAACCGTTAACAACTTCCAACCGTGGAGATTAAATAATATACATACCGCGACTGCGTCATAATCTGCAAAAATATTTCTATTTTAAAATTAAGACAAGCAGGTCACCTACCAAAAATACAAGTTTCAGTGTCCGCGCAATATGAGATCTACCTGAGCGTAGTAGTACGGCCTGCACTACAGTATCTATAGACATTTGCGGATATGACCATTAACCCGATTTCGAGCTACCAAAGGGACTACAGCATAACTAATAGTAAAACAGGTTAGAACGTAATCAACCCTTTGAAACTTCATGAGTTTAGAGCTAATAGGGAAGCCTTTAGTTACCGCTAAAAGCCTTTAGCCTTCAATGAAAAACATCAAAGTTGCATAATTGCCGCGATCCGGTGCATCCGGTGCATCCGGTAGTGTTAAAGGCTGAATCAATGGTAAACATGTAACCTGATCGACATTACGTTAGCTGACCACTAGAGTGGAGACGAACGGGAAATGACGTCAACAGAATTGTAAAAAACTCACGTTTGACGTCACATGAGTCGTAAATTTTGTGCAACTTTATTGGCTCATTTCCGTTTCTATAGATAGGCTACCGTATAAGGCAATAATGTCTATATATTTTATATTATATACTAGTTTTCACCCGCGGTTTTGGCCGCATGGTATAGTAGGTATAGATAAAAAGTAGCATATGTGTTAATCCAGGTAATAAACGATATGTATGTCAGATTCCGTCTAAATCCGGTAAGGGAAATGCGTGTAAGAATAACAAACATCCACACATATGCACATCCATACAAACTTTCACGTTGGTAATATTAGTACGATTATAATAGGCGCAATTTTGAATTAGACAAAATTGACGACATTTGCTCAGTTAAAGTTTTTGAATTTATATTTTTTTAATAGGTTTCTTTCACCCTTTGGCTACGATAGTCGTCCATATAAAAGGTCATAGTGGTTACAAGACGCCCATAAAGTGTTGTGAGCAAACCAGGCAATTACACACAACCAAGCTTGTCGCTTCAATAGTTCTCTTGAACGCTCGCCTTTCATACCATAATAACCGCCGCACATACCATTTTATCGTTTCAATATTTATGATTGCCTAATAAAACAATACAACTCGATTGTGAAAAAAATATCTTGAGTGCACGCATTTTCAGTATATAAGTCGAGTGATTCGACTTCCATCATCATCATCATCAACCCATTATTCCCACTGCGGAGCACGGGCCTCCTTTCATAGTGAGAGTGTTCAGGCTATAGTCTACCACTCTAGCCTACAGTGAGTTGAAAGACTTCACATGCCATCGAGAAAATCTCTTAAGCAGTTATTTTTCATCGCGATGTTTTCCTCCACCGAGCATGTGATGTGAAAAGTAAGTAGTGCGTGCCTTGAGTTTGAACTTGACACCTTTGATATTTCTCTACTGGTCATACCACTAGGCTACTACAGCAAATTTGACTTTCAGTCAATTTGATTTATTATCCTCAGCCCAGTTAGAAAAACAGAAGCAGAAAACCGTCTCTAGCCAGCTGGATAAAATCGGTACATATAATATATTGCAATAAAAACTATAAGGCTTTATAAAAAATAAATACTTTGTAGCATAATACGTACGGTTATATTATTCTACTTAGTTACTTTCAAACAATGTCATTCAGAAATACTTTTGAAGTATCATAAATATTTGATTACTCTAATTTTACCTATCCACTAAGGCGCAACCCTCGTCTCTTGTAAAATATTGAAGTGTCAAATTCATAGACACTTACTCTATATACAGGTACTTGCTTGCGCGAGAGAAGCCCCTCTTAAAAGTAGAGAATGTTGAAAGAGACAGTGTTCTACACGATCTCCTCGATCAGAATAGCGTTATGTTGTCCTCAGCTCAAAACAGGGCAAAATCATCTTTAATCTAAAATTGCGACTAAATTTATATATAACTAATATTAAAATACCACTATAGAATCCTAGCTGTCGTATCCTAGTGGTGAGACCAGTGGAGTGAAATGTGAAAGGATTCGAGATCAAACCCAAGCCAAACCACTGACTTTTCGGAAGTTATGTGCGTATTATCACATGCTCAAACGTTTGAGGAAAACATCGTGAGGAAACCTGCGTGCTTGGGAGATTCTCGAAGGCGTGTGAAGTGTGCCAACTTGCAGTAGGCTAGCGTGGTGGACTATAGCCTAATCCCTCTCAAATGAGAGGACACCCGTGCCTAGCAGTGGAACAATAATTGGTTGATGATGACTATAGAATCCGCATGATTTTTTTTATTTCATAATTTCAGCTATACGACGTCCACCGCTTGACATAAGCCTTCCCCAAGGATTCACCACGAAGACCGGTCCTACGCTACCCAAATCCAGCAAATTCCAGCGACCTTAGATAGGTCGTCAGTCCTCCTTGTCCTGCAGTTTAAAAGAAACGCAAAGCAAATTTAACTAAAAAGTAAAAAAAATAATTTTATAGCGAAAAAGCGTTGGGTTGATATCAAGCACGATATCAAATGTATAAAAATAAAGTTATAATTAAAATGTAAAACGTAGTTACTTTGTTTCTACCTTTTAGTGCAATTTGCCAACACGTAATTATTTTTAATACTTTATTTTATTTTGATTTCGTACACGTACGCGAATATTAGACATTGATATAAAACTACTTTTTGCGGATTTTATCGCGGTATATTTGATATTATTTTAACCCGATGTTTTGGATAAAATCCGTAAAAAGTAGTTTTATTTATTTCATTTAATTATTTCATATAATAAATTATGTTAAAACAGAGTCAACTTAATTTTGTTGAAAATTAAATACAAATGTTGTAGACCTTTTTACTACCTAAACTTTGTCATTTAACTTTTTGCCATAGGACTTATAGTTATACTGCCGGAAATCAAGATAAACCGTTTTTTTAACGCACCCTTGTCCACTTCCCGACCTCAAATTGCCCGTATATTATTTTTCCTGTAATGTTTTTGTTACCAAAAATTATCGACACGTCTTTATAATAATTGTATAATGAAAGTGATTTCTCTACAAAATTAATCTGATACATTATTTTCGTAAATTGATTAGAAAAAAAGTTATAGCATCCAATGGATTTTTGTCCCTCATTTTTTTATAGATTTTCGCTTATAACTTTGTTGTTCTTGGTTCTACGACAAAATTTACTAAGCCAAAGTTGTAGAAAATTGTATTTGCAACAAAAATACGTATATATATTTTTTGTAAAACCTATAGTTTTTGAGATTAACCATAAAATCTTTTGGGGTGCAAAAGATTTTATGGTTAATCTCAAAAACTATTATATTTTTTTCCAAATTGGCGGCCTGGGGGACAAAATTTGCGATCCCACAAACTTGAATTTAAGTTTACACCGACCCTTTCAAAAAATTAAAATGCGTCCTCTGAGAAATGTAATTTTAGCCCAAAAAAACATAACATTTCGATGAACTATTATTTCATTTAGACAAATTAAATTACACAGTACACGCACACAGATACTAATAATTTTGTTTATCATATAAATCCACTGTCTGCGTAGGTGTCAATCTGGCTTATGATAATACCTTGTGGCTATGTCTCGACACAGACTTTTATTACGCCCACTTAATAAGTTACCTGCCTAATAGTATGATGAATGTACTATGATGTCATTTGCCTCTCGGCAACACAAGTAGAAGTAGCACGCTACGGTACGTCAAGTTACGTGCTAATTTTAAATTTATTTCATTATCATCAACCCAATACCAATGCTGGAAACGGATCTCCTAGAGAGACTATGTTGTAATCCACCATGCTAGCCTACTGCGGGTTGGCAGACTTCACACGGCATTGAGAAAATCTCTCATGTATGCAGGTTGCCTTCACCGTTTGAGTATCAGATAAATACGCACATAACTTTCCAAAAGTCAGTGGTGCGCGCCTTGGGTTTTAACTCGAGAGCTTTGACATCTCAGTCTACTGGTCACACTACTAGGCTGCCACAGCTATAAACAATTATTAATTTAATTAATAAAAACTAAAATTATATATATTTTTTAATTTCTTCGTAGCATTCAATATTTTTATCAATATCTATGTATAAAAAGTGATCTGCGGACATGTTGAATGTTTATTATTTGCGTCAAAACAAAAGCATCTTTGTCGTCATCAGAATAAATTATAGTCTCTTTAAATGTCAGACATAAAGCCTAAAATGGCCTTTTGAAGAAAGCAAACTACATTGAGGTGTGGTGTAGCACACCACGTCATATTATACTTATTGGCGCAGGCTATGTTATGTCAGAGTATGGCCAGAAACACAAATACGTCATATCGAAATAATCCTGAGCGGGTCTAACAGACAGTATAAGCGTGACTTTATGGGAAGAATAATTGGTACAAAGAATTGAAATGTTATCCGAATACTATCCAAAAATAATAACGACCAACAAAACATTGTAAGTAATATGTAATCAAAACAAGGACAACGTTGTATAAGTATAATATTTCAATAAACAATGTTTTCGTTGTGTTTCACGTTTTATTATTTTATATCATCGACCAATATCAGACCTCTGGGCACTTAATAAATACAATAGAATACCGATTGTTAGACGGTGTTCAGATTCAGATTTCAGGTGATTTGGCTCACCAATTCTACTAAAATTTACATTATTTGGAATTTATATTCTTTAGAACGAAGATGCTCAATCCGTTACACACCATACCACCATACCACAGGTAATTTAACTGCATTTTTCACAATATAAGTATATTTTTGTGAGTATAATTAATTCCAGATATAGTATTTTCGAAAAAAAAAATTATAGTTCTTTCTCTCTTTAAAAGCCTCTCCACCAATAACGTTCTGGTGCTTTGTCAATATAATAAAATCATTCAACTAGATGCAATTACTTTTCATTTCAAAACTACCTAAAGGCATAAACATACATATATGTTTTTTTGTAAGACCCAATCACGGGCATCATAATTAAACTGCATCCTACAAAAATAGAGATGGACTCACTGTGACATCAAAGGGTAGTAGGTACGGTGCGCATTTCTGTTTACTTTTTCGGATATACGCGGTGCTTTTCAAAAGAGCAGCGAATACCCAATATTGTGAATTCGTCTACGGTGTGAAGCAGTGCGTATTGTAAATATGCGCATTCCTTTAATAACAGCAATCGACTAAAAGCACATATGAAAATTTTTCGTAAACCAATCCAACCGTTGTACCTCTGCTTTCTATGTTTACCAAGGCTTCATTCAGATGATTGTTGTTGACTTTGATAAATAAATGAATAAATATTTCTAGACATTATGACACACATACTTTTTTGTAAATATATACATATTATAAATAGATATATCCAAATTAGATATTAATGTTTATGCGCATCACACAAACATTTGTTCCAACCGTAATTCGAACCCGGGACCCATAGCACAGAAGGCAGTGTTAACTACCGCTGGACTAAGTGGGTCGTCAAATAGTAATCTTATATTTACATTAGGTACGGAACCTTCGGTGGGCGAGTCCGACTCGCACTTGTCCGGTTTTTTTATAATTGATATGTAGGTGATTACGAAAAGTGAGAGGTGCCGTGGATTTGAACTCGAGACTAGTGACTTGGTAATCTATATAATACTATCTATCTATACAATAGGTTATAACCGCTATTTCGCATCATTATTTACCCAATTACTGTCCCACTGCTGGGCACCGGATTACCTACTTGACTCATTTGATAAGGCTAAGAACTATCACGCTAGCATAGTGCGGGTTGGCAGACTTCAAACGCCGCCGTCGAAAAACTGTCTATCAGAAAATCCATATCATAAATAAGCACGAACCTCGTTTCGACGGAATATGGTGCTTTAAAATTAAATTCGAGACCTTTAACCATACCGCTAATATAATCAGTACGCAGAAAAATATATTGAAAATGTTTCATTTCGAAATAACAAACGTACAATGAAAATATTTCAAAGGAACGCTAGCAGGAATTCATTAGTCAACATTTCTGCCAATCCATATAATTATGTTTGTGCAGGTAGCCCAATCAAAATAGTGATTCGGTTTTTGATTGATAAATATAAAAGAGAGACTTTTTATTTTTAAACTCCGCACATTCCAAAAATATGTGAATAAAATATTATGTAATGATAATTAAGAGAAAAAGGTAGGTACAATGAGAGAGAGAAAGGCAGTTAAAAAATGATTTATTTTTGGATTGGACATCATCGTAGGTAATTAGGTTATCCTGCCGGGGTTGTGGTGCATGTTTTCGCGAATCCCATGGCCCCGGCAATAGGGCTAGTGGCGTTAACGGGTGCGGTTTCTTAGTCGGTAAACGCTTGTGTTGCGTCCGACACACTTCGTCGCCCCTAATATTGCTTTTGACCCTTTTTTACCCGTTATGGGATACATTTCAATAAAATACTAAATACGTCTTCCATAAATTATGTTAAAGAATGTTTCTGCAAAGTTTTACGTAGATTGGACCAAGTAATCACGTTGTCCCGTACAAATTTTAGTCCCCTTTTTCACCCCCTTACGGGTAGGACTTCCGTCAATGATTTCTTATCGAATGCCCGCATCATTCAAAGACCACACTCTCCAACTTTCAAGTGTCTATGATCGGTGGTTTAAGCTGTGCGTCGATCCAGTCAGTCTGCAGGCAGACAGACAAAATTATATTTTTGTTCATATAAGTACCGTATATACTTTCATATGTAATTAGCGCAAAGCTGATACTTGAAACTACAAATAAATAGTTACTTCAATTTTATTTATTTTTATGATTTGCATAGCGCCAACCTTTATGGTGAGTTCACCTTTTATGAATAAAATCGGATTCAGTTTTCGAACACGTGTCAAAACAAAATGTTATTTTAATCAAAACTACTACGGAGTATTGTTATCAACTTCGAAGCAAATCAGCCCTAAAATATTTTTGTGTCGCTTTTTAAACCCGTTAGAGGATGAATTTCGATAAAATACGAAAAACTTCGACCATACATTTTGTTATGAATGTTTATGCAAAATTTTAAGTCAATTGAACGAAGGAATCACGTTTTTCCATACAAAATTTGCTCCCCTTTTCACCCCCTTAGGAATAGAACTTCGGAAAATCCCTTCAATAGGACGTCTACATCATATTAAGAACACACCCTCCAAGTTTCAGGTCTCTACGATCAATGGTTTTATAGATAAATAAAATAAATACGTTGTTTGTCCACTGTATGCCAAAAATACAAACAGTTGCTCAATGAAAAGCAATTTAATCTCACCCCCTTACCAGTTAAGCTGCCAGCCCACCTAAGCCGAGCTAGAGGATGCTACGGAGCGAAATATCGTGAATACTTGATCTACATAATGTTATGTTGTCTGTAGTCTCATCAATGCATGTTATAGGAAGTAAATTGGTTTTCTGTACTTTCTCATGTAGGAATTTCTAAAATTATTCCGTATACTTTTGTAATACCGATCAAAATTAAGTACGGTTGTGGGTGGTTATCAAATATGCCAAAAAAAAATTGGTAGTCTGTAAAGTCGGTTTACGGACGATAATTTTGCGTGATAACGTTGGGCCGGTGCCGGTGGAGTGAGAGGGAGGTAGATGCGTCACAAGCCGAAAACTTAGGCCAATCGTGCTTCTCTATCGCTTGTTCCGCGCTCTCGCTTGCACGCAGCTCAGGTGGAACGTGACAATTTCTCGTGCGTACAACCGGCGTTCATCGATTTATAAGTCGTTATCGTGAAAAATATTAGTGCAGTTATTCGCTTCGCATTGTTGGAGTGCCAGCCTTAGACCACAGGGCGATTGCAGTAGAGGTTGTCTAAATGTTGCAAAAGGATATTACATGTCCGTATTACATGAAGACTAATCTTTATGCAGATGACAATGCAATCTAAATTGAAATAAAACAAACCTATTTGATGTCAGAAACAATTGAAATTTATTTCTGCAATGTATGTTGTTTTGTTAAAGATTTGTTTAAGCTTGGTTTGATTAATTTAGTATTCAGCTTTAGTTGGAAGAGTAATGGCCACTGTTCTCTATCTTTTGCTTTCTGTTGGACCTCTTGTCAGTTCTCACTTTTCGTACAGACAGGAGTTCAATAAAATTTCGTCTAGGTCTTCATCTTCCTCGCTTTCCTCCAATTATATTTCCTCGTATGTCTCTTTCCTCTCCTATTCTCTATGGTTCTTAACAGTTTTCTTTTCCAAAAATGAATTATTTGTTTATAAAAGAAATATGTTTCATTTATAAATTTTATAAAGAATAGTTACCCTAATTGTTTTGTTTTGCTGTGTTATTCATTAGAAATAATCGGTAGTGTGTTATATGTAAGAATAAAATTAAATAGAATTCTCAAATAGCTAATTATTGACATTATTGTGATCTCCGTTAAGTTTAATTTTTATTTTATTATTTTGATTAATAATATTGATTTCCACCTTATCTTTTAAAACTGACTAAGAATACTGAATCAGCAGTTAGCGGATATGTATTGAAAAGTATGGAAAAAAATACAGATACCTACGCTAACGGATTAAATAGGTGTATTAAAATCCTTTTCTATTGTACAAAAAAATATAATAATATTTAATCTTGTAAATAATAAATATTATTATTATCTCTCCAGGATCCTCTAGTATCCTATCCTATATGCGTTTAACAAAAAGGATACCCAGAAATTACGAAACGAAACTGAATGTGATGACATGCTAATTCATACATCTTGTCACTGATATACGATGTTCGGCAGTTACGCCTAATTCAAGTCTTTATATATCACCATTAAATTTAATGTTAGTTTTTCTAAGGTACATGACATCGTCATTTTCTCACATTTTTTACTTCAATTAACATTAAACATTATCCATTTATCTTCCATAGCAAACATTATTTTTAGCATATACTCAAAGTGGATTAAATTTGCACAGATAGGCTGTGCAATTTTTATACGAACTTAATAGCGATTTCATTTTTTCGTCGAACTTCAAAAGACTACACTAATCTGACCATTCCTAGCGAATATACTTTCCAAATAAATAAATTAACAAATAATTATAATGAATAGGGGTTAATTTACATCTTCTATAAAAACTATAATTTTCTGCGATCTTATGACAGCGGCTTATTTTGCACTTCTACGATATAGTAGAAAATTATTTAGCTAGTCTCAATCCACATAAAACCATCTCACCATTAAACTGCCAAAATAATATCGATACCTACCAATTTTTACATTAGCAATAATCGAATAATCTATATTCGATTGTTTCAACTGTAACAGCATTCAAGTATCCATTGAACGTTCAACAAACACAAACAATATATAAATTTATTAAAACAAAATAAAAATAACAGAAACTATATTTTCCAACACTTTAAAATCGATAATAGATCCGTGTCTGCATCTGAATAAATGAAAACTCTTTGTCTTCCTGTTTTAGCCTCCAGGTTTAAAAACTGCAAGTGAGTTTGCAGACACATTAAAAAAACAAATGATTCAAAACAAAAGCCGATACCGTGTTACTGAGCTCAGTTCTACGGGATGATTATTTGCGTAAACGTTTTCAATAAAGTTAAATATCAAAACGCTCGAGACAATATCTTCGGATAATTAATATTCTGTCCCTCCTGTTTTTGTTAAAACTTACATTGTCTCGTAATCAGATTACGGCATAACTTTAAGGATCTAGAAAAGCATCCGCCAAATATCTTAATTAAGAGGATATTTAATGTAACGGGTATTGGTTGGGGCAACCACGGGTGAATTCTTGCCCTCACCCGTGTGGCAAAACTTGTAATGGCATCTAACTTAAACATAAGTTTTTTGATAAGTCAGTGTTTAAACGATAGGGAGGAGAAGGAGGGGTGTTACAGGTTGGCAGGGTGTGAGGGGTGGTCTCTAGTGATGTCGGCACGCACAGTTATCGATGTTTCGATAATATATGTTTCAAATATCTTTAGGCAGCTTTAGTTGTTAAGATGAAATAGTAGGCAATGATAATGTTATACAAAAACTAGTAACCTCGATATGGTTTTAATATTATATTATTTGGATAGTGTTTAAAAAACAATTCATAAAGACAATTTTGGTTATTCACTAATAAAAATATTCCTAAATAAATACCTATATATGTATTAAAATCAATATTATTAAATAAAAATATTAATTAACTATAAAGACGCATCTAAAATCATCACATACATATATAAATGCTAGATAATAGAATAAAAATTCCATAACAAACTCCGAATAAATATTTCAACGCTTAGACATGAAATAAAAAATATGAAAAAAATAGAAAAGAAGTAGCATACGAATGTCGAATAAATGTTATTGAATAGTGATATCTGGTAAACATTTAGTGTATAAAGCGTTTTAAAATGTGTCATTGATTTTTCGTAAAATATTTTTATCGATATCGACACGTGCAGCTTTCCCATGACTAAGAAGCAACAGGGTGCTGGACGCCTGCGCGTTTCCACCCCAGCTAGGATAAATGGGCCGGCAGGCATGTTCGGGCCTCAGATTCTAGTCTGGAGCCAGCGAGTTGGGACGAAAATCCCACCGGGCTCCCGCGCTCCTCGGTCGTAGTAATGTGCTGTCCACCTGCATAAATTTTTCATTGGACATATAAAGTTTTTTGTGAAGTGACTGATATTTTTTTGTGATGAAGACTGAAGTGAAAATTATGACTTTGGTGCCTATCGGTGATGAATGAGTGGCTGCTCTAAAGGTAAGTTTAATTTTAGGCAGTTCTTTTTTATTTTTTTATTTCATTTTAGATTAAACTCAGCAATTTTTTATTTTTTTTATTTGAAATATTGTCGGCACTTTAAAATGTGATTTTTTTAAAGCTGAGGTTTTGCAGATTCAAATTTAAAACACGTTATAAGTCTGCAGTGATTTTTTAATTATTTTTAAACTGTTTAAATTATTTTTACTTGACTTATATAAATTTTTTTTATTTGTCTTTCAAAATTTATATTGGTTTATTTTTTTTTCAGTCTACTTGTTTATTAATTTTATTTTTATTTAAATTATAGGACCAGCAGCAGTATTAATATTATTCCTTCGAGAATAATTATGATATTATTTGTATTTCACTAAATGAATATGCAAATAATTATAGCGGTATTTTCAGCGGCTCCGTGATGTGTATCGCGTACAATAATGATAGTCAGCTTTTCTGCGGGATTAATTTGAATAAAAATATTATTCAAGTTTGAATTCAGTTTACTTTACCCTCGATTGATATTTCAAAAAATTGACGCGATTTTGCTATAAAATTAAATTATTGTAATAACTTCTATAACTATTATTTTAATTGCAATTATTGCTCAGGCGATTGCAATATAGGATCAACTTAATTTCTAAAAAAATCCGAAGTTCCGAAAATTATAGAAATTTCTTTATAAAAATAAATTACAAGTTAAATATTTTTTTCTCTCATCTCAGAATAATACTATGGTCTAAATAATCGTATCTAAAAAAAACTGTTACCGCAATTCGTTTCTCCATCGCATAATAAAATCGTATCAAAATTCAATTAAGTTGATCGCAAACTTTCGAATCAGCAATGCAAATTAGGAAAATGAGATGTTGATACAATTTTATTATGTAAATTAAATACCAAACAGTACTATCGCATAGAAGAGCAATAAAAAAATCGTTTGTTCATATATTTAATGCGTTATCCAGAATATATGAGTTTATCGAGTTACCGAAAATTTCCAATTGATTAAAATCTATACTTTATGTTAGGGAAACGTAAATAAAATATTTTCATATGAAAATGAAACGTCTAAATTACAGTAGAAATTTATGTATTTTGTCCTTACGAGGCAAGCCTAGTTTAACATATTTGCATATTCATTTAGTTGCAAAAAAAACTTATTTATTTAGGAAATGAACGTTATATTATATTATACGTTATGTTATATTTCAAGATTTTCCTGGACTTTTCGGATAATTCATTAATTTAATTATAAAATACTTTGCTTAAAAATAACAGTACTTTTGAAATAAAATATCATAAAGACAACAAGAAAACAATGAATATAATATAATACTAATATAAAAAAAAATCTAACATTGTAGTATCCATTACAAAATTCATTTTTTTTGTAATTTACAAGCCAGAGACAGACGAAGCCCTTGCTGCCATTAGCGTATGTAACGAACGTGTGCTGGGAATTCATTGCTCGATTATAATTTTTCAACGCCAATGTAACATTGATTACGTGCATTGAATGTAAAAAAGGCCCGAATTGATGGGCATTTAATAAAGCTTTTAGGTTTGGGTCTTGGTAATTTGGGAATTAATTGATTAAGTGATTTTATACAATACCTATAAGTCCCATTGACTTCATGCTGAGTTTTTAACAAAAATACTTAGGTATAAGACCAGAAGAGTAAGCCAGCATCCAGAAAAAAAAAACTTGTAAGAAACGCCGAAATCGAAATAGATTATTCGTTGGGTAATTATATACATCATAAAAAAATACTATGCAAGTAGAAGAAACATTTATTTGTTTCTAGTTTCATAATTTACATATTTATTATATATTTGATAATTTTTTTTAGATTCATTGATAGAAATACAATGAAAAAAAAATTCACAGGTTTGATCATAAAATAAATTAACGTATTTTTTATAAATAAATGGAAAATATATGATCAAATTAAATCACTTCAATGATTACAAAAGCGCAAAAAATTTAGCTTCTCAATATAAAATATTTCATATTTGAATATGAATACTTGAATACCAAGGTGAAGTCTGCGAACCCGCAGTAGGCTAGCGTTGTAGACTATAGCCTAAACCCTCTCAAATGAGAGGAGACCTGTGCCCAGCAGTGGGACATTAATGGGTTGATGATGATGATGACTTGAATACCTATTTTAATATGAAATATTTAAGTATAACCTATAATTTTATTTAAACTACAAGTTTTGACAGCAACACCCACGGGGAGCTTATTCAAAATCCAAATTTTATTACAAAATAATACTGATCCTAATACAGACTTTTACGACGTAAGTCCATTACCTAACTATTAGGAGTACAATAATAACAAATAAACATTTGGCAAACTGCCAAGTGTCACATCAGATAAGATACATGGATGTCGAGAGAACGACATTATTTCTTTAGATATAAGGTTTCAAGTTCAAGTATTTGTCCCAGTCTTTTTCGTTACTTCTATCGCGACACGATCTACTTGCAGACTATCTAATCTTTACGCGAAGCTGAGCAGGGTAGAAAGCGGCCACGTTATTTAAAAAAAATCGTCGAGTTGTCTATCGGATTTGGAAAGTCTGAATAAAAATTATGAAAAAACCTGGTACTGAAATTTAGTTGGTATCTAGTTATGAGTTTTTTTATTGCATTTTATTGCATTATCGCATGCTCAAACGGCGAAGGAAAACATCGTGAGGTAACCTGCATGCTTGAGCGATTATCTCGATGGCATGTAAAGTCTGCAAACCCGCAATAGGCTAGCATGGTGGTCTAAAGCCTAACCCCTCACAAATGAGAGGAGATCCGTACTCAGCAGCGGGACAATAATGGGTTGATGATGATGATGATGATTAAAGAATAGATAAAGCAATTAAAACCATACTTTAAGTCACCAGACTCTACGAAGACCAAACAGCTACTGCCAAAATCAGGCTGTCATAAAAATATATTTACTTTTATTAGTAAAAATACTACACGAAATATGGTTTTCTGAATTACATTTAAATTTTATAGAATTGAAGATATTTAGCAGTGAGCAATAATTTTATTAATTAAGTAAACTTAATTCTCTCAATCAAATAAATTATATCAAGAATAATAACGAAGAATAATAACCTAGATATCATATAGAGACATGTAGTAGCAGTTAATACCGGTTTCTAGTCATATGGAATAAACAATGTATCACCAAATTATCTTGTACTATGAGGACTGCACTGTATTATCTCCCTAACTTTGCCTCACTAAGTTTCCGGGCTGGACACCTATGGTCCCGTCGAAAACGACTAGTCTTGACAAATTTCCTGCCTACATCATGCCTTCTGCATCTGCGTTACCACTACTTGCAACTAAGCCAGTTTTACTTACGCAATGAGTGTCTATGGAATATATTTAGAAAGAAATCCAATCACAGTACACTACAAACAAAAGAGGTCTGCTATACGTTTTCTAGTTGTTTTTTGACTCCAAGTTATTCACGTTTTCTTTAATCAAATTACAACTCATTTATCATTAAAATGTATAAATTCTTTTTATTCTAATCCTCAAACTTCACTTACAAAAGCGGCAAAGTAAAATTTCATTTTCATAAATTTTAATCTCGATAAATTATTTTCAAGTGGACGAGAGAACAAGAGGTTTTCACCCGGACAGACTGAGAAAGGTAAAGGAATTAATCTAATGTCAAGCGTCCCAAATACAATAGGGGAACGAAAACTTTTTCATTTTTCTCTACTAGCGAAAGAGAATGCTAGTTGAATCATTATTCAACGAATATTGCCTTGTTATTTGCACTAACTGTACTCTTCCACTTTGTATAGGTGCAAATATTAATCATTTAATAAGCCTAGGCACAATACAAGCCAACTTATTCATGCCAAATATTTGTTTGTGTCGAAGTACGACATTTTATCTTTATTTTAAAATATACATTGTACATATTATATCCAAACGCCAGAAGGTTTCAGCAAAGTCGCAAAGGTGTAATGACACCTTTATTAATCTATAATAAATTAATATTAGTTCTCATTGAATAGGCAATAAGTCATTATCCGGAAACAAATAGAACCTCTAAATAGCTTTTTAGAATGATTATGAATGTTTTTTGTCCAAATAAATTTATCAAGAAGTGTCAAATCAAGCAAAGCGATTTTTTCAATATTATGGGTACACGAGGTAAAAGTATAATCTTGAATTCCCTTGTACGGAATCAAACAATAAGGGTCCATGATCCGGGCTCAGTTTGGTGGTCAATCACGACCTTTATTAAGGTTCCTCTTTGTGAGCCGTAAACCACTTATTCGGATTAAGCGACAATCATTGAGTTTATTCGAGAATTAGTTCTGTGTGAATGCTTTAGGGATTACGCAATTTTACATGCAGTGTTTATCAAACGATCTTTCATTTAATAATATCCCTTTCAACTATGAAATGCTAAAGTAGCGTATTTTCACATTTCCTTTCATGAATGTCTTGGGTTAGCTCACTTCTCCTCTATCTCATTAAAACTGGAAACGTCAAAATATTAGCAGTTATCCATTTTCCCCAGTATCGGCATCCAATACCCCCCATTTCCCTCACCGACCCCAGTGCGACGAAATGTGAAATTTCAATTCCACAGCAAGATTTTTATTAAAGTATTGAAGCTTGGGAAACGTTCGAATATAGTTTGGAAACAAATAAACGACTTTCCCGCTTTTTTTTCCTTTTTTATACACAAAAGCGTCGAGTTGATTTATCGTCGGAGCTGTGAGCGGCCGCTGCGTCCTGCCGCGAATCTTGATCGACGAAGCATTTCAATTTATTTTATGAGTCGACACCTTCACGAGGGGCTGTTCTGTTCTTACTAAAATACCCCAATTCGATCACTCCGACATTTATCCAATGAAAACAATTTACTGCGCTTTCACTATGAAAGAAAGATGTGTGTATGAAAGAAAAATATCTCTTTGACAAGTGGGACTCCTTATCATTTCAATTGTTATGGACTCCCGCGGACCTTTTCATGACTTGGTGGTCCGATGTCACTGGAGGTATTTATCTTGGTTCAAAAATTAGATTACGGCAGCAATTATGATAATGAAACGTTATTGACATTATTATACATTATAGTAATTAATTTAGTAAGGGTTGTGAGTAAGACAGATTTTCTGTCCAGCCAACACGTATACAAAGTAAGTTTTTGTGGGACAATCAAATATCAGTTTTAACGGGAACCGGAACTGACAACGGGTGGTAAAAAGCAACGCATTCTGGTACACCACACGTTCGCAAAAAGTTCTTGGGAAGTGCATCGAATGGTTCGACGGTTGCACAATCAATACGCAATCAACACAAAACGATTTTAGACTGTGGCTTTTACAATATTCAGCTCACAATTTTCTGATTCGCTGTGAGCTAGGAAAAAAGAATTCGATCTTGTAAACTTGCCAAAATAAAATTATTTTAAACGATGCGTATAGTCACTACTGCTTCATTGGTTTAGCGGAAGTCGTAGTATAGAGTAGCAGCTAGGAGTTTTTTCGCAGCTAATAGACTAATAGATTAGTTGCCTATATAGTAGTCTTAAATTCTTCGCCCTTGTGTATCCTTGCGAGTTTTTGTAGATTTTCTTATCTCAACTAATTAATACCACCCTCATTTCTTTACAATAAAAATAAATAAAGACTTTGAAGCAAATGGTTTTGCAAAGTTGGTTACTTTGGTCGAACCGTATTAGGAGTGATACAATTATCCAAACTACGATACAGCTTGTAAGTTCTACAAATCTTCTTCAGTTTGAAATTACTAAGACTTACAGTGAGCGGGGTTGACGAATTTTACACCGATGGTTGTTAGTAAAAATATATTTGAATTATGTCTTATTATATGAGCTGTGGTAGTCTAGCGGTGTGACCAGTGAACTGAGATGTCAGAGGTCTAGAGTTCAAGCCCAACGCACCACTGACTTTTCCGAAATTATATGCGTATTTATCACATGCTCAAACGGCGAAGGAAAACATCGTGAGGAAACCTGCATGCTTGAGAGATTTTCTCGATGGCATGTAATGTCTGCCAACCCACAGTAGGCTAGCGTGGTGGACTATAGCCTAATCCCTCTCAAATGAGAGGAGCCCCGTGCCCAGCAGTGGAACAATAATGGATTGATGATGATGTCTTAATAGGAATAGAATTGAGTAGAATCGATCTTCTTTTTATTTCTTTCGAGTATACACTATATTTAGACATTGAGGATGAGGAGAGAGATTAGGAGAATTTTATCCTAACTTTAGTCCGCCTCAAAAAGATGGCCCGTGCCTAACAGTAGTATTACGCCAACATTCCGATTTATTTATGGAATATCTTAATCGAACCTTTCTTGAGTACATTGACGATTAGATTGTGATACGTTAGGCACTGTGGAGTCCTTCCAACTCTTTTGTTCGTCTTCCTCGTGTAGGTACTTGTCAGTCCAATTGCTTTAGTAGATAGTTCCTAATTTTTTTCATTACATTTACACTACATATACTACTAATACTTACACTAGTCATGCACACTTTTATTTAATTTTGATATGTGATAATACTACTAAGGCTATATAACTAAAGCGAATACAATGCAGAACCAAACGGTTAAAAATTGGGAGAAACATATAATTATCAAGGTGTCTTTAAGGTAATTCTATTTAAAAGGTCTCTTAGATCATCCATGGACTTCCTTGGGCTGTGATGAGGCTGATGAAGTATCACATGGTCAACCACAATTACTGAACACTTGCCTGTAATTCTATTTAAGGAAATCATGACGTTTCATCAATTAAAACCAACTACCAAATTTCAACATTTATAAAATTTAATTGCCTGTACGAAGTTTAGATCTATTAACATCAAATAAAAAACTGGCGTTCTGCCCACTATCCATTCGAACATTTATTGGCATAAAGGAATTCAACAACTTTAATAGTCAAATAACTATTGTGAATGGGTCCGCTGTAATTATGTAAGAACAATGGTGATTTAATCACCAACCATACAAAGGGGAAAAAAGTATTAACAAACAATTGAAAACGCGGGTTGTGGGAGGGGGTATCTCAAACATGAGTTTCTCTTTGCGACCTAGGCACTTATATATTATAGTCACTTGAAATTCGTTGACTTATTATTGCCATATTCATCTCCATAAGATTAACTTTTTGAAACCGTGTGACTAGAATTTAAGCGATTCATAAATGCTTAAAAAGGTTTATTTCAAATAAAAACATTTTGACTTAGATTGGTTATGAAATTATGCCAATTAAATATTTAGAATCTGATATACACAATACCCTTGTTTTCGAAAGCATTACTTTACTAACATACAGATTTATAAGGACGCTTAAGCTCATGCTACGCCCGCATATCCACTTCCTACATAGCAGCACCTCGTAGCACATGCTAAAAAATGTAACAAAACTGTACAGAACCCGGTCACAGGCAATGTAAACAAGTTAGCGTTTTTGAAAAGCGGCGTGAATTTTGAAACGACGCGCGACGCTCTGGCGGAATTCCGCCGTTGCCTGGCCCACGCTACGCGCCAACCGAAAAGGTAAATGGGTCATAAAGGCGTATCAATATTGACCGCGGGACTCCCATCCAACGTACATCATGCCCGTTATATTGGCCATATCTCACGTTATGCGGAGAAGCCATTTTTTCGCTACTAATTTATGTACGTGTCGTTCTTTTTTATTTTTTTAGCGTGACCCTTTTTTCGAATTTCTACACTGGGGACGACACAAACGCACTGCGGTTATCGAAATAATGATGAGTGGAAATGATAAATTTCGTAGTCGAACTCGTAACGCTCATAAAGATGGCGATTATCACCAACCGAACCAATGTATACATTCAAAGTTAATAAAAAAATATTGGGAGTAGCTCGCCACACTGAGTCCCTGCTTGTCAGAATCAGACATCGTTTCTACTCGAAAAATCGTTGAGACAATGAAGCTTGACGAATCCCAGGGTAATGATTTAAATAGTTTTGGAACCCGCATTAAAATTTAATCGGAGGAAGAATAGGAAAAAATAGGTAGGAGTTTTGAGAGTTTGATTATGGTAACATAATTTACATACCTACACCATGGTTTGTAAATTCACCCAAACTAGAAATTAACCGACAGCCAGTGCAGTCAAGTGATGTAATCGTTATTTGTGAATCGGAAAAGCAAACTGATTGTAATCCAAGTTGTCTGTCGGAAATCTATCGACAACTCGATTATAGTCAGACGATTATTATTCTACTTAAAAGTTTATCCCGTTTAAAAGCTATCTAAAAGGATCAGTCTTATAATCGTGCCAACTAGCAGCCTTTATGGGCAGGTCTGTGTATAACAAACAACTTTTGTTTCATGAATATTCGCAATACCATCAAATAAGATTCGTCTTTGTAATACATAACGTGAAAAATTAAGTTGTCAAGTTTGTATAGATTTAGCAAAAGAGTTTTGTTATAATAAACAGAAGCTGTTGCCATTTACCATTTATTTAGATCATTTAAGTCTCACTTCTGGGTCTCTACTCAGTTTGTAAAGGGATAGGATTTAGTTCAGTGGTCTAGTGCGTGTTGGCATACTCACACACCATACAGAAACCTTTTAGGCAGATTGCCCACATACAATACGCACAAAAAATCGAAAAGCTAAATGTTGAATTGTAATTGAACTCAAGACTTATAACATGACAATACAAATTAGTAGTACATCACTTAGCTACCACGAGTTTCCAAGATACTAATTTTAAATCCTTTGAAGATTCTTTCCACTATTTTCACCACAGTCCAATCTAAAAACAAAATACGGTGAGTTAGGAGTTAAGTAGTAGTCCGGACAACAGCCAACACTTGTACCGGTAAGCCGAAAAGTTAACTGGGGCACGATGCTACAACTCTAAGTCTACCTTTTGTACTGAATAAGTGCAACTAAGAGTTACGAACGTTCAAGTTTTTAAGAACTTTAATACGATTCGGCTCAAGTTTAACGTAAATCTTGAAGAATAAAATATCTAATAAATGAAGTAATTTAGTCGACAGAGGATTCTGTTTACAACTTTAGGTATTGTTTCCACGTAAGTCAATAAAAATAATAATCATCGCCGCTATGAAAGAATAACAGTCAATTGCTTTTGTATATATAATATTGTAGCTGTTTCCTCGACGTCAGTCGTGGATGTGGCCCATTGTGGAACAAAAAGATCTTGATTATTACATTGCAATTCTATAAGAACATAGTCAGCCAAATCTTTAGTTATATAAGCGAGAAAACAGACCAAACTATCATAACTATTTCACTTTTAAAAATATTAATACAACGCCTTCTCAATTAAAGGATATGATGAGCTCGTTCTATGTCAATTAATTAATGATTAATCATTTTAAAAAAACCAATAGGTACCTGAAAATAATCTGAAACGCCTGGGTTAAATAATACCAATATACAGGGATAAAATCTGTAAAAGCAGCAAGCATTGACTTGCACACGCCAATTTATATAAAAAAACGCAGTTCAAATCGATTATAAATCTGAATCTTAAATAATTTTACACCTAAACCTTCTTCATGACTCACTCCGAATATTGCCGTACACGTTATAAAAATCTATTCAACGTACATAATGTAGTAACAATATAATTTTAAAAAAGTGCTTGTATGTATTAGCAATATGTCAATCAAAACTCTTAATAAATTATGGCCATAACAGCGTAGGTACAGGTACCTACAGCAAAACAATTGTTACAAATAATTAAGGTTTCCAAAACCGGTTTGAAAACAAATTTTATTAATTAGGTTGTTTAACAAAGAATCCATAGAAACCGCGCAATAATTCCGAAAATCACGAAAAAAGATTGAGTTTCGGAAGTCTTGATTAAATTCAAGGAAACAAGTTAATTACTATTTCCGTAAACAGTTTTAATTATTAAGCTTTTGTTGTAATCCAAGCTGCGGAACCCTTTTTAATTAGGAAGCGATATATAATTAGAAGGGATGCCGATGGTGTTAACAAAAGGATAATCAGGGACAGTGTTTTACCAGGCGTCTTATTTCATTGAGTAATTACGTCACTTTCATACTAAGATGCAGACGGGACGGAAAAATTTCACTGTTGTTTTTTTAGGTACCCTTAGACTTAAAGGTCAAAAGAGATTTAATAAACATTCACAGAGATTAAACATCATTGAAGTTAGTTAATATGCTTGTTCATAAGAAAATGGTAATGAGATTTAATAAAGTACCTAACTTTACACAATCTAGTGACTCTTTTTGTATTCTATCTATAATATTTATTAGAAATATCGGACGAGTTTACAATTAAATCCTGTTTAGGGAAGTCTAAATACAGAACTACAATTATTAAAGGCTATAAATTTACGTAATTGATACCAATTATTAAGGCTCGACCGAGATGGGTTTTTTGTTCTCGGCCGAGACCGAGACCGAGACCGAGAATATAATAATATCTCGGCCGAGACCGAGAGCCGAGACCGAGAATAGAAAACGCGTGAAAAAAAATGCTGTTAAATTTTTAATACAGTACTTACTGTTTAACAAAACTAACTTTTTTAATAATCAAAATTGAATAACATTATATTATAAATAAATAAGAATTATTAGAAGAAATTTAAATAAAGTTTGAACGGAACGAAGGCGGCCGGCCGCAGTTCACCATCCGGGACTTCAACCAATCCCATACAGGTCTCTCACGCACTTACACCAATCAACTTCGCACTGGCGGCGCGTGGCCGAGCGCGATAAAATTTGAATGCCGTTCCGAACAAAGTTACAATCCCGGCCATGACCGAGAATCTCGGCTATTATTAGCCGAGAACCGAGACAGATTTGTCGGCTGGATTTGTAGCCGAGAATGCCGAGACCGAGACCGAGACCGAGATCTCGGTCGAGCCTTACCAATTATAAATAAATATATAAGTAATAAATATATAATAATCAACAATGGTTTTAGAAAAGTATTGGAAGAATAAAGGAAAAATATCTTGCCAAAATAAACTTTAAATTACGGTTAAAACAGATAGCGAACATAAAATTCTTGCAGAGAGTTGTTTCAGGCCCTGTTTTACATAATGATACCAATATAAAACACTTTAGGGTTATCATATGAAGGCTCCACGAATGCCATCATATTTTAAGGTGTGATAAAAACATTAATGTATGGTTTCCCTTTCTTATGTTCAACAAAAAGAAGCGTTAGTAATCACTTTAAGCACTTTAGCGTCTATATCTTCTGAATGTTGTTACTCATAAAATATATTCTTTGGAGTAAATAATAAAAGTATTAAAACTATCAATAATGCTTCAATAACAGGATAACTTTCTTAGAATCATAGCGAAGCCACAAATGTTATAAAGCAACAAGGTACTGTGTTATTGAGAAATATCAAACGTCTATTTATATACCGAGCGACAGATTATTCTTTGTAGTTTGTAGCAGCATGATATTTAGCTGAAATAAAACCTTCGCTTATAGAACTCACTTTACGCACACGTGACTGGCCATCTCGATAGCCACGATCGCGCATCATTACGCAAATTTAAAATTCAAAAACCGAGTGTCAAAATCACTGCGTTTGTTCGGAAGGGTTGGCATTACTTTTATTTATTTACATTTAGCGGGTGTTTGTAAAGATTATCCTTAGAAATAAACAATTGAGACGGTGTGGGGGACAGGGTAGGACGACACGCCTGTGGGGAGGCTGATAACACCGGTACGTGAGCTCGAATATGTTAGCGATACACATACTTTTCGCTGATCTAGACGATTATTTCGCACTACAACTATAATTTTTTTGACGTTGTTTTATTTTTGCATACCATTGCATTTTTTGGTAACTATTTGAAATTTATTCTTGCCAACGAATTCATATGTAGGCTCGGTAAATTGCAGAAATTTTTGAGGGTGAAAATATTACAACCGTTGAAAATATACTTATATTAATATATAGAAGGTAATTATGAAAAAAGTCTACTAAAATAGATATCCAATTAAACATGAGTGTTTCTATCAACCGTTTTCATACAATAAATCTAAATTAATTGTAAAATTCGCGTAAACCTAAATAATCCCCCGCAAAGTGCTTCAGATCGCTGCTTGATCTAAATCAGTTTTTCAATCGGTTCAGACCTGCTTCATCTGTACGCAGACAGTTTAAAATTCATACACATTGCATTCGTTACGATTCAATCCGATGGACTATTTTCATATACATACATACAGACTCAATGGTCAAGCCAGTCGATGTTCATTGAATGGTGTACTAATAAGTTAATAACTCTTTCAAACATGACGTAAATATTAAGTTGAAATTTCATGCGTAGTTATAATAAGTGAAGGATTTTTTAACAAGTTTACGTTCGATTAATCAACACGAACATCCTTACTTAGCTATAAACATTTTTTTTTCAAATTAACGTTAAATGCGAA
Organism: Craniophora ligustri; assembly: GCA_905163465.1. NCBI lineage: Eukaryota > Metazoa > Arthropoda > Insecta > Lepidoptera > Noctuidae > Craniophora > Craniophora ligustri. The sequence continues at coordinate 10,033,089 of LR990954.1, read as the reverse complement.
TTTCCGATGTAAAATGATTTTTAGAAGTAATATTATAAGCCATCCAAAATCCAATCTATCTAGTAGATAGTTTATTGAGATCCGAACTTAAAGTGAGAAATCAGGGACGCCTCAAGTCAGGTGCGCCCCGAAATGAGAGCAAAATTAAATTTACCATTCGTCTGGAAAAAAATCAGGGAGCAAGAATTCCGGCCCGGTAGGAGCACTACCAGTAATGGTGATGCATTTTTTGACTGTAGCTAAGATAAAAGTAGGTACCTACTGCATCGTCAAACGTGAGCGATTGCAGAGTCAACTTTTTAAAGCAAAAGTTCCTTTTGATCGCACACTCCTTGGAAATAATGCTACATTAAAATTGCAAAATGGACTTCTTTGTTTCCGCTTACGATTCTTTTTCACGGCAAAAGTCTAGAATAGTTGTATTAAGTTGGCGATTGTGAACTCTCGTTTGTTTTTTAGTCGATTTCATTTCATATCGGCTAACTTCATCAGTTGGTATTGATCAAGCCTTTTTTTGTTTCTAGTGCCAGTCATTATTTATTAAGTAATATAAATTGTTACAAATAGGAACGCCCAAATGCATTTTAGAGAGAAATAGGAGAGGAGTGGTGCTCGTAATATTTTCAGTTTGCGGAGAAAACGAGACAGTGATGTGTTGGCCCATTTGTTAGTGTTCCGGGTAATCGAATGGAAAACATGAATGCTCACTAATTGAAATAATATTGTTGTTCAAAGTTAACAGCCAATTATAATGGCAATGTTTACCTACATAAGTCACAACACAATACACCTATTTGTACATTGAGAAGTGAATAATTAACGCGTTGTATGGTTCGGTAAAGCCGCTACTGTGAGCGGTTACACCTTTTAGACAACGTTTCCGAACGTCCATTAAAGGATTTGAGGGATTTAGCTGGTCCCCAAGCCATGGCCTTGTGCGTTTCGTTTTTGCACTTAAATATGTTAAAATTCCGGATTAAACTTACTTTTATTTTGCAGGTATCTTAAGTATTTGTTTAATCGAGTTTTTACTCGGAGCGTTGGTTCTGTTACCCATTTATTGAAAAATATGCCATCCCTATATAAAACATACAAATTTAAATCTGATATTTTAGTCTTTAAAAAAATAGTTCATAAAAGCGATTTCAAATTTAAAGGTTGTAAATTTAGGATAGTACGTAAATTGTACGTACATACAAAAACCAAATTATTGTTATTAAAAACATCTCCATGATATAAGGGAAAAATTGTTTGATAACAACCCCACATTGAGATTATACGGATTAAATTGAAAACGTAGCGAGAAAAATATGCAGACTCACGCGCCGAGCTCGCCTTATCGTAACCTCATTGGCAATCTCAAACCGAGAGAATGTACTCAGAATATTGTACCGCAGAAAAAACTTAAGGTTTCCTTAGAAATATCCGCCCGGGAAACAAGGAACGTCTTGTGACAGCACTTTCTGCATAAAAAGGTTTACATAATTTTTTAAACAAACAACAGGACCGTGACAGAATGATAATAGCTACCTAATGAAGTTTTTATTAACAAAGAATATTTTATCAAACTTGATGTGTAATTCATATAACAAGTAATATTGGAGTTCTTGATATTTCCATTCGTTTCAGCTCAAAAGTGTATGTGAAAATAGCTGTATAATAAGTTGAAAGAAAATTCTTTGTACATCGTCTCCGGGTAGGTAAGTTACGCGCAAACTTTTTCTTGTGTTACTTTTAAGTATACGTACAAACTTACTGAAATATGTGAAGTTAAATAAACGTACTGATGTCCCATAATGTTCAGTTTTTCAAATAACATTACTGGGGTACGAGTATTTGGTATATACCTAGGTAGGTATGTTGCAAATCGGTAGGGAGCATACGGATCGCGACGAACGTTGTGCATGTATTACGGCGGTGCATTCTGAAATGCCGTTCAAACCAAAGTGGTATTTTTGAAACCATAAGGATCTTTTCTCAATACTTTGATATAAATATTAATAAATGCTGATCGTGACGTATTGACACGCTCCACCTATCCTTAAAATATGAAATCAACAAAAATCTTTTGAAAGCATTTGCTAGGAAAGCCGTTACGTTTTAACACAAACATTGGGTTGTGCATATCAGGTATTCGGGACAAATTCATCTATAAGTTTATATTGCACAAATAACAAGTAAAGCATGACATAGACTCGTTACTAAGTATTTTTGACGACAGCTTCTTGGCAAATAAGCTATTTAAGCTGCTTTGGCATCTCAAATTTACGTACGATTAAATTTTAAAAATACATTTTTGACTGTTAGCAAAGGGTCTCCTTTAAACTTTTTAGTTAATTGGGTATTTTGTGATACTCAAAAATACAACAGAAAAAAAACAATTCAAAGCCCAAGGCACATTTTACCCCGCCGCATTACTTTCAAAGACCCATTCTACTTTAGCTTTGATCTTTAAAAGCACCCTACATGCGGACATTACTCCCCTACAAATGTCATCTGCAAAACACTGATAAAATAGCTAATTATATATTTGAATAATTAGAAAAATTACTGGTAAGAAGACAAAATTAAGTTAGTCCAGATATTATTATAAAAGTTTTAAAAAGAGATTTTTGTTTCTTAAACTTATTGTTAAGAAACTGCAAAGAGTTTTGATATTAAAATAGTTTTGCTTTGGCGGTGGTATCTACTGATGCTGAAATAAGTACACAATGTTTACAATGTATATGTATATATTTATTTAATTGGTTAGAATTGTTAACCAATATTAAGTAGGATATAAATCTCTAAAATTACTAAACCACTAACAGTAACTTAAATACCGTTTTAGACGGAGAAGGGAAATTCCACAAGTGGGTACAATTACAAATGAATAAATCTGGGAGCCGGTGATAAATCCGGTGAGCCCAACTTCCCTCGTTTTATCTACGTTATCGGGGACGTGCCATCTCCCTGCTCTCCACATGGTAAATGTGATGTGTCAGCCACTCCTTTTAAATTAAACATGCGATTTTAAGTAACCAAACACGGGTTTAGGACGAAGAACCCTCGCCTCCGCTTATCTACATGATTTCACATCGATACCCGTTCGGGTAAATTGATTGAATAATATTTTTATATCGTACATTATTTTACGTCAACGTTTTTTTAAGGTTATATTTACTTCTTTATAAATGATTTGTTTAATACTCAAATTGTAAACCTGATGAATAATAATACTAATATACAATGTGTAGGAAAATAAGAGAAACATTCAAACATTAACTCATGCAAGTAAATTCAATATTACAATATCACTAAGTCGAATGTCAGATGGTATCGAAACGATGATGACAACAACATTGGGAAATAACGGAAAGCCAATATGTCGCAACAAGATGAAGAAATGACAGAGGTAGGAAACGATGCGCGAAATTTTATTACGATTCTAAGAAACAGCAACGTCATACAAACTGAGTACTGATCGTGCCGACATTGTATCGGGTCCAATAACTACGTATCACAAAGGAGTCACAGCATTGCATCGGCCCGCATTTCATAGCGGAACTGGATCGATCCATTGGATATTGCTAGCGACTTGCACCCTGCCCGATTGAAGATTGGTACATTAAAAATTGCTCACTGAAAGGTCTATTCACGTGATTTGAATACGTCGATCGTAATGGGGCAATGTGTACAGATGCGGCAAACGCCACATTTTATATTACGCTCACATTTTGCCGCGTACCACCCTTTATTACCATTGGGAGTGCTAATGAAAACAAACACACAGAGCTTAACATATTTTTAATTATCAAGCTACCAGAAAAGCACGCAAATTAATATACTTTTGGACCTTGTGACTGCATACCTGCAATACAACAACATCTTAGCGGCTACACCTAAAGTAAAAATAAGTGAATACATCGTTATAAGTAGTGAAGTTTTTAAGATTGCTCTAATGACGGAAATACCAAAACAAGTTGTAAAATGAGACATTAAAAAAAGCGCAATTGGTCCGTAGCGTGCTAATTGACCAATAAATTTGGACATCTTGAAATATAACGTTCAATGACATTGTCATCATCATCTTCAACCCATTAAGGCGCTACTTCAAGGCACGGGTCTTCTAAAAATTTTTGAGAGGGCTGAGGCTGTAGTTCGCCACGCTAGCCGACTGCGAGTGGACTTCACATGCTATCGAGAAGATCTCTCAAGCATGTAAGTTTCCCCGCGACAAATAATACGCACATAACTTCCGAAAAGTAGTGCGTGCCTTGGGTTTGAACTCTAAACCTTTGACATCTCAGTCTAGTGGTCACACCATTAGGCTACCTCAGCACAGCGACGTTCATAATAGTGATATTCTATATACCTACCAACGTAGACTGACTTAGTAATTTAAGAATGTTTTGCCTCGTTGGTGGTTTGAAAGTGTGATTGCTACGCAACAGGTCTCGGGTTCGAATCTCAGATCTGTCTAACTCTTGGGAGACGACAGGCGTGATGGTGTGTGTGTGTACTTTTGTAGAATTAACTGTATCATACATTTATGAATAATCATTTGTGTGAGTAATTTAAGAATCATAATAATATGTAAACTTTCTCCGCCGGTGCCGGTTGCCGGTTGTAGAGTGCGATTTCTGGGCTTGAGTTCGATTCCCAGGTTAAACAAAGTGTTATTGAGTTTCGAGTTTGTTTAGAGAGCAGGTTGGAGTTTGGTTTCGTACCCGTTGATTGCCATAGGCTCGCCCTATCGCCTATGATATGGAACTTTAAATATACCTACCGGCAAAATATATATATTCCAGCATAAATAAATGATACAATTACTACCTTAATCCGTCACTTCATTTACTAGGAGCATTTCTTATTACAAACTCTATTTGTAGACTAATCTAAATCGAAATTTCGTAAAGATATTAAAAGATAGAAACTTGGAACGTTATTGGACCGATTAAGTATCCAAAGTAATCTTTAAAAGTTGTCTAAACTACAAAAGTTTCCAACTACTATCTGTAGATGTAGACTATGCTTTCTTTAAATGTGCTAAGCGACCTTTGGTGAAAAGCCGAGTGTCGAAAATTTGTCAGTATTGAAAATAATATAATACTTGTTATAAAAGTACTAGGGTGCTATTACTCATCATCATCAACCCATTAAAGTCCCACTGTTGGGCACAGGTCTCCTCTTAATTGAGAAGGGTTAAGCTATAGCCCACCACGCTAGCCTACTGCGGGTTGGCAGACTTTACATGCCATCGAGAATTCTCTCAAGCATGCAGGTTTCCTCACGATGTTTTCCTTCACCGTTTGAGCATGCGATAAATACGCACATAACTTCCGAAAAGTCAGTGGTCCTTGGGTTCGAACTGGTCACACCGCTAGGCTATTTTGGTGCCTACTATTATATGCCTAATATCCATTTGAATGTTCTCTCTTATTTAATCAACTAATGTATTGTTACATCAAAACGATTTCACTTGGCGTTTGTAAACTGGACTACCCTGACAAGCGATAGGCACCGGTGGACGATAAGCGACGGAAACCTTTGACATTCATTATCGGGTTGGCAGCCATTTTTGTGAACACACACACACATACATAGTTATTCGTAATCCACGCATTTTGTATCTTTCTTTTTTGATGCGACTTTGACAGAGCTTTCACGATATACGGCAGTGTTTTTTTTTTCATAGGTAATTTGCACAATAAATATTTTAGTAAACAAATAAACATCCAAGACACACCATCACGCCTGTCGTCCCCGAAGGGTATGGCAGAGGTGTACTAATATGTACACCCACATTTCGCCGGTATATACATGGTAAAATAACAAAGATTTTGTTTCTTTCGTTGGATTTATAAAGATAATGAAGGTATAAATATGATTATCAGGAACTTTCTATAATTATAGGTATATCCGGTATACGGTCTTATTATACAACTTTTATCAGTATACAGTTACAAGAAAGACAAAGCTTTTGACCTTTTATTTACAGTGCAAGATCTAGCAACATCGTCGCGAAAAAATATCAGTAGGCGTTTAATAAAAGTAGGTTTATACGACGATATATTTTTTTGGACGACCCGTTTAGCCCAGCGGTAGTTAACGCTGCTTTCTGTGCTACGGGTCCCGGATTCGAATCCCGGAAGGGACAAATGTTTGTATGATGAGCATGGATATTTGTATCCCAGACATGGATATTTCTATGTATAATATGTTTACATGTATTTACAAAAAGAAGTATATAATACGTTACTACGTATTATATACTTTGATATACGTTGATATACTTATCAACCAACTAGTATCCGTAGTACAAGCCTCGTTGCTTAGCAACTCTTAGCTTAGAAATAGATGGCGCTGTGTCATAATATCCAAAAATATATTTTCTTATTAAAATAACTAATGAATTATTACATTACTTGATTTCAGAATTAAATCAGCTGTTAGAGAGATATTTTATTTTCTAAAATTAACTTGAAATTGATTTCTAGTCAAATTCAAATTTCTAGTACTTCTTCTTATTTAATTACTTATAGTTATTGCAGATAAGCGATATGCCATTCGGATGAGTTCACATTTGATCCTAAGCCTGTTTTTAATGTTAGAGTGAACACAGTCAATAGAACATTGTATTAGTGAGGTGGCTTACTAAGCGTTGAACTCAGGTGTCTGAAAAGAAGCAGAGGCAATAAATGCTTGCATTCAACGTCACCTGCCAAAAACCAGTAACTAGTTCTATTGACAGGCAGTAGGCATGGATAATGCTCTTTTTATAAACGTTTGACTGCCACTAATTTCAAAAGTAAAGGTAGATATGCACACAAGAACATCCATGTCACAAGCTCGGGGATATAAGCCTCTTTCTTTAATGTATATACATAAATCCGAATTAAAACCGAAAGAGGGCCCGCGAATAAATAATGTTGGCTCGTTTTTCAGAGGTCTTAGATCCATCGTCCTACTTTATACGGCCATGTTTTTATTTTTCGTATTTAGAAACTCTGGTAATTATGAGTAAGCAGATTCGAGGCGGGGAAATTTTGTATCTCAGTTGTTTATATATTTTTGTACTTTCTGTTTTATATAGCTGACATTTACCTCGAACTGGGGAGGAAGAATGTTAAAACGTGATACAATTTTAGCGGTTCATGTTGTTTTTTTTAAGGCTGGTAGATTTTTTTAAGTTGTTATAAACAGACATGTGTTAGTAAGATACTCTGATGTCTTGTGGTATTTTAATTACACACTAAACATGTTTAATATTTCGTCATTACCTAATTGATAGTCAGTACTTATCTATTTTTGAGATAGTTAAATTAGGTGAATTATGTTGTATGTAATAAATAATAAATGTACAACATTTACTTCATTACAATGTCAAATTTACCCAACTCTCTTCAAATTAATTAAGGGGAGAGCGCGTTGAATGTTATTGTTACAAGGGAAAAAATTAAAATGCCCTCCCCACCGTACACACACGCACATAGGCCCCTAACACACACACACCCATATAGGTATATAATATACATATTTGAGCTCTGTGTAAGCCTGCTTTTGAAGCATGTTTGGATTAAAATTATGGTGTAAAATTATTACTTATAAAAGAAATTCCTTTGTTAAGAATTAATTTTAAATTGTGTTTGATTTTTAATCAAAATCGTTATATTTTTGCGTTTTGCTTGAATATAAATATATGTCTGTATAAAACGAAATTAATATATAAATAAACAGGAATAGTGTAACTTAATATCCAGGTCAACAGCCCTATTATTAGTTTGAGGAAAGAAAATACAGGAAGTGACAAATACGACACTAGAAAAAAGAAATACTTGGCCTGTATAAAAGAATTACTGGCTTTCTTCTAAGATCATAAATTATTTTATCATAGCTAATGATGATGCATGTTCATAGTATTATTATTACATTTATACATACCATCACGCCTGTTGTTCCCGTAGACCCGCAGGCATATAAATGCTTAATTTAATAATATATTATAATATTAAGAACATAAGATTATTACTTAGCTCTTTAAAAATGTATATGTGATTATTTTGGCGTCAATAAATGGTTAGTTATTTAATCTTTTATTTTTATTTTTGGGAGAAATACAAAATTGTAGTCCATATTTGGTTACTCTCCTCTACTTATGTATTCCCACATTTTGCCGGTATGTTTTTTGATCCCATGCAATAGGGAGCGAGCTTCTTGCCATCAATCGGCCACGAATCCAAACTCCAAGCCACTACTGAGAATTATATACAAGACAAGCCTCGTTGCTTACCACGGAGCTAGATGGCGCTGTGTAATAAATGTCCGGAAATATAGAAAAACTCAATAACTCTTTCTCTATTGCTCAGCGGTTGCACTTTACAGTCATTAGACAAACAAGACCACATGACAAGTTAATATGATTAAAGAATGACAAAGCTAAGCTGCGTTTAGTTAGTCTGCGACTATGTACAATGTACTAATCGACATTTCTTACCTTGGACAGGACGATAAGCGGTCACTCTCAATTCTACAATATTTATAATTATTTTCACAGAAGGCAATTCAAATGATTCCTTCATAATATGCAATGTCAGATGATATGTATGTTTTATACATACATATCATTTTTTTATCGTTTTTTTCAAACTTGAAAATATTTCTTAATAAATAACATAATACATAGTATTAATATACATTAAAGTGTTACCTTCCGCGTTTCACGAACCAAATAGATTTTTATCAGATTGTGCTAGCGCCACAGTGCATTAAGCCTCCTACTCGCATATTACACAATAATTTTCAATCAGTAATAATACTGGACATGTTGATAAATTATATTAGGTGCAGTAATATGCCAGTCGAACAATATTTCAGGCTCGAACCGCGATACCATCACGCAATGACAATTAGTTCACCGAATCGTTGATAAACATTGCGTTTTTACACGCGACAAGGCGCATGCAATCAAGTTACTGTGTAACATACAGTGTCAATATCAGCGAATTAATGTAGGTAGTGTCAACGTAGTTTACGAACATCAACGACAGTAGAATCAAATATTCTGTTTTCCAACAATCTGTGTAGTAATGTGTAAATTTTTTAAGGCTTTGTTATATCCGTAATTCGCTTGTGTGTCTTAGGTCTCATCTATAAGTCCTATCAAATCTGTTGGTATCTAATTAATCCTTTTGTCTGACCTGAAGACAATCTCATGCAAGATATGTATTACATCTGATCAATACAAATTTGTAGCTTATCTCTTAAATGCTTACAAAAATAAATCTGCAAACAAATTTCGTTCTAGTAATGATCGAAAATCATTCGTTTTACGAGTTTGGGATTAAAAATGTCTGCTTTGCACTGTCGGCATCAAAGAAGCATTTTACATGGTTACATAATGCCAGTCCTTTGTGAGAGTTGAGCCGTCTTTCAAATAAATAGGGCTGTAATGATACATCAGAGTACAGTGACGTCACAGCACTAAGTCCCATACAGAAAGTGTATTCATGCATTGTATGAAGCCTGCATATTACTGGAAAGTTGCAAAAGTGACACGCTACATTTTGGGAGTTACATGCCATATTTTTTTAAAACGTCATTATTTCTTTTAATAAAGAATATCTGGACAACTGGATTGTTTTACTAACGTATATTTATACTTACATAATTATATGTATCAAAATATGTCTGTAATGATTTTTAATAAAACTTAGCTGTATTTTCTAGCTAATATTTTCTGGGACAAAAACTATCCAATGTACTTTCCCGAGAGTTAAACTATCTATATACGAAATTTCATCTAAATCTGTTCTGCGGTTAAAGAGTAACGAAGTAATAAACAGACACACACTTTCGCATTTACAATATAAGATTGGATATATAACATAACCTACTAATTCATAGGTAAATATTTAATCTTAATTAATTATTTCCTTGAAATACATTATCCCATCTAAGTAAACATTATTGGTTGTTAGGCAGGTTAAAGCTTTTATTGTTTGTGTGCGTTTGTCAGAAATTAATATCGTAGTCGATTACAGTGAAGTTCAGCACTGTTTAATATTCCAATTTGTAGTTATCATGCCCAGGTATCTAACATCACATATGAATAGATCAACGTGTAATATTATATTAAGTAGTAATGGATTCATGTGTAATGACAATTGCCTGAATTATTAAATAGGAAAATCTGTTTCATGGATTCAAAAATTATGTGACTTCTTCTTATAGTGTCAATGGCCTAAACAACGAAATTATATGTGAAATTATGATTATAATAGCCATACTCATAAGTCCTAATGTTTAATTATAATTATGTATTGTATACACTTTGATACAGTAACTGCCACTGCTAAACAAGAGTTCAATTCCCAGGTCGAACAATGTGATATTGGGTTTGCTATCGATTATCTGTTTAGCAAAGAAAAAGTTATAAAAACGTAAATAAGATAAACTAGGTGCTTAGATTTAAAAACAATGGGGGTGTAATTCAGTTTTAAACAAATATTTTTATAGAGAAGAGAAATGCGAACAAGACAAGTGCGAGTCGGACTCGCACACGAAGGGTTCCGAGCAAAATTAGGTAAAAAATTACTTTTTTTGTATGGCCCTCCCTTTAATATTTATTTTATTTTGTTTTTAGTATTTGTTGTTATAGCGGCAACAGAAATACATAATTTGTAAAAATTTCAACTGTCTAGCTGTTGTGGTTCTTGAGATACAGCCTGGCCGACAGACAGCGAAGTCTTAGTAATAGGGACCCGTTTTTACCCTTTGTGCACGGAACCCTAAATATGGCGATACTGTTGGTTCGTACGACATTCAAAGCTAGACTGATAAAGCTATCGAGTAAATTGTAACGTGCCTTTACGGGTCTAGTTTTAAACAAAACATGTGTATGCCCACACGTTGCTATCGGAATTTAATATGTAACAGCGCATTGTCCTGCACGTTAATAATTGAGTGTCACCCTTTTGTTTAAGTTTGTTCGGTAAAACAAAATGGCCGGCCGGCTACTTTTGTCATTGTCACGTAGCCGTACACACATTTTCATTTGTAAAGGGTATTTTTATAGAAATTATTGAATCGAATATGGCTTCGATATTATTTTATACATTTCCTTTTTGTAAAATGAAAATATATTATCATAATTCGTTTATGCAAATGTTTTTTTTAGTTTAATGTAGTCATCATACGTTTAACAATAGTATGTAGACTAATTTTGTTTTCCCGAGATTACCTGTTAGTTATAGAAGATCAGCATAATCTATATAAATGATTTCTTTGATAATGTTCAAAGAATGGTGAGCTTCTAACAAACCTCCGACATTGCACAAATTATTTCATATGTCATTATGATATCAAAAATATGATGAACAGTCTCAAAATGCTCCATGAAAAATTGTATTAAAACGGATGGGGATTTTGTTCTTGCCCAGATCCCATTAAAAAATACCCCCAAAAATGTTCATCCCTAACCGTTTTAAGCTTTTATCACAATTAATCTAAAAATTTTATCGCACCATCGCATCCCTGCATTTACCAACTGAAAATGGTAAAATGAAAGAATTACAGGAGCGTGTTTCACGCAGATGGATGGATAGACTGACGTGGGTACGTGACGTAACTGTAAATTTTTGATCCGATTTCTTTGTTAAACCTTTTGTGGGCCTTAACAACGCGATTTATACTCGTACCACTTCAGAATTGCTTTAAAAGTATAAATAATAAAAGAACTTATAATGTTTAAACCCTTTAAGGCTCATTTGATTCCATTCTCGCGTCGCATTAGTCCAATAGGCACAGGTTCAACGTGGGTTCAAAAAGTTCAATCCTGCTCAGTGTCAATAATAAGCTAACGTGTCTAATTTAATAAGCTAACGACTATAATCTCACCCCAGCGATTTCTCGCTCTGTATAAGTGTGTGTTTTCTGTAACATTTTTAATTTATACATAGAATATCATATTTTATTTTAAGACTATTGCTAGAGTTTAGGCCTTTAACTCGTAATTACCACTATTTCGGTTAGTGGAAATAGGATAATTGATGGTGCGGCTGAGAACATTGCGTTGACATCGAACCGATTCCATTTCGCTTGCGGTGACAGAGCACCACAATTGCAATAACCGAACTGCCGAGATATGTGATATGTTAGCGTTAAATTGATACACTCATTTTGTAAGAACTGTAGTCTGTGCAACTTTCACTTAAATTTATTTTCAGATTTTACTTAGATGATATACCTATAATTATATAAGTTTATATACTACATATGAATCGTAAAAAAGTACTTAAAAAAATTGTCAGACATATCAACCAGTTATACATATATACAATCAATACTTTTTTGATCAATAAATGTTAATCTTTAGGTACCATATTGCGTGATTTGAATGAGATTAGTCGTAGACAGTTTGACAAATATTCCTTTTTAAGATGGTTTATTTTTTATTTTTTATTTTTGTTTTTTTACGATCACCCAGAATTCTTGACCACCAGTAAATTTTAAAAAAAGTTGTCAATAATGTATACCTACTTGACATTCAGCAGGTGAATCGTTATAACAAAACTCTCTATTATATTTTGACAATATCCGAATAATTACAGGATGTTTTCGCAAAGCGGAAAAGACGTACCGAATTGACAATCCAGAGAAGAGAAACTCCCGTTCGCGAGGCAATTTCCTGCTGTACTCCTACATAGAACCTTGATTACAACTGCCCTAAATATATAAATAGAATACCTAATAATATACAACCTAAATTTATTGATGCAAATAGCTTAACAAGTATCCAACAGATTTCAATATAGTTTAAAAATATATTTTATAAAAATCTTGCAGTTTTAACACACCCTGAATACCTTTAACATTTTTTTTAACACCGATATTTCTTACAACTACAAATACCTCTGCAAAATAACGTTGGTACACGTGACATCGAATCTGCAAAAACCCAGAGCTAGCATTAGTTTTAGTGTGACTATATGTATGATTTGTTTATAGATAACCTACACTACAGTTACACTTCTATTAAGAGACATACGTAATACTTTATTTGTCAACTTACTGGAAAGATTAGCTCGGGAGATTTGAAAGATCAATTAATGAACCATGTTACACAACACTACACAAACATTAATATTTATACCAATCTGGATATTTCTACCCTTCTTTGATTCAGCCTGAGTTCTAGACTTTGAGTTCTTGTATGAATATGTACAAGGAATTTCGTATATTGAGAAATATTTATGTCAGCTATTTAATATACCAGACCTTGATAACATAGCTGACCTTTTTGTTTTATAAATTAAGGTTAGCCTACCAAGTTTATCTAATATTTTTGTGCGCGATAAACTCAACTCTGATTTTGATCTTAAAAACAAATTACAGCTTGCTCAGTAAGTTCCTATAACAAGCTGTGCACTTACTTAAAAGTAATTTCGATCCAAATCGGTGCTACAAGTTTTTATTCTTAGGAGTAGGCATCCCAGTTCGACTATCTCAAAATCTTGTATTTTATTAGGTCAGAAAATTAAGCGTACAGAATTCGAACTAGTTTCTGGCAAAATTACATTTCTCCACGACGGATATTGGAACTCAATAAGTAGTATTTTTAAAGCGAAATCCGTCTTTAGGTACTGCAGACTTCATGTATTCGTGCAAATAAAATACGATGGCAGTATTTTCAGCTTGACTTCACTTTGATTACCTACGACTCATACGCACACTGAAAAGTGAAATATATCGTATTCACCTGTCTGCACATTTCATAGCAATATTTGGATGTCAATATACAGATTTTCTTCAAAGGTAATTGAAAAATATGTTCATACGTTCACCTTCTTGACAAATAAATACAAATACCTAACACTAGAAAATATTGATATATTCTTGTTATTAAACATTTAAATATTATTTATTTAGGTACTTTGATAGCGGAGTATCAAAACACACACAGATCAGTTTTAATAAACATAATCATCGTATCAATCCAAGTCCAGCTATTTAGTTACCATTTTGGCGAACATTTACAAAGCACGACTTCCGTTTTAAAAATGTTACTAACACAAAATGTAGCCAACGTGAAAAAAAAAACCCACCCAATTTGTTGGAAGCCATTATAAAAATCCAACTCAATGCTGCAATACTGCGTGCACTAAGAATGTTTACTTTTTACATAATGTAACACAAAAAGTATGTAGTAAAACCAAGTATTTTATAGTACCAACGTGCATGTCGTACATAGAGGTGCATTGCACCGTTTATTAGTAGCAGCGGCTTTCTGAATTTCTGCCAAGTGGTTAGGCAATGTAGCTACGTTTAAGGTAAGGGAAAATTTAAGCTCTCCGCTAGGTCGCAGTTTGTTTAACTATTGCGTTAATGACTGTGTACAATGCGCTACTAGATTATTCATTTTATTATAATGAACGACTTTGAGCTCTAGCTTTTAAGAGAAACGATGGCACTACGCATTGCATTTAAATTTGTGCTGCTTTTGAATATTTGTTACTCCATTTAGTTAACCATATTATTTATACAAAATAATCCTACTAATATTATAAATGTGAATATTTTTGTGTCTGTTACATAGACATTTATAAATAACTAAAGCGATTTAAATTAAATGTAGCATACCAATAGTTTATTACTTAGGTCAAACTATATACTTCTTTTAATCAATACACCACGATAATTGATATCTGACATAATGATAAGTTTTGAGATATTATAATTTCATACATTACCGTTACCCCCATCTAGAACACAGTAATTTAGCTACTCGAAATTAATGCGTTTTGAGCTACCATCAGCGGATATTCAGGTCTAATAACTTAACTAGACAATTTATATCGAAAGTCGATTGTTTCCGTAAATTGAACGCCAACATCGTCACAAGCAGGCTAGTCCGTTCATAAACGCCTGACGTGCCGGTTTTCATTAATCACTGCTAGCCTCGGGATGCATAGCCAGGATATTTGTGCGGGCATGTCATGGGCTTAAACTCCCCGTCATGAAATATCGGGGATCTGCCGATCCTACAATGCGTGCATAGCATAGCATACATGTCTCCTATCTTCCGCATAGTTATTATCGAATCAATGTGGTCATTTCACCTGATCATTTTAGATTCTATCGGATAATTAGATTTCAACCAAAATGTATGTCTACTTAAATATACACTGATGTACAAACGCTATTACGCCGTAATTGGCTAGGTTCTGTGCCTACATTCTGTCTGGCAATTAGAAGCAATTTATTAAATTTAATATTCATGAAAGGCTATTGTTTAGCTATGAGCTTCCTTTAGCTAATCTATGATCATGAATTATTAATATCCAGGTTATAGTTTGATAAAAAAAAAACAAAAAGTCATTAAAGATACCTAAACATTTTTATTGATATCGCATCATGGCGGTTGTTTTCCGTGAAATGAAGTTGGTGCATGATTTTCATTAGTGCCTACCGGTTTCAATGTATTGTATGATGTTGAATAACACTCACTATGGACATATATGCGTTCGCACTTACCACATATTGGAAACGTCATACATATACACACCGATATTGAGATATAAATAAGGCACTTATGTCGTCTGTATCACGTGTACCTCTCTGACATCTTGACGTGACATGACTTTTGCGGGATAGAACGAGAATCGGAGTCAATGTCTGAATTACACGCAAGTCGATTCCGTTCAACGAAGATTCACACGACGTGTTCGCTGTCAATTCCCGTTTTTTCTATTTGAATTTTATAGGATCTCCTAGGAGCGGATATTTTGTGGCAGAAAATAGTCATCATGAGGTTTATATTAGTTTTATTTTTTGAACAAAATTTGTTTTGAACAAGAATAAATAATTATGTTTTTGAAATAATTAAATAGTCTTTAACTAACATGAGATGATTCAATTATTCAGTACCCTTGAACAAACTGTAGATATCTATAGTTTCCTATATCTTTATATATACATATCAGATGAATCTGTATATACCTATCAACCCCATACACATCTTTCAGAACAAGAAAATAGTTTTTTCTCGTTTTGAAAGGAGTTTGGTTCCCAATAGCGAAAAATTAAATGAGTCGATAATAATATTCACGATCCCCAAGCATGTATCTATATAATAATTTATCTCCAGCAAAATATATACTTACGCACTGAATTTTTAGTGCGACGCGCTGCGGCCAATGCGGGCAAAATTGTTGTCAAGCCACAATGACATTTAGTCATGCTTGGTAAAATTGGGATTTTTGGGTTAGTTATGGTTGCTGTCTAATATAAAAAACAAAGCACATTTTCGGTTAAACATTGAAAACAAAAAATATAATGAAAAGCTGGCTGTTGTACGCTTATATTGGATCATTCTTGGAAGTGAATAAAAATAATACGTTATTTTATTTACCATACAAAATTAAAACAATGCTAACCGAATTCCCGAAATATTACGCATATCATACCATAGATAATAATAGCTTGATTATTGTTACGGCTTTAACCAAAAACGCGAAATTTGCGTAATAAAATTCGTATGAATTTAATATATAGGACATTGTTCCGTAAAATGACTATTTAATTATTACTTTGGGATATATATTAAAATACCCCTTCAATATTAATTTGTCAAGATCAGTGCAGAGATATAAGGGGTGCTGGTACTTGAAGGCTATGATTGTACCTACGATAGCCCTTAAGTTGACAGGCGCTTTGATATCAACCTGCATTTGGAATTTAAATTAAATTTAATTAATAGTAGGGCGCGTATCTTGCCGTGAAATTCCTTTATGGTGGTTACTTACAATAAACCTTTATTACTTTAAGGTATATTGTCATGGTTAGTTTGAATAAAGACTTCCAACAACAAGCCTGAGATTGCTGAAATGAGAATGTCCTAAAAAATGATATGCATATTGCATAGGTATTATTCATATCATCATCAATTATATCACTGCTGGGCGTGCATCTCCACCAATTCAAGAGAGTTTAGGCTTTAGTACAACACGCTAGCCTATTGCGGGTTATGAGACTTCACCACGTAACTTTCGAACAATGGCGCGTGCCATGGGATGGGACCTTTTGATTTCATAGCCCACTGGTTACAGCACTAGTCTATCTCATAGATGTGTAAATAAATATACATTTCCATTATATAAAAACCTGATACTTTACAAAAATATACTAATATTTATAAAGGTTTCCGAAAATCAGATAGCAGTTTAATAATAAGTGTTGTCCCAACGACGCAAAGTATAAAATTAAATAATTAAAGTGTACTCACATATTCAGTAATGGCCAGTTTCATTACATCAATATGAATGACATGGGAGCGAGTTAAAAGTATTTATATTTAAATTACATAATGTTGTGTGCCTTTTCACGCAGTATAATCCTGTATATAATGCGTTGGCATTATATATATTTATAATGTTGCTATTAATATTTATTCACTATTTAAAAAATATTATTTTGGTTGTTTTAAAAGTTCTTGTAAGGATTGGTACAGTAGTTTCAATGGAATCTTCAGGTTGATTGATACAATTATGTATTTGTAATAACATTGTTATTTTTTTAAATATAGCTAAGAACATATTTAGGGTATCGTGTTGTTTGAAATAAATCCATAATACATACTAAGGATTACTGCAAATATTACATTGAAAAAAAAACGATATTTTTTACGAATTTAACTGATCGCGGTATATTGATATTATTTTCCCCGACGTGCTACGTTTTGGATCTCTGGTGATATACTGAGGTGTTAGTTGTCTTGATGTTATAAATTCTAACAGCTACCCTACATTGATAATTCAAAAGTACTTCTATTTCAATGACAAATTTTCGCGTAAACATTACGTACATGTTTACCCACCACTTATCTCATTCATCGCATAGTAATTATTTTTAATAAAAATTGAGTTTTAGCAATATTATCATACATAGATTAGCAGTATTAGGCAAGAGAATTTCAGCCAGGAGGGTCGTATCACAGTATTTTGGATGAATGCGGTATAAATTTGACGGGCGGTATTTTTATTGCCTTGCAACATTATGATTTCATATTTGTCAGTACAAAATAACGTTCGGTCTCGCTTAGCATATTCGTGATATTAACGCCATTTTTATAAGTTTGTTCGACCTAAGTATCAAGAGAGCTACTTGGTAATAAGGCACTTTAACTATAAATAAACATATAAATATTTGTAAGAACAACAAAAGACCTATAAAACATGAGCTATTGTCGCTAATGACAGTATTTTGTATCGTAATGACGTCAAAAAGCGCTTAAATGGCCCAATTATTTTCAAAGGAAAATATTCACACTGTATGTATGTTTCGGTACTTCGATCGGAGTTAACAATGTTTACTTACCGTTGCTAGGCAACCGAGAGGTTTTATGACCACTTTCACGTGAACGGTTAAACAATAGCAGTGATTTTAACTGGTTCAAGTATAACTTGGGTCAAGAGCCTTTCGTTTAGGTGAAGATCTTTTACCGAGAGCAGTAATTTAATATTACGCTCTTATAACACGGTTTTCTTGAGTGTTTTCTAATATTAACTTTACTCTCATCTTCACCGTCAACATCTTGTGGAATCACATGAAAAATTAATTAGACGGAAAGAAGCATACCATATGATTTTTTTTCATTGCAAAGAAACTAAACACGAAATATATTTAAAAATGATTGAAAAGATTTGGGTATTTCAATTTTTATTTCTCCTATCAAAATGTTTTCTAAATACAATTAAAATCTCTACATCGTTTCACCAAACAGCAATTACAAAAAAATGGTGTGTATTCCACAACTTTGAAAAAATCGTGAACATACATTGCCATTTATAAACTAATAACACAATTGTACTTCAAGAGCTGTCTATATTTATTAAGGCGTAAGGAATGTAATTAAGAATACCTAGTCTCAAAGTAAATACCCGTTAACAACTGGTACTTAAACTCCAAACCGACTTTGTCACAACGATTAAGTTAAACCGTTCATTATAAGATTTTAACTAACTTCATTTAACACATTCCAATAGAACATAGAACTCATGTTTTCCAGATGTGACCTACATTATTGTGAGTGCGCCGAAAAAATCTATACACCACATCTTTGTGAGAAACTGGTTTTTAGAATTATTTTTTCCCCTCTCAATATAAAATGTGGGTTTGATCGTAAACTGCCAATACATGTAACCGTACTATTTATTGCATGTCATAAATTGTAGCACAATTATTTGTATAATACAAAAACATTGCAGAGGTTTGGATTTTTCTTAAGTACCTACCTAAATTACTTATACATACCTATCTACATATTATACGTTTTGTATATGTATGTATAGATTACTTCGTAGAGTATTTGAGAGGAGACCCGCCCAACAGTGGAACAATAATGGGTTGACGATGATGTGATTTTTTATCGTAATACCACGCTGGGTATCCGCTACTACTACAATATGTGGGAAAAATATCCAACATTCATCGGAATCAAGTATATCGGAAATTAAAGACATACTAAACTTAATTAT
Organism: Craniophora ligustri; assembly: GCA_905163465.1. Classification (NCBI taxonomy): domain Eukaryota; kingdom Metazoa; phylum Arthropoda; class Insecta; order Lepidoptera; family Noctuidae; genus Craniophora; species Craniophora ligustri. Next base: position 10,013,575 of record LR990954.1, on the reverse strand, counting down.
ATCAAATATAAACATAATATAATAAATAAATACAATTAAATCTTATAAATAAATTCACTTATAAATGTTATAAACAAATACAAAATTTGTCATACTTAGTTAGAAATGAGTTAATAAGAATATAAACACCATAAATATAATATTTTAATGCATACTTTTTTAATGGGCAATCAATTTGGAAATGATGCTAAACCCTCTTCCTCTCTCCTAATTTTAATTTTGCTGTGCCCGACAGGGTCCATAATGATCTTAGATATATATAGTAGTAATAGTCCACCTTTATAAAACATTATGGAATGCAATAAAATATTGAGTATTGAGTATTGAACATAATTATATCATAAGTATATTTATATGTATTGCGTATTTAGTGGATATGTAATATAATATAATATTTCTTATCCAGGTATTTTCTATCGTCAGGGTTTATTTAACCCTAACGATAAGATTTCCTAGTCCGTAAGAAGTATTTTATTTCAATGTCCTATATTCTCGTAAGTGTTGAAAATCATCATCATCATCAAAATAACTAATTAATGATAAACGAAAATCTGCCTACTCCTGTTAGAAAACAAGTCAGAGTACTCGCCGATACAAAGTATGTAGACACAGTGTATCATTAAAAGCGTTCATGTTAATATCGTAGGTATATTTTACGTACTTGACAATTCAATCAGGATCTCCTAATACGCACCCGTTTAGACCCATCCCTGTCATACCTAATTGTTATTCTCAAAACAAACAACCATATATTATAATATATTGTATCCTTTGTGACACATAAGCACGACAACACGCAGAAAATTACAAAGTCCTACAGAATGTAGGAAATTGAACATATTTCAATAACATTATTTTGAAAGATCGGAAGTATGATTAAAATGACAAAGGTTCGACAGGGACTCGGCACTTGAATTGGGGGCACAAACGAATTTAGACCTTAAGGATGTCAAATTTAAACTTACACTCCATAATTTTCGTGTGCCAAACGTATTTGTAAATTTAATAACATATCTGTCTCGCTTGCACCAAAACGGTTTCCTATATCTCGACGACAACTTACGTTACGCCCTTTATTACTTCCTTCATGCTGTAAGTTCAAACTTCTGAACATTTCAGTTTACAGCGTTTGCTTATTTCGCTGTAATTGACGACCTATTGTGAAACAGGCAGTTTTGAAAGACCCTAAACGCGTCCCTAAAGTCTCTTATCATCTACACAATAATCATACAACACATACATAATTAACTCGCTGCTGTCAACCTTTTGTTTCGTTAATGATACGAGTTCCAAAATTATGTATGTAAGTTTCTTTATCTTGAGCACTTTCTTGTTTCAACATTAATTTTAATTTTAGTGCCCACGTACATGTAAGTTAATTATACTTGAGGGCCGAATCGTCTTAAATAATCTTTGTTTATTATTCACGACAACCCTGTAATACTTACTTGAATATTATTATCCCTATCCACGCAACACAACCTTTTAGCATCGATATTTCGTTTCACAAACCAACCATTCACACATTTATACATCAACGCTAGTCCCACAGAATGACTACAGGAAACGAAACGTGATTTCAATTTTCCTTACATTTATCATAAAGGAGTAGAGGGGGGAGGGGGCAATTTGAACCACTTGACGCGGATTTGACGTGAAGTGCTTTCACATCGCCGGCTAAGCCGGTGGCTTACTGAATCACCCGTCATTTGCCTTTGATGAGGCCAAATTCACGTTATTGAAGATATTATTTGGAATGTCTGATTGTGCGGCCGTCATCTCGCGGTGCGTTTTCTTTTCAGATTTTATTTATCAATTGTTTGCTGTATTGTTGTAATAATAATGCCTCGTCGCTATTTCGTACGCTGATTAACATGAGTAATATATTTTCTCTCCAATTCCTTAAAGAGTTCGTGCTCAATTCAGTATAAAATTGGAAATTTTAATTAAAACTGTTGCTTTGCATAGAGTTAGGAACGAATGTTAGCTGAATAAAGCAAACGGTGTTAAAATAAAGTTTTATGATCGAACTTCCTGCGTGGGGAACAATAAGTGAACAATGTATAACTCTGGCGCTTGTTGCAACACTCAGCGTTTGACTATGCATGCAAGTTTAATTTGAAATATGTATATTGTAGTCTTTGGTTTTATTTAACTCTTTTAATACAACAAATACACTTTTCATTAAATCATAAACTATAAAAATTAATGTAAAAACTAAATTACATTATACCTTACTACCTAGTTTTACATTATAACCTACTTCAAAATTTGAAGAATACCAGCAAACCTTTTTTTGTCACTAATAAAAAAAATACTTGGTTCATATGACTTTAATAAAGCTTAATAATTTAATTTTCTGATAACGTTTATTAAAATTGAGCAATTTAACGTAGCGTTGTCCCCATGATCGAATTTTAATCAGTACTATTAAAATTAATTTGTCAAAAAAATATCACGGTAATCAGAACTATAATCCTAGCGTTTAATCCAACAAGGTTTTATTTGGCTTTGAGTCTTATCATACTTAAATACGAATAAACAACAATATTCTGTACAGCGTTACAAAAAAAAAATCTTCTACAAGTTCTATATATATTTAAGAGTACATACAGTTCTTGGTTTCCCTCTTGGGGATCCCTTTTCGCTGCGATTGTTTTAATACAGCACCTTTATGAAATTCAAATGAAGGTTCAAGACCGTGTCCTTTTCCCGTTCCATGCTGTTTATATTTATTTATTTTCCAAACAAGAATCGCATTGCTAACTTCTATGATTCATGGCAAAGTTCACGTATTTCACAGGCTCGTTTGTATTGCAATATTGTTCGCCAAGTTTCGCAGAGCACCAGTTTTGCCCTGTTTCCCCTGCGAACAATGCCCGCTGACCGTTTGTTTTATTTCGTTTCATTTCGACACGACAATAGCCTGGCTTAGTTGACTGGATTTCCCAGTGTTAATTACCGATTCGTAACTCATTTTTTTCAGCTCGTATACGGAAAATCCGATGAATCATATAACTTGGAGCTAGGAGCCTTTACAGCGGTATTGTCGGTTGTGCTGTACCGTTTCTGGGGGTAAAAGGTAAACTTCATTAAAGCTTTATACCATTCGATCGTTCGGCCGAAATTAAGAAGATTAGTTTGAAACTGGCGAAAACTAATCGCAGTAAAAGAAAAGACACTGGGATTGAACCCATTACACGTAAAAATACGACTTGAAGCGAAGAACAAAGGGAATTTTATGAATTACTTGTTTTGTTAACGCAAGTTAGAGATATTTTACGTTGCTAATTAATGAAAGTAATGTGATACTTATTATGGCTAATATTTAATCGAGAGAAGCTATCTATGTAATTATAATACGCAAATATACAAGGTAGGTCCCTACACATGAAGTTCCAAAAATGTATACGGATTCATCGTGGATATTATTATTAACTAAAGTTGTTTTAGATAGGTGTGCCAATAAAAGAAGACGAAATACCCTCAAATAAACCATGACGATTTTAAAATACATTTCATATCGAATAAGTACAGGGTAAAATGTGACTTTTGCGTGTTATAATATGAATAGCAGTTGAACTTTGTGAAGCTGATAAATTTATGAAATTATGGTCACGAAGCAAACGCGTCTATTATTAAAATTAATTAATTCGTTATTCTTTTTTATAAGGGAGACTATCTCTATACCATTTATATCGTATTCTTCTAAGCTTGACTACCTAGTTACCTACTAATTTTATACAGCTCACACTATCGTTTAAAAGATGTATTTTTATTCCCAGATTTCTTTGATAAATACATGTACGTATGTCTAGTTAATATTTTAGCAAACATATTTGAAGCCAGCATTGCAATCCGGATTTGTCTGCCTGTTTGTTTGTTACTGTGCCTGAACTTATTTCAGTTAATTTATATATACAGAAAATATATTGAATGAAATATTTAGATGAAAATATTTAAGATTTATACTGAAGCAGTATTAACATATCTTAAACAATGTAAACTTATTATGATCAATCAATATTATACACAATAGTTTAATTTAACGTAATTTTGCTATTTTAGTAACACATCTTAATAATGACTTTCTAGGAACGCAAATTGAGACTTTCACCTACGGTTAATTTTCAAAAAGTAAAGTAATAACGTTTAATAACTTAAATACTTAAATCATTACATCACCATCATCATAATTTATCAGCCAAAGGACCTCTACTGCTTAATTTTCGAAATTCATATATTCATATACTTCCACCAAAAACAGTTGTAAGGACGCATATCATATCGCATTCTTGGTTTAATAAAGTTTGCTGGGTATATTAAAAATTCTCAGCACCAAGATACACCGAAAACAAAACAAGCAATGTACTAGGTTGCTCATAACCTGCCGTCTGAGCAAGCCTTAAGGTGGCGTGTGGAGACAGCCACCTTTACGAGGTCGCCACGTGCGCCTGGCCGCTGTAATTTTTGATAAAATTGTACCAGCTTTACAGTAGGTACTCTCCGCAGTTGCGTTAGCCATGATGCCTTAGACTTTATACCGCCGGCCGCGAAACGAATGGTTCTATTTTCTGAGGCGACTTAAGGGCTTTAAACTTACGATCGGACGGATTTTCCGAGATTTGTTGTGATGTTTTGCGGGTATAAAATGTTTACGAAACTGACTAATTAGATTCAACAACTTTTGATACAACAAGGAATGCTGTTTATATTAATTCTTTTTAATAGTTTAAACACACAGTGTGGTTCTTACTTTCTGTTGGTTTTTCTTACAAATGTACTTTAATTTTCATTTTGTTACAGGTAATCATCGCTTTAATCTGGGCATGTGAACACTGGTAAACGCCGTCATTCGTAATGTATAAACAAATCTTACTCTAATAATAACGTAATTACCATGCTTGTATGATAGACCAGTTACAAGAACTCTATTATCTAATCCTTTATAACATACAGACAGTCGAAACTATAGCCTTGAAAACTGGGCGCATAAATTACCTATTAATGTTTCCTCTATACGGTTTGCCTCGAAAGTATCATTACGGAGCGTCCGCGTCGGCACGAATGCAAGGTACGTGCTACACTAAACTTGTTTGAGCACGACGCCATTTTACTACTTCACCGGCATGTGACTGTCGGTGGTATATTAAAAAATCCTGGGTTTTTAATATTGATGGTTCGTTGAAACCGCCGCGCTCGAGCGCCAGCGAAAGTATAACTTTACTAAATCATTTAAAAGTAGTAGGTAGGTACACAGTGTCCGCCGCCTCGCTCTCGAGCGGATTTCTGAATAGTTACACCAATTGTGAAAACTTTCAGCTTAACTGCCATTTCTCATCGCTCCGGAGATGAAATTTGGACAACCCTCGCAATGTTACAACTTGAGTATTATTATTATTTAGTATGAAAGGCCCGGTTGTTATAGTTATTAACGTCTTTGGGTTATTGATAGTTATTGCACCGTTTGCCTTAGAATTATTTATGTTTAGAAAGAAAGCGTCCTTTCTTCAGTAGGTAAAGATTAAAGTATCAATAATCATGTGAATAAACTAGACTAAAATAATTTTATTCATATCATTCTCAATATCAATTTCATGTATTCATTCGAACAATGCCTATCTTTGATTGACTATACACAAAAGGTTATGCCTGTTGCTTTCAATTGTGATAGATTTCTTGTCGGCATTCCACCTCACTGCAAACAGTTTGACATATCATGGCTTATTCATCGTACAATCAGTATTGTGCCTCTTCATCACCGTTATAAGCATTCTTGGAGCCAGTAATTTCTCTAAAAAGATACTTTTTGAACATTAGTCCACCACTACATTTGATGTTTCCTCTCATCTCACTATGATATACAAATTACTAATATCGACCAGTGCAAAGCCCGCCTTGTACTGTACTATTGTTAGTGTCTTAAATAATTTGCGAAAAGAACTTTATGTATATAGTAATCAGGGTGCTTTTCATAATAAACTTTAGTCACCAATCCATCTTCACATTTCTTCTTATCAGTCGTTGAAAGTAATAACTGTTTATTTCTAAGGTCGTTACGAAGCTAATATCGCTCATGAAGGACCAAAATATTTTATTGGTAGCTCCTATTAAGTCTTCTGCTTAACCTGTTCCTAAATATGTTGGGGTCCGCTTCCTGACCACCTAGATGCGGTTGCGACTACCATCAAACCTCTACCACCCAATTACTGGGATTTTCCCATACTCTAAGGATAGAAAGCATGATAGGAACTGGTTGTCAGGGTTTTTATTTACTAATAATAAATAATTGTCCCTGTCTTTCTTTCTCTCTTACTCTATAGTTTAGCTCAACCTCTACGTATTCAGGGTCCTTAAAAATACCCGGTCTGGAAATGTATAAAGGATATACTGACCGGCGAATCCATGTAAAAAGAAATCTTAATCCATTGAATTTTGTTGACTAAAACTGCTGTTGGTTTTATGGTAGAATACGTTAGTAAATAAAATTTGTGATTATCTGCTAGGTCATGCACCTCACCCACCCGCCCGCCTGTGCATTAGAATAACACTTACGTGAGCCGTTAGGAATAAATTTTCCGTAAAAAATGTACTTATTACCTGTATTATTTTTATCCCTATATCTAAAAATAATACCATGAAGGATGTTATATATATATATATATTATAGAACCTCATTTTTAAAATATATACCACAACGTATTCCCGGGAATATTACAAATATTCTTGTTTCATTAATTTTACTAAATTATTGGAATATTCTGAAACATACATTATTTATTTAAGGATGAATGATAGGCGATTGACAAAAGGAATTTATAAGGCGGATGTCAGTGGAAACGCCGGGGGCGCCCTAGAAGGACATACACCGACCTAATTGGTGAACTCCTTCAAAAAGGTCAGGTACGCAGTACTCGTAACCGGCGCGCGTGCATGACTTGAATGTGGACGAGGCAAAAGTGGTATGCAGGGACCGTAGTGCGTGGCATTCTGTAGTTTCTGCCTACCCCCATGGGAAAAAGGCGTGAGTGTATGGGTCATTTAATGTTTCTCCAATATTTTAATCCAGGCAAGTACTTATTTAACTAATTTAAGAGCATAGTATTCAGGCATAAACTCAAAACCTGGGAGTGTATCTTCTGAATAATTTCGTCACGTGTGCTTAAAAATCTGCTTCTCTTTTGTGTATTAATTGAACAAGTTCGTTACAATTTCTTATTCCCTATGTGACGATATATCACTAATTTGTTCATAATAAAACCATAAGTGAACTACACACAGTGTTGTGTGTGGTTTGTTCCAAGTTAGAACTTGAGAGATAGGATCATTTTAATTTTAGACTGTACTAGATAGGACGTACTTTCGTGAATAAGCCTATGTAGAACATATCAGTGCAACGTATATACATATGACAGGCATGTACATTTGTACAATGTACATAGGCGTGCTAATTCAGACGCGTCTTTTATCTAAAGCTATATTTTCTTTGTACATCATTAATGTACATCGCTATTCCCAAGTTCTTTGTCAATCGAGTTATCACTAAGATAGCTTATGCAATGGTCTCAGGCCCAAGTCTTGCTGGGCTCTAATGGGCCATTATGATCCATGATACTATTATTATGACGTACTGAAGATAGTACTCAAACGTTACGGGTTTCAGTAGGTACTCTACGTGCCAACTAGGTTATGTAATTGAAACATGAGCGTCCATACAGCAGTTCGCTTCCAAAGATGATATATTGCAGTAATATTGACAACTTGATGGCCAACGCTTAAGAGTACCTAATCTATGCGGTATAATAATAATAATTTTGAAAAAAAACTTTTAATTTTTGGTTATTTATACCAATGTATTTTACTTGTATAACTGTAAGAAATCATTACATGTGAATCCATTTCTATTTAGTGTTTTGATATACACTTACTCTATAAGTGTTACGTGAATTAAAGAGATAGTTTTCATAATCTACCTTAGAATAAAGCTTGATTTCTCTATTGTATTCAGACCTGTACATAATTTCCTTCAACAAATATTCTGTCCTGCAATATTTTGTAAGAGGTGGAATTATATTATTTTTTATCATGTGAAATAAGAAACCTCATATTATCATTATTTTGCTACTATTTGTGATAATTTTGTAACGCCAAACCTCAAATCGCCCACGTTAAACCATAGCTGTTATGTAAAGAATAAATTCAGCCCACGGCTTCATAGAATACTCGCCCAGCTACGAGCACAGTTAACGTGTGTATTGTGTCACAACGCGAACGCTAAAGAAAAACGACAAAAACGAGCTACGTGAAAAAACTCACAGCTATTAAACGCTCTTCGTTCCTTTTTTTTTCAACATGAACGTCGTAAAATTAACAGCTTACAAACTCGAAGTAAGAGGGGGGCCAGTCAAAACATAAGGTGTCAAATGTTGCGTTATAATACCCATTACATTAAGCGCTTACTCATTCTGCAACAGCAGTTTGATGTCGTCACGATACGCGACATTATTCGGGCAATGTTCCGTATCTAACTCGAGCACCTAAATATCAATGTAATGCAACGGAAGATCGGTCACGTTAATACTAATGTTGCTTTAACTCGGCTGTTTGTAGTTAGTGTTCGACCGTCTCGTTGGATCCCATCCCCTTGCAAATTGAAATCGCAAAGGGTTCACGCCGCACGCCCTAGCATCAATAAACATTGAACGGAGCGAAACGTATCATTGTTCTCTGTATATTTTAATTATTAGGCACGGCCGGAGGGCCTGACCCTAGGGTGCAAAGGCTCGTAGTGGTAGAGCGATCTTTCGTGTGTTTTGTTCAAGCAGAACGGGGTCGTTTCCTTTTACCTTTGTTATTTTATGTTTGCTAAGTTTAGTAATTAAATGTACGTAATTATATTTCGCAACTATGATTTTAATGATTTCGAAAACAAGGGCTAGGACTACTAAACACGTCAATGAAAAGACTATCACTGTCATTTTTATTTTATTTTATTAGGGAAATCAATATTAGGGGTAATCAAATATTTCTTACATTCTTCATAAAATTGATATTCTTTCATCTCGATTGAGCGCTAAACCGCGTTAAGCTTCCGAGAATTAACCAGTTTTAATTCGCACTAATTGTATCTGGTGTTTGCAGCTAATCTTCTACACATATCAACTACGTAGTGACGTTTATTGTTGTAGCAAATAAAACGAAAATAAACAAGACTGGAGGACGTAAAGGGATTAATGTTGGCGGAGGAAGGCTGACGACGTAAGCATGCGCTCAACACAACAATTTGAAAGTGATTCTCTTTGTAACAAGTACTAGTATCCCAACGTTTATTGCTTCAAAGTAGTCTTACAGAGATAATATTATGTTTCCAAATAATAATCTGTGAGCTAAATACAGCATAGAATAAACTTTAACTTATTTGTAGGAATAAATTGTTTAATTATATTATCGATTATAAATATTAAAAAAAAAATAACATAGAAGATCAAATTAGATACTAAACAACCGAAAATATTTGATTGTATGCAAATAAATAGGTAATAATTAATATCAAAAGACAAGACAGCTAAATCTACTAGAGATTTGGCGTAAATAAAGATTATATTAATAATATTAATAATGAAAATTAAACGTAAGCGGTATCTTTATTTTTTTATTATCAATAAATTAAAAGTGCCGTTTACACCTATTAATACCATAGCAACAAGAAAATACAACAGAATAAAAAAAAATCTTAAACAGCTATTATAAGAGCCTTTCTCGTGAGTCATGCGCGTTAATAATGTTGTTTAAATATAACGCCTGCAGTCCAGAATGACTCATTGAGCGTGTAAATTAACTTCTTTTCATTTCAAAAACGCCGCCACGTTTTTTTGTGTTTTTGCAACTGAAAGCACCGCATTTATCATTAAAGCTTAGCTTTTACCGCAAATGTAAATTAAATGGTTGTGTCCCCTCACTAAAGCACAAATGGTTTGAATTAAAATCTCTACTAAATTAAACTAGAGAATGTAAGTGGGTATTTTTGTCTTTAATTTTTTTTAATCGCAGTGTACTTTCGCTTAGATGCAGATTTTTGGAATTGATCCCCACTGGGTACGGGTTATGCTGATTAAAATTTGAGACGGGTCTTTTTTTAAAGACTTGAAACGTTCTGTTTTTCTTTAACGAAAATTAACCCTTACAATTCATACTAAAAGCTTGGAAAAGTAACCAACCCAATTACTGTCCCACTGTTAAGCACGGGTCTACTCTCATTTTGAGACAGATTAGACTATAGCCCACTACTCTAGCCTAGTGCATGTAGGCAAACTACACATGCCACCAAAAGAACCTTTCAGACATGCAGGTATCCTCACAATGTTTCCCTTTGCCATGTGATAAATACGTAAGTCTGTGGTGCCTTCGGATTGATCTTAGAACCCTAGAACTCAGAACTTAAACTGGCTTTTCAAAGACTTTACAAGGTCTTCCCGAAAATAATTCACTTTATGTATCAAACATTTTAATAACAGCTGTTGTATAATGATATATTACAGCCAATCTATTGTGTTCATACAAATTTGTGTAATATAGGCATGCACCGTAGAATTGTAGTTACGTTGCAGAATTTCCTTACAAGACAATAACACTAAAGTTAATTTACAACTGGCCCCGCAGTTTCATCTCGATAACGCAATTTGTGTCAGAGACAACCATCGGGGAGGCGTAGCGACTCAATTACGAAGGGAAATTGTTGCTAGAATAACAACACTATGTTACATAATATATGGCAGCAAACGTTGAAGCATGCACTTAAACATTAATTCTAAGTTATATCGAACCATTACTATACAATACATTTAATGAATTTACTTTAAATTACTCACTAGGATTAAAAGTGCCCGGTTGAAAGCAACCATTACATGAGACCCAAAATATACCATTATTACATAAATTAGTATGTATACCTACCTGTGTCTCACCCTTCGGCTACATAGGACTGGTATCCGAATTAAATATTCTTAATCTTCATAGTGCGTTTGTATATTTGCTAACCTCAATTATACAAATATTTCAAACTACCTATTAATAAGTTCTTAAAATTTAATTTAAGAACTTATATACAGGCCACTTTGACACATTTATGAATAATTTCGTTTTGAATAAAATAAAGATTTTTGTTTCTAAAGAGGTTTTCTTTTGTTTTCATTTTAAAATTCGAACCATAGTTTAAATAGCTGATTAGTCACATCATGAACCTATTAAATAAATTGGTTAGTGTACTAAAATAGACTGGAAGCCATAATGACACTAATATGGGTCTAATTTGATATCCACTTTGTTAGTATAATTTATACTAATGAAAAAATAACTGCCTTAGAATCTTATTTATCATAAATTAACTGAAGACGCTCTAGAATAAACACCTGTTCTTGTTATTTAAATATCAATAAAGTAAAAAGGACTACAGACAAAATTAACTACTTACATGATTGGGAGGGTGGAGTATGGGGGTGAAGAATAATAAGGGGATTAGTTTAATGCCATCTACATATTACTAAATACTTACATGACATATTGTACGTATGACTCTTCTTACATCTGCAAAATAGCAATAGAGGACAACCCCCCTTTGATCGTGGTTTTAGTAATGGTAGAATAATATTTGCTGAGTCACCTAGTAAATTATAAAATAATCTCAACCAAAAAATGTTTCCGTTACATTGTTCGCGTACATTTGGGTTTGTTGTAATATTTTTAATATAAGTAACGATAATATATTTGTATGTAGCATTTATTTCATTTTATATATTTTTCATGAGTGATTCTTAAAAAAAGAATGTACTGCAACACGCGTCGCCGCGCCGCTGCCGCCCGCTCCCGCCGCGGTGGCAAAGTTTAAACCCGTCTTGAACATTCGTAAACAAAAGTTGCCAACGCTAATTATATTAAAAACCCAGCTACGGGATGACGTGATATTCCAGGACAAGGGTGCGCATTAATCATTCTCAAGCAACGTTATCTCATGTACAGAACCCGACGCAACTTGTACCTTCTGTCAAAATATACACGCTAATGTTTTTGCATGATGCTTAATGTACTACGGGAGTATATTTAATGTTTTAAGTTATTCCTTCCCCTTATTTTACGGATAGCAGGACTTGATACTGTGTTGTTTATTTAACGACTCTGAATAAGACACTTCTTCGCGGTGAAAATAATAGCTAGACATTAGATTGATAGAGAAAATCATCAAAGGAATATATCGCGAAAACTCATTAAAAACGCGACGTATGGCTTAATACTCAAATGCTACTCAATTTTATGAAGCTCTCAAACTATAGTGCATCTTTTATTTTCCAGTCGAGTGACAGAGATTATCTTTGAGAGCTACTTAAAATTGAGTAGCGTTAGAGGGTTTGACCGTTAACCTCCTACTTACCATAATAATCACCGCCAACCTAGAGATACAACAGAAAATAGTAAATCTGTAAAAGTACCCAAATTATAAATAAATTACGTTACGTTCAGCCAATGTTGAGACTGTTAAGCAAGTGGTTTTCTATCAAGGCAAAATCATCTTCAGTAATAAATTAAATGATTATAACTTGAAACTTACAAACAATAATAATTCTTGTGTTCAGTTATAGTAAGTAGTTGCTTTCGAAACAAACTCGAGTTAATATGGAAGCGTTATTATAACCGATATTAATAATTGAAGTTGGTACTTGAAATACTTTATTTGTATACAGAAGGCCTCTTCAAATATATTCCGTGTCGCGAGAAAATAAAAAAAAGTGACGTGACACTTTTTGCCGGGTTTAACGATCATACCGCGGTTGTCGTTAAATCAAAGGGGTTTTCGTGCCATGAATATGCAAATATAACATTCGTGCCCGCGATTAATGTCGATTTGCCGTCGTTGATAAAGGATCCGATACCATTTTTACGCAACCTGTTGACTTAAATACATAACTAGGTTGGTCGTTACTTGTTTGTCATTAAATCAGATTAAGTGCGGGTATGCCTTTCGACGGCCGTTATGGCCAACGTCAGTTGTTATTTTCAGCTGAATTGAAATGCATTCATTGCTTCATCCCCAGCTTGGAACGGGTAATTGCCGCGTACTACAGAAAAACCTCTTTACCGTTCGTTTTTAGGACAATGTTCAATCATTTGCCAAAATCTAAAACATTTTTGGGTTTTGGATAACGGTTATATATCTGTTTGAGTATGCCAGAAATAGAGTAAATTTGGTCGAAACAACCGATATTTTAACTACTATTTGTTTATCTAAACCAGTCCTTATTTATTTTAAATGCATGGTAATTACAACAATATTCAGTACATTTATAAACCTTACCAGGTTTATTACCTTGTCAGTTTTAAATGCGTTTGAATACCAGTGTTCCAAGCTCTGAAAACCAACGACTTACCAGTTACCGGCGCAGTTTTTTTGATCAAAACCGCCTACAAGATCGTAAGTATGGCTACTATGTTTAAGGTTCTGGGTTCGATTCACAGGTTTAGCAAAGATATGCTAGTGAATATAGTGGGAAATAAAACTACTGCGGGTGCTCTTCAGTATACCTTAGTCTTATTCTTCAGGGATGCAAGCGTAATATATGTTTACCCATGTTATATACCAGTGGTCAAATATTTGACCCACCGCATACCCCTGGTATTCGTAACTAACAGAATGACTTAGCATGCAATCCAAAGCCCGGAGGAGTTTCGATGCATATCGACCATCCACAATCCGACCGCAGCAGCAACGCAAATCAATCGTTCTTCAATGGATATGGAACGTTGTTTGCTTACGATTGATTATGTAGCGGTCTAGTAACGACGAAGTCTAGATGTGATGGCCTAGTTGTGTGACCAGTGGTCTGTGAAGTCTGTCAGTAATCTTTTGGAATTATTTGCATGTCTCACATGCACAAAAGGTGAAGAAAAACATCGTGTGGAAACCTGCATACCTAAGAGATGCCATGCCTTTTTCGATCTTAGTTAGCATAGTAGGCTGAAGTCTGATCTCTCCCAAATGAAACGGTACTGCCCCTGCTCTCAAATGAGACGGTACATAGGATGATGATGATGAACGTACAATTTCGATCTCCATCTCAAGCAAAGTGTTATAGGGATTTTCTATGAAATATTTAGTAGCACCTCGGAGTTTGCATTCGTGTCCGGTTGGAGACTTACTTGGGACCTAAAAGATACTGGCGAAATGTGGATACGTACATAAGAACACCACACCTTACCTTTCGGGGGTTTCGACAGGCGTAATGGTATAAATGTTATGTGTAATTTAATATCCCAATAATGATATTGGGATATTAAACTACATATAACAATTTGTGTCGGCACTTATAGTTGCGTAGGCTTTAATACAGATTTATTTCACGTGTCTCAGATTTCAAATAGGTAGAAAACAAAACAGTAGCACAATAATTATTAAGTGCCGACGCCATCTTGCGTTTATATAGTATTGTCGTTATGGGTGAAACGATAATAATTCTCCTAACACCTACGCCCACATTATGTATTTTCATAGCAATCCATGTAGAGAGTAGGTACATAAAATACGGAATGGGATTTAACATAACGGTTTGTTCTAATGTTAAATTAATCTAAATAAAGAAAAAAAATATGTATAAAAAGTAATAAATCTAAACTGATTCGTTGGTCTAATGGTCTGTTATTGGGATTTCCTATGAAATTCTCAGTAGTAGCTCGGAGTTTGGATTGGTGCTCAATCGGGCACAGCCTATTGCTATCAATCGATAGCATTAATTTCTCTTCATATTACTCACATGGCAACTAGATTATGCTGTCGAAATCTGGGCGTACATTACCATACCTCTGCCAAACCCATCGGGGACAACAGGTGTGATGGTATGTTCTGATTCAACTTATAAAATAGCTCATCATAGTTAATTTGAATTTGGTTACAAAACGAAACAAATCGTTAGATGCAATTAATGGATTAGGATTAAAAAAAATGATATATTGGTATAATTTCCCACCCATATTATGCTGTGTTCTTATGTAGATTAACAATTAATTTGTGACAAAGCACAAAATATTTGTTAGCAAGTAAAATTTTCAACAACAAAGCATAAAGTTCATACATCCTTCAACACAAGGAATCAACTGCGCCGTATTTCCGCGCTGCTAACCCTATGAAGGATTTATGCCCGCCTCCAAACCGCGTGTGTAGCGTCAGACAAGAATTAAATATACATGTAATCTGCTTCAACTTGATATTTCTGAGCCAAGAATGCTGGCAACATTCATAATCTATACCAGCCCACGTTCAAGTAGTTTGAGGATATTCACGCTATGAAAAGTTTGAAAAACATACACAACAAGCCTGTCGTCTCCGAATGACTAGGCAAGGGTGTACTAATGTATGGAATTTAAATTAAATGCCATATTTACTTAAATGTGGGTATTAAATTTGACAACATTCATGTTCCATCGACACGAAGAAGAAGAAGAAGATTAAAAGCCATTAAGCCATTTTATAGTCGAACTTCTAGGTTCGGATCTCCTCTATTTAGAGAGAGATTAGTCTATATATAGCCCACCACGCTACCCTAGTGTGAGTTGGCAAACTTGACACGCCATCAAGAAAATCTCTCAGGCATGCAAGTTTCCTCACGATTTTTTCCTTCACTCTCTCTTCTCTTCTTCTCTTCTCTTCTCGAAAAATCCGTGGCGTGCCTTAGGTTTGAACTCAAGACCTTTGACATCACAGTTCATTGGTGTTCACGTAAAAATCACATAAAATAGTAGATTTAAATATTGTCAGTTGAACTGGACTGGTAGTGATAAGTGCAGCTTCACAGCATGTGGTCCTCGTTCCATTTCTTAGGTATAAACGGGTAGGTAGGTATTGTAATTAGCTACAAATTCCCCGCAGAAATCTTCAGTTCGTATTTATCTCCTAATGATATTTACATTGCCGTTCAGTTTCAGCTGCTTCGTAGCACGCGTTTCTAGAACTTATTATTATTCATACAGTTATTTTACAAAGTTATTTCAATTTTGAACAAACTAAATTAAAACCGGGTGATTATAATTCTGATAAACTTTTAGTAGTGCGAATCTAAATAACATATTACATTTGATTGTACCTGATATAGATAGGTATTAGATACAATAAATAATTAAAAATATCTGGATATTATGACACAGCGCCATCTATTTCCAAACTAATATGTACTTATTACACATAAAAATGAAAAAAAACATTTATTTAAACATACAAATTAAAAATTAATCAACTTGCAAACAGTTTTAAAAGGTCATCAGAATATTTAATCTGTACATAGACATGTTACAAGGTAGGTATATTTGCCATGGTCCCCACACTAGGCCAGGCCTGTATCGTGGGGGCCCACATAGAAATGTATTACATAAAATCAGTATCATAATACAGATGTCGATGCTCATCACACAAACATTTATCGAACCCGAGAGTTCCACCATATAAGGAACCTTTTTATCCCGCTGCGATAATCGGGTCGTATACAATTTCCACTGATATTGATTCAATTTACACAATTAAAGCATAATGTCAGCACATCAACACTTAAAGTAAATGTAATATTGCACCTAAGGGCTACATTTAAGAACTTTTAATTCATCTCTAATGTATTACCTGTTTGTAATCAATAATAATCAAAGAGATGTACTGCAACACTGAACGTGATATCATTTAATGTTGAATATATAATATAGCGCCAGTCGTTTGAAATACGCGTACTTTACTTTGATATTGCCGACTCAAAGAACTAGTAGGAAGGCAATATATTTATTGCCCATTCCTTTTATTTCTCTGAGGCATGCATGCAACTACATGGGTATCTCAATAGGTATTTCGAATTTCTAAAAACGAATATGTGACTTGAGTATCAATCGAAAGCGTTTCTTTGCAATTTTTTAAAGTAAATATGACGTGGAATCCCTCGTCTTAGTACATATTGAAATAATAAATACATTTTATAAAAATGAATGTAACAATGACTCAAGTTAAAATAACGGCTATTAATAATAAAACAATGGTCATAACATTCGCGTTTAATTTTTGTTAAGAAAGAAAATGCTAAAGTTTTGAGGAGTCATGCAGCTGCCTGTCCGTACCTCAATAACACTCTTTATTATCCGAAGCGATCAAGAATTTTATTGTTACACCTCTGCATAAAAAAATCGGATTGCAAAACCTCTTTAATTAAATTGAATTCTTTCGTTTATGTTACCGAATAACACTACACATAATGGCGGGTAACGCAATTCCGTCCCAACACGCGCTTAGAAAGATAAACAAAGCAATGAACAGCCTAATGGTTACTATTAACCACTAGAAGCGGCAATAAAAATATTTTATATCTCTGTTTCCGCTAGACACGCGGCCGTCACGCGATACCCCTGACGTGACCATTCGTCCTAATTTCAGCGACGCTGTACCATTTTACGACCAATCAATATACCGACATTCAACTCGAAACAACTGGCCAAGTAACGTCTTCCATTCGATTTATCTCCTCCCCAGAGTAAGCTAGTGTGATATTTTTTTTCCAAATCAACACCGATAGTATGCAAATTTGCTCACATTTATACCTACATACTCATTACGTGTCTTAGACTACACATAAACGGGGTCTCAAAAATATTGCTTGCCACTGCCGCAGCTTGCGGGGTGGTCGGAGAACAATATATTATTCTGCCCATGTGTTTGTGCACCGTGTCAGTTTCCCGGTGGTTCCACTTCGTTACCATTCCATTCTTAACGCTGCAAACAAATTAAATCAATGTAGGTGTACGTGTTCATAACGCCACCGCTGAAAGAGATGGAACATTGTGAAATCTGACAGGTGACGTCAGTCGGCCTACAATGCTACCATCCTTATCGCTAAGAGGGAAATAAATGAGACGACTTTTTTCTGCTTTACGACCAAGTCACTCCGAATTCCGTGTTTTGTTTCGTTTTAGTAAAAAATATGTTTATAATATATTTTTTTAGGTGGGCCGCCTAAATGAAATGTTATTTTTTACTTTCTTTAATAAAACCGCATCAAATTTTAAGATACTGCTTAGGACTTTTTTATAATTTTGTTGATGAAATTAGTTAGTAAAAAGAAGACAGGCTCTGGCCGGGTAGCGGTGTAGTAGAGGAAAAACTACTTACGGAATATAATCCAAGATTATGTAACGTAGAATATGATTTTAACCAGATCATTTCGACCTTATTTTATATTTGTAAATATTTTTGTGTATAGAAAGAAAACCGAGTTATTATATTTAGTATGGTGATCGTTTAAGTGAGTAGTCGTCGGTACCAGTGTGTGCTTGGCTCGATGTCTGTGACATCCGTGTCCAATGATCTGAATTTATAGTCGTGAGACACGAAGAAGCCTTATTTTGAACGTCTCTCAGTGTTATTCTTTCCTTCGAAATAATAGTAACCCGTTAAAAGATTTCAAGTTAGCGTGAAGGGGAATCATTTGAAGACACGATACCGTAACTGGTTCGCCACAGCTGTTTTATTTATTTCACTAAAAGTATTTCTGCCGTCATGAAACCTATTGCGATTTAGGTAGAATCAGTAAACTTGGCGGTAGAATACTTTTTACACTTATTATTATGATCTTAAGGTCCAAAAATGGTTGGAGCTGCGTTATCAGTCGGGCAAAAAAACTTCAATAGTTCTTAGGTACAGGATATTGCTGTTTTTAAATTAAGTATATTTTGTACTTGATACATTTATTATACAACCGTAGCTAAAGGGATAAAAAAGCGCTTGAATGCACCTGCAAAATATCATAACATAAATTGTAAATATTATATAATGTAATTATTTTTGTTATTGAGTTAACTTCATAAAAGGCAAGACTACACTTGTCTTCATTTTGTACCCATAATACGTTTATGACCTTAAGATGTAGAATGTAGATGAGAGACTTGACATTATGTGTAGAGACAAAGTTACTTTGGGAAGCTTATTAATAAAAAAAACCTGTACTGTTCCACTGCAAGGCAAGATCTTCTATGAGTTCTCTCTGTACTAAGAGGTCTCAGCTGCGGCTGTTAAGAACCAGCTTTTTTAGAAGGAGTCCAGCTCATACCGCCATTAGAGAGCTTAGTTCGCAAAATACTTACTTTTCTCACGAAAAAGATAATATATTTATTTATGTTTCGTTGTTTTTCAAACATAGGTAAGCACTAAAAAAACACAGGTTTATTAAACCGAACATAGACAACAAGCTGTATCGTACATTCAGTCTGCAGTTGCTAAGTTTTCTCACCGCGGTCGTTACCCTCGCTTGCAATAAGA
Source organism: Craniophora ligustri (assembly GCA_905163465.1). Lineage (NCBI taxonomy): Eukaryota > Metazoa > Arthropoda > Insecta > Lepidoptera > Noctuidae > Craniophora > Craniophora ligustri. Next base: position 9,994,251 of record LR990954.1, on the reverse strand, counting down.
TCGTGACCTTGCATTTCTTTACCACCGTAGTTGCATATTATGTTAAAATGGTATGAGTATTTACAGCGCAAATAATATATATATTCTTTGTAGCAGAGAAAACGATGTGATACCCCACGTACCGTCTGTTAAAAGTAAAAAATACAAACAGATAAAAAAAACTGAATTATAGAACTCGTAGGTAAATATTAGGAGCATTAATAATGTTGTGTAATAGCCATGGATTTTCAAGTCATAGATTTTGAGTTATAATCTAAGACAAAGTTTGAATTACACATTTCATAATCTCTTACTCTGTGTGTCTCCCACCGGGGAAGACGAGGGTGTAAAATTCGGAGCATCAACAATAATACAACCCGAACACCCGTATTGGTCCCATTATCATCATCAACGCATTTACTGAACTAATGCTGAGTAGCGGTCTCCTTCCAAAATGTGATTCGGATATAGTCCTTAGTCCGAAAAAATAATACCTACATTTTCAAGATTATTTTATGATTGTAACCTGTATTAAGATCAGTTTTATCAAACTGCATGGCTTCCATACAATATGAACGCTGTTTGCAGTGGCCGCAATGTGTACAATATCCAGTATTTCGCACACGGCCCAGCCCACCACTTGGAGCTGTGTTAATGGAGAGACGCAGATGTTTTTCGACTTACGTGGCCAATATTGCCCTATTTAATCCACTAAGTATAAGTGCTTTGCCAACAACCACAACATTCCTTAGTTTATTATACAAGAACAGAGAAAATATTTATCTACTAGTTTTTGTTGTTGTAAGATATAATATAATATCTATTTATCCATAGCTGTAGTAGCTAGCTGACAATGAAGAACAGTTACTCTCTGACAGCTACTCGCCCCGTGCACATAAAAGACGTCAATTCGAACCATTAAAGTACTGTCTATCAGCAGGTACATCTATTAGGTGAAAAAACCGTCTAGTATTCGTAACAAAACTTCGTTGTTTAGCTTGGAACTAGATGGCCCTATCTAATAACATCTAGAGATATTTACTTTTTCTTTTTTTAGAATCTTGGTGAACAGTGATTATCTGTCAGCTACTTGGCATAATAACAACAACAATCTAGTTTCAACTAGTCAGTTATTGCTAGTCCGACACTTTAAAAGGCTGCTTTTGGTGATTTTCATGCCCAGTGATAAGCTGACAGTGAAGAACAGCAGCTGTTGTCTGGCAGTGGAATATACATATGAAACTGAGTTCATGAATACTGTTTATAAATTTTCGATATAATATGCTATTACGAAATACGTAACATTGTTGAAGTAGCAAAGGCTCTTTATATTTTTACATTGTACAGCTTTTTTGTTGAACGACGTAGTAAAATTTTATTCGTGACTTCACAAACGGTTTGCGGGGTAAATACAAATATGTAACAACAAAAGCTCCAGTTTACATGTATGACGTTCAGAATATTTAGACCCTAAATGAACGGCTGAACATTGTTTTATTTGCTCGTGATCATATCAATGTTGCTCTTATGTTGTTACGTTGGATTATATTTTTTTTTCTAAGGTACTAGGGATGATAAAAGGAACAGCTACGACGAAAACCGATAAAGTCGTTCAATACGTTCCTTCTAAATCAATGGAGCGTGTTCCCTCCGCTTTTTACATTGCCATATTTTCGTTGCAAGATTGCTAAACGAAAATGATATTCATCAAAAAATCTCACTATTTATTTGAATACTCAGGGCTCTGTTACGAGTTCTCTTTATGTGATCGTCCTTTCAAGCATAACGAGCAATGGGGATGTAATACACATCTTACATACACTAGGAAGTTGGTCTATTTATACGCTGTTTCCTTATTTTTATTCGGATAACATTTCCTACGTGTCTCCGGCCTACAGTATTGCCAATACTGAGGTTCCTACCTACTTGTAGTAGGTAACAAAAATAAGAGAATGATTTAGGTATGTACATTTTTATTATAAAGAATTTTAAGCTATTCAAACATACGATGGTCGACGCTGTTTATAATTTGATTCTTTATCTCCTATGGAATTCCTTTGAAGGTGTAATGATATTTAATACTATAGTGTTTATGTTACTGTATATTCATGGTATACCTAGTTAGTTGGTCCAATGACGTATCTCGATTTTACCCTAGATAGATAGCAGTTTCTATTCCGGTTTTAACCTAGTAACTGAGATAATTATGTGCCCCACTATTTGAAATAGTCTCCTAATTCTAAAAAAAAAAAATTTTATAGAGATAGATGCTCTTTATATGTCGACGAAAAGCTAATCCCGGATTCACCCTAAATAACTAATCTTGTTAGTGAAAGTAGAAACAGTCCTCCAATGTAATAACACGTAATTAAACATGGTAATTATCTATTAATGATCTACGAAGTATCAACGTTTAAATTTTCGGTACCTACCTTAAAAGAGCCAAAATAAACTATTACATTGGTTCACATTAAATGTACGGTGAAAAAGGCAAACGGCGCGGGAAGAATTGCTTTTTACGGATCGGCTAACATTCCGTGGTTCCTTGAGGGGTTGGGGGGAAGGCATGTGATGGCGGTGGCGGGGGGCGGGGCGCTCGCAGAAATGAATTGTTTTTGGTTTACCGTAAGGTAACATTACGTTATTGCGTACCTTTGTGGCTTTTTAAGTGTGTTTATAGGATTTGGTGCGGAAAAAACATCGAGTGTTTTCCGGGAAACAGTTTAATAAAAATCTGAATAGCACATTATTTTTTATTTTATTTTATTTATTAGGGAAAATAAACAGTAACACATTACATAACATTTGATATAAACATACAGAGAAAATGTGAGTAAATGTGAAACCAACAACATTTTCCACAGAATACAGAACTGGAAATACTTTTTAACATCATGCGATTTTTGTACGTAAAAGCCTACAAACTAAAACAAATAATATTTTCTATAATAAAAAAATAATGTTACATTAGAATTAATAAAAATAATAATGGAATTAATTATCCGTCATACATTCACCAGGCTGAGCCGTGGATCTGTTCACGACGTTTAATCCCGTTTAAACCTTCCATTAGCTTCATATTATTTTTATGCTGTCACAAGCCGACATTGTTTTGCCTTGAGGTTAATAAAATCTGTTCGTTCGCGGAAAGTAATGTAGCTATTCCAATTTTCGCTCACCTGCGTCGGATACGCGGCCGACACAATAATTTAATTTCGCTCGTTACGCGAAGGAATTATTCGAAAAAAGTGGAGGGAAACTCATAAAGCTATTACATTGCTTGGAAACGCCTGACGTAGCGTTCACAGATACGAGCCCAGCGCTCAAAATTAATTTTATTTCTGAAACCGGTTTAGTCTCAAATTTTCTAAATTGTTCGAGTACTTAATGTTGGCAATTAAATCTTATCTTAAAAGTTACAATCAATTTTTTCCTCGTAAACTCAATAAGGATCTTACAAAAATCTCGGAGCGGATCAAGAAGTCTTAATTCGGTGCCTAAGTAAAATCTAAATGGATAGCAATGTTAACAAATTAGCGATAATTTTATCTTATCTATTAAGATAAAATGCGAGTAAAATTTATTTTATTTTGTTATAAGTTTATTGGTATAAGTTTAAGCTGTGGTAGCCTAGTGGTGTGACCGGTGGACTGACATGTCAAAGGTTTCCAGTTCAAACCCGGGCACGCACCACAGACTTTTCGGAAGTTCTGTGCGTATTTATATCACAAGCTCAAACGGTGAAGGAAAACATCGTGAGGAAACCTACATGCTTGAGAGATTTGTCTGGATGGCATGTGAAGTCTGCCAACCCGCAGTAGGCTAGCGTGGTGGACTATAGCCTAATCCCTCTCAAATGAGAGGAGACCCGTGCCCAGCAGTGGGACGTTAATGGGTTGATGATGATGATAAGTTTATAACACAATCATCATCATCACTATAAATTTAGTGTTCTACAGCTGACTCGAAATTCGGGACTCCACATTTTACTGGTCACAACACTAGGTTATCATAAGGTGACATATTAATTATAATATAACATATCTATGAAGTTGGAGAAATCCTTCGCTGCAAGTCTTGATAGTACCTCTTTGCCAAAATATTCCACCGCTAAGCAGTAATTTGCGAACATTATTGCATTTCAGTTTAGGGCAATGTTCCAGCTAAAATTACTAAGCAAATGCCTTAACAACTGACGTGTCAGGAAACCGAGATGCTTTGCTCATAAGCCATGATTATAAATAAGCGGTAAAAGCAGCAAATAAAATATTTAAAATGTAGGTACATATCATCATATATCAACCGTTAGACGTCCACTGCTGGACATAGGTCTCCCCCAAGGATCGCCACGAAGAGGTACATAGGTACATATACAATATCCGAATACAAAGAAAACGCACAAAACTGTACCGCTGTTGAAATCCCCTCCGATAAGGCTATAGCTATATCTATCACGGTAGCCTATTGGGGGTTGACAGACTTAGTCCTACAGGTTTCCTCGTGATGTTTTCCTTCGCCATTTGCGCATGTGATAAATACGCATGTAACTTCGAATAGTAAGCGGTGGCTACGTGATATGACTGATATTCGCGCGGCAAGCTGACGAACATTCTTGTGACAAAGATTGGCTCGCGCTGGGGCATGTCACATTACCTGCGTTCGGCCTCGCATGTATTATTCGCTGCTGCTATGCGAGCAGAGTGCACCCGCAGTCTATACTCGGCTTTACTATCTTTAACTTATTACCTAAATTAATTTCAAATCTCTTGTATTATTTCTAATTAGTAACCTAACTCAAAATTAAAAACCTAACAAAGTTTTGACGAGAGCTAATTATTCAACCGCTTGAAGACCATTAGACAGGTTTTCTTAAATCAAACTCACGCTCGATCAGTCACCTAAAAACAAGAACTCATTCAAAATTAGTTCATTGATTGTATATATCACAGATATAAACAATTACATCGATACACATCAACCATTGATAATAATGTATTATACTTTTTGGTAAATATCATTTAAAACATTTGTTTAATGTCTACAAAAACAACAAATTCACAACAAAATTGTTGAATAGCAAAATGTGATTGCCTTCCTATATTTTGGGCACGAAATGGAAGAGCTAATAAATAAAACACTAACTGAATAATGGAGGCAGCTGTAGGTATTAGTCTGAATTAAAATTGTATGGAATTGCCTGACCCGACCCAGTTTAGGCGATAATTAGTGGAGCGAAAAAATCTTTCGTGCCGTTTTTACTTGGTTTATTTACAAAGACTTTTTTGCTATTTCTCTGAGAGAGTGTAATGTATACGGAGACTTATAAGTCAATTTTCATTTACATTTTATTTACTCCATATCAATACGAGTATTCAGACCGTGTCGGTAATTTTAAATATCCCCTCTCTCTCTCTTTCTTGTCGTTTTCTAATATTAGAGTAATTTTTTCTACGTATGTAATAATTTATTATTTTATACAGCTATAGGTACCAATTAATAACATAATGCTATGTTTTCGGGTACTGTACACTATATAATAATATAGTCACGGACAGACTTACAGTCGGGATGTAGGATACCGAGTCATACTATTTTATTAATCTGAAAAATATGAAAAATCGTGTGCAGTGATAGACTAGCGTTGAGACCAATGGACTTATAAATAAAAGATCTTATTTCAATCCCAAGGTGCGTATTTAGGTACTACATGCTGAAACGAAATAGTGAAAACATGTGAGGAAACATGCATGGCTGAGATTTGATTTTTCTCGATAGTTGAAGTCTGCGAACGCACTAGGTTAACGTGATGGACTATAGCCTTATCCCTCTCCAACGAGAGGAGATCCGTGCCAAACCGTGCGACAGTAAATGGGTGATGAAAATACATACAATACACAAATATATGATCATTATTTTTGATCAAAAACAAATAAACGAAACAAAAATGTAATTAAAATTTAATATAATAATTCGTATTGAGAATAAAGCTTGTTCACTTTGGTAACAGATACTATTATAAGCGCGGTTGCATGTTTTAGGTAAGATCACATAACGTTGGTGTACGCCCAGGGGCGCTCAACACGGCTCTAGTTTTGTACTCTAATTAGGAGCTCCACCATCAACTAATGATAAATTATTTCATTATGAAACAATATCATTTTTTTAAATGGGCATTTGTTGGCTACAAATGAATACACGATGAAATAAAGAATATTACATTAGGTAATCGGTTTGTTTTATGGTTCTTCAGCGGTTGTTATAAAAGTTGTGTCTACTATTACTTACAATTAAAATCTATTTGACATTAATAAAGATCGTGTAGCAACTATTTTAAACTACACCCTACACAATGGTAAACTCCTGTATCGTTTGTGTGTTAACAAATACATATTCTGTCAAACATTTATGTACCTAGATTTTATCGTCTTAAATAGGTATCTATAGTTTATACTACCAGGGGTAGTAATATGACCAAGGGTTATTAAATCCGTGAATTGTAGCTTTGAAGCTAATTGCTCAACCTCCATTCCAATTATACCAATTATCAATTAATTAATTAATACTAGGCAGTATCGCGCAGTAGCGCCATCTATGTAGTTCCGAGCTAAGCAACAAGGCTTGTGTAATAAATGATTTATACACTATCAGTACCATTATAGTTTTCTTTTGTAATCATATAATATATGTATGTATATGAATATCTGTATAAGTATACATACATCCATGGCTCATCACACAAACATTTGCGTCAAACAAATTTTGTAGCGTTTTTTGTACATCATTAATTCAGTCTCAAAAGACAAAGGATAACACTAAGGTAGCTAACTAGGTACAAGGCTGCTAATAAATGATCACGCAGCCTGTGTTGAAACATGGACATGTTTAGCAGATGCCTGTATCCCTGACTCTTTTGCCGACCCTACCAATTAGGTACACAAGTGCAAATAAAACCTCACCTGGACGGTCCAAAGTCCTTGAAATCATAAAATCCAGTTTCTAGCTCTCGTTAAGGCACGTACCCACGTGAAGTTTTTCGATACTACTACCCTTATTATTAATTCTGAACAAAACTTGGTTAAGTAAATTCAATGACATGTATTTCTTGCCCGCATATATCTCCTCCAAATTAAATGTAATGAGCGTTTTTAAAGCTTTCAAGTAAAAAATATTAGCTTTCCACGCACGAATTAAAGCTCACAGTTTTAAAGCCCCGATACGTAAAATGAAAAGGCGTAAAATGAGATCGTGGGAATTTTCCCCCTTGACTTAATGGAAATTTTGCGAATGTTCCGCACATTCTATCTTTATTAGAAAACCGCCAAATTAAATATTATTCTTTGAAAGAATAAGATTGCTGACAATATCAAATAATATAGTTAATTTCATATTTTGTAGATGAACATTGACGCCACTATGAATATTGACATCACAGTATAATGTCATACCAACAACGAAACTTTTCGTATTTTCTTTTTTATTTCCTAGATTTTTCCTGCATAAATTATACGTTTCACATTGAACTGCATCAGTCTCAGATTATTGATATTATATACATAAACCATTGTAAAACAAAACCAATAATTTTGTATTTAATTTAAAAAGAGTATCTATGGAGTTTCTTGTCGGTTCTTCTCCATAAGACCTACTTTTTGGAACCGTGCAACTAAATTCAATTTAATTCGACATTTCAAAAGCACCTGTATTGGTCTAATTGTAATAAATGATTTGATTTGATTTTACCTTGTTTTCTATCAAATTACCTACTCAACGTGATGTCATTGTACGACTAGGGTAGGATTTGAACGATGTGCGCGGAACATCGCTTAACATTTGAATAGCGCGCTACGCCCACTTTGCACTTCCACTCTTTTTTTCTGTTCCGTGATATTGAAGCACAATGACGTATGTACTCGTAATTCTACATAATCTATAAAATAATACGAGATCAGGACGAGTTGTAAAGCTAACTAGGCGTGTGCATTTTATAAAGTTCTGACTGTACCCGACAATAATTCTCGGTTGTTTTTTGAAGCGTGCCAGTATTGCAGACGTAACTTCCCAAGAATGTCAAGGTGGGTATTGAGCTGAGAACATAAGTTAGCTGGTACTGCGCCCTCAACTTTTCCACAAGAATACTTCTAAATAAGTCTGAGCTGAACATAAATTCCTACTTTATTTCCATCCATATAAATGTCTATACATTTGTTAATACGTACATATTATACATAGAAAAATCCATGACTCAGTTACAAATGCCCCTGCTCACCACACAAACATTTGCTCCTATTGGGAATCGAACCAGAGACCACTGAAGGCAACCTATGATACCGCTGCACTAGTCCAGTAAATGTTTCGCTATAATACAAGAACATAGTAACCATCCATGTCATAATTATTGTTGTATTCCTAGAGGTGTAAGAGGTTTAGTAAACTTCTCCAATATTCATTGGTCTATCTTCGGTTTCTGAAATAGATGGCTATCCAATTTTCATTTACTAGTCACCAAAGTTCGAGTTATTACGGATATAGAAATTTCGTAGAATCACAATATCACTGTGATTAAACTGGGAAACGAACCCAGAAAAAAGCAAAACTCACGCAAACCAGCAAATAGCACCGTTCGATGCAGCTTTAGACTAAGTAAGTAAAGTTTTTAAATTTCTTGTACTTATTCTTGATCAAATCTTTATAGAAGAGATACCTTGCCAGCAGTTTATCAAATATTTGAAGATCGTATTAATACTCTGAAAAATCACGTTATATCATTTTTTCGCAAATATTTTCACAAAGTCCTTTTTGGAGAGAAATAATATACAAAGTTGATTCGAGTGTTACAACATTCTTTGTAAATAAACTGGTTTATAAGTCGAGCTCCTATTGTTGTGTTTTGACGATTGTAATGGAGATAAAGAGAATAAAATTATATTTAACGGAAAGATGAACATACTACAAAGGTACGTTTTTTTATACTACACCTTTCTAGAAATAAATCTTTGCTTTATTATTAATGAAATAGTCATTGCCACAGATCTCCTCTTTGAGGTTAAAGTCTTAGGCAATAGTCCACCGCGTTCTCCTAGTACCTACAGATTGGCAGGTGGGCAGACTTCACGTCACAATAATCCCTCACAAATGCAGGTGGCCATCCGATATTTCCGTTTGCCGTTTAAGTTTTAGCTTGCTTAATGCGCCCTTGATCTCGAAACGTCACTGGTACGCGCCTCAGTTTAGAACTATGATTTTACAGTCTAGCATTTCATAACATTAGGCGACGACTGCTTTAAAAAAATGTTAACAAAACATCAGTATAGTAAAATTACCATTACTAGAAAGTATCTAGTGTTTAAAAATAATCCTAAGATTCCTAACGATAACATTAGTAAAAGCCAGAACTTTATAACGTGTTAAATTAGTCTGAATGTTTCATTACATTTGTTACAAGTAATACTTAGAGCAGATAGAGTTTCAAGACGGACGGAAATAGGTTTAAGGGACGGAAAATCGCCTTTGTCCCCATTCTCCAAGTTTATTAAGCTCAAGAAATGTTTAATTCTGCTTTCATATACTTTCGACATAAAATGTAAGACTGACCTTTAATAAATTGAGTCCAAAATTCCCAACAATTTAAGTTACCAACAGAAATAATTTTGTAGTAACGATAAAAACATCATGATATATTTTGTAGACGCAATTAATAAATAAGTTATTAACAGCACAACGTGAGAAGACAATAAATTTAAATGAAAAGCATTTAAACCTCGAGCAGTTAGTGTGTACCATTTAAGGCGTCAGCAATGTACATCAATACGAAATTGCCAATAAACCCGGCAAATGTTAGGGTTGGCGAAAAAGTTTAGCAAGAATCACCAAACAATTTGCAAGTTTTTAACTATTCTGAATCACTGTACTTCGAATTCAGCCTTTAACAAAATCAACTCGAATTGTGTGACGAGACTAACTAAATTTATATCGTAAATTTTTAGCTTCACAGACTACTTTTAAAAAAATTTAAACAAGGTAAACTTAGGCTCATTATTTAATAAAAAAAATTTGCACTAACCACGAATAAATACAAAAAATCATAACTGACTGTTTTTTCTGCTTGGTGGAACGAATCAATTATATTTCTGTGAACAAAATAAATTTGCTAGTTTCCCGCGTTACTGATCCCTCATTATTTCCTTCAGAGCGATGCCCCTAACAGGTAGGTATAGAACGTCGTTATTTTACAACGGTGTAATGCAGTTTGATTTGACTTTTAATTGGAACACCCCTTGAGTGCGAACGGTGGACTTTAATTTACTTAGTTCGTGCTCCGTCGGATCGCTCCTACTCATCCACTCGGTTACACTACAAATTGTTGGGGAAAATATTGGAAAACAGTACAAAGAATATTGGTTTCTGAAGAGAAACGACGATCCGCTTTTTATTTTTCTCTTTGATTACTTTTGATGTTTATTTTTTTGACTTTACATTTTATGGTAAATATCTCTGACCGTCTCATCAGTCCATTTACTGTCCCACGATTGGGCGCGGGTCTCCTCTCATTGTTTGATAAAAGTAAGAGATAGCTATGTGAATTTCAGCCTCATTACCACCTTTAATAATATACTGGGATTACCTACATATTTAAGTGAGTTAGATTTTTTGTCATCAGCACCAAAATAATAATACAAATAACTATCCCAGATTCCTTATAAATTTTCTAAAATGCCTGCCTGTTTGCTGACTCCATGTACACAACTATCTACCACCTTTACGAATTCACCCGTCTATCTCGTTGTAGGCCATGCCACGGAGTAATGGGGACCGCTTATTGCTAGTACTCATGCTAGGTTTCGCAGACGAGTCTGGCGAGCATAGTGAGGTCATTATTTCACTGAAGAGACACTAGTACCTTCTTGTGCCATTGTTTTTTGTATCCCTTTAAGATTTCTTCAAGAATAGATGAAGTAGATATCCTAAATAGCCTTCTTACGGTATGGATACTTCAATTATATTATACTAGCTGCCTCCCACGGCTTTGCCCGTATGGTATATAGATAAAAACCCTGTTTTAATCCAGATAATAAATTATATGTATGCTAAATTGCATTAAAATCTGTGTAGTGGTTTTTGCGTGAAAGAGTAACAAACATCCATCCATACTTACAAATTTTCGCGTTTATAATATTAGTAGGATTAAACTGCCCATAGTTTGTTCCAGAAGTCTATTTGTGTATATCTACTTTATAAAGGATTGAAAAAACGGGAATAAATAATACCAATACTCTCCACTAATATTCTAAACGTGAAACTTTGTATGGATGTCTGTTGTTCTTCCACGCGAGAACCTTTTAACGGCTTTGGATGGAATTAGGTGTACAAATAGTTTATAACCTGGATTAACGTATAGGATTTTTATTTATACACCATGCGAGCAAAGCCGCGACTGAAAGCTAGATTTTATAAATACCAGAGATTTGTTTCATTGCATGTAACTTTCATTAAGGTTTAAAATTGTAACTTTTCCTTGGCATCGTACCAAAGAAAAGTAAAAGTTTAGAACACTGGAAATGTAACATCAAATGTCACCGTCATATTTTCTAATCAGTACATTGTTGTCCCAACATTTTGGCATAAGATATACCGCAGTATAAACTACTTAAATTCAATCAAAGTGAAACTCCTCCTGCGCCAAAATTACGAACACCTTAAGCCGCCTGTTGAACAATAGGTTTGGCCTCAAAGTACTTAACTCAATCCTTAAGTAACTTAAAGTAATGACTAACTTCGAATGCGAGGGCAGGGACGCGCCTAACTTTAATTAATTTGAAACTGGTCGGCTACTCGGACATTCGATTTTGATTGTTTACATACCTTGTTTCATGTCCGGTGTGTACGGAGACACGGAGTAATCACAACCTCTGACAGTTCAGAGCTGTAGAAGAAGCAGAAGCAAATATACGTTAATTAACGGATAATTATAAGTTAAATCAATTAGCGTATAGCCAACTCTTTCAGTTTCCACTACAATAAGAAAACAAGCCACTGTTACCAATTACATAAATAACAAAACTATTCAAATGAAAAAAGAAGATAAAACATCAAGGTACAAAAATCTAAAGCATAATAAATGGTGGTGATAGTCGTTTAGGGCAAATGTACTTTTATTATAACCCTCAGGAAAACTCTAAGGTCTAGAACTTACCTAAAATATTGCTGAAGCTGTGATTCCTGAAGCAAAAACTGATTTGTCAGCTTTGTGGAGTTCTCATATCATCTAATATTCTTGGCCATATATATTTTCTACAACGTTTTAGTATGACATATTTAATCACTTTTGGAAAAATAAAGTCAGTCGGTCATGTTCATTGCCATGAAGTATATCTAAACATAAACAAGGCAGGTTAAATAAAAAAATGAAATAAGTTACACATGCAATTCACAATTTCAATAACGTTTTAAGACTAATGGTCGGCATGGCATTGCTGCTTTACAAAAGCGTCTCCCTATTTACTTGCATACATTGCAACTGGCATACGTGGCAATGAACCAAGGCTAATGGCTATTGCAACCGGAGGATAACGCTTACAGTATATGCGTCATGTTCTAGTTTATTCAAAATCTCTGTAAAAATAGCAAAAAAATTTTTTTTTAATCCTGTTCCATAAATATATCAATCTCAAAATCGAGTAGCCATATCATTACAATTGTGACGTTACAATACTCTGACTATGACTCACAGAGTAAACTTATATCAAATGCTTACTGCAAAAACTATATTGTACGACATTGAAATGTATGTACATTTCACTGTCGTTATATGATTTTATCTGATTGAAATATAATTGATGAAAAATTACGTCAGAATTTACGGATCAATCACAAATTTCTGACCCTTTTTACACAAAACCTTAAACATATTGGTTAATTGACAATTAAATCAACAACAAGACTCGTGTGTTCCAAAACCGGCAGGGGTTGATGTTTATATGTTAAGTATTGATCTATCCTACCAACCTGAGTCGTATATGTTTCTATGTATAATCTAATTTGAATTAGGTATCTGGTATTTGCATCACAAGCTGCAGGAACACTCTTGACGGTCGCTATATTTCTATTACCGATGTCCAGAAATAAAGGACTCAATGTATTTTGGAACATCTGTATGTAATCTTAAGCGCAGACAATAAGAATACAGCACTATTTATTCCGGACGGCGGCCATTTCCTTTGGAGAAATATTGTAAACATGTCGTTTCAACTTCGTTCCGATTTGAATTCAAAGGAGGCATCGTGGAAAATCCACACTTTGAGATATACAGGAAAACTGAGAGAACTGAAAGTCAATTGTTATTCAATTGGCTTTTATAGTCGTAGTCACTATAGTAATTCTTTTGTGTACTGAAAAAAAACTTTGGTATAATTCTAAAATGTTGATTTGATGACACGGTTGCCGAAGGAGCTCAGAGGAAGAAAATTACTTTTCTAAGGCTTTAATTTATATAAAAGTGAGAGCCCATCAATTCAATAATCAAATAATATCCAGACATACGACACATAGTGTCATCTAAGCAAAAATGATTGTTTTACGGAAACTAGATGGTTGAAACACTACAAAGATTTTTTACAAATGTCTAATGTGGTCATCACTCAAACATTTGCCCCTACTGTAAATCAGTTCCAGAACCCTTAACACAGAAAGCAGCCTTTAATGACCACTGCTGCGCTAGTCGGGTCGTACTAAACGAATTAGGAAATACTTAACCTATGAATTAATATAGGAGGTAGGTTATTCCTCGAGTTCAAACACAAGGCATGCTCAACTGAATTTTCGGAAGTTATGTGCGTATTTATCACATGCTCAAACGTTGAAGAAAAATGACCTAATTGAAACCTGCATGCTTGCTAGATTCTTTCGATTGGATTCGAAATCTGCCAACCCGCAGTAAGCTAGCGTGGTGGACTAAGCCCACTTAAATGAGAGGAGACCCGTGCCCAGCAGTGGGACGGTAATGGGTTCATCATAATGATGATAAGTATACTATATTACGGGCACCTTCTACTTTCATGTATTATATAATTATGTTACTTGTAGTTTTAAGGACAACAAACAATACGCTCTGCAGTAAAATTTACAAAAATCCAGTTACTTGTTCTCAAGCCCGAACAGCCGAGTTATTCCGGGTCCGCGTTTGTGTAATGCGAGAATTTATATTTGTAAACCAACCCTCGAGACAAGAGAAATTCCTAGTGTATGCCAAGGTACCGTAACGAATACTTACCATGATTAATAAATATATTTTTCTAGGTTAATCTGTATTTAATAAAAAACTCTTTCAGATTTTATCAAATACAGATTTCACTCAGATGTACTCACAAAAATAATATATTATACTAAATAAAACTGTTTTAGCACATTTAATCCCGGCATTTTCATATTATTTAATCCCTATTCTTCGAATCTATAATCGCAGATAAACCCGGAAAAAATGTTTTTTTGTTAACAAATAGGCAATTAAGGAAGATTAGTTAAAAATATTAATTTATAAATTAATCTCTATTATTCGATCGGTCGATAACAGGCTTAAAATTGACGCTGTTAGCAAATAATTAACGAACACATAGAATCGATCACCCGCAGCGTTGCTTGGCACCTATCAGATTTAATTGAATCTAAAATGGGTCTACAAGGGCACTGGTCGCAAGCTAATGGCTTACCATGCCCAATCCTATCAAGTATCCCCATTCATTTGAATTGATTTTTACCAATTGACAGTATTTTTGATAAACATTTTAGTCAGATTATTGAAATGTAATTTTTAACGCCCAATCTCATCTCGGTTTTTAAGGTATTACATCGGAAAGTCAATTGAAGCGAAAGCTCAAAGCTCTTTAGGATTATGTTGAAATTTCTTATTTTATATCAATATAATTATAGCCTTATCGCATACAAAGTACCTATATGCAAATATCCTTAATTACTAATATTATAAACGTGAGAGTGTGTCTGTCTGTCTTTGTCTGTAACCTGCTCACGGTTAAACCGATATAGATGAAATTTTGTATGGAGATAGTTTGAATTTCGGGAAAGGATATAGAATAGTTTTTTTTCACGAAAATTATCCCTTAGAAGGGCCAAATAGGGGGTTGTGAGGATTCGATAATTTCTTACAAGAGGGTAGGTATAAATAAGCAGATTGAATAAAAAAACTCTACGCAGAAGAAGTAGCGAGCAAAAGCTAGTATAATTTTCTGTATAATCCCATACATGTTTCGCAGGGTTTTGGCATATCCCGTCTAATCTCATAAAGCTTATTTTCCCGTCCTGCGGTGCCGTGAGGTATCATATTATTGTGTCCCAAGTTGCATACCACCGCAGGTAAAGAGGGAACTGACTAACAAAATATTCCGTTTAAATAATAGCTCACATATTTGTCGCAGTGGAAAATTTATTTACCCTTGACATACTCTATGCAATACACGCTTTAAAAAAGTTTCATACAATATGAAGATGTTACATATACTTTCTATCGATTTTGACTTAATTATTACTAAGGCTGTAAATGAAACTTACGACTCTTATAAGGTAACCATGAATTATAAGAGCTTTCACAATGGGCAGATAAAAGGTAAAAGCTTGATAGTATATTGTGGTATGCTTACATATTGTTATCACAAGGAAGCGTAAACACAGTTCTAGTCTGAACTCGAGTAACAAAAAATTTATTGCAAAATCTAGGTACAGGTATTCCCCAAAATCCTGTTTTACATTCAGTACAATATATTTTGTAGCATCAACAACTTGTGCTTGTGACTGTACTATGTACGCAGCGGCACATTTTCCCTTCTCAAAACACCGCACGGTAATCTTCTTACATGTCTTACGACGCTCTCGAGATTCGTAACTGGATTTGCTAAACACGACTTTATATTATATACAACTAAAGACGCATATGTTTTGATTGATTAAATTTATTAGTAGGTATTTAAGAATATTCACTGTTAATAGCATGACGCATGTCGTCCCCGAAGTATTAAGGTTAATGTACAAAACGTACACACATATTTCGCCAGTATGTTTTTAGAACTCATGTAATAAGAGGGCAGACTTTTCCCATGAATCGGGCACAAATCCGAACTCTAAGCTAGTACTTAGAATTTCCATCATTTGCACGACCTGAGAATTCGAAACCCAAGTCCATTTGCTGAGCAGTCACACTAACGATCACTAGATGCCAATGAGTCAGTCTGTGCCCTAAATTTATTATTATATCAGAGTTCCCAGAACAAAGGTCTCTCTCATAGGTATATTTGTAGAAATTCTAGTTATATGCCGCCCACATCCAACAATTTCCAGCGACCTTAACCAGGCCATCTGTCCATCTCTTGGAAAGCCACAAATGGAGTTAGTTAACTACAGTCTGTTGCTTACTGCACTCCACCTACATCATATATGTATAACCACTGAAATGCTTGGCAGTTATACATATTATTATAAGTATTCAAATAGTATATGACTTAATTGACGCAATGACTTAGCGATCGGCTAGTACGGGTTACGTCACGGGTTGCGAGGTCAATATTCATCATTATCATCACATCAACCATTACACGTCCACTGCTGGAAATAGGTCTTCCCCAAGGATAGCCACGATGACTGGTCACGCGCCACCCATACGCAACAAATATTTGTACGATGTTCAGGTAGTTGCTCCAGATCTGGCCACGGTAGTGTACGTGAAAATTCGTGTTTGTAAACACACCTACATGAGAAAACGGGAGACAATCCCAGTAGATATAAGCAACGTATTTTATAATAAGAACAATTTTTTTTCATAAATGTATGTTTATCATTATTGCACATCAAATTACACAAAATCAAATTGTATTAGTTTACCTTTACACGTGGAATACTGGGTGACGTCAATCCTATATAGGTAGGTATATGTTAGTCTTCAGTTTCATCCGATCTAGGTATGACATTTTAACGTGTGATTAAGTATTCAACAAATGCACACGCAATTTGTATTTTCGTTCAATGTTAAACAACAAATATGTATCATAAGATTAAATCAGTGACGTAATTATAAAAGACTAACTGAGGCTCGCAGCTTCGCCCGCGCAGTTTTATACTAATGTGTCCTCCCTATTTCGCCCGTTAGGAGTTGAATTTCCAAAAACGACAAAACACGTATGCTTTCAATTTTGCAAAAACTTGTATATCTAATTTACACTCACACCTCCAACTTTGAAGTTAACGGATTTCCATACAACCATTCTTACCTTGTTTTACCCCTTTAGGGGACGAATTTTCAAAATTCCGTTTTTAGTGGAAGGATACGTTATAAAATGCAACATTTATCAAAATTTCAAGTTTTTAACCCCTATTAGGGTTTAGGCTTTGCGTTGATGAATCAGTTAGAACAAGTATATATATATTATATACATTAGATAAAATTACTCATTCTACGCTAACAAAGTCGCTGGCAAAAGCTATTGACAATAATTTAGGAAAAACACAGTGCCTATAATATTTACAGAAAGTGTAATGTTACCAAGTCGTATGTGTATATAATGTCAATATTACCCATAGGTAGCACATTAATAATTATCAATCGAACAACGAACAATTATATCAATTAAATGTTATTAAGAATGGTAAGACCACGCCACACTTTTCTGTACTTAATATTTTGAAGATGCACATCGCAAATTAATTCGAATTAAGACTCTTTATCGAGGCTAGACGAGGAATGATAGTCACTTTAAAGCTATTTAGACATTTTATTATTGGTTTTCTCCTCTTTATTATTTACTTGCCTTTTCTGGCAACTTCATTGGAGTAGAATTAGAAATCTGATCCAATCCGCTTTTTCATCGATCTGCTTATTTATTCTTAAAAAAATCGATTCCGCATACAAACTTCCAACCTCCTTTTCTCCTTTTAAGTGTTGGTTTCTGAAACAAAGACTATCCGAATTTCTTTCCCGAGACTCAAACGATATCCACACAAAATTTCATTTAAATCGGTTTAGTGGTTGAAGCTTGAAGAGGTAACAGACAGACAGACATACTTTCGCTTTTATAATATTAGTATGGATTTCCAAAAGTTTAAAAGTTCTTGATGCTTATTTTACAGTTACTTTTAGGCCTCCAATTTGCTAATGTAATATGTAGAATATAACTCTCCATTACCGGACTTTTAGGTACGAAACAAAACAATAGAATGATCCGACATTTTTCTGTTTCCGACGGCAAAAATTAGCAGCGTAGCCACAACAGCAAAGTAAACAAGGTGCACAGTATTAAACATTTTCCGGGTAGCTGTAAATACTTGTTCTTTGCAGAATGAATACCGTTCTCAATAATCCCATGATCCTTATTTACTAGCAAAAGCTCGAGGGCCGTGGTGTTTATCCGAACGCACTCGCCACACGACACGTCGATTACTGTTTCTTCCTTGCGTTTTTCCCAAAACTAATAACAGCATACCGAGACCGGGAGATAGTAAGGTTTACTTTCCTATGCTAATGTGATCTCACAAGGTATTTTAAATATATAAAATAGGTTTAGAATTTGTCACCATTTATAAATATTTCGTTCTTATCATCGTCAACTCATTTACTGGGTATGTATTACCTTTAATTTGAAATTATTTAGGCTATTAATAGTACAAGTAGTCCACCTACTCTATGTTACGCTAGCTTAGTATGGGTTAGCAGCCTCCACACTCCATCGAGAAGATCTATCAGTCATGCATCTTTTCTAACTATGTTTTCCAGCGTCGTTTGGGCATGTGATAAATACGGACATATATACATTTGAAAAGTCGGCGGCGCGTGCGTTGGGATCGCTCTCGAAACCATTGACTTCATAGTACACTGTTCATACAAATAGGAAATATTCTAGTAGTATTACCAGTGTATAAAAAAGCAAGAGCTATGATTTTTGTAATAACTCATACTTGCCTATTTTTAAATTGATTTTAAATTTTAATCTATCCTACGAAAACATTCAAACGACGGTATAAATTCATTAATAAAAAAAAGAATGCATCATGTTTTTCAAATGTCATCGTTACACTTCAAAATCTCTCCCCTCTGACTGGCATTATTTCAACGTGTTACCAAGTTACGTAATTGAGTTTGGAATTAAGCGGACCCTTTAATATCAGGTATATATACTTATAAAAAAATATATATTCTACCTATTTATGAATAAGAAATTCAAGTGGCAATAAGATATTTTCGCGGCAATAAAATGGAGTCTTTATTTTAAGTTGGACATTTAGTAGTATATCGGTAAAAACAGCATTAAATGCTCTGCTTAAATGCTAACAGCTTTTGCGTGATGTGTAAACATACAGACAGACCAACAATTAAAAAAATACTGTTGTTTTTTTATCTGTTACGGTTGTAAAGACACCCCGTATTATTGTTTTCTTTATATTTATTATATACAGACATTGACCTGTTAGAATTATTGTATTATATGTATATATTTTAGTCGAAGCAGAATGTTGCATGCAATTTTTATTGAATATGCAGTGCAAGTGACAAATGGTCGTTGACGTAACATTGTGCGATAGAAATGCTAAACCCCACGTACTGGCCATCGCTTACTCCTTGTGACAGTAATAGCCCTCTTTCCTGTGAGTGCCGTAACTTACGTCGTCGCCAATATACTGATAAAACGATAAAAGTTTTTCATTGACACCTCAAACACCAATAGATTTTTATTATTAGTTAATAATAAATGTCTTTTTTCAATTCAAATTCAAAAGCTTTTGTCCGGGTAATTATAATTTTATCCTCGTACAAGCTTCTACCCCCCTTTTCTCCCTTTTAAGGGATGATTTCCAAGATGAAAACTATCCTATGTTCTTCTCCGGGACTCAAACTATCTCTATACCAAATTTCTTCCAAATCAGTTCAGCGGTTATAGCGTGAAGAGGTAACAGACAGACACACTTTCGCATTTATAATATTAAATAAGTATGGAAGTATCGATGTTATCATTTTTTTTTATTATAAATTATTTAATAGATAGGTATAATTTTTAAGATAAAATTGAACGAATTGCTCAAAGATAGAGATCTAATGAGAATTTATACATAGATATTTTTACTAAAAAACACACACGTGCTGGACACGGGTCTCCTTTCATTCGAGAGGATTAAGCTATAGTCCACCACGCTAGCCTACTGCGGGTTGGCAGACTCCCCATGCCAGCGAGAAAATCTCTCAAGGATGCTGGTTTCCTCACGATGTTTTCCTTCACCAAATACGCACATAACTTCCAAAAAGTCAGCGGTGCGTGCCTTCAGTTAGAAATCGACACATTTGACATTCAGTCCACTGGTCATACCACTAGGTTACCACAGCTGCGTACAAACTCTTTAAATTTAATATGAATATAAGACGGCATAAATAAAAGTAATGGACGCTGTCTCCTGGTGTACGCAATACCTGTTTATAGTGTAATACTTCCGACATCACCATTCGCGGTTTAGATACGGAGAGAGGATATATGTATATGCCGTAAATCCCCAAACTCAAGGATAAGGGGAGTAAGGCTAATATAAGATTTGACTTTCTTGATCCTATTTTAATAAGTAAGCACAGTCCGGATATGCATTATGTAGGCAAATAAATCTTATAACTTATATCATAGAGTTTGTTTCGAAACAGATTATATGATTATGTTATTGGGGTTTTGCAAGCGAGCACAGAGAAACGAAGATTTTGTCTACAAGTTTTTATTTAATTTGCACTGTTTGTTAGTTTGTTTGTGTAGGTCAAATGTAAGCTAAATTAAAACTGCTTTCTCTTATCTTACGGAGTTGAAATTTATCAAATTCAGTTCTGAAGTTAAGTTTTATGGTAAACCATGTTTTAGTGAATAAACAAAAGTACCTCGACAAATGTAACAATGAACAATGAAAATAGATGGTTCAGTAAGTGTTTGAAATATTTAATTTCTGTGACAAATACACTAAACCTTATTGTAATTAGATTATTTGGTACTTTTCTCTCGTGGATATTAAACCAGGTGTAACTAAATAGATAAATAGTGTAACAAACAAACTTATTAGGTTAAGTTTGTGTGTCTAACTATTTAGTTACTTACACCTGGTTTAAACTCCATATAAAAAATACTGCATTCATTTACTTACTAAGCACCAAAATTCAGAAAACAGTCAAAATATAATATCTTTTTAAATCACAGGTGCTTTATCTGCCTTTCAACATCAATCGCTTAAGTCATATCGATCATTCATCAAATATTCACAAAAACTTCCTTAAAATATGATAAAAGCAAACGCCGGGACACTCCGCAACCGGAACGATGTCTTTTTTCATTGAGCGAAACGCGGAGGGCCCTCGGGAGGGAAATATCAGCATGTCATTTGTTTATATTGCGAAATTAATCTCCCAAGCCGGCATGACTGATGAGTCGAGTCAAACGTCGCTTGCCAAACAAAGAAACATCGAGGTGTGTACTATAATCGATACTCACTTAAACGACAGATGCTACAAACGGGTGCCATCAATCTATCCGCTCTCCCCGCGCCCACCATCCGATTCCTGCCCCCCGAGAGCCGAATTGTTATTCACGTTCCATTACCTCAATTTTTTAGAGCCCGTGCCTGAAAAGAAACCCTTTCACTTATTGTATCTCAATCGCAAATAGGTGGAGGGCCATCGTAAAATTAAATTTCTTTAGATTATTCATTTTTCCCCGTCTCGTGTTTATTCAGTATCCACTGCTACAGATGTTTGAAGTTACACGGAGAAGTCGGCATATTTTATTTAGGGGTTTTTTGCAATATTACGGTTTATCTTTCGCTTTTCGTTCCGCACTGTGGATAGACAATAAAACAAACAATAAATTCAGTACGATAACACGCACGAGCGTGCGTTATAAAGTGCGCGACACGCGACAAGAATCATTCAATAATCGATTAAAGTCCGCCACACACGTACGGGAATCGAGCAAACATCGAGAACTCAATGGCCCGATCACAGAGTGCGTTGAGTCACGTCCCTCCAACCAATAATTCAATAAGAAGCGATCCAAACGCCGAGTGGAATCATAGTGCTCACTTATGACTGCGGTGCAACACTGTTAAAAATGTAATTGTATTTCTTCCGCTGCGATCGTAAACGTATTTTCTTTGTTGTTAAGGAAACATTCGATTGAAACCGCTGGAGACATGTATCTACAATTAGAGGTTGAAGGGATTAGTTTTTATTTGTTTTTAATTAGATCCTTCGAACAATAGCTTGTTCTCCACATTTGTGAGCATTTTGTGTATTTTGAACGAGCGAAGACCAACAGCTTAGCTTACTGAAGCGCGCAATTTCCCCCACCACTATACAATGGTTAACCGCACCTTAGAAGCTAGAACAAAGGTTCATTATGTGTTTAGCTCATTAAGTGAATTAATAAATTTAAGAAAGGGTTTTTGGCACGCTCAGAGCTGATGAACCTCATCATAATTATGGATGAGATTAATAGCGTTCTGCATACTTTTGCATTAACCTGTATGAAAAATATTTTTTATTTATTAGATTGTAAGTGGCGCACGGAAAACTTATTAATAAAAACTACGTAAATTAGTAAGTACACTAAACGTAACTTTAATTTTAAGCTAAAATAATAATAGCATTGTCTATATACACTTTTGGCATTAAAGTGTAATCATAATTTAAGTAACTACTAACAAACCGATCTGAAACAAATTAATGCAGTTAAAAACATTCCGACATACACATAAAATTACCATCACACCTGTTGTCCCCGAAGGCAGAGGAGTACAATTGTACACTCAAATTTCGCTTTTGGTAATGTAATAGGGGGTGAGTCTGTTGACTGAGAATTTCACATATTAACCAATAACAGTTTGCTCGCCCTGGGAATCGAATCGAAGGTCTCTCGCTAAGCAATTATACTTACGACCACTAGACCAACATGGCAGACAATGCAGATATGTATATGCAGAATCATTGTTAGTGAGCGGTAATAAGGGGGCAAACGAGCAGGCGGCTTATGGACATTTGTAATACCAGAAGGCTTGCATATGCGTTGCCAACCCCTGCAGAAACCATTTAGGTTTCTTAAAATAGGGAATTACTAAACTGACACCAAACGGAATGCCTATAGTGTCAGAATAGTCACTCCCCCAACGAGATCTGGTAACCTTACACACTCACAGAAATACAACTACTGTTGATTCACTGCGGTAAGGCGGAGATACTTCCTCAGTCGGCCAGCTCTATTTGACCGAGGAATCTCGCTGTGGCCAACCTCTCGAACAACTTATTAGGCTTGCTAGTTATTACACGCTGGTTTTGTCGCGTCGGCAGGCTCGCAACCGCAATCAAAGCACAAAGAGGCCGCGTGGCGTGGCGCTTGTTGGAAAATGTTCATACGTTTTTTGCCGAAGTGCAAACACTCACCCGCTGACACTGTTTGCGAATGCGCACGTTAAAAATAGTAATACTCGTCTTGTCGTCTTTAAAAAAAGTAATGCAGGGCTTGAGCAATAATAACCAAATATATTAATAAGTATGTATTCTACATATATACTTAGTAAACTTTTTCTATCGTCCCTGGGTTATCGATCACCCTGGTAGGGATATATCGAATTAAAACTGTTTTTAAAGTACAATTACGGCATAAAGTTTACCAGGATAGCATTAAATTTGGTGACATAATTCCTAAATTAACTGCTTTAAAAATACTATATATTCGTCCTCTGCTGGTCCCCAGGTGAATGCCACAGAGCACAATCTTCGGCTCTTCTCATCTAATAATCAGTATACCGCGATAAATTCTGTAAAAACTAGTTTTAAATCAAAGTCAAAAATCTAATGTCAGAAATCAGAATATTGATTAAGTTAAGCATACTCAGTATTGATCTTCATGCCTCTAGTCTAAAATTATTTAATCAAATTACACCCGGTGCTTGCTAGCGTTACAGTGGACATTTAAAATTGATTGCACTGCAAACTAAGTTGCACTTAGTGCTAAAGTTGAATTAAGGTATATAAATTAGTCTATCTCGGACCGAATGACGAGCGTCGGCCGACGAAAACGAATTACTTTCTAGAAAATTGTCTGCTATTAATAAAAAAGCAATCTTGCGCTAAGTGTTAATCATTTGTAAATGTTTTTGTGCCAAGACTGTTGTAACAATTAAATAGTATACTTTTTACATAATTATGTTCGTTATTAAGGGTACATACCATCACGCGTGTCATCCCCGAAAGGTTAGGCAGAGATGTACTAATGTACACCTACGTTTCACCGGTATGTTTTAGGTCCCATGTAATAGGGGGCGAGTCTATTGCCGTTAACCGAGCACGAATCCAATCTCCGAGCTGCTATTGTAAATTTCATAGAAAAAACCAATAACACTTTGCTCGACCTGGAAATCGAACCCAAGACCTCTTGCTCGGCAGTCGCACTGTACGATCACTAGACCAACGAGGCAGTTTAGTTATTAAGTGTGTAAGTCCGAAACACGGTTGTAGGTGTATTAAGTCGTTATATATACATATAAATACCGGTTTACATTATAGCTAATCATATTTTGGTTGGTACATAGTTGAGTAGATAAATTCTAGTATATTAAAAAATACATGTTGCATAAATATACAGTAAATATTGTTTATACGGCTCCCTTAATGTAATTTAGTCACGAGTTGAAAAATCAAGGAAGCCCCAGCTAAAAAGAACGTACGCCTTTTAGGTTAATGAATTTAAGACTACGTAGGTATATGTAGGTAGCCACCGCGGTTCACGAAAACTCGAACACTGCATTAGCATGCCGACTCACCTGTATAGAGCTAAGTTAAAAATCATGTAGCACTCGCGTCCCGTGTGGCCGCCTGTCCCAGCGAAATGGGGGGACTCGACGAAAATAAGGAAAACCTTCCGCTTTTGTGTAACAGGAATGCAAGCGCTGCATGCCCACCGAGTGAGCTACCTCGATAACACCTTCCGAGCGTACAATTCCAACCTTAAAATTTGTTTCGTAAGCCTCTGAATCGTAAACATTCGCGGTACGTTGGCATCCAATGCGTAAATAAAATACGACAGGGGATGTTCGGAATGCAATGTCAATCTTTCTCGTTCAGTCGACAGATAATTTATTTCTTGCTGTCATATTTAATTTTCATAGCCATTATTGTATGTATTATTATAAATATGTTTAAATGTCTAATATTGCGATATCACGTCAATTTCCACGGTAAAAATGTTGTTATTAGAATTTATCAAGCAATATTTATCAGGAATATGAGGCGCGTATCGTACGTTGTATTATTGAATAATCATCGTGCACAGATTGTAGGTGATGTAACACCAAATTTTCTATTTGATCGAATCTAATCGTGCAGCGTACAGCGCTCAGGGCGCGGCGGCAGCGGCGGCAGCGATGCGGGGTTTACGCCACGTCGACACGACGCGATGCCTCCTCTGCAGAGCACCAGAAAATTACGTTACCATGGCCTGGTTCAGTTCGTTTCAGAATTCAGAAATCTCGCTCCAATATTGAGAATAATTCTTGAGAATTCGACGTAGAATTGACGTTCTACTATTTGAGACTGTCTACAGTCTACCTCTGAAAGTAGTAGGTATAAGAGTCAACTTTTTATGGTAACTGGCTGTAAGGTTTGAAAACCTCGATGTTTAGTTTGCTACATCAAGGTTAGTTATTGAATGGCACATCAAGTGCCATTTATTAAGCTTAAATATTTGAGATATAACTTAATAATCCTTTTCTCTACCTTACATAATACTGATTTCTCATTTTCTACAAGATATTTGTCGTTAAGTACTTAAACGGGTTTCTCATTTAAACACCAAAGTATCTGATATTAAATTTAGTGGTAATGCTAATGAAATACTGAGAATCTGACGTTCTTGTAGGTTCTATAAATTCAGACAGAAATTCAAACATGCCAGAGGGTAATACCAATTATGAATTTGTGGTCGGCAACGCCTGAGTTATACCTCTGGTGTTGCAAACATTTATAGGCTAGTATAACCGCTTACCATTAGGCACTTTACCGTCTTTGCATCCTAAAAATTATGATGGTTTTCTGAATCTGAGAGGCAAGGGTGCTTGTTTTGGGCAGAATATTTAAAAAGGCTGCTTCCATACCGCAAATACTTTTAAATATTGATTTTGTGAAACCACGATAAGTGTTTAATTACTCATAGAGGGTCGTCCCTTTTTTGGAGCTACATTCGCAAAGAACATCGAGAAGTTAGCGACTGTTAACTGTGCCAGTATAAAGTAGTTATTATTCGCCTAAAACCGACATACTGTACCGGAAATTCACCATACCTACTTCTTAATTCAATTTAAGTTCATTTTTTTTTAATTCTGATCTAACAGACACTGTAATGAAACTAATTACGAGCAGTCTTGAAAGGGGTGTCTTGATAGATGCTGTAATATATACAACACGTCAGGATTAAAACCAATCTCAATTGTTTCTAGAAGTTGAATATTAAAAAAACCGGAAACGGGCCAGGGGATAAAAGATAAACTACAATACACTACGTCTGTCGCTTCTATTATAAATATATTTATATGTGTATTTGCATGGTTAACGTTTACATCAAAACACTTAAGTTTTCTATAAGATTCTCAAATTCATCGTTCTGAAATATTTCTTGTGGTAATCAATTCTCAGAAATCCGACCAATTACGAAGACCGACCAGCAAAACCAAGTAATTGAATATCCATTAGCGTTACCACACGTGATACCGTCGCACTGGTCTGTGACGGTGTCGGCGTGCGTGACAGCCGAGGTAATGTTTTAAAGTGCCTGGTCCTGAAATCCTTTCATCAACGTTAGCTACTATACCCATCTACCTTTGTTTGCGGCTCAAGGTAAACGTCATAAGACGTATGACATAAATACGCGAAGAATGGCCATTTTCATTTGGACCGATTTTCAAAAAACAGCTAAGTACAATCCCGACTAACTCATCTTTCACACAAAAAGAAACAAAATCAAAATCAATTCATCCGTTCGGGAGCTCCGTTGCCACAGGCAGACATACATAGGCACACACATGTACACTTACAGAGAGAGAGAGAGAGAGAGAGGACACGTCAAACTTATAATACCCTGTCGTTTTTGCGTCGGGGGTTAAAACATCCAAAACTAGAAAATAAAATGGCCCTCCAAAAATGGCAGATGATAAAATTAGTACTTCGACTTATATATCAATACAACACTGGGGAACTTATTATATCAACTTGTACACGCCCCTATAGGACACAAACACGATATTTGTATTAGACTAGGTAGATTAAGAAAAACTATACAGTATTCATAAATTGTTATAAAAATAAAATTAAGCAACAACAGAGGCAACCCTGAATATCATTCTCCCCTAAAACCTGACATCATATCTGAAACCTTCAAATCCTTAATTGCATTTTACGTGAGCCCCTTTGGCATCGTTCCGAAAATACCGGTAACTGTCGAATTTCACTTTTTAATTTAATATGATGAACATCTCGAGCATACCTGTTACCCTTGGTAACAACTCTTTGTGGAGGGGTAGAAACGGAACCCCAAATGACATTCCTAACGAAACTTGCAGATATATCAGTTAGACCTCTTCGCGTACAATTTAGGGGAGATACTTTACATGTCGTCTTGTTGTCAGGGATAGTCAATTGTAAGTGTCATACAGATTATAATGTAATATTACTTATTATTATTTATTATCGATTATGGTGAAGTAACTGAGTGATCCCTTGTTGAGGACTTTTATAAAAAAAATGTTTGACTCATAGATACACATTAATTTAAAGGATTTTTCACTCCATACGTACTTTACATAAAAACCCGCATTAACAAATATCACTAGAACATCCCAAAGTATATTATTTACTTTATCAATTAAAGAATTTTCTTAACAATAAAATGCCTGCATATTTATGCGATAAAATAATTGGTACGGGTATTCGCTCGGTTGGAAATCGGAATTGCCTCGGCCATGCATCTACAAAAAAATTAATGTTGCAAAATGGTTTTAAATAGCGCCATACAAATTGTATTATCAAGTTAAAATGCGATACAACTGCGCTGGACACGCTGTGAATACATTATGCATGTAGGTATCCACTAATGTTTATTCAGTGCTTTATTAACATTTTGTCAGTCAAGTTATGGATGCCCTGTTAATATTGAACGTTCAAAAACATTTTAGACGCATTCTAAATTGTCCTTTTGTCCCTCTTACTTTTAAACTAGAAAGCACAGGTATACAAAATTGTGCAATGATCCAAAAGTAAAAAGTGGTAAAATATTATGAAAAAAAATATATATTTATAGTCTAAGTAGCTACGTAAAGTAGGGATGGTTTGTTTATTTCAGGCAAACGGAAAAAAATCACATTATTCATCAGTTTTATACAAGACGCGCCGGTGTAGGCTATTTCTGCCAACAAATTCATATAAAAATACTGATAATCCGCAAAAAGTAGCAACTATCGCTATATAAAGCCAAAATAAACCGCGCGCAAAAGTATAATAAAATAATAATGTTATAACTGCTGCATTTGTTTGTCAGATTCCGATTAATTTGTTCAATTAACCCAATCATGCTATACCATGCTGTATCACGCTGTAGCATATCATATTAAATGAACTCTCAAAAGGGATAATAAATTTAATCGTAATAATGAAAATAGTATAGAAGGTAACATTTAATCGACCTTCAAACCAAGTAATTAAATTATTATTACAAAACCCGTATAAAATTACAGCGTGCCAATGAAAAGTATAGTTACTTTAACTAATTGACAGGAAAAATGTAGTCTGTCATTTTCTGTTATGCCTAATATGTCAAACAGCTGTCAAAAAAGACAATCGACACTCCATTGAAGCTTATTAGACATGGACCCTTGATCAAGGTTAAGTGGTCTATTGCAAAACAACTACACACTCCTCGAAGATACTTACAACTTACAAGAGGCAATTACTAGAAAACTCAAGGAAATAATGGTAGATTTTATGTTATATTGTGAGACTTAAAAATATTTTTATACTTCTGTGTCTGGACTTCAACAAAGACCTTGACTTTGACTTTGTTTCAAGGTCATAAGCAGGACTCGGACTAATATCGCAAAATAGTGACTTGCACAATGAAAAATGTATGTATAATATGTATGTATTTACTAAAAAAAAGTATATATGTATGTAGTATATCAACCGACTAGTATCCGTAACACAAGGCTCGTTGGTTATCTCGAAACTAGATGGCGTTGTGTCATAATGTCCAGGAATAAAAAAAAGGAATATTTATTTATTTATTTACAAAAATAAATATATTTAATTGCCCTATAAAAGGTTGATCCCATAAAAAATAAGGCTGATAACTGCTTAGTTTAGTCTATACGTTGAGCCCTTTTTCTAACAACACACCCAAGGTGATACTCCTTAACACAATCCACTGAACGGGCCATTGCTATATCCCTCTTGACCCACAAGTCCTTCAAAGTTTTCCTATTAAAATATGTTGGACTTTAAATAAAACTTTTCTATGTATTATTCATCAAAAATCATGACAAGCGGTTTTCAGAATGATTCAGAGCTCTAACTGGATCTGTTTTGTCGATCCGTCCTACCTAACGCCTTTTAAAGCTGGCTAGTGGAAAAAAATACAAACCCTTAAACAGCCGTTTGATTCTCTTATGGTAATCAGTACATCATCATCACGCTATTTGATTCTCATATCCCTGATGACTTCAGCACAGGTTGCAACTGTTCTTACACCCAAAGTAGCTTGTACCTATGTTTTAAGTCCTATATAGGCAACGTACTGATTGCTATCGACCGAGCACAAGACCCTACTCTGAGAAGTTTCTTCAATAACAGTGGTTGACCTAGAAAAAAATCCCAGGACTTCACGTAGTACTTTGGACGAATAATATTTTACCGCTCCAATAACACTTTACAGCACCTTGTGCTCAACAGCTCGTTTTGAAACTAATGAGACTGTTAAAAATCGAAATGTTTAGTACCCCTCGGTACTTATTGCAAACAAAAAGTTCATCGTCATAATAATATTAATAAACCTAATACAATGTGTTGTTGTCTCACATTTCACGTTAATAATTTCAATTCATCATCATTATTTTCAATACATCGAAATTAAAATAACTAATTAAATCTCGGTTGTATACGTATAAACTCAACACTCCTGTTTCATCGAAATTCATGAAACCAGCATTTTAATAATACAATACGCATTAAAAGCCCGGACAAAACCATTTTTAATCAACTTTGTGTAGGTACCCAGTTATTTACTTTTCATATTCCCCATAATGCCTACAGAAAAGGTTTTTGAAGTTCCCTTTCGATTAATTACCCTCCCTGTGGAGATAAAACGTGGGTAAACTGTGTTATTTTTTGCCCCACGGGGGGCTTATTGATCAGTCTAAATAGGTAGGGCGGGAAATCACGGGAACGAAACTTCCAGGCCTAATAAATGATGTGTTGGGAGGTAGACTGGTAATTTATTGTTTTGCTTACTTCCATGGATATATCCGAACGCGAATACAAACAGGTAAGTTTGTCATGTTATGAGAAGACGGAGAATTGGTAGAACAACTTACGATTATATATAATGAATCATTCTCATTTGTGTATTTCGGTAGTTAGAAATGATTATGGTTTGTACAACATTAGTTTAGTACTATCTATCTTTATGAGAGGAATGAATAAAAAAATAATGTTATTATTAGTTAAAATTCTATATCTTCTATATATATAATGAAATATTTTTAACACGTGAAGTACCTGATGCCTATGCTAAACTGGGTAAACAAACTTCTTTACAAAATAACATAAGGTAATGACACACAGTACCCGTCCTGTACTTTTGAATATCGTGGGAAATCGAAGTTAAGTCAAAATGATTGAAAAATGTTGTGTCTGCCAACCCATATTACCTATGTCAGAGTAGACTAATCCATCCTGAGGACACTAATGGGCCATTAAAAAAAGATTATAAATGACGTTTCTTAAAACTAAATACATAGTATTAACATGATTAATCTAGTCTGTTTAATACATGAGTGTGAGTTAGTTCTTTGTCAACCGATGATAAAAAATACATTAAGATTACGTGTGACACCTTAATATTATATTAAAGTTAGGTCAACAAACTTGAGGGGTAAATACTTGTGTAGTGATAAAACGTCTAACGCCCGCCATATTGAAACTAATGGCTCGATTTTGGCGATCTACAAACTTGTAGCGGTTTGAGGTCTCAACACCAAGACTGATGACGCATATTTGCACAAAATAGGATATTAAAATTGAAACAATTTCTGAAACAATTTCTTCCCACTAAAAACTTGTTAGGTCGGATAGTTTAATTACCATTATGGCTATTTAGTTGGAATGTATGTGAACTAATATTAACTATGTGCATATTGTTTATAAGTAAATAAGTATAGCTAAAGCAAGGATAATTATAGCAATATTTATTTCTTTTTAAACACTCTACACTAAGATAAATCTGTTCTTTTACTACGCGTATATAAAATTGATACAATTTTTCCTAGTTCATTTAATTCGATTATATAACAAAGCTGACAAACAATAAAACTGTATTACGAACGAGTAAAATTCCAATGAAGTCATTGCCTTAATATGTAATGGCAACATTTCTAAATTATATTCCGAAAAGCATAGAGTTTCAAAGCGCATTTATTATTCAACCTAGTCAATATTGAATGGCCGGTCCCGCTGTAGATGCTAACGTACGTAGGTAGCCATATCAAAATTCATAGTAACCTCCAGAGGGCGATCTATTCGTTTCTGTAGTAAATGCAGATGGTTAACACAGCCCAATATCTTATTCTGTTTCAACAATATGAGTGTATTATGTGCAATATCACGGCCCTGTGTTGCCATTAGACGTTATCCTTGGATAATAGAAGGATTTATATATCGAGTGATGTATGTAGCCCCCCCCCCCTAGTGAACGCCATGTGAGTGTATGAAAGTAAAAAGTGTATGGCAGTAATTGAAATTTACTTCTTGATAGGTAGGTATACTGTAGTCATGTTTGTCCCGGGTCTAAGCGTTTATATATGTGAGAAACTATGTTTGCAAACACAACCAAGATACAAGGGAAAATCTTAGTGAGAGCAAATAAAAATGTAAGACATAAGAGTCATAATCGGTCATATCCATCCGTAAATGTCATGGCCTAGAGGGCCCAATCTCTAATATTATAGAGTAATCACATATTGCAGGCAAATATGAAATTTCACCCCCTTTATCCCATGAATCCCTATTCATTACCTAGATAGGCTTCTCTATGATCTAACATTGTCGACGCGAAAATTGGAAACGCTCTAATACCCGATCGCATCTGTGAGATTTTACAGTGCATTCACCAAATTAAATAACAAAATCATAGCATAAAGCCATTTTCTAAATCCAATATGAGTAGAACCTATATTATGAATAAATAATCTATTAATATTATTTTATGAATGCTCATTCAAAAAAGTTTGAAGTAAAAAATCTAAATATTTTTATTTTACCTAGCTTAGCTAAGCTAATCTTGAAAAATTGAAGCTTGAAATCTACTTATTCTGAGAAAACGTAATTACGAATTGTATTACTAAAACGATATTTAAAAAAAATAATATGAATAATACGAACGTAAAGATTCTGTAAACTTGTATGTATTGTTTATCTCTCAATTCATTGCTGGATGGTGCATTACTTATCTATAAACCAAGCGGAATGAATAAACAGCTCATTTGTAACATTTCCCGCTGCTTTATTAATGTTACTGAGCAAAAATAATTTTCTTGAGAGCTTTCAAGTTAATTATTTTCTTTGTCATTTTTCCCTGTACCGAACGTTCACTCTTATTTTCAAACTCACACGGATGTTTATATATTGTTTTACTCATTTTTCTTGAAGATATCAGCTGTATGAGAGAAATATGTAACCTTGAGTGGAACCTAGGATAGACAAGTGCGATTTATAGTGGACTCTGAAAAAATGATATGCATCTGCGGGCATTTCGGCTAAGTAAGCTACTATTCATACTGTAAACTAAGACGTAGATAGGAAATTATATGCTCATAAATAGTCTACTAACTTTTGCCCGGGACTTTGCGCAGAATTTTAACCAATCAGCTTTTCCATCAATCTGCATATTTCTTACCGTCCTTTTTTAAGAAATTATCGATTAGGCATACAAACATTCACCCCTCTTTAGAGGGATGATTTATCTAGATCGGCTCAGCGGTTAAAGCGTGAAAAGGTTACAGACAGACATGCTTTTATAATATTATATAGTATATATATGTAGTACTAGCTTCCACCTGCGGCTTTTCCCGCTTGGAAATGATAAAAAAATGCTTTTGTGTAAATCCGGGTAATAAACTATCTGCAAGCCAAATTCTATCCAAATCTGATAAGTATTTTTTGCATGAAACAGTAACAGACATCCACCACACGTAGAGTTTATAGTATGCACGTAACTCTATCATCTAAACACTTTTAGGCTGTTTAGGAATACTCCAGAGGATCCACTGCCTCTCTTAATTAACCAGTGATGGGAGAGTAGGCTATCAATCATTTTCGCCGTTCAATAATCGAAATACAGACCGTGTGACAATCTGATAAGGAGCAGATTGTTTTCCTGGTTTCCCTTTAGTATTTGTTTATCTGTTTTCGAAGTTATGTTTTCCGGGTGAGTACGACCCATTGAATGATTGATACAGCAGTAGTATCCATGTTCTTTGTAAGTGTTACAAAAAAATATTTCAAAAAAATCCTTAAAAGTCAATGCCACTTTTCGTTGTAATTTTATAACTCATGAACGGTCTCACCTATCAAACCAATTGTTTAGGCTTTGTTTGGACTATTTAGTAGATGGTTTATGTGAAGTTTGCACAAAAATCGGTCGAGCGGTTCTTAATTTATCACATTTTTTGTACCACCAACCCCTATAGTGTGGCAAAACAAAGTTTTGCTAGCTGACCCAGCTAGTTATTTATATATCTTTAACGTAATTCTGCTGTATTACAAGATATTATAATGGTTAAAATGCTTTATACATCAATATCATCACGCCACATTTCGATGAGGCCCAAACTACAATCTTTACTGTTATTTTCTAATAGATCTATGTTCGAACTGAAAATCGATCTTAATAGAGGAAATGTTACGATTGCATATTCGACTGTTGTTGCAGAAGACAGCAACAACTATAAATAAATTGAAGGGTGTTTGTAAAAAATGTATACTAACTACAAAAATTATTCATACTATAATTAATATACCTAAAGCACAAACAATATTTCTACCTAAGTACCAATATGTCCTATTTATGCTTGAAACCATCCAACCGATACGCACAAACCAGTTTCATTTGAAAGGCAATAATATGAAAATGGTTTTAGACCACTAAAACAATGCATGAGCGTAGTAACACACGCCGCGTATCCGCGAAAAAAATAAAATTTGTACCTTAGTAAAAATACCATCTACCTAATAACATTAATAAGCGGCACAGCTGTGCCATTTATTACAACAATCGATGTCAATATATGTATCTACATTAAACTAACTGTATCTACATAATTCTCACACACACTCTTACATAATGCATCATACAAACACATAAATAATAATATTACTTTCAGACCTCCACTATCAACAATGGTCTATAAAAATATCGTGCACTATCCATCTCATTCTGTTCTGTTATACAATAGAGAGAGACGATGCGAAGGTGAGTGAAGAAGCTAGTCATAAAGGGGCGCCGTTTCAGGAACATTTGAAACATTACGACGTATCGTTAGGGGTGTAATAGGCGTTTGTTTTAGTGCCTACGTCTTCATGGCAGCGACTGCCTGTTTACCATGTGGGCCAGTTGCTTCTGTAAGTGCTCCTAACAATCATGGTACTTGGTACTTTTGTTAGTGATATTTTTATAAGGTTGTAGAATTAATTTGACAGCCCAATTAGTCCAGCGGTAGTTAACACTGCCTTCTGTGCTATGGGTCCCGGGTTCGAATCACGGTAGGGACAAATGTTTGTGTGATGAGCATAAACATTTGTAACCCAGTTATGGATTATCTATGTATAATATGTATGCATTTACAAAAATAAAAAGTATAATTATGTAGTATATCAACCTACTAGTATCCGTCCACAAGCCTCGTTGCTTAGCTCAGAACTAGATCGTCCAGAAATATTAAAAATATTATTATATTATAAATATGAAGACATATTTTACCCTCAAGAATAAATACTAAAACAAATTAAATGAGAGAGAGAAATCGCAAGCTTTTAAATTGATTCATGAAAAAGTCAAACATATTATAAAAACAGCAAGTAGGTAAAAAATAATTTTGTAACGTATAATTTAATACTGTGGCAATATTGCAGCTGCTACGAGGCTAGATCTAGAACCCTCACCGGTCCGTAATCTAGAAGTTTCACCAATGTCACCATTTGCATTTTATTGCCAAAGTTTTTGGCCGCAGAACGCCTATTTTTATGGTAAACTTATTCAAATGCACGACGACGTCATAAATTGGGTAAAGGGGTGGGCGCGCACGGCAGGCACAGAAAAACTTTGCGAATAGCGAACGTACCTCGACGGACAAATGACACGTTTGTCATTTTAGTTTTGATGCCCATTTAGGAATTGACTACACGACAGCTCGTTCCTATTAATGTGAAATTTCACCAAAGTTTTTCGCCAGACGTTTAAGGAACGACACAAAAATGAACGACTATGAATGTCGTGACAAAGTCTAATCATAAATCAAACGTGCGACGGAGGCGTCTCACTCGCCGCGTGACTAATTTACAAACGATCTGGTTCTTTGTCATGCAATCAAAATTACACTAAAAATATAATGTTTATTTTATCAAGTCCTTGATATTTCGGATACTGTTATAGGTGATTGATACTTTGACGTTTCACAAATGAAACTTCGAAGCATGATAGACAAGCAAAATACCTATCAAGTAATAAAGCAATCAACTGAAACTTTTTTAATTAAACCTCGACTACCACATAAAGTTTATTTCGGCACTTTAATTCAATACTACCGACGAAAATTTTATGTTGAAATGTTGTAATTTAAACCCCACCGTTATTTTTTATGTCCATAACAGATTAATATTGTTTTATTTTATATACGAAGCTTTAATATAAAGTAATGTGTTGAGATAGATATTTTCTGATCATAATTAAAAAATACGATGAACATAAATAAAGAAGTCTGCGGTCGTGACTTTTATCTCTCTATTTTTTTTTATCAGCCCCGTAGGTAAATATAATAAGAACCGTAATACATATGAATAAAATACAAATTCGAGTACGTGGTCGAATTATTAATCTACAGGCTAGTCAACATGACGGTTTTGATCTAAATTTGGTGTAGCCAACATAATGGAAATAAAAGCTACCGATTTTCTCTCACTGAATGAAAATCAATTTCCTACAGTTGGGAAAATTCATTTATCGACCACCTGCGCTCCGGTGCTCGATCAAGCGGAGACCAATACAATGGGCCCACGGTCTAATCTTAAGAAAGGCGCCTTTAAAGCGTAGTCAGAGATTACATACCGACAGTCACGTTGTAAAGTCTATAAATTAAGACGCTTTGCCCTGGAGGCATCTTTTTATCACAAGAAAATACCGATAAAGTAAACAAACGTCTGTCAATCATCGGCTTATTCATTTTGTCGACCCGTTCCCGTAGAAATTTGTACTTTATTCCATTGTAAATGAGCATATTTACAAATAAACGTCACCCCTAGAAATTCAATGAATAGTTTGTGGAGGAGTCGAGAGTTAGTTCTGTGACAAGCCATGTATCGCGGGTGTCAAAGTTTCGTTAGCCGTGGTCTCGCGTTGGCAAACTAGGCAACACGAAGGTTGTAACTGTCAAAGTTATTATTACCCATCTCGGATTCAGTTTGCAAACGCTCCGCATGTTTAGACAATTTCAATTTATTTAATGATAAAATGAATTTAATTAAACTTAGCACGACATTGATATTTCAGACGGAATCCGATCGGGGGAAGAGGACATTAATTTAAAGTACGAATATAATTTGCAAGTTATATTTTGTTTGGCAACATTGCGTATATTCACAAAAAATCTTTGATTTCGTTATTTAAATTCTATTTAATAAAAAACTATAACTGCCTCATTAGTCTAGTGGTCGTAAGTGTCACCACTGATCAAGAGTTCTTGGGCTCGATTCTCATGTCGAATAAGCTGTTATTGGGTTTTTCTATAAACTTCTCATTATCAGCTTTGTATTAGATTCATGCTCGGTTGATGGCAATAATACACCTCTAACTTTCGACGACGACAGTCGTAATGTTATATACTTATGTAGTTATTGATAAAGTTTAGGTTGAGAGATTTTTCTTTTATTTGTTTTATGCCTATCAGTTTTAACGTTTAGCGGATTATTAGACTGTAAAAAATTTGACAAGACGAGCGTCACTCCAGCGAGCCGTCAACTCCATATACATGCTAAGTCCCCAACTTGACGGTGGATGTCTTTTCTGTAAAGTCTTTTCCTGTAGCTTCTAGTTTTCAAAGCAGCAGCCAGCTCGTTAGGGTGTCCTTAGGTCTCCGCTAAAATAGGTTGAGAGATATGGGTAGTTTATTTTAAATAGACTTAGCTACTATTTAATATTTATATTTATAAATATTACTCGAGTTCTTCTTTAGCGTGACGTGTAATTTGACAAGAGACACATATCTAACCTTCCACTCGTCTCGACATTCAAAGCAATTATATATAGTAACGGCTATTCGCGTAGCGCGTCATGGCGTGACCTGACGTGCGGCTCAGAGTGCTACTAGTGACACACTGAAATGACACGTAACATTTATAACTTTCAGTGATTTGAAGTAGCCTGATTATGAATGACCGAGACTCTAAGGTTATATAATATTTATATATTCAAGAACCACACCCGCACACAATCTGATTGTGAATAATTATTATGATTTCTACTATTTTATTTTTCATGACATATCACGTCAGAGTATCTACAGAATCACTCCATACCATGGCGAATAGGAATAAATGTCTTAAAGATGTAGAATACACAACATGATACAATGTATGAGGAAAAAAATTACCTATGTATAGATAAAGGTACTTTATATAGTTGACTTGTAGTGTATTCAATGAAAGGCATTAGGTGAATGATTTTAGATTTCTGAGATGTATCTTATGTAATGTGTTATATTGGTGGGTATTTAAACTAAATGTAATTCGAAATACCTAAGTACAAAGACCTTCAATTAAGTTTATTAGAACTCGAACGAAACTGGGACATGTTTATTTCCTCCAGTGATCATACAACTTTGACATTACATTGTGGATCCCTAATTGTACTTTGAAGCCTTTAATTATCGATTTCCAAGTAAGAGAGCACATTGAACCGGCAAAGTGCTTTTCATTTAACTGAGCGGCATTTATTAGAGTTCAGTACTTTGGTTTAATGAGTAGATATTTGAGTAAAAGCAAACGACTGTTTATCGGACATAACAGAAAGTTACGGGCACTGTTATGAGTTTAAGTTTTTAAATAGTTGTTAAACTCAAATTACTTTTCTTCTTTTTAATCTGCGTGAGTGCAGATAATTGTCGCATTTATAATTACGTCGTCTGTATTATATTTTCTTAACTCATCAACTCATTTACTGTCCCACTGTTGGGCAAGGGTCTCCTCGCACTTGAGAAATTAGGCTATAATATTCCACCACGCTAACTGCAGGTCTTATTTTAATTTTATTTAATTTAGAATTTTCTGTAGGTATATTAAAAAGTATTATTTACACAAAGCCAATTACAAAATGTCGTGGATTCATTCCATTTCGTCCAACCATTCCGCCCATCTGTTTGTAAGTCTTGAGAATGGCGAAAAATAAATCGACGAGGGGTTCGGCAACATTATCGAAGTGGATCGGTGCCGGGGTGGCTTTCAGTCCTCGTCCCCGAGGAATTCTGTGAATATATTCCATCCAGCTCGCTCGCCAGTGTCACTGCTAGTCAGTTGGGTACAGCCTCAGCTATGAAGCAGCAATTTTTTATTCCCCTAATTTATACCATATTCTTATACATTTTCGGTTGTATTTTAAGTGCCGCAATGTTTTTAAACTTGCTTGAACAAATGCTATTTATAACTGTATAGATGATGAAATTACATTACATTAAAATAAAATATAAATAATTAATATAATGTATCTCTTTTAACTTTTTACCCTAATGTCTGTTTTACGAAATAAATGAAATTAAAAAAGTTATTCAATGCCAAAATTTTCTGTATTTAGCATTCGAGTTGGCACACCTTTATTACCAATTAAGAAGCCATAATAAATTACAATGCAAATCTTATAAGCAACGTCCATCCATGTGAACTCTGATTTATAAGTATTCATAAAAAATAATTAAGTTATAATAAAATAAATAAATTCTTTGACTTCGGCAACTTGAGCAATAATAATTTTGTTCAGTAACAAATCTCTCGACACCACAATAATATATATTTTTAAGAGGGGAAATCTAATATATGGTTGAAGCCTTAGTTCAGGGCTGACGCCGACGTACATACACCAAAATTCCATTTGGCAAGCTAGGTGGATTGAATAAAATCAAGAATGTTCAGTAGTCCTTTCACCCAGGAGCATTAACGGACGTGGAACGACAGCATTAATGCGTTGACAGATGTTGGCATCGAAATATTTCGAGGGGTTCGCTGGGGCCACTTGCATTTATACCTCTAGAAGGGAAATGCGATATTTCCGCCATCAAATTTAATGGTACTTTTACCCTTTGGCGAATACTTCAAGATATTTGCATGTAATACATATGACTGTGTGAGAGGGTCTCTGAATGGAATACGCGATCAGAACATAGATTAATTCCCGCTATGGTTAACAAAGGTTATCATAGTGTCCATGACTCGTTGCTCTTAAATGTATAATTAATAGAATAAATACTTCTTTTTATTTTATTTTCATTCTTTAAACACAAAAAATCCAAATGTAAATTACCCAAAAGCATAATCATTAAGTGTAAGATTCAGATTACTACATGCATGTTTTTGTGCAGTACAACCCACAATGCTTCCTTCCTATTTCTGTGAAGAACTAAGTTCTCTACATTCTCCCAACTTAAGTCGCTCACCATAATATAGACAAAAA
Source organism: Craniophora ligustri (assembly GCA_905163465.1). Classification (NCBI taxonomy): domain Eukaryota; kingdom Metazoa; phylum Arthropoda; class Insecta; order Lepidoptera; family Noctuidae; genus Craniophora; species Craniophora ligustri. The sequence goes on along the minus strand of LR990954.1, from coordinate 9,954,019 downwards.
AACGTCTAGTCTAAATGAGCGCAAATTATTCTAAGAAAAACGGAGTCTGCAAAACGCGGGGACACAGCAGTGGGATTATGTAATAGTTTTAGATTGTCTCTAGTAAATTAAATTTGAAACACTCCTCAAAAAATACGGCAATAAAATAACACTACGCTAGTATTAGCTTTTTATTATTCTTCTTCGGAAATATAAAATGAGTCAGTTGTAAAAACCGAATTTCCTAACTTCAGGTTTATTTGAACTTAGGAAAGAGTTTTATTAGTCTGAATAGTTACGTGTCTTTGTGGACCACTATTCGTAGCTTTTTAAGGTACCACATGTATTTATACATAATCTAGTGTCAGAGCTTTTATAAGGCTTAAAACGTCTTTGTAAACAAATTTTCGCACTTCTTTTTTTAGTCGAGGGATCTTAGTGTGCACGAGTTTGAACAAACAACGTCTTGTTTGTCCCCTTAAGCACCCAAAGACGATATGATTGTTTGTAAGAATTTAAATAAACCTTTTTTCTCCCATCTCACATTTTTTAGAGTCACCTAATATTAAATGAAAATACTTTAATAAATTTTACAGCTTGCGAGAATACAATTAAAATATGGATAATCTAAATTTATTTAGAAATAGAGAGCTCGCTTAAATCAGATTTGTGATAAAAAATACTTAGTCCGGTCTATAATATTGAAATTTTTCTTTAAGCAAATGGTAAAGCGTACGGAGTGCGCTAATGAATTTTCTTAATTAAGAAGAAACGGTACCTTTACATAGTCGCTCATCTTAATAAAGTTTTATATTTAAACCTTATATAGGTATGAAATAATGAACTACAAAAAATGTTAGTTACAAGAAATATTTTATTTAAAAGACGCTTTTACCGAATCTTCTTATAAACGGATTATAAATATAAATGATAAACATCGTTAATACAAATATATGTAGGTAAAACCTAAATAGGTATAGATCATATACATAGGTTCTTACTAATAAAGTATTTATTTGTCAACAGGCATAATGAGGCGATTGGCGCCACTGGTGATACGGCTGACAGCCGTGTCACTAGTGGCGTTCGTCCTTGCCGAGCCTGGCAACGGCAGCGACCAGTCCATCGCGAGGGTTGGCCGGGACACTGCCGTCCCCGCCCCCACCACCGCGAGCCCGCCCCGCCGCTCCGGCAAGCGGGATCGGAACCGCAAGCGAACCACAACCACTACAACAACAGTCGATCCCGAAAATGACGTCGACACCGACCACACCCCGACCATTACCACTACCACAATTGACCCTAGGATGTTGGACCATAGTAAGTGCACATTTCTTATCTAGGACCCGAATTAAGCTGCAAGCCATCTCACTAGCTAATAACACCATACTTCGAAATAACTGTTTTCATTATCTCACATCATGCTGCAAAAGGTAAGTACCTTACTTTAGAGCTGAAGCTTCTGGCGCGCTTCGCCGGGGTGTCTTACACTCATGTCGCTTTAACCGCGCTAGCTACACCACATGACACACGCTTCCATTGAACCTCAACTAAACACCATGCCATAGAACCTGAAAATGGACAATAATTGAACTGAATTGAATTGGACCAAATGGACTTCTGCCCACAGTAAGTACCTAGTTATAAGACTGCAAGTATCAACTACGATCCTGAATGCAATTTTGTGTGCCAGGGGAGATTACAGTCACATCATCCATCAAAGAGCTAAAAAGGTGGGATAGGTATAATGAGGGAAGACACCTTACCATACATTTAATAACATCCCACCTTTTACGACAGTAAGTAATTTAATTTTAGGCCTGAAGCGCCAGCGTCCATCGCCGGTGGTGCCAGCCGCTGGGCCGCCGCGGCGCTGGGGCGGCAAGCAGCCCAAGCGGCGCCGCCGTCGTACCACCACCACCACCACCACGACCAAGCCTGACGACGACGATGACACTGAACATACCACACACGTGATAACTACCACCTTAGACCCGCGAAGCTTTGACCACAGTAAGTCTTTAAGAGCGGCTGCGACTATAGACAGAGCTTGAAGCCACGCCTCTGACTACTGACCCCGGATCCGGCCTTTTTTTGAAACGTAAGCAAAATTCAAAATTCAGCTACATAATGCAATGCAAGTAGCAACGATTTGGTAGTCAAAGACGTAGTTAGTTTCAGACTGTCCGTCTGTAACCACTCCACGTCATCTCATCACTATCACCAGCACGTCATTTGAACACACCGAACATGCAAACACACACACCATTTGAATTGATCAAAGCAACATAAAAGTTTAATGTATAAAGCAGAGGACTTTATGTACCTATACAAATATTTATAATACCTTATATCTAGATTGTTCCTAATTACACCCTGCCCTGTCTAAACTACTAATGAATACCTTTGGACAATAGTAAATCAAAAATACGATAATCCATTCTTCTACCTGACAGTAATTAGGCGAAAGATTACGCGGAGCTGGTCTCATGTAGGTCGGGAGCGCGGGAGATAAATCATACAATAATTAGGCGCTCGTTAGCCCGCACGTGACGGTTCATTAACTGATTAGCCTCAGGAAACGTCATGACAAATAGAATGAGTTACTTTTAGTTAACCTATCGCGTAGTTTGAAATTAATTAGGATTGAATATTAAATTATAGTCAACTGTATTCAACTTCGGAATGTCATTCTTGAGGGTCGGTTTTTAATAAACATATGTATGTATAATAAGATAGGAAATATTCCGGCAAAATGTGGGTGTACATTAGTACATATCTGCCATACCCTTCGACGACAACGGGCAAGAAACATTAACAGATTACATTTAATTTTATAACATTTGAAAATGACTTAGAAATATATGTAATCCATGTAACAAAATCATATATTCACTCGTGTTCATTAGCGTCACCACGTATGAATATCGTGCATACCGCCATTCAGTTTAACAGTTCTCGGAAAGTTCGTAAGTGTGTGATGTGTAGTGCGCTCTAATCGTTTTAAGTCGCATAGTTTACCGAGGGCCCAAGGAATTCTGCCATCAGAGACGTGGGACATCCAAATTGCGTGTCTCTAAACAACGGACGGACGTAATTTGTGAGTTACTCCGTTATTCCGTGACTCCGTGACTCCGGGCTCCGGTCATCGAAGGAATGTGCTGAGTTAACGCGGTATGCGTCAACCCTCCAAGGCACTTTCGTTTTAAAAACGTGCCTCTACGTGCATTTATTTTAGGGCATTAAAACGATTTGTTTCGAGTGAAAGCATAGTATTACTTTGTAACGGTCAACACATTCATTATAAGATTCAATTCTTAGTGAAGCAGTTACTATACATTTCAATTTGCAAACTTTAAACATAATACATTAATCTAGTTGATAATAAATATGTAGCCCAATAAGTATATTAGAACATAAAATATATTGAACTTCCTAAGAGTTTTTAGTCGATTAATATTGTAGTGGACACTAAAATACCACTTATTGGCATGTAGCCATACTCCCTCTTGCCAAAGCCTATATTATATTGGTAGATTATTTAAAGCAAACTCGGGCGCCGCAATCTGCAAAATAAAATAATGGAATCTACTTGGAATGTTTATAAACTTAAGGCGGTTCCTATAAACTGAGAATAAATAAAGTTTCCACATTTTCAAATATAAATTGAAAGCCGAGGAGCGAGGTGCAACGCGGACCAGCGGGCAAAAACCTTGATCGTAGGTACTGGGAACCAGTTTCTTTCGACGTCGGGAATGAAAGTAAAAACGGTACAGGTCAGGTTAGGTTGGTGAAGCGTGTCACTCCGCGGGATGAGAGGGGGAGTCATTTCACGCCTCTTGAGCGCGTAACAAACCAATATTAGGTTTATTAGATAGATGGGCCATCGCGAAAAGCGATTTTTCATTTTTTGCGATTCATTATTATCGACTCTTAGACGGTTTTCCAAATACGGTTATAAAGGTTTGGGTAAATTAGATTTAGTTCGGCTTGGTTTATCTATGTCATTATTTAACAGTGTTGTTTAATTGGTCTCATTAAATAAACTTGATCGATTGTGCATTGTTAAATTAAATTAAAATCAGTCAAATTTTTTATCAAAATGAGGTATGAAATTCTATAAAATCATTGTCCTACGAATTTGCCAAATATTAAATGATAGAATGTTGAATTTATGCTAATTTAATACAGTGCAAGTTTCAACAAGTCAAGAAAATAACTTAAGATTAATATCATAATATTATGTGACGTGAACACTTGGCTCAATGCCACTAAGCATGGAACAACCACCAGTTCTTTCCTAAAGTATCTATCATTTTGTGGGTATTTGTTAAATAAAAATAGTTCCATTCACCGCTTAAAATTCACCATTATTACAATGAAAGTCTTTTATTTTATTGCAAAACTTAAATTATTGTAATCAAGCTCCACAATATGGGCTACAATCTGTTGCCTGTGCTACGCGCTACACAAATTCGTAGCGCACGGCTACGAATTTCGCTCCGGTACAAAATCAATTGTCCTCCAGTCAACAAAATCAATTCATATCGCCATTCATCCAATTTTATGTTGCCTTGACCAAAAAAACATATATTTACAACACTTTAATCCAATTTACAATTTATATTTTTAATTCACTTTGCCCACGTTATTTTAATAATGCAAATGCTGTTTGCTATGGGTAGTAGTTTGTCTGCAAAAATTTTCTCTCCGCGAGTTTACATCTTGGTAACATTGGAGTGGGTACTTGTTCCTGACATGATTTTTATGTTTTTGAGGATAACAGCGGTTGCGCACTGGCCAACTGGCGTGAAATAAGGAACCAGCCTTTTTCACGCTTTTAAATTCGGTTTCATGCACATAGTTGTACGTCAAGCTGTGTATGGTAAGGCGTGTAATGTTAAATAAATACGCTTTAAGTATAAACGGTCCATCACTTTCTCAAGAAGAGAGAATTTCTTAATGGAAATAGGTTTTGGTAGTGACTTTTAACTTAGCAACATACCAGCACTATAGTATCACTGAAGAGTAAAATATGGAATTGCTAATGCACACCCATATACATTATATTTTTGGTTCCATATGCAATGCTTAATTTCGCGACAACGATCGTGATATCGATAACACTTCGCTCGATCTGAGAATCGAAACGCCCAATCGACCGCACGCATTCTAATTAAGCAATTGCGCAATTGTATATAATAGTTAAAAAAATGTTTAATAACACAAAATCTATAGATTATTTGTAGATAAAATGGTATAATTGATTTGAACCTAAGTATACACCTCACATAATATTGTGAGCAACAAACACGACATGTGATCACAGAATAAAAAAACACAAAAGAAGTCGGCGTATACTAGTCGGCTACAACCACTTCAAACCGGTTCAACAAAGAGCTGAAATTAAATTTACGTGGCGCAAAGAAAAAACTAGTTACAAGAGGAAATTGGCGGAGACAGTGACAAATTGTTCCCGCAAGAGGACGCTGTTCCCCTCTCCCTTACACTAATAAAACCGCATATTTTTCATCTCTCTTCTACTATATGAACATGCGGTGCTGTAACATGAATGTACCGGAATAATTGTGGCATTTTTTGGTAAATATACAGCGTACACAAACGCGGCGTTAGCATCCGATTTTAAACAGCAATTTTTTAAAGTACACACAATTTTAACGGCCCGCAATAAACAAGGACGTTAACGTGACAAAAACAATAATTTTACAAACAAAAACACGTAATGCTTTGAACACTATGTATCTATGTAGATGTAGGATTACACAGCTAACAAAATTACAATAACTTATGTTGTTTGTCACTGTATTCCTAGAACTATATCCTATTAGCAAAATATCCAATTGCTTTGAAATATCATCATAATTACACCAGTATTTTACAGAAGCATCTCAACTCAAAAAGTTCTCCAACAAGAGCTCGTAACGTTCTTGATTTTTTTTTAAATAGATTCCTTTAAAAGTGTTCCACATCAACAACGAATAATACGTTACAAAACATTATTGTCAACATAATCTGAAAAGAATATTGATAAAGTAAAAAAGCCTCTCCTATCTGTTGATTACGGAAATATATATATTACATACTGGTCATGTACATATATTCTATTAATTGCTTGCTGGTGTTAAAATCATCATCATATCAACCGATAAAAATCCACGGCTGGAGATAGGTCACAAGGTTTGCCACGACAATCGGTCCTAGGCCATCTATAGACCTTTACCAGGTCGTCGGTCGGTCCACCTTACCTACATACCTCAATAAAATTCGTATTAAAACCTCCTGCTAATTGCTCTTGCGAGGACAAAACACATCCATAATCTCATACATATGTATATGTAATGAGATTTACATTATCTGATACAGTTATATTCTAGAAATGGACAAATTAACTGGCTAGTGGCTAGCACACGTCTTACAAGATGAGCGAGCTAACGTCGTCGGTACTCGTATCAAAATGGAAATTGAGCTGTTGTTAATAGCCACGTTGCAACAGATTGCATTCTGCGAGTGAGTTGCTTGCTAGCAAACATCAGTTTGGAACAAAACTATGCATGGACTCATAAAAGCAGGACGATAACACACATATCTAATGCCACTATCTCAACTCTCTCTTACATATAAATTTTCATAATTTTGTCGCATATTTCATAATATGTTGTTCCATTTACGTAAGAGGCTTCCTTATGTTCTCAGTGTTTATTCCCCTTAAGCATATTTAAACATTAAATATGCTTAAAACAGGAATCAAATGTTAAACTTAATTACGATCTGTTCGTGAGTGACAGTTGAATTCGATGTCATGCAGTGTAGCACATGTTTGAACTGGACACCTATTTGGCGTTGTCGTGAGATACATAATAGTTTTCTCTGCACGACTTTCTATACTTCTCGTGTCATACAACGAGAGTAATATAACTGTGGCCTTTCCTGTTTGTCACAGGTAATATGAGCTTTCAAGAAACTAAAATTACACTTGCTTTTTAACGCTCAAACATTTATCAGATACATAGTTTGTCTTTAAACAAGCTGTGATAGTCTAGTGGACCAATTGAGAAGTCAAACGTCTCGAATTCAATGCTAAGGCACGCACCATTGACTTTTCTAAGCAATTTAGGTATTTATCAGGCCTAATAGATTTTATCGGTGGCGTGTGAAGTCTGCCAACCGGCTGTTGGCTGCCTTGATGAACTATAGCCTAATCCCTCAGATGAGAGGACTGTTGCCCAATAGGACCGAGGACAGTGATTGGGCTAATATTGGTGATGATAGTTTTATCGGTGGCGTGTGAAGTCTGCCAACCGGCTGTTGGCTGCCTTGATGAACTATAGCCTAATCCCTCAGATGAGAGGACTCTTGCCCAATAGGACCGAGGACAGTGATTGGGCTAATATTGGTGATGATAGCTACAAATTCAAATTCAAATCATTTATTTTGCGACATATGGGTATTGTAGACATAGTTCTTAAGTTATAATTGATACAACTATCACATAGTCGTACATCAATCGTTCAAGAGATTTAAAATAATCTTTTCAATAAACTTGTGCCTGCAACATTCAGATATCATTGGTTGAAACTAGAACTAATCGAGCGTGGCCTTCGTGCGACAGAACTCCAACAAATAAATAGACGAATAAAACGACAAATTATTATTCAGTTTGAACGCTTAAAGTTTTCATGCTCAGCTAAAGAAATTAGAGGTACAATATTTTTGTTCCATTGCTATTGACGGTCAACAATCGTGCTTATTAGATATTAGAATAGAATAAAATAGAATAGAAACGTCTGTCCCCGAAGGGTTAGGCAGAGATGTACTAATATACACCCACATTTCGTCGTATGTTTTAGGTCCCATGTAATAGGGGCGAAATAACTTGAAACTAGCAAAATAGCTAGACTGGCAGATTAAGCTTGCTTTAAGTAAAAGACTGAACCCAACTGGCTATACAGACTACAACAAATTTTCCTGCAGCGTGTGTTTACTCGGAGAAAACTTACTAGAGCTATACTGAATAAAACCAAATGTAGTAGTACACTCTAACAACCTAAATGGTATACATGCAACTAGCGACCGATCCATGTGTGGATGTAAACCAATTAGGTTGGTAGAGTGTACCACACAACCGTAATATTATTAATGCGAAAGTATGTCTGTCTGTCTGTTACCTCTTCGCACTCAAACTGCTGACCCGATTTAAATTCAATTTGATATGGAGATAGTTTAAGTAACAAGGAAGGGTATTGGATAGTTTTCATGTTTTTATGAGCTATTGGGTTCAATTCCCACAGGACACAAATATTAATGTGATGAATATAAATGTTTGTGTTCGTCTGGATGTTTCCGATGTATTAATAAGTGTGTACATATGTACAAAAAATACGTATATAAGTATTATATCCATTGTCTAGTACCCATAGTACAAGCTCTGCTTAGTTTGGGCCTAGATGCTGCTGTGTAAAATGTCGCAGAATATTTATTTATTTATATGACGTCGAGAAAATTACTCTTGATTTGTTTCCTGAAAATGTTCTTGAAAAAGACTTATTAGACTACGGTTATATATTTAGGTCAAAATTACACGTCCGCAACTTAATATAATATGTAATTTCTCAATTTATAATATGTAAATAAGCATATTATCTCACGTAATTCAAGTAAACAGTAACATTTATGTTTAATTTCACACTTTCAACAACAACACAGACGTAAAGGTATGAACAAAACAATTACAGTCTTAGTGGTACGTAGTTACGATTCTTGTTCCAAGTTACTGTCGCCTGGCCTTAAGTAACGCGACTCTTTGACAATTAATTACAACGAACTTTGTATGGTTTAGGGTGCTATTTCAGTAATGGACGTATTCCTACATACATAAATGTATCACAAGAATACATACATCACACATACATTGGATTATGTATGTATACTTTCATATAACGCCTCTATACCCAAAGGTGACCTGAGAGGTATATTTTGTGATATACCTAATATCTATAGGCTATATAATTAAGATCCTAGCGAGCCTAATGTAGCCTCCATAACCAATAACCGCACCCATATAAAAACTGCGGACCTTCTACTCGCCCTGGGAATCTAACCTAGGTCCTCACATGCAGTAGAAGTTGCAACCAAATTATTTAGATATCAAATATTAATTTAAAACGTACATCGTTTACCTCGTTTATATTAAATACGTGATTAAGTATTACTACTAAAATGCTCTAACAGTAAATATGTGGATAATTATGAATAATAGGCCACCTCCGTTGGTCCTTTGGTGGTCCATTGGACCTAAAATATGTCGACGCACTGTGAGGTTACATTAGGACACTCCTGCCTAACCAAACACTATAACCGCTCTAGTTAGAATCCTACTTCTGAACAGACATAACTGTGGTACCAGATTATCGTTACAAAGAATATAAATCTCAGATATATTTAGCCCGTTTATCAAGTATCGTACATATTGTTACTTTATTTCTTGGTACTGTTTGGATTTTATTAAATTTATAATCCCTAATCTATATTAAATTTCACAATCATACATTAAGACCATCCTAAAAATATTAGTACGTGGAACAAAATACACAAAGCTCAGTGTTCATATAATATATTTATAATATTCTCTAATAATGATAATAAGTTTATTTAGTCCTTTGTGTTATTATTTACTTAATGTTAAAATATCACAATAAAATAATATAGTAAGGAACGTGAACGCAGCGGACGGTAGACTAAACTAGAAAGAACTAAACTAAATAAATAGACATATAATAGGCTTTACTGTACACTATAAATTAAAGCATTACATTAATACAATTAATCTTGAAATGTATAAATAAATATTGGACATTATACTGGACATTGTGACACAGCGCCATCTAGTTCCGAGCTAACAACGAGGCTTGTGTTATGCTCTTCGGACAAATATTTATTAAAACATAGCATAGGAGGCAGTGTTAACCACCGCTGGACTAATTTGTCTAATTAATCAAAAACATGATAATTTAAATTCAAAAATTAGTAATAGTACCACACATACAACAGATTAAATTTTTAATTTCGTTTGCCTTTTTATAAAAGTTAATCCAGTTTTATAGTCAGCTTCATTCATGTTTTTGAAAACATGTCTTCGTGAAATTTACATTTACTGCAACTTTGTTTTAGTTTTTTCCCTTGAACATAGGCTACCAACAAAGGTAATGGTGTATTGTTGTATATATGTACCTATATATCTCGTCAGTGCAGTATGCAATCCAGGTGGCTCTCTGCTTGCGCGCTCGCTCCCCGCTCCGCTTAACAGTGCATACGTCACGCTGGTGTTTGCCAAGACGGGGTAATGAACCTCTCGCAAGTTGTCAGAGTCGCAGCGCTCGGTGCCACATCATTAATTTCTACCTAATGTCTGAAACGCCGAGGAGACGTTACGTACCACATTTTGTGTTCAAATACACGAAGGTAAAATTTTGCTAGATATGGTCTACGCGCGCAGTTTATAACTCCTATAATAAATAGTTTAGTTTTATCAAACTACCACTATCAAACTTTTGTATTTGTACATTTCTGAATAGAACCCTTAAATGGATTCCATAAAATAAAGCTGTCATAGACTTCGACGTGATCAATATCCGCCAAAACGTTATTTTGAATCATTCAACGGTAAATTGAAACAACAGAAACCACTCATGCTGGGTCCAACGTTAAATTTATTTTCAGACCTGCCATTCAGAAGTCAAGCTTGTGAATACTTGGAAGTGTTAAATATTTATTTAAATTGTTTAGCCCATGAAGGCAAATCAAGCGGTTAGTTTAGCCGACGCACTAACTTTGTCACTTTGAATACACGAACAAAAATATTTATAAAAGAGTCGAAAGCTAACAAAAATAGCGGTGCCGTTTCCATTTGTATACGGCGGTGTTAACAAAGCTAGGGTCTATCGTCTGTTTGTTTCACACGTTAAACAACTAACCACGTTTCAAAGCTGTTTCGGGGTTTCCAACACTGTCTCCTAATTATCTATTAGCTACCTACGTACTGTTTAGATTAACATAAGCTTGTTCTCGACTCTAAAACGTTGTAAGACAGCGAGAAAGCTCGTACCGTAATTTTGGCAACTATTTCAAGTTGTATTTTATTGTATTGGGGTATAATGGTACGATAGTCAAATAATATGACCATAGACTGCCAAATTTTCAGTTTCAAAGATTTTAAGAAATAGAAAGTGTGATGATAGTAATTGGTTACTAATTAATAATTAATTATTAATATTACGTAATTAAGTCGGTAGGTACATGCCAGGCATGTTTAAAGTCTGTGAGGAGCAGCATAGAGGAGACTTGCTGTCTGCTGGGTAGCGGTAGAGCTATAAATGGGTGATACCAATGGTGAAAGAAAGGTTTATTAACAAATTCGTTTATTAAAAAAAGTCTTTGATACAAAGTCTGTTGAAACAATTCGCATGTTTCGTGCTTTATGTAAAGTGTGTAAAAGTCCTAAAACGTGTTATACGGCGCATACTTGATTATGTTACATAAGTAACAAGCAGTGTTTAATAAATAACTTTTAGCAAGATCTTGATAATACTTTAAAACTGTCTGAAACAAAGTATTTAAAGTTTACAAAACTAATTATGCAGAAGAGTCAGTTCGAAGACGGCGAGCATACAATCGTTTTAGAGGCACGATGGTCTTGATACTACAGATCTTAATGTTCTGAGGATACAAAAACATTTTTTATTAAACTGATGGCCAGATGCTCAAACGCATCTCAGTTTTAAGGAACCCACAGAAATAGTGCTGTCTCTTTCCCTTTGCAGTGCGAATGAAATAGGTGGAACGATATTTAAGAGCTACTTAGTAACGATATAACCTAACTTTCTTACGCTTGTTTTTGCTTTACCTACTGCTATCCTGTACTGACTATAATACTGTATCAAATAGCTGTCTAATTTTAGTGCAACAGTCAGTTATTTCTAACAAATCTGCTCTTCCTGGGTACCTACTAAGCCTGTCTTTACTTTCGCCCTCACGTCCAAGCTTAACATGGTTTATAAACTATCCATTACATTGTCTTCATTCACCTTGTTTGAGGTTTTCATTTGAACATGGTTGCAGTATCACTTATACCTACTAGTTATGTTCATACATAAGTTGTGGTATGTACGCCAATATCAGTATTGGCGCCCAACGTGAGGCTGAGTCGTATGCTATGATGATTGTACCATTATCGGCAGCGGGGTCTTATTTGTTTAATAAATTTATCATTTAACAATTATTATACTCTGCACCGTGTAGCACCTTTCACTACTTAAATTTACTTAATGTGTTTGCACAGTATGAACATAAACAAGTCTTCAAATTGAATAAATACTAAGCTATAATACATTGCAATAGATTCTATAATACATCTTTTTTCTAACATTACGTGAGTTGGTAAAAGGACACACTCAATCTAAATTGAAGTCTCATCTGAAGACCGGTAAAACTCCACACTAGGGCGTTCAAATACATCTAACACAAATCCCTATTACCACCCATAAGAACAAATATATAGGATAATGGATCTGGGGCTCAAAGGCCTTAAACAATAGGTCGCGTCATCGTGTTCAAAGGCTTTGTGACGTATCGTTCCATAGAGATTACTACTTCCACATATTATCCCTAATTAGTGTTATTATATATTAAACACAAAGATGTTGTCATTGTCTTTGGGTACTCGTGTGAAGCTTCGATAGACTCGTGGTGTGACTAGTGGACTGTGAACTTAAAGATGCCAATTTCGATCTCACTCTGAACGCATCAATGACGTCTTAAGTCTGCCAACCCGTAGGTGGTGGACTAGCGTGGTGGACTATAGCCAAAAAAATTAACTACAAACAAAAAAGACATATATCGGTATTCCTCTCAAATGAAAGGAGACCTTTGCTCAGCAATGGGCCTCACTTTTGTTTTTCGTATAGAATAATAAAGCATGCATTCGATAATTGAAATATAATAATAATATTATTAACTTAGTATATGATTCTGAACTCTGTTATATCATCAACCCATGATTGACCGAGTGCTGCACGGGTCTCCTCTCATTTGAGAAGGATTAGCCTACTGTGGGTTGGACTCTGTTTATTAGATTAATACTACGGCTTATTGTAACACGCCACCTGGCAGACTCATAATTAATTATAAATATGAAACAAGCAACGGCGAAGTCTAACGTTTAATTTGATAAATTCCAATAGCAAACACTTTCATTAAAGTACCTACGAGTAGGTCGTTAAAATGAGAGAAACTTTAGTTTCTTTAATTCCGGCATGAATTATTTATGTAGGCGGGTCCGCCGATTATACCTTTTGCAGCAGGCCGCGAATATTAATAATCACATTTTGTTGGCAATTTAAAATACAAAAAATACTAGTTCATTTTACTTGTATAAGTTTTGTATAGCCTTTTATATAAAGCTATTATTACGGCACATTAACAAGAGATCGGTACTGTTTCAGTAATGTCTCGACAAAGCCTCTCGCCAAAACAAACAGTGTGCTAACGTTGACATTAATACAATATCCATAATTCAAGAAAACAATAAGAGTAGAAACCAAAGCGCGGCCAGCGTTATCTCATAATATCAACAACATAATGCACCCGTAAATAAAGTATCTACTTATCATAATAAATAGGCAGCTTTATGTATCGTACACATGCGTACTTACCGCACACATATATTCTACTTTTCTATTAGTATGGTTGCCATATGAGTCGCTACCTAATGTTCAAAATAAGGTCCCACCCACATTTTTATTTGGCAGCGCAACACGTACGCGGTATGGACGTTCCGCTACCTACTGCGGTTCCGATGCGGTACCAACGGAAAATTTATGTACCACTGAGCGTGCAAGTCTAGTCTCCTTACCGAGATACCCCATGTGAAACATTACCCGCGCGGAATTTCAGCAAAACGCGCTCTCTACTGCGGCACACACAGGGGAGTCTTGAACCGAGCCCAGTATAAACCCCGCTTTGTAAACCAAATGACTGCGAATAAACAAAAATATTGATATACTTTTAATAGGCACAGGATCCTTAGGGGGCTGCTCTGCTTAAATATCAAGTTTGTTAAGAATTTTAAATTAAGAACATTAGGCGCGGCGTCGTTGTAGAATTAAATATTAATAATGCTATTCGAGTGAATTTGGTGGAAGGCTGAAAACAATGAATTTTTAATAGTTATTCTCCTTTGCGACGGGCAATTAATGTAATGAGGTAGTAAGTTTAGCTTACCCTCGGGAAGGGGCTGCGAACTGGAGTTATTTCTGAGCTAGATTTGATGATGCTTAGGTACTATTCATGTACAACTATATTATTTATGTGTACGTTTATCGTTTATCGTTCAACTTAATTGATTTTTATATAAACAGTAAAACATACAATTAGAATCGTGTAAGTAAATGACATAAAACATAAAATAAGGGCATTAAGTCTTCTTTCCAATTTGAATACCGATTCGGTTCTAATTTTGTACTTACATGATGCACAGACTTACGTACGGGATATTGTCTTGGTTTTGCGCAGATAAATTGACGATAAAACATACGTTTCATATCCTGACATCAGTTATGATAAGTATTATCATGTTATAATTAAATCACCTTGCGACACGGCGGGCCAACTCATTTGTCTTTTTAATAAATTGTTTGTTTAACTCGTACCAGTTCCACGTAATTTGTTCTCGTGTAATTTATCACGTGTCTTCGCGATGTTCTGGATTAAGTGCACATCCCTCACACGCCTGTTTGTCAGATTAAGGCGAAACGCACACGTCCTTAATAATCCTTCTGGCTGATACATTGTTTTTGTCGAACTTACACGCTTTTCAACAACAATATATGAAAAAATTTAAGTATTAGTTTACTAATTTATATTGATAAAAGAATTACTTATTTTTATTTAATATGAGAGCTCACCAACCCGTAACTTTTTTATTTAGATTCGCCCTTTTGTTTACATACATACCATCACGCCTGTCGTCCCCGAAAGGTTAGGCTGAAGTGTACTAATGTACATCCACGTTTTGCCGGTATGTTTTAGGTTCCATGTAATAGGGGGCGAGCCTATTGCCATTTACCAGGCACAAATCCAAACTCCGAGCTGCAACTGAGAATTTCATAGAAAAGCTCAATAACAATTTGCTCGACCTGGGAATCGAACCCAAGACCTCTTGTTTGGCAGTCGTACTGTGCGACTACTATACCAACGAGGCAGTTACTTCTTTTAATAAAATAAACGTGGTACTTATTATTAGCCGATAAATACATAATAATATGTTAAACACATAACAATAACTTTGTTTTGATTTATAATAAGAATGTAACCACGCCTATTATTCCATATTCCCTGCAAACACGTAAACAGGGCAAGGAAAGGAAAGCCATTTATTTAAATTGGTACGTAGAGTAAACATTTAATCATAAGAGACATTAGAGTATTATTCCAGAAGAGTCTCCATTTTCTAACAAGAGGAATATAAAGTCGGAATATTAATGTGCTAGCTTCGATATATCGCTGTAGAGTTACAAATTGAATATTTTCTCTTACTCTACGTAATATAATTAAATATTACGCCATCATTTATATTAACTTTGAAATACTTTTGAATTAAAAATATACAATAATATTTTATATCATCTATATATTTATGTTCACTTATATTTCTTAGTATCCTGTATATAGAAATACATTAAATAAAGAAATGAAAACCAAACATATCCTGAACAACTCAACACAGGTAGATCTTATATATGATAAATAATTTATATTTTTTAATATATAGGATAGCGGTTACTGTTGTTGAGTGAATAGTATGTTTGTGTGCGCATGTGTATTTATATATGTATGAGAGGAAGAGTGTTTGGGAGTGTATGTGTGTAAGTTTGTGTGAGTACTGCTCGTGTGTCTTTTGTTTTAAACATATTATTTCAAAATTCTGAAATAGTTTTCAGTTTGGCCGTAGTCTAGATTTAGTAGCCATTTTAGTAAATGATTTGAATCTTATATTTGCTTAGCGTAGTGAGTTTACATATGTCTTCAGATGGGATATTATTGTAGATTTGTGGCACTATGAATTTGTATTGTCTTTGTGTGAATGTGGTTTTGGTAAAAGGCAGGGCATTTATAGGGTATCGGTACCGTAATTTTTTAGTACTATGTAGTGTATGTACAGTGATGCGGTGGTATCTAAGGAGGGTTTGTAATATAAATAGCTTACGAACCAAGAGTACTTGAGTCTAATTGTATACTTCAGCGATAGTGTGCCGATATGGTAAGAACATCATGAACTGTAGGACTGCTCTGTGCGCACATTCAAGTTCAAGCATTCTTGTTTCTTGAATAATACTTGACAGAGCCCATTGTACGTTTTGAATAAATTTTACCGGCAGCTGTTCTCTCATTTCTCCAGGTAGTTCATTAGTCTACTTTTTCCTAAAATCTTTGCCGTGGGCTTGAGCAATAAGCCGCGATAACTTTATCCTTCAATATTTTACTGTTGAATTCGACAATTTATTGATTTGTCGTCTTGGTCATAATTGTGTTTATTACATAAGCCTTGGTGTATACTTGGTCTTAAAATATATAAATCCTTAATCGTAAATAGCAAAAACAACAGTAATAGAAATTATTATCAATATATCTCTAATAGGGTTTGCACAAAAAGGGGGAGTATCGCACACAAATAAATATAAATATAGGTATTTTTTTAAATAGCGTGGTCCTTAAAACTGAATTTGAATTTTTCCCTTTGTGCCTCAACGATGTCGCCTATTGTGTTTCTGTTTTATTAAAAGCAGGAGAATAAACAAAAATTTCGGGTAGGGCGGGTACCATACCTATATCTATATAATTAAACACACGCGTGTTTTTTACTACAAACAGTGTTAGCGATTATCCATTCCAGCGGGAAACATGTGGGACTCGATCTTGGTAGAGATAACAATTTGATTAATGATTAATGTTCGTGTAAAAGTAAAAAGAAAACAGTAACAAATACAATTGACAATATTATTTTATTAGTAGTTAGTAATCTCTCACAAAAATCACTCTAAATAAAATTAATTATTTACGTCTTTAAGTTACAAAGTTACAGCTTAATTTATATTATGTTACTCCAGCCTTATCCGACCTTTATCTGGAATAATATAATTAGATATTTATATCTATATATAGGTATATATATATATATATATATAAGATGTGTTCACAACAGCTGTGTAAATATAATAATGAATAAATAATTAGGTATCTGATTTTGTGTTCAAATTAACTATGACTTTTAGTATAACAAAATTTTATAATAAACACTTTAGACCCACATAAAACCTAGGAAGTACCAGTAAAACCTACCTTCTAACATACACTAAATCGATAAAGCAACCGAATTCGTTCGTTAATCGAATAAAATATATAATAAGTATTTTAGTCGGTTTATGGGGAATGAGTCATAAAGCTTCTCTATAGATCTAATTATTATAATGTAAATTATAGGAAAGAAAATAGGTGCAATTGTGAAGGGTTATACATGATTTTTTTGCCGACCGTAGTATCGTAATTGATAACGTCGGTAACATATTGCAACAACAGTCCAAATATTATCCAAAATTGTCATTCCTGCGTTGTGTCCCTCAATACTTGAGGGTAGTGGTCGGTTCTGAGAAGTATATTCCGCTATTTTATTGTCCGCAAAGATGGGGCTGCCAACACTAGAGTCAAGTTGAATCTGGCCTTACCAAGAAGCAATCTAATAAAGTACTCTTTGTTATTTTATTTACTTAATATTTTATGGTCAACTTAACTGCTATCTACACAAGCCGGACTTAAACCAATATTTTCACAATTGCACAGAATCAGAACAAGGTATCGGGCAAGAATAGGTACAATTGAATCAGAGTTATTAATGTAAATCGATATTATATTAAAATATTTATTACAATATCTATCGTAGATGTGACTAAAGGCAATATCCAAAGCGAGGGATTAGGTACTCCGAAACAGAATTCCCTGCGGCTTCAATGTGATACAAAAACCTGCATAAGTAACAACCTGTATTTTTAATCTTGTTACCCAAAGGCAAGTTTGACTACCCTTACAGATAGCATACACACAGAAGGGCCCGCACCCCATGGCAAACTTCACCCTAAGGGTTGCAGAGATCACACGGCTTTCTCCCCGTGTCTTACCTACCAAAACCACTCTATATCCTGATGTAACCATTCGTAAGATCATTAGCAGGCACAATATAATACCAGCTACACTAATATTAAAAAGAATATATATTTACCTTTTATAATGAGAAAATCCGTGACTGAATAATTTTCAAATTTAATCTTCTTAGTTTTATAATAAAAATACTTTTGGGATTTTTGTTGGAGAAATTAACTAACAACACAACTTTAGTAACAAAACCGTGACTGAATCATCTAGAAATTTAATCTTCTTTAGATTTAGAGAATTAACAAAAAAATATATTTCGAAACGAATTTATGCAAATTTTGCTGGTAGCTAAAAAATTGGATTAAGTTCGTCAATTCTCATCATCAACCCATTATTGTCCCACAGCTGGGCACGGGTCTCCTCTCATTTGAGAGGGATTAGGCCACCACGCTATCTTACTGCGGGTTAGCAGACTTCACATGCCACCGAGAAAATCTCTCAGGCATGCAGGTTTCCTCACGATATTTTCCTTCACCGTTTGAGCATGTGATAAATACGCACATAACTTCCGAAAAGTCAGTGGTGCGTGCCTTGGGATTGAAGTCGAGACCTCTGATATCTCAGTCCACTGGTCTCACCACGAGGCTACCACAGCTAACTATAACTGTCCTCAATTCTAAAGTAAGAAAATTAGAAGAAGAATTTCAGTATGTTTTAAGATATAACATTCTCCATCCCATCCTATATTTGTATACTCCATGGTTCCCCCTACTTTTTGAACATTCATTGCCTCTAGGCAAGAAACAGAGATACTTCTTATAATAATATGGGTCTTAACTATCATGTTAACTAAAAATTTGGTTTCGATGTGAATATACTAAATCAAAAGAATATAACTACTCCAACGTTACTCCATCCCTGCGCCACACCAAAACAACCACTTCTGAAGGATCTGCACGATCCGCATAGTTTAGCGTACACACCCACGGCACCCGGACACCCGAAAACCCCTGACACACACCCTAATTAAAGAAAAACAAAGCGCCACTCACACAAACGAACAATAAAACTCACAATAACTCATTAAAATAATTAAGTGAAGTAATTAAGAAAACGCTAAAAATATGAACTAAAATAATGTTCAGGAAAATTAAATGTTCTTGTCATTTCAGTTTAACAGGTACTCACGAGAACCTGATGTGGCATTTATTTAATATTATATTTTTCTTTCAGCTGAAGTGGGAAGCTGTGTAGTACCACTTGGTATGGAAAGTGGGTTGATTTCTAACGAGTCCCTGTCCGCAAGCTCCAGCTACGATCAGAGTGTCTCGCCTCTTAGTTCACGGTCAGTAACCACTTTAAATAACTGTAGGTAAACGTTAAACACTTCAGTGCATGTATATTAAATTGTCGTTTTGTAAATCAATTAGTCCCGTGCAATAACAATGATACTCGTGAATCCCAAACAAATAGTTCCTAAATCGATAGGTATAATACGTTTAGCTGCCCATTGTTAAACAACAGTAAAGTGCTATGATACGGCCAAGTTGTTACAATAATTGTGAATCCCCAACCGCAAAACGCTCATACTTAGCTCAAACAATTAACAGAGGGACCCATATTCGGGGTCTTAAGCCCGCATAAGCCGAAGCGAGACAATAACGCGAAAACTCTACTCTTGTTTGAGAAATTCACTAACAGAAAATTAAATTTTCATATGAATTCGGAACGACCGTGATCCTACAAAAGCCTTTCGGGGCTCGACTCCCCAAAGATAACAAGATGTAAGTAGGGCCGGATGTGCCGAAGCCTTATCATCTGAGCCACTTTACATAGGGTCAGAGGCGATTTAGCAAATGCCACGTTAATTCAGCGCTTAGTGCGCTTTCTTCCCGCTATACCTACTGATGAGATCACGCGGGATATTCTAATGGAACAACTTCCAGACATCCCGCCTCTGTTGTCAAACGAAACAGAAATGTTTTGCTCTATTTGCTTACACTATTAGGCTAATTTTATTTGCTTATGCGCCAACGTGCCTTAAACGGCTATTTGTAAATTGCTGGTAACTAAGTAGGTACTTAAATAACTTACAATCGTTAGTTTAGTAAGAAAAATATACGCTCGACTGTGTTTTATATATCAACTTGTTGCTCGCTTATTGTGATGTATAAAGAGGAGCTTTGTGTGGAAGTTAACCGAGACACTTTCTCCCCAGTATACGGACCGAGATCAAAGGCGGCGCCTGGTGCCCTAATGGATTGATATCACCTCGGAGTCGCCAATTTCTGGAGATTGATCTCCGCGCTGAGTATCTGATTACCGGCACCGAGTCGCAAGGCAGGTTCGCCAACTCCGTGGGAGTGGAATTTGTGGAAAGCTATTCGGTGGAGTACTGGCGCACAGCTCTCAACCGCTGGGTCAAATATAAAGATTTCAACGGGAGCAGGGTAAGAGTGACCACTTGAGTTAGAATTTTCTCTATTCCGAGGAAAAGTAATCCTTGGTTTACTCCTGAACTTTCAACAACAGTATCTAATTAACATGCAAAACTTCGACACTACTGTTAACAAACACGTTAAAAGTGAATAAATCATTTAATTTACTTTGCAATTAGGCACAAATCAGTACCCTCAAAGTTTTCCTTTACATACTTGGGATCACAGAGAAGTTTCGGGTTCGTTTCGAAGACACGGTGTCGAGTTACGTGAAATTAGTCCCAGAGCGGGTGCTTAGGTTTCGCTCAACCAATCATCGCTCTTACGTGCTTGTAGCTACTAAAAAAATCATTGCCTATATATCTCCACATTCTAGCCAATGCCAATGCTATTAGGTATTTTAACAATTTACACGCAAGTAATAATTAAATATCCAAAAAAAACATACTCAAAACCGCTTTAAATTTATATCCCATTTTATTCTCGCATACGTTACTTAATGAACTGTTTCGCTCACCTGAATGAATCACAGTTTCGTGTGTTATTATTCGCACGATAAAACGTGGGTCCTTGTCGGCCACTCTGTAAACAAACCGCTTTAGTGGTTTACATTTTTCAATTTCCCTTGATAAACGGTCATACATATAAAATAAAATGTTAAAACAAAGCATGCGGGTTCCACGTGAAATGACAAAAGAAGATAAACGATTTCATTTTCTTTGTAGTGCCCGTGTCGTAAATATGTACAAAATATTTCCACAGAGATGGATCTTTTATCTGTTCCTTTATAGTGTTCATCCATCTGTTGTTTAGAGAATATGGCGAGAACTAAAAATAAATAATAATTATTCGTTCATTCTAATGTTTTATTGACCAACTCTTAAAGCCATTCTGGAAATTTACTAACTTTTTATATTTTCTATAGTATGCTTTGTGACTGTGCATGCTTAAACAAGTATTAACACTTCTTTTTTTATTTCAGCTCATACCAGGAAATGTGAACACATACACGCCAAGGAAAACTATTCTAGAGGCTCCATTCGTTGCATCAAAAGTTCGTTTCTTTCCATATGCTGCTCATTCCCGCACGGCATGTATGAGAGTGGAACTCTACGGATGCCGTTGGAAACGTAGGTATACTAGGTATTATTTTTTAATTGCTGGTGCGTCCCGGGACTATGCAAAGCGACACAGTTTTTGCAAGTGCTTAAAATATGTTGCGTGCGTATTATGTGCTGTGCGATTAAAAACCACCATTTAGGTGGTATATTTACGCTATGTTATTTGTGCAGAGGATCTAGTAGCGTATTCGGCACCCAAAGGCGGGGATATGCAGGCGATGACCGGCGGGGCAAGGTTCGAGGACCTTGCGTACGACGGAACACTTCGAGACGGGCGGCTAATTAATGGACTCGGTCAGATGACGGACTCCTTGTTAGGACCGAACGATTTTGAACTGCCGGATCAGTTAGACACAAGAGGTATGTAAATCGTACTTCCTCAATCTTCTATTAACTATCGGATAGAGCCGTTTCGTTGGCTTGATTTAGTTCTGGAATTGAGTAGTTCAAAATTAATAATTATTTGAAAGTGTAACTTTGTAATCCTTTATCATAGGATCCTGGTGGGTGGGCTGGAATAAAACAATGACAGTTGACGAGGAGGTTACTCTCACGTTCAACTTCAGCGAGACTCGGCTATTTCATCACATCGACGTACACACAAACAACATGTTCACCAAAGATGTCCAGGTAACTCCTGTTTAAAGCTCTTGCGAACGTTCTCTGCAATACTATATTTATACAAATCCCTATCTTATTAACATTTGGTGTAATGTTTGTGATGTATATGAAAGCTGTTTTCAATAAGTATTCCGATTTTTGACTGATTTCTGGTTAGCTCTCTGATGATTATTACAATTTTTTATTAATCTGTTAAAGAAGTTTACTAATTTTCTAAAACCGTATCTTCATAGATTTTTCTAGTCAGGTATATGTTTATAAGCAAATGGCATTGCAGCGTTGTTTTCTTTTTGATTAGCTGTTCAAGGAAGCAGAAGTGTACTTTTCACTTGAAGGAGAACGTTGGCAAGAAGATTACGTATCGCACGAGCCAAAGCAAGATAGGGTATCGGAGCATGCTCGGACTGTCCATATTGATCTGCAGAACCGCACGGCGAAACACATAATGATGAAGCTTAAATTTCAACACGAATGGATATTGATCAGCGAAATCACCTTCAAATCGGGTAAGTTCATTATTCATCTACTTTTTTTACTCCACACCCTTTCAATTTTAATGATTACACTAACCCGTCCCTTTAAAACACACCGACGAGTGCGTAAACGCTTATAATCTTACCCCAAATTTAATGTGCCCATGTAAAAAACAAATAAATCAGCGCAAACAGCAAATAATTGGTTTGGTATTCACAGCTGATTTTGTGACATCTGAATCAGAGCACAATTTACAGGATAAACATCTTGCAACATCACGAGTAAAAATACGAAACAGTTTATCAAATCAAATGTTTTCTACAAAGTAATCATTCAGGAATAAAAAGTGAACAGGAAAGATTCATAAACACGATTGGGTGATTTTTCGCGCGAACAAAAAGTAGAGGTCCCGGGGCGCAGGGGGCTCAGGCACGCTAATAGATCCATTACTCCTCATCGGGCCTCCCTTATCTGTTCAGAGCACTCGCAAGCCTGCGGCTATTTCACAAATTTTATCTTTCTCTAATTAATCCACAGCTCTTTTGAGGAAATCGCCTCTTAAGTGATAAATCGCTGCCCGCTAAATGAAGAACTTGTAATTAAAGAAAATCTTTGATCTGGATTATTGCGTTCCCCCAATTATACTTTGAAGAGGCCGCGAGTCGCGATGCGTCGCTCGCACTCGCCCAGATATTATTATTCAAATGAAAATGGATTTGGACTAAAATCTATGGTCCTTGGAACGCACGATATGTAAAACTGTTCAACTTCTCGAAGATACAATTTTAGCCAATTTGCTTGAGGACCTACAGCTATGTAATTTTTATAAAAAGATAGTGTTATTGTATGTTTTATAATATGAGCTCAGCGTAAATAATATGAGCTGTTACATTAAATTCGGTAGGTACGTACTGAAAGTAATGTTCTTGACGTAATATAACAGAGAACCACCTGTGAGGTACGGCAGGTTACAAGAGGAAAGTTTCAACATAATTACGCTGGCGGCGACGGAGCACTGTACGAGCCTTCTGAATCATTATTATTACTAATCTTCCCCAATTAGGAAACCATACAAGCTTCACGATACGTATGTAATTACAGGAATATATTGTACATAATGGTACCGTCTGCTTACGTTTGGTAGCTAAAATAGAATACAATAAAAAGGGGCTAAAAATTATTACAAAGAAAGCTATATGTAGTGAATAGTCATAGTTCACCGCAATCACTGACTGTAGGTGTGAAAAATGAGCGGACAATGTGAATGACGTTCCGTGGTTCTCTCGTTTATTTCACAGTGAGTGGAAAAGAAGACAATCTTAATAAATCTCGATAGTATAGTCGTTTTTTATTACTCAGCTAACAACTGTAGAGCCAACATTGGAAATTAATTTTAAATCTCTAATAGGAGAAAACTTTACAATTTGTAAAACTATGTTAAAAATAACTGTGTGTTTTAATCCCAGTTATTGTAAATTGTTGACCCTTATTGAATAGGTGCATACATTCTGGTGTTACTAAGCCACAAACACGCATCTAAATGTATCCCTAATTAGTAGTACTTTAGTTTTTATAATTCATAACCTAATGACAAAATCGCGTAGTTATTTGAAAACACGAAAATTACAATGTTCTACTAATTATTATCAGCATAAAAAGCTTTAAGGAGAAAATTACCTTCAGAATACCTGTAGCCAATACCTACCTACATAAGAACATAATGATAGCCATTCTTGTTATTTTCGTTGGCGAACATTTTATATTTCCATTTTCTTTTTTTTTAAAACAAATCCCTATTATTTTTCTGGCTTGTGCGGTATAACTGGAAATCTCGAGAAAAGATTGAAACCCTGAACGTAGTAAGGGATTTAGTCAGCCCTTGTTAAAATTTCTTAACCCCTTATCATGTTTTAATGATGCTTTTAAATATGTAGATAAAGTTTATGTGTATTAAAAATCGTATCTGGATCAATTTAGGTACAAAACTCATCTTGTTTTGGGTGATACCTACAAGAGCTGGCATAGTTAAGTCGGCCATGCACATAAATTACCATAGCATATTCCTCCATTTAGGGTAAACAAGACTGACGTAATCAAGCAACTTACAACGAAGCTATTCCTGCATCGAGCAATCAAAGTTTGACGTGCAAGACTAATATATACAGACACCCAACAGGAAACTTCAAGCAGTATCCCACCAGGCACAAGTGCTGACACACCTTCTAACCTCCTTGATTCTTAATATCTTGGGGTCTTGGGGTCGTAACACCGATTGAAAAACTGCATATTACGTAGGCGGGTCGGGAGGGAAATTCCACAATATCTCTGGTAATCCGAATTTAATAGACCCAGATACTCTAATGCTCTGAGAATGAATAATGTGAGCTGTATAACCTGCACTCGGCTAACTAAAGCTTTTTATCTCTTGTGATGAACATATTTTTTTGGTATACATGTTAGTGAGAATAATTTATAAAAAAAATACCCCTATGAAGTACCTATTATTATACAGACTGTTAAATAAAAGCAAATTAATAATAAACAATAAGCTCACAAAATCACAATCCCCAACATATTATTTATTTTAATGTCGTTATATACACTGGACAAAAAGCAACCATCCAAAAGTAATAAAATTTTGTTTGTAAACATCAAACGAAGTTTTCGTAAACGCTTTTATATTCAAGCCAAATATTCGGGACACGTAATCCATTAGTAAATACCTTATATGAAGCCCTTTTGAATTCTATATTAGCATTACCTACCTAAGAATAATATGTCATATACACCCACATATGGAACAAAAAAAACGATACTTAACGTATTATGGAAGAAAATGAGTAGGTATCACAAAAATAATTGTCCAACAAAATTCGTTAAATTTTGGCTAGTTAGTTGCCTCTAAGAAATGCCAATGCCAGCGACCCGTCATTCATCTAGAAATACAATTTCAATGTTATAAGAAGCTATCTTAAATGATAGTTAGAACTGTATCAAAATTGGTTACGTAGTTTAGAACAATTATGCGCACAATATCACAAACAGACAGACACCTAGAGTGACTTTGTTTTACACTATTCAGTGATTCGAATAAATTCATTCAACTGGGATACAAATAGTTTCAAGTGGAATAATATACCACAATATAGTACTTAATGGTGTCTTATAGAACTCAGAAACATCAGAAATTCCATTAACATTAAACACAAGACTATTTGCAATATAAATTCATCTCCCGCGAGCGGACTTCGATTCTTCAAGTCTCATTCACATTGGACTCCTAGACCTGCTACACTGAGATACACTTCATTAAATGTACAATTAGAAATTAGCGCAGAATTAACTGACTCTTGGCACCTTCTCCGTATTACACTGGCACTCCGCCATTTTCGTTTACCTCAGTTTTAGTTTAGACCTAGTTTTGCAGCTACTATATGTGACCTATTTTGTACTTAGTTAAGAATTTTGGCTTAGTTTTTGAATATTCATCTTATACCCAAAAAGCTGCTGCTAAAACTATGGTAGTCCTGGGAATCAAACCACAACTTATACTCAGTAACCGCGCGATTTGTATTGTCTCGTTACGTTAAAGATGCAGTCATATAAATTAACAATAGCAATCAATGAGATCCATTATGAAAATTGTGTGAACAAGAAACACCACAAATTATTTGTCTCATTCACAAAGAATTGTTCAAGTACAGATGGCATGCCTAACTAAATTTCCTCTCACTATAAAATAACAATTAATCTGGGGCTCGACATCTATTCATTTTCCTTCATTGTCTTAGTCTTACGTTAAAGTTGAAAGCGGGTTGGATTCATTCAGTATAATTCCAATGTCTTGAAAACGCTTAGTTACTCAAGTGCGCTTATATCTTTGTCAACAGTTCCAACATGGGTAAATACTTCTTCTGAATTTCTAGAAGAGTATTACAGAAGTGACACTCCACCATCTTCTAGAAAAAAGCGAAACTCGTCACTTCGGGTATCAGTTGGATTGGCTTGCGGCGCTCTGGTTGGCGGTGGGGCATTTATAGCAGCTACCGTTATACTGCTCACAAAGAAGACCAGACGTAGAATACCTAACATGTTAAAGAAACCGTTTTGTCCTTCTCTGAGACATGGCAGCGCGAGCTCAAGGAACAATCGCAGGGCACCACGACTTGCACTTGCACTCGCTAATTGTCCACCTATACACATGCTCAGGTAAGTTTTTGTATTGAATCTTTCAGGTTAAACCCACAGTATGGGACTACTACTATATATTTGGTTCACAACATAGTTGCGGTGTGCGGTTTAAGTACGGTTACTTAAAACGTATATATTTTGATTTGAAGCTCTTAATATAATGCCTATTTGTGTAATAAATAAGTGCGATAGATAATTCAAGGAAAAAGATGCCTCAAAAATACCTAAATCAGGCCATGTCTTTAAAAATATTCACTTAAAACCAATAAGTAAGTATACTGCCCCATAAATCTGCTGCCACTGTCCAGTCGACTTTGTAAAACATAAATCTCTAACCTAAGTCCTGTTTTTTGTTAAAAGGGTGGGTATATTACACACAGGTATTAAAGGGTCAATCCTCTCGAGCATTGAACTGGCTCGACAATAGATATAGCCGGTCTCCCACTTGTTTGTATGAACAGCATTATAATTAATAGCACCCACAGACTATTATACAACTAGGAAAAAGGAAATAATTCAATTGGATAAAAGATCTGGTTGTTATGACAAGAGGCTTGAAGTAGTTTATTTTTGTGCAGACCGGCCGTCGTCGACGAAGATTACCGGGAGCCCTACAACATTTGGAGGGAAACCCTGGGCCGTCGCGATAAACGAGAAACCTACGATCAACACGAATACAATGGTGAGTGTCATAGTATATACCTCTATTACATAAAATAGTGTGGCGGGTTTCTTCCATACCTTACATACTGGAATATTTTACGTTCCATAGAATAGGGACCGGGCATACGCCCATTTATAGAGCAAGAGTTCCTACTGTCCATTAAAAAAACAATAATAACAAACTATAATTATAAGAACCTGAGAATCAAATCGGGGTTCTCAAGCTGAGTAGTGACGCTTTAAAACACTTGGATAATAATCGAGCAGTTTATTATATTAACATTTTAATAAATTTGTGGAACTCGCGTCCGCTGTTCATAAATCAAATTTGAGTTTTCGAGGTAGAAATGTAACTATTTTTATTACTGCCCCAGTAGTTCCTCCAAGTTTTGTCATAACAAGTAATGCATGACCAGATTCATAAGTTATAGTAAACATATTTATCTTTTACGTGTCTAAATATTATAAATAAAAATAAACAGAAGACAACGTAACAAGAATAAACAAATATTTAGTAAATATAAAAATATTTTACCATTATCGTTACCTAAATAAATAAATGTTGAAAATGTCCTTATTTATTTGAAACCCCTTTGAGTATGTATCACGTATGAGTGGAAAGTATACAGAAAGAAAAACAACATTATACGGCACAGGAGTTGTAAAGTGCAATAAAGTTGAGGATATTAAATCCACAGAGAGCTGACCCTAATTGTAAATATGTTCTCTTACAAATGAACGAACTGCTACGGGTTATTTCGTGAACTGCAAACAAGGGTTGATCCCTGTGTGAATGTTTAAACATTGCATGTAACAACACAGTTAATGACACATTCATAGTGGTCCATATCAAAACAGCACTTTAATAATACACTTAGTTAAAGTTTAAAAAAAACTAAAAACGTCGTATTGGTACTCTAAAATACAATCAGTACTGGTCTGTGTGAAAATTTATGGGGAGAGGCTTTTGTTCAATAGTGTGTACGTACATGTATATGATGGTATTATAGCTATTTTGAAAAAATGCGATGACATGACATATTGACATTACATAACTTCGCTAGACGCTTATGACGAGTCCCAAACATCGCTGTCTTTGTGGTCGTTGGGCGTGTTTTTTCCGACTGGCGCTAGTTAGCTCGCCTGCGACACTCGGCTCGCCACTCGACTGCACTCGTTAGGTTTACGAGAGCACTTGCCCCTAGATTGTTACTTTTCCCCTGCTGTCCCCTTACCAAAACCCTTATACGGATAGCTTGAAAATGAAACGACCTAATATTATTCTTAAGCATACCTTTTATAAAAGGAATATTATTTTTTTATGATTTTCAATAAAAAATGTACTATTTGATGTTAATCCAGGAAATCTTAAATAATAATAGCTACATGTAGGTATTAAATTAATAATTCATATTTACGTGTTGTGTCATTATATCATAAAGAATTTCTTTAAGTCACGTATTATAGTCCGAAACCGAAAAAAATAAACACAAAAATTCTACCGCAGACATTTAACACACTAAAAATACCGACGTTTTGACACTGGATCCCTTTTAAAAGAAAACTCAAGATAGGGGGCGTGCTCGTTACGAGCGGCCGGACATCCGGCGGGAAAGCCGGCCATTGTTCAGAAGCCATATTGAAAAGATGATGCGCCCGAAGCACAGGATAATAGGTCCCGGGTTGGTGTATCTTTGGAAGAATACGTTGGAGAAAATAGTGACGGGTTTTTGGTCAAAAATACGAATTATCCATGAATTTGACTGTCATTTCGGACGCGAGGTGTCCGTCCTCGCTCCATTGTCTACGTACCATTATGATACTTAAATGGAATGAGATAAAAATGACGGGCATTCTTATCTCATTCTACTTTAGCTTCGTATAACTAATTCATAACAAAATTACATTAGATATAGATAACTAAATAGCTATTAGACTACTTACTTACTCACTAATGCTCGATATGTGTTTATTAAATCTATAGTTTACAGATTATAAGAAGCGATATACTAATATCAATGATCGCGAAAGAAATATATTAGGACTATCGCATATTTCGCAATTTTTACCGTCATAGTTGTATGTCCAAGATGATTACAAAACCGAGCAAGCTAGGTGAACAATAGCTTAAGCCAATTAATTTAAATAATGAATAAAATTATGAACTTTACATACCTATATCTTACATATTCTTTAGACCGACTTCAATATTTCTTGTCTTTGGCAGAAATCTGCGAAGACACGGAATTCCCAAGACCGTACATGATGAAGCGTCCTGATCCTCACGAAAGTTTCTACGCTGCTACGGACATAATACACCATGTAAGTACCTAGTACCTAATTATATTACCTAACTATTATTCATATAGAGGCCGCAGACTATGACCAAAACGACATTTTACTGATTTTAGTGCAGCATATTTTTTTATCTCGAAGTTTTGGATCCTTTACAGCATCCAGTGTCATGGGCAAACTGAAAGCAAATAATTTTATTTTTTAATTATCATAGAAGATAAAAAAATAATTATTATAATGCATTTATTTATCATTGAATCCTGTCGCTATATTGGAACTGATAGAGCGTGAGATGAAGGCCAGGTAGGATGACTTCTGAACAGCTGGCAGTAAGTGTGTGACAAGGGCCGAACATTGACTTCTGCGGGATTTTCTAGAGTCAATAGTCGGCTAGACTAACGGTGATATTGATGCAAATAGAACTAGTATTTCTATGCCAAATCCAAGTTCCCAAAATGGTGCACTGTACAGTGTAGACTGGTAATTACCGGTTATTTCCCGACTAATCCTAATAAACATTGATTACAATCAATAATTGGTAATTTCGTTCCACGATTGCTATCAAAATAGTTACGATTTGAATGAGATTGGTCGTTTAGTAATCATACTAACATACAATCAAATTTTGCAATTCGCGATCTAATCAACAGTCGTCATAATTTAGGATCTGATTATAGAGGTGCATTTACGGACCGTTTAAATGAATTGCTTTACTCTTATTGTGGCGATTTTCAACTTGTGAATC
Source organism: Craniophora ligustri (assembly GCA_905163465.1). NCBI lineage: Eukaryota > Metazoa > Arthropoda > Insecta > Lepidoptera > Noctuidae > Craniophora > Craniophora ligustri. Next base: position 9,923,273 of record LR990954.1, on the reverse strand, counting down.
AGTATTTTGGAATTAGGGTATAATCCTAGTGTGGATTGACAGACTTCACATGGCATCGAGAAATTTTCTCATATTTGTTTTAGGTCCTATGTCATAGGGAGCCTAAACTATTGTTCCCAATAGAGTTCAACTCCAAACTTCAAACTGCTGCCAAGATTTTCTTAATACCTACTCTCCTCAATCTCAATGCAGAAACAATTAGCAATCGGGTATGACCTAAAGAAGCAGTCACATAAAGACTATTTCTGTTTATATTCTGCAGTCTTTAGGGATCTAGAATATTTTCATTAGTAAACCTAAAATTGTTCAACAGCTTTCTTGCCAGATGAATAAAATAATCCAGTTTATTAGATGTCAAATTAAAGTCTCGCTCTAATTTTCCTTGATGAAATTTCATTGAAACGATAAGCCGATTGGTGTGAAGCTTTACGTAGGTTTTAAGTCTAATTTAGAACGTGTGCGTGTAATCTTGGATGGTAAAAATGCTGGTAGGGTACAAGCAGGTAAGATATTGTGTAGTGTAGGCATGGAGCGCCGGTGGCTGATTTCCCCCGGGGGGACAAGCGGTGGTCACACAGCGCACGCCCTGCGTAAAACGTACCAATTGAACATTAATACGTAATGAACATTATTTAGTTAACGTTCTGTTACGTATTCGGTTCCTGAAGGAATATCATGTATCACATTATATATTATTACGTTGAGCTTTTTCCAGTTGTTTTTTTTTTGTGTATAATAATAGTTTCTATTAATTCTCATTATGAGAAAGGGTTAACAGACTTCAGAAGTCGTCCAAGAACTATCGGTAATAAGTATTCAAACCCGACAACTATAAATACTAAAAATAGTAGTTTGCGTCTTTAAATAAATATATTATACAAAACTAAATAAAAATTTAGTCACCACTATTAGGTAACAAAATATATAAAAAAAATGTATGCCGTAACTATCCCGATACATGTACGAACTAACGAACGAGTCCACGAAGGTTATTAGTTTGACTAAATATACTATGAAAAAAAAATACTATGGCTCAGGCTTTATACAAGTTCTTACGAATATCTCAACGTTCTATGTTAGGCATGTACTTACATGTATAAAAATGTTAAGTTGGTTTGTGTAGCCTTAAAAACTCCAAAAGTGACCACTGATTGAACTAAAATGTTGATACAATTTATATATATTTTTTAAATATAATAAACACCAGGACAGCTATATTATAAAATGCACCATTAAATAGTATTTTCACAAGTTGCAGCAATATATATTGGTATTACATAAATTATAACCTTATAAAGTAGAGATCACCAAAGATAAGAAAAAGTGAAGAAGACATACAAATAAATAAAAGAAGGTTTACACCACAGCCGTCGGTGATTAAGCTCTGAAAGAATTGTGTGCACGCTACGAGCTACGGTTTCGCTACGCACTTACTACGCACAAGTTACGACCGTGCTACGCACATAACATGTGATGCGTACTTGCTACGAACGCAGCATTAACCACACACACGCTATCATTCATCTTATATAATTATGTAATAGTGATATATTTTTTTAGAAAACTGATTCAATCGTTTCTTTAATTGTAATATGTAACCCCTCGCAGGGGTAATCAGAAGAATTCCTAAACATACATATATTCCTACATTTTTTGACGACCCAATTAGTTCAGCTGTATAATGTTCCGGGTTCGAATTCCAGTAGGGACAAATGTTTGTGTGATGAACATAAAAATTATAATCCAAATCATGGATGTACATAATTATGTTATAATATGTATGTATTTACAAAAAATATATATCCGTAACACAAGCTTCGTTGCTTAGCTTGGAACTAGGTGGCGCTGTGTCATAATGCCCAAAAAGAATATTTAATTATTTTGCCAGTATCTTTTAGGTCCCGAATACTGCCCTTAAAGCAGGTGTTATTTAAAATTTATGAAAATTCGAACCTCAGGTCCTCATCTCTAGTACGCCACACTCTATTGCCGCAGTTAACCACTAGACCAACTAAACACTGTTTAATATAAGTAATATGAATATTCAAAGAAACTTATTAGGGCTTGTAATATTTTCAACATGTTAAAAGGCTTTATTTTAAAGAAATCTTGTTTTTTTCTCAATATAATTTGGAGCCCCATCATAGATTTTATCTAATTCCAAGTATATAACAAGTCGATGAACACCCGCT